>CM019043.1:7977567-8638801 GCA_009664405.1 Drosophila bifasciata | reverse complement strand
AACTACTTTGGCTAATTGATTTCGTTGTTGTTTTTTCCTACGTGTTTTTTGTTTTTTTTTGTTTGAATGTTTGTTTGTTTGCGTCTCTCCTACTGCAATGAGGCGTTCCAAAGCTGCCAATGACAACAACAACGCGACAAATGAACAGCAGCAGCAGCAACAAAAGCAGAAAAAACAACAAAAAGTGCGCGTTTTTTTGCTACTTTTTTAATTAATTTTAAGTGTTGCCCTTCTCAACGAACGGTAGATAGAGAAGGAACAGAGAGAGAGAGAGAGAAGCAGAGAGCAACGAAACTGCTACGGAAATCGGCAATTTAATTTACAATACAACATTAGTACCGACATAAAAGTGGATAAGGATAAAGGGAGCTGCGCGCAGGAGGACCCGAAAAATGTTTGCTGGAATACGAAAACGTCTGGCACGCAAGTAAGTCAACCCCCCAACACAACCCACACACACACCCCCCAACACACTCACAATCCCCATCTATAGACTCCCCTTTTTGGTGACATTGGAGACGATTATGTCCAGCAGTAGCTTTTATGTCTTTCCTTCCATTTTTTATCAATGGTTCTTTTGCTTTTGCTTCCTTTGCACCAGCTCCATGCCCATGCCCATGCCATGGCCCCAATTCCTACGTTAATGACTCTCGCGATAAAGTTCAGGGGAGCAGCAGCAGCACACCCCCAAGCGTTGGAGCCCTTGCAAAATCGCTGACAAGAGACACACAGATAGAGATAGACAGAGAGAGAAAGACAGAGAAAAAAAAGCGTTGCAATGGCAAAATTTACTTTTTGTATAATTAATTTTTGTTGGCGACTTAACCCCGCACACCCCCCGCAACCAAGTAGAAGGCCATGATTTTTGCAATGATCATCAGTCATCATTCATCGTCATCGTCATCATTATTATTATGTTTTTTTTGTGCGCTAAATGAGCCAATTAGTTTAAAATCTTTATTATTAACCGATTGTCCGCAGCAGACCGGTTTTTCATTTATCCATAAAGTAAAACTTTTGAAAAATTGAATTATGCTCCACTCGAAGTTCGAACCAAAAATGCCTTTGGGGGCAAGCGGGAATCTTCAAGTCATTCAAGTCTCCCCCTCCCCACTCACCAAAAAAAAACACAAAATTAGCCTTTGGAGCAATCAAAAAGCCATCTGCCAAATGATTTTCGTGGGAAAAGCAATCACAATGGCGGTGGAAAAAAAAACAAAAAGAAAGTTACCGCGAAACTATCAAAAAAAAAAGAAAAAAAAAAATGCAATTGAAGTTTCATGCAACAAGCGAGAGATGCAAAGATGTTTGGAGTTTATTTCGAAAGTAAATATGCAACAAAATGTGTCATGCAAGTGGCTTAGAAGCTGCCTCTGAGCTGCTTTAAAACTGCTCATGCAACGTGTGTAGCAGCCGCCCAGAGATGCCTTAAAATGATCATGCAACGACGACCCTTCATGGTTATTGTTCGAGTCACGAAACGAATGTGGTGCATCTTACAGCTGCTGCTGCTGGTGGTGGTGCTAGTGGCCTTTATTTATCATTCATGATGTGCTAATTATTACAGGGAAAAGTGCAGTCACCACTGCCTTTTAGCACTTATCGTTGACACGCCCCCGTCAGCCCTACTACATTGATGATAATAATGCTAGCCCCCCCCTACCACACGCCAAACCCAAACCCATTTGAAACTCAGGTGCTAAAACACCTGTGCAAATAGAAAACCCAAAAGCCCAAAGCACCTTTGTAGGTGGCACTGACACACACATATTTACATATACTCACACTCCTATATATATGTATGTATATGTATGTATGAATACATCTCTGAGTGAGTGTTGCTTGGATGTCTGATTTCGGTGCTTGGCTTTAGATCTGTTGCCTGACGTACTGGCTGGCCCACACATGGAATAAATGTTTGGCTGGAATTAAAAACGCTTAGGAACGAAACGCCTGCGACGATGCAGAGGTCTTTTCCTTTCCTGGCACTCTGGCAATCAAGCGCGACTAAAGCTGAAAATAATTACAAAAAAGACATAACACACTTTATTAAGCACTAAAAACATTTGATGTGCTGTGCTGTGCTTCGCTCTGATGTGCTGTGCTGCTGTGATGTGGGCTAGGCCAAGCCAAGTGCAGAGATGCAGACGTGGCCCCAAAAAGAGCAAAACAGCTGGCACACCATTTTCCGACTGTAGGATACCCGTAATAAGATTTAGAGCGATGTATTACGGATCTATATTTTTGCTGTAATAATGCTCCAATTCTGAGTATTTGAAGTTAGTTAAGTAAATAACTAAAGAAAAGCATCTACTCTATAGAGTCTTAGTATATTTACTAAACCCCAGCGCACTGAATTGTATAGAAATTTGGTAAATAAATATGTAAAAGAGCTTGAAAGAGCTTTCAAAATGTAAGTTTCAAAGAAAATCGGACCTTTGGTTAAGGAGATATGAGCACACAAATTTGAAAACGAGAAAGAACGTGTGGTTTCGCCGTTAACGCGACGCTTTTTATACCCGTATTTCAGCGGTATCCTTCATGTGGAATTTTCAATGGGACCGTACACCATAGAAAAGCCTATACCATACTTCAAATTGTCTCATACATCTCCAGAAGTGATCTCTGAATACTTTTTGGCTTCAAAATTTCTTTTTATGCTTTAATTTCAATGCACATACCCAACTATTATATACCCCTGTACTCCCCATGAAGCGGGAATATATAAAGTCTACGTAGGGAAATACAAAAATAATGATGAATTCTCACGAACCTAAAAATGTTTCACTCTCATGTATTATGGATTGTAATTACGCATAGGGACAAACCGTTAATGTTTCTACAAAACTCACATTTACGTGTATGTATGTATGTATGTATGCCTAATTATGATTGATACGGGAAGCAGCACACAGTAACAGAAACAGAAAGAACACAACACAAGCCGCAAAGAACCAGAGCGACAATGGCCTCAAGGCGGTGGTGGTCTCTGCCTGCCTCATTGTTCTCCACTTGCCACTAGCATTTTGCTATCAAAAATGTATATCTTACATCTCTATGTGACGCTGCGCATGTGTGCCACTTACATCGTTTACATAGGCACAGCACAGCTCCACTTTTATGGGTTAAAGGAAATGTGATGCAACAAAGCGTGAGGCAGTACACACACACACACACAGAAATGAAACCGAACCAAGGCAAGCCCCAGGGGCTGCCACAGTTACAGCAATTAGCGGATGTGCTCACCCCCTCACCCAATCTACCCCATGCCCATCCCCTAACGACACAAACTTTTACGTTACATTACGAAATGCTAAACGTAATCTAAAGCTAGAAAAAAATAAATACACTGATGCTGTCATTATTCGCTTGGAATTTAAGTTTGTTTTCGTAAGTGATAAAAGTACAAATTGATGGACTGATAGACCACACAACAGACAGGGTAAAGGGAGGGGGTAGGGCTAGGGATATGTGAGCTTTCTTTTGTATCTGTTGCTATTTCTGTTGCAATGTTAGTTTACCACCCCGGAGGCCTGTCATAAATGCGCCATTAGTGCTAACAAACGCATCTTCAACTCCATTTGGCCATAAACTCCAGCAACACCCACCACCACCACTAGAGGGGGAGGGGGTGAGCAGAAAACAAGCATTCACTGCCACACAAAAGGAAAATGACATTTTATGCATTTCAAGTGCGTCGTCGTCGTCTGCCACACTATCTGCCATCTCCATCTCTCTGCTCTCCACTTTGAGAGCAAAAGTACGAGCGAGAATTCCCGTATATCAGTGCCAGGGTCTGTTTGTGATGCCCGCCCCCATGCCCCATGTCTGTCACAGAAACTGAAGTGTCAATTCCATCATACGCCAAAGTGGCGCACATATCGCATAACGCAGCGCAGCACAGCACAACAAAAAGGGGGAAAGGGGCCCCAGAAATGAGAGAAAAATTATTGAACAATTTCTTAACAAAAAGTAACAAAAAAAGAAATTATACGAGAGGAGACAGACATGAGATGAGATGTGAAAAAGAAAGCAAGAAAAATTTACAATTGCAATTTGGAATGTAACGAATATTTATATACACTTTAAAGCTTTAACAATTCTTCTGGGATCGAAAATATCGAAAATTATTTACAGTTTAACATTTTGAAAATTCTTTAAATTCTAACCTAACCTAACTTATCGATAACTTTTCCCTTTGCAACCCTAACAAAATTCATCGAGCGTAAGCTAATCCATCGATGATCAGGCATGAAAACTGGCATACCTTGTGGGCATCCTCTAGGAAAATCAATAAGAAAAATGTCTTTAATGAGTTGCATCCAAGACGCTGCTGCCATTCGGGGTTTTGACAGCAAACATGCCGCCAGCTGTGGAAAATAAGATGCAGCCGACAGATCCGATTCGCAGCCCAGGTCTTTGGGTGCGACAATTGCAACGTCGCGACGCGTCGCCATAATGATGAATACCTTTTTAATGAGCAGCTGACACATGAATATGCCACAAGGCATCTCCATGATGCCGGTTGTCGCAGACGTCGCGGCGATTTATCATCTGGGAGCGGGCTCGGGCTCGGGCTGGGCTCCTCTTCGCCATTCCCTGATGCGTGAAACGATCCTAACCTACCACAGTACTGCTATAAAGTATCGTTCCTCATTTTCAGCTGAGAAGTACGGATTGCCAAGTTCTGTTCTGTTATTGGGTCTTGACATGCAAAGTGCGAAGTGCGTTGGGAACTGGGAAAAGGTTGTTTGGTTGTGGTATGCGAACACATGTCCGTAAATGAAATATTCCCGTATTTAGTTTCCGTAGTCCATGCCACTCCCCATGCCATGCCAAACCATAGCATTTTCCTGCTGACCGTACTTGCTTTCTAATTAAAAGTTTGCCCTTAACGTTCGCTTTAAACGCAAACTTGTTTCGGGGTTGGGTCTCACCGGAGTGGAGCCCCGCATTCAGTTTGTTTTGGGGGCCACGTTTTACAGCCGCTCAGAGGGTCCCCAATCGCAATGACGGCCCCAGGCCAAAATGTTTGCTGATAAATAGAATTTATATGTGGGTGAGTATGTTTATGGGGTCCCTCGTTGGGTCGTTGGGTGGGTGGATTGGGTGTCAGGTGGCAGTCGCGAATGCTTTAACGTTATCTGGCAACGACACGACGCGGATATGGCCTATTGAGCCAGTGTTTATGGGTCATTAGGGTGCGTACGAACGCAAACATTTTTCATTCTTTCTTTCTTTATTTTTTGGCCATTTGTATTGTTGCCGACTTTTGGTTCTCCTCTAATTAACATGCCATTGTCCTTGAACTCTGATACGAATCTCGCTGGGTGCCGCTTCCGCCTGGCATTCGATGTTATGGCCCCTCCTAGCCATATGCCAATAAAAAATCTGCATGCAACACACACACAGGCACACACAGGTAGACAGAGCGGCTCAAAGGCAAGGCGAGGCAGCCAGGCTGGCTCTTTGCGGCATGCAAATAACTTTCTAAAGTGATGGCTGCACCTTGACGGCTTCCTTTCGCGGCTTGCAATATGCAAATATGCAAATCTCGTGGCCTGTCAATCACTGGACACATTTCCAAGTGTTTGCCTAGGTAAACACAAAGTGTCCACTTGACTTCCGTTTTGGCGCTGGATCCTCATTGGATTCCCCCGGAATTGAAACCCACAGGTCGTTGCTGTGCGGTGCCTATGTCAATGTCTTTAATCTCTTCAGCAGGGGAAGCCTCTATTTACCATATGTACCCACTATTTACGTATGGGTCCCCTGTTTTCTGCGTTTATTTGCATAAATATTTACACATGCCAGCAGCAGGCGCTGCTCAAACCACTCCTGCCCAGGGATTAAACGTGGTCTTACCACGATTCGATACCCAGAAAGAGATCTCTCATTACGATTCACACTCAATTATGTCGTCGTCGTAATTTCCTGCTCAACTCAAGCCACACCACCGCAGCGCCACAGTACAATTACAATTATCAGATATGCTTATCCTCCACACGGACTGAGACGATGATGGTTTTTTTTTTAAACCATATTTGGGCACTGGATCTCACATAACTCGTAATAAATCTTTGAGTTTTGCCCCGACTTGTCGTCAAATTATGCAAATATCCAGTGTGTGAGTGTGTGTGGGGTCCCCTATAACATTTAAGTGACAGAGATGCAGAGATTTGGGTCATCGATGGATGGTATCGATAGCATCAACATCAACATCCACGCCACTCCGGCCATGAAGAGAGTGTTGAAATGAGATGCATGCGGCATGCGGCAACTACACTACTCTACTCTACTCACATTTCTCATTACATTAATCACACCCACACACGACACACGTAAAAACTAGCAGCAGCAACGGCAACAAGGCCCTGGGAAACAATGGAAGAAGAACTGGCAAACGCGCAGATGCAGATACAGATACAGATGCATCCGACAGCCAACCTCTTGTTTGACTTTGCTCAACACTTTGGGGCACAAAGGCATATGCATATGCAAAAGGGGAGAGGGACGCCAACCCCTAACCATCCCTCCCCATTCTAACGTAAACAAAAAGACTGAAAGCAGAGAGAGAGACACGCCTATTTGGGTTATGTTGCCGGATTTGTTTCAACTCTCGCAAAATGGGTTGTTGCCTCTTGCTGCACGTTGCACGAACGAGGGCCCTTTGGCAAGCAAACTGAAGCAGAAGTGGGGTGGGGTGGCAACGTATCCACCGAAGCGTGGAGTGCACTAAGCGCGGATTTATAACGGAAGCTTAGCCCGTTCTTTCGCTCATGAATAAATTAACAAAAACACAGAAACAGAAACTAGAACTTGCCTGGGGGTGCCAACACAGCAAATACCCTTTTTTTCGTGCAGCTCTATGGATATAGTAGTGCTGTGTTGATTTTCATAGTTATTAATGGGGATTATCTCTAAGAATACTCGTGTTATGAGGCGTCAAGTTATGAAGTTACACGCCCAATACCCTCTCTTAGAGTATGCTAAATGTAAGAGTATGTTTCTCTCTCTCTATCCACACTTCTTATACTCCGCTGTACTCTACTCTTGTTGCATTGTTTTATCGACTGGCCACTTTAGCGATTAATCGATCTTTGGGCACATAAATTATGCAATTCACAAGCGTAAATGGGCTCTGACTCTGCGCTGCCCAGCACTGAGGCCGCAGACAGTAGCCTGATCCCCGGATGGGGGTCTAGTCGATTTCTAAGAATTGAAACAAAAACAACAACACCCGCTGCTGCCCCGAGGCTGCAACTTCATCTGCGTGTGGTCAACCATAGTGCCCAGTTTCAGTCCCAGTTGCAGCCCCAGTCTGTGCCACAAAGTCCACACGCCTACGTCCATGTCATTGGAGCACCCACAAACAGAGCTGAGCGGAGCAGCGACCGGACGGACTCTGACAGTTGGACATTTGGACAGTTTGGGCGTTTCATTTCAGTTACAGCTCCAACTTCGATTTTCAATATTCATGACAGGAAGGGGGGCGGGCGGCAGAGAACGATTTGGTTGTTGGGTGGGGGATAGGAGGGAAAGGTGTGTTTCGTGGGAGGAAAAACCGTGTTCGAATGGCAGTCCGAAAATTATGGAAATTATAGCATAGAACTGTAAATTATTTGCACCGTCGCGACCTCGTTGTTGCAACAGCTCGTGTGTGTGTGTGTGTGTGTGTGTGTGTGTGTGTGTAAACATTCCCACATGCCACATGCTGCCATGTAATTCGATGAATTTTATGCAAATGGAGCATTTTGTGGGGTTAAGTTGAAGTGCCTACAAAATTGATCAATAAGTGGGATGCTTTTGCCCCTCCCACCCCACTTATCACTGGGAAATCATCATCATCATCGCTTGGACTGCGGCTTAAGGTCTGGCGTCATCTTATCTGCGAGACATTCCGAGACGAAACTGCAGTTATGCGTGGGCGCTTATCGGTGCGACCAGCCGCAGCCCTCAATTATGCCAGAAGCCAGCCAGCCAGCCAGTCAGCCCGAAAGCGTTCTCGTAATTATGCCTCACAAATCGCTCTTAAGAGGTTTTTGCCTTTGCCTTTGCCCGGCAGCAAAGCTACTTATGGGGGGGCTTATTTGTAGGTCGCATAAAACGAAATCCCTCTCTGCCTTACTGCCTGCCTTTTATTTTATTTGCTTTTTATACGCATTTGTGCAATATTTATTTTTATGCCAACTGCAATGGCGATTGATAAGAGTCTGCGACCCGCCGATGGACAGTGGAGAGAATGGATTGAGAGAGAGCGGAAAGAACAGAACAGAGCAGAGCAGGAAGGAGACAGCGACACCAACGACAGCGGAAATTTATGGTCGTCGCATAAAAAAGCATAATCAGTAAACGAATGCGCCACAAAAGCAGCAAAGTCGAAGTTTAAGATACCCTAACAAGCGATTAAGATGGGAATTATGCTAGATTTTGAGGGAGTTTACTCAATATATGACATTAAAGTGAAATTAGGAAATATAATTAATATTAAACATCATAAATACATCCTGCGGACAGTTAACTTCTGCAACACATAATAATAACTCCCAGAAGGGTATTTAAGAAAGAGAAGCATAAACCAGAAACAGTAGCGCACTGGTGGAATGAGAGAGAGAGAGAGAGGGATTAACCGAATGACCGAGCGTTGTGTCCAGTGGAAAGGGGGAATCGTTATTGGAACGACTGACTGTCCCACCATCCCATGCGTCCCATTCCATCTGTCTCTTCGCCTGTGACGAATGTGCAATACTCAACGCTGGCGCTATCAGTTTCCACACATACAAATGTGCATGGGTGTGTTTGTTTTTGTACACAACAGTGACGATTTGTGGCCCAACGGAAATAAAGTTGATAAAAATGCAAAATCCAAATATAATTTGTGCGTAAGTTATTCTGCACAAACCCTAACCGAGTGCGGATAGAACGATGACTCAGACGGAACGCAATTTGTTCGCCTAAAGTGCAGCATTTGCACTTTGCACCTTGGCGTCAGCGTCACCGCCTCAGAGAGCGCCTGTCAATTGATTGGAAGCGCAGTGGAGTGCAGCCCAGAGGAGGGCCGGGGTGTGCCATACAATGGCGTGGCCGTTAATTAAAGCCCTGTAATGTCATTAGTTGGCCTTTTGACTTGCCAATGATGGGGCAACAGAGACAGCGACTGCGACTGCTGATGTCTGGCTAATTAAGTTTGCATCTAACGTAATCGAAGGAAGAGACTTCATCTCCATCTCTAAAGACCGGGAGTCTGTGTCTGTGTTGGCTGATGTCTGATTCACATGCGATGTCCGATGTGCGATGCTTGGCGTGGCGTGGCGTCTCTTTTTCTCTCTCTCTTAATTACCAGCTGCCATTTGCCGAGCTTGATAACAGTTAAATTGATTTTGATTGCTTTATTTGATGCCTATAAATCAAAGCGGAATGAGAATTTTATTTGCCTAGGAATACTCTAGGCCCGAAACGTGGGCCGTGGATCAAAGCAAAAAAGAACTCAAGACTCGGACTCTTGCAAAGTGATATGCAATGATAGACACCGATACCGAAGTCGAATCCAATGCAATTCAAAGCGCTGCCCACTTGTCCGATGTCAACGTCATAGAGAGACAGAGAGAGAGTGAGACATGGAGACGGGGAGGGGTAGGTGGTCTGGTCTCCACTTCAAACACGAAACGAAACATTTTGTGCGATTAGCTTGTAAGATTGTTTTTAGCTCTTTGTGTCCATTTATTTGACTCCAGTTTGGTGCCGCGCACGCCGCACCATGGTGTCTAAGACACAACTCCATGAAGAAACTGGATTCCAAGTGCCACCAGGGGTATCGAAGTGGGGAGAGGTGGTCGGTCCCAAGGTAGATGTGAACGTAGACAAGCTGGCAAGTCGCAGCTCTTTGGGGCACTCTTGCTGCTGCTGTTGCTGATGTTGCTGGTGTTTTGGCTGGCGTTTGCCCACTCGAATGCCTTCAAGTGGCAATTTTATCGAATTATTTGCACTTAGCTTGCAAATTCAATTGGAAATAACGAGCCGAATTTTCGTTTGTTAGCTGGGCAGCCCATGTGATCCGAGTTCCCCCGAGGACACTATTCCTATGCCTATTCACCCCCGCCCCCTGGGGGCACCAGCAGGTGATCCGAACCACTTACCCGTGCACCCATAAACAGTTCAAATTGATATCTCTTTTCCACTCTTCGCGGACTCTATTTGGGTCTGCACCACTTGCAGCCCGCTCGATTATTTTCAGTGTTGTGCAATGTTGTCCAGTGTCCAGTGTTTCGTTCGATAAGCGATTGCCAGCTGCTGAACGGAATTCTGACACTTCTTTGTGGGGCAAGTGGGAAACGCTCGCAGCGATATGGAAAACGACTTTTGTAATTCTTTTGTCGGCTGGCTCTGTTGTTGCAACATTCCCAGCGATTTTTAACTGTAACTCTTTCTCTCTTTTGCGTTCCTTTGCAGGCAGAACGAAAAGGACTGCGATGAGGATGACAAGGACGATGTGCACGACATTATGCCGCCGCCCAATTTCATACAAATCTCACAGGGCAGAATCCAATTGGTGCACCAGCCCCGTACACCGGATCCCTCCGAAACGGGTACGCTCTCCCTGGAGCGGATCAATAGCGGCGGCGGTAGCCTCGGCTCTGGCGGCTGTGATAAGGTGAGTACCCCAGACGCTTCTGGTGTTGGTAACTACTCCACCCCCATGGCTCCCCCCGCTTCGGTTTGGTCTTGCCTCTGGAGTAGCACGTAGCGCTTGGGAGTAGAAGGAAGGGAATATATCCACCCAATTATAGACTATCAGCTCGAATCAAATCATGGCCCATGCATAAACCCACTCGTATACCCATCATAGCCAGCTCCGCTCCGCTCCGTGTGGATTGTTAACCCAAATTTCGTGTGGAGGGGAAAGCAAAGAGAGCAGCAGCACTCCAGGCGTCGCTTTCCTTTATTGATGTTTTTCCTGCTCTTGGCTGTTGGCTGTTGTGTGCTGTAGCGTGTGGAGAATTTTCCACAAGTGCCGGCGGGGCATGCAAACTGTTTTGTGGTGGAACAAACACCTTTGAACCCGTGGTGGGGCAGAGCCTTGGCGGCCACTTGAACTCGTTAACGTGCCATTTAAGACACATCACAGCGTTGCAACGCGGCGGCGTTCCACAGATTGATGATGAACGACGACCCTCCGACCCGCAACCCCCCCTTGATGCCAACGAAATGCATAGACGAAATGCCCTCTTGACATGCACGGCCACCAAAACACGCTAGGCTCAACTTTGACTTTCCCCGCGAATCGGAGGATTGGAGGTCGGGATCTCTCAGGTCGGGTTAATCCAGCTGCATTCTCTGCTCTACCAACTCTAATTGATCACATATAGTATATATGTATATGTAGACTTTGGCAGTATAAATGTTGACAATTATCATGTTCCATGCTGTTCTGCGGCTGATTGGAACGTTTCCCAGACGCTGATTGCTCCATGGCAGTCTCGTTCAGGTTGGTTCAGTCTCGTTCAGTGATCACGTTGCGACTTCCGTGACGTTTTAATAGCACTAAGTATGGCGCATGCGCGGCTTTGAGCACTTGATTTATGGTAGTTACAGCCATCCCCTGTGCCATGGTCCATAAGCGACTGCAAATGAGGCAAAACTCTGATGTTTAGCTCCGCTTCAATCTTAGCAAAGAGAGAGAGAGGTAGAGGCAGGAGCTAGAACGTGGTAACTCCTCTATGTAAATGGTAGTTGACGTGGTAATGTTTCCACAGAATTCCACTGTACTATACAGCAGCTGTACTGTAAAAGGCCAGCAGCCATGACCAGAGCTAGGGTCCTGCTAATTGAGGGGGATATCTGGCTGGTACCACGTTCCACATGGTTCAGCACGAATCTCGGCGAGACATTGCGTGTATCGATTACCAAGCAGCACACAATGAGAGGCACCACACGGTGTGGTGTGCCACCAACTGGATCCGAAGACACCCACCCACTCACAGTTGGCGGCCGTCCGGGCACAAATTTGCCAAATGGCATCTCGATTATGCTGGCTGCACACAAAAACACACATAGACACAGACACACCAATACAATGGACCTGCAACAGCTGCTTCTTCTGTTGCCGCTGCTGCTGCTGCTGCAGTGCATCATCAGAACCCAGTCACGTTCTTGCCATGCAATGCGTGGATGCCGCACAGCTGAAGCTGCTGCCACTCTGTTGCAATTGTGTGTGATTGAGGAGAGAGTTCAACGAACCTGTTGCTATTTATTTGCTGCTGCTGTGTGTTTTGCTCCTACGTCTGGAGCTACATCCACATTCACATCCACATCTCTGATGTGCCACTGCCACTGCCACTGGCTTCTGGTTGTGCCTCTGATTCCGTTTCTGTTGCACATGCGCAGTATAGTATAGTTGCCGCCGCCAGCTGGAGGCACCACCAGTCTATGGGCTGCCATTGTTGTCGCCGTTGCCGTCTCCATTTCAATGCCTGACTGCCTGCCTGGCTGCCCATTAGCATATGGATATATAGTCGTACTCGCTTATATATTACCTTATACCCCATATGAACACTCGTATTTGTAGCTAGATTATTTCCTGCCACAAATCATTGCATTCATTCGGCATTCAAACATGGCCAACACTCTCTGGCTCTGACTCTAACTCTGGCTCTGGCTCTGGCCCATCCATAATCACGGATCGCATATGGATCTGCTGTAATCTTTAAACATTTTTCAAAAATCAATTTGTCTATTGCGCAAAAAGTGCTTCAAGAAAACAATAAAAACAACAAACAAAGACATTTTCTAAAAGCAATAAAAATTATTTTTACAACTTCCACAACTAATTTTTAGTGTTTACAAAATAAAAACCTTCCACAAATCCAAAAAAAAGCTGGAAAAAAATTCATTTTTACGAGCCAATGGCGTCACAATTGTTGTTGTGTTTTTTTAGTTTGGCCAAAGAGACACTTTTGTTGGCCATTTTTAGAGGCACAACATTGTCTCTCTCTCTCTCTCTCTGTCCACGTGGTAGATGAAACTTGGTAATTGCCATTTCCACTTCCTGCTTAAGTTCCCCGCCATGTCCGGGGGATCCGTGACATATGTATGCATACGTATATACATCCATATGTATGCAGATATTTACATGTATGTCCATACGTACGTATGAGTATCTCCATGAATCCATAGATTCGCCTGTCCTGTCCTGTCCATTTCTATAGCCCCAGTTTGGGTGTGCCGCACAGTTCTTTGTGGCAGCATGTCGGTGCTTTGGTAGCGGTGAATTATTGCCCATGCACACCTGCAACCTGCAACACAACTGCCTGTGTGCCTTCTCCTCCTGCAATCTGCACCTGCCCCAGACCTTCTCCGTATATCGCGTGCGGATTAAAGCAGACTTATTGTGTTGTGGACTCCTCGCTCCGATTCGCTCCATTCCACTACTCTACTGATGTTGCTGCTGTTGTTGTTGTTGCATGGAGCATGGATTTCTGTGCCCAAAAGAGTTCAATGATTTGCTTTTTACACCTCAAATCCGTTTTTCCCCAACAATGACAAGATCGTAAATTAATTTCAATTGCTTTTTCATTTCGTAGTTGGTATAATTATTTTTCATGCTTTTTGCTTCAGTGATGCCAAGTTTTTGGGTAAAAAAAGAAACTATATTCGGGAAAAAACAAGCTGCAATTATCGAATTTTAAAGTGCAGCTAGGGTAGAAGCAATTATCTGGCAATCGTGTGGAGTTTCGATTGTTATCGAAATACATTGGTGGAATGTCTTGAGAATATAATATGCCAACTTCTGGAATTTCACCTATAAATGAGAAACTGAAACCTATAATTGCCAATACGCAATTCTATCGCTTAAACTATCGATTTTGTATCGATAAATTCAATTAGTTTGCGTAATAATTGAAACGATTAAACTGGTTGTAGTTGCATTAAAAAGCTTACAGAAACAAACCCAAAACAAATAAATAAATAAAAAGTTTGGCACTCACTCACACCCACACATACCACATTGGTTCATTGGACACAAACACACACACACACACACCCACACCATACAACATTCACATGTACACACACACACACACACACACCCACCCACTCACATACACTCTCATTCAGTGCACATTTAAAAGTTAACTTTAACTTTTATTCTGTGTGAGCATTCATCCATGGCATAGCATAGCATACCATTTACTTACATACATACATACTCGTACATATGTAGAGCTGCTCCCTGTTCCCTGATCCCTGTTCAGTGCGTGTGCTTCAGTTTTCGGTTTTTTCTGTTTTGTTGCTCTTTGCAGGATTTGTTGGAGAAGCGGATGATTGAAGTGGAAGGCGCTCTGCTGCGTTTGCAGGAGGAGTTCCATAAAGTGAGTATCAAATGCCAAATGCCAGGGAGGATGGATGGATGGGGCGATTCTATGTATGATAGTTGAAGGAGACATTATGATGGGGGGGATGAGGGACTCGACCGGACATTGCTCTCTGAAATCAACATTCAGTTTAATGTCTCCTGTCCTGTGTGGGGCTTTGGGTCCGGCTGAAGCATTTTAATTTCCTGTGCGGTCAGAGTATGAGTGAGAGAGAGAGAGACAAAGAAAGAGAGAGAGAGGGAGCGTACACATGGGCAGTGGATGGACTTGGGAGGTCATTAATTGTGTCGTTGCCATTCCAATGCTCTGTGCGGTTTATGTGGTTTTGCTCGGTGGCTAAGACTGTGGACCGGGTCGTGGCCCAGTCTTAGGTCGCCTGCCCAGTGGGCAATTAAAAGTTACAAGCTTGAATTACATGCATACGAGTACGAGTCCGAGTACGAGCCCCATGTACCCAAATCAAACTGACATCAGAGGCAAGACTTCAGCTTGGAGTTGGGACATCAACTTACCCCCTGCCTGTCGACACCTTTTTGCACACTACATAGATCATAGATCAAAACTGGACGCAAATCTCGATCTAAACTGCCATCAAAATGGATCCAAAGGAAAGTTTAATGGCCGGAACTTGGCCGGGCAGCAGACGCACTTCCGGCTTTAGGTAATTGAATTTGACAACAAAAAACCAAAAAGGAACAAAAAAAAAAAACTCCCCAGAAACGAGTTAAGGGCCCTGGGTTTATGGTGTGAAAAGAAACAGCGTGTGGCCTAAGCAGCTCCCCATCTATGGCTCCAGTTACTCCCACTGTGCCCCTGCCCCTGCCACATCTTCCTACATCTTCTGGCCAATGATTTCCGCAACGAAATTGCCGCCCGCTGCCCTGCCACAGGAAGCGGCAGAGACACAACCATCGTCGAGAGGAAAAGTACATTCTGGCCATGGCCCTGGCCATTGGCCTGATTTTCTATTCTTTTGGCAGGCGTCCCAACTTGGTTTGAGAATTTACGAGTATGGCAATGGCACTTCCCCCACCCACCATCGTTCAGACTCCTTCCTCCTTATCATCGTTACAGACTCCCAGGCGGAGTTTTCTGTGGCGAACGAACGGCGCTGGCTGGGGCCCCATGCATGGGAATCCGATTACTCGAGGCGTATGCGAATATTTTTTTTCCCTTTTTTCCGCAAACGTGGAAGAAGTGGCAGGAGGATGCGGCGGCTGATGGGGGGGAGAAAGTGGATACATGAGCTACCGTTGCCGCTGGCTCCGCCCCTCTTCGGCCTCTCCTGCCTCCTGTGTGGCAATATTTCTGCACTTTATCTGTCTGTAAATAACGATTAACTATGCTATGCTGCCCCTGCCACAGCCACAGCCGCAGCACCCGCCCCACTCAGCTGTGTAGCCATTGCCACTGTCCTTTGGTTTCACTTAGTCAGATTTCCCCTGCCCCCTCCCCGCTCTGAGTGTGTGTGTGTGTTCTTTATTGTTATTGGCAATATAGAGAAGGAAAGCAAGAGAGAGAGGGTGCCCAAGGAGAGTGGCATCCATTGACAAGTCGAGCCACCAAAAGTGTGAATGTTGCAGAATTGGCCAAGACGAACCAGAAACCCGTGAAGTAGAAGTAGCACACACAGGCAGCAGAGAGCAGAAACCAGAAAGCAGCAAAAGCAATAGCAACAGCAGCAGAAGCAGGCAGCTTGTTGGCCATGTGGCAGGCAATAAATGGCACGATTCAATGAATATCCATCTTCTGATTCGGCATAGCATGCCCCTCCCCCCCCCATCCCCATCATCATCATCATCTGTTTCTAATTTGAGGGATAGCCTCAGAGAGAGAGAGAGAGTGAGGGGGGGGGAGAGCATTTACTTTAGTGAATTATTTGCGAATCGGAAATGTAATTGATTTGCCAAATCCCAGACAAAGGAGAAGGAACGAAACGAAAGGGAACAGAAAATGACTTGGATTATTGTCATTTAATTGATGGAAAAGTTTCACTTCCATTCAAGTCGATGCTTCCAAGTGTTCCAAAGGATTATCCGTATTGTTGCCTAGGTTTCGCTGAGTGTCGTTTTCAAGTTCTCTTTTCAACCCTTCTCAAATTGCTGACAGTTGCTCTTGCTGGATTGTTGCCTTTGGTAATACGTTTGCCGAGGGTATCTGGATGTTGTTTAAAGAAGTTTCAATCCACAAACCATTCCATAGTTTGCCATATTGCTGCTGTGTCCATTCGTTTAGGGTAAATTTAGTCTGCCCTACTGGAAGCGTGGTATTAAAGCTTCAACTGCCGAAAGCTCTGCTCGTACCTTTCTCTGTTGTTGTTCCTGTTGCTTGTATTTGTTGTATTTGGTTACAACAGCGGGGAGTCGTGTCGAGTGCTGGATGGACATGAAGGACATACCACGGGGTGACACGACACTTAATCCTTTTGGTGCTGCAGCGAGCCCGTCAAATATTTATATTTGGATTTTTTTGTATGAAATGTTGCCAAAACAGATGACAAAATGTAAACGAGTTGAATTTTGTGTTTGTCCTCTGCTCTCCTCTCCTCCCTCTGTGCTGTTTGTCTTTAATCAATGGCGATGGGCAAACGTTCATCCAAAGCTGGCTTTTTGCTAATGAAAGGCTGATTAATGGTGCCCAGGGTCGTCTCTCTGTAGTCCCTCAAAGTGGGTATGCCGAGGCATGCCCCCTTTTTGATTGGCAGCGGTGGGGGCGTTATGCATTGTCAGGTCAACAATGAAGAGCTTCGCTTCTTTCACTTCGAAAAGCACGTGCTCAATTTTTAATTCCAACGCCACCCAGCCAGCCAGCCAGCCTGCCTTCATCCATCTCGCTTGCTCGCTCATTTGCTGTCCCAGTCACTCTGCCCTTTGTGAAATCTGCGCTTTAATAAGCTCCATTGCATTCATCTTCAGAAGACTGAAAGAAAAGGGAAGAAGAAAAAGTAGAGAGAGAGAGAGCACGGAACATTGAATAGAATAAAGAGAACG
This sequence comes from Drosophila bifasciata, assembly GCA_009664405.1. Lineage (NCBI taxonomy): Eukaryota > Metazoa > Arthropoda > Insecta > Diptera > Drosophilidae > Drosophila > Drosophila bifasciata. The sequence continues at coordinate 8,621,439 of CM019043.1, read as the reverse complement.
AACAGAGGCAGAGATGCAGAAAAACTGTCAACTGTCAGCTGTCGGGGGCAACAAGGGGGCGTGGACTTGGACGCTGTCTTGAGTGGCACTTGGTCGTTTACAAGAGCTTTTCCCAAGTACCAGGAGAAGTATGAAGAGAAGTTCGAGTTAGAGCTGGAGCTGGAGCTAGAGGTGGTGCCACAAGGCGTGGCAAGAGTCCCCAGCATGAGCACTTTTTATTATAAACATCAACATCAGCGTGTGGCACGGCCCCCTCCTACTCCTCTATCATCATCATCATCAGGAATATCGCCATCATTCGCGTTTGTCGTCCAACTTGAATTGCTAATAATTCTGTCGCAAACGTTTGATGGTTTACTCAGGCGGAAATGAAGGCACCAATGTCGCCTGCACCACCTCGAACCCCATCAAACCACCCGTGGTGCCGCTACACATCTCCGGTTAGATGGTTGGGGGAGTACTACCATATACCATATACCCAGTCCCTGTATATACATAGTATATTCGAATCTTTAGGGTAGGTCAGCCCTAGTGTTGCTTTATATTGTTGCATATACTTATTAATGCCCATTAATTCTCTAAAAATCCACCCTTTCGCATACTACCCCCAAATATGGGTTTGACCTGCAGGACCCTCGATGTGTTTTTTAAACCCCACTTGGATGATGATTCATGTGTACTACGCCCCCTCAAACCAGCCGAAAAATACGAAATATGAATGTGTGGAAACTACCACCACTATATAGAGCTCTATATACTTGAACAAGAGGTCTCTCTCGCCACCTCTCCCCACTCCCCACCCGTCACGCTCGGGTGTGTACGAAAACCCCTTGACAAAAAAGTGCAATGCAATTAATTTTTCGCGAAACTTTTGTGCAGGCGGGGAAGTAGATGTGGAAGCTTCACTCACACTCTTTTGTTAAGGCAGTGCTCTCTCTCTCTTTCTCTCTGTTCCCCCGCACTCTGCTCAAGTGACGTTTTAGTGTTTGCATTCGACGCAGCAGTCGAAAAAAATTCACAATTTGAATGGATCGGATCACCCCAAGGAACAGAGCTACGTCCAGAGTCCCAGGGTTGGTCGCTGCCCCTCGCACATCTGCAGAATGTTTGTTTTCTTGTTTACCCATGGAAGAGAACCCAGCCAGCAGGATGGGGGGAGCGGACGACTGGCTGTCTGTCCAACTCATCCTCAACGCTATCCCCTCTTCCGTCGCGGTTCATTAAATTAAAAACGGCCAATTCGTAGTCGAATTCGGAGTAATACATCAAAAATGCTTCGCTTTTGTGCTGTGTGCTGTGTGTTTTGGTGCGGGAGAGGAGAATGGTACGGAGAGTGGGATAGAAGTTAGCATGAGTGAGAGAGAGAGCGCAGTGTTCTGTTGTTTGCTTTTTGTGCCGGCTGTTGCAGCAGATCAGAGTAGAAGAGAGCAGCCTACAAACAGCTGGGTCCCACTGCGGCGAATTCGTTCTCTCTTGCGCGCTGCTGCTGCTGCACATCCTCTTCGCCGTAGCCGGCGCCAGAGGGTTGATTTTCCTTTGCCGTTATCCCCGTTGTTCGTAGTAGCGTCAAATGGTTGCCATCCGCCGTCGCGACGCACGGTTTTATTCTTAAAAGTTTTTTGTTTTTGTTGTTGTTGTGTCGTTGGTCTTCCTGGAAATTATATCCTTTCTTCTAATTTGAGTTACGCTTTGTCGTTATTTTCGTTTTTTAACCGAAAATTTATGCCGTGCCGTGGGGACAGAGGACAGGATAGGACAGAGCTCCATATCCACACCCACAACGACGGCAGACGTTGTCCGTGGCCAGTGCTTGTGTCTGGTTGGACGTAAAGTTACATTTCACTTTTCTGTTATTTTTACGCTTTTGTGGTCTCGAAAGTTTGTGCTTGAATTAAACCAGCAACAAGAACAACAATCATCGAAATAATCTCATTTGGAATGGTACTCGAATAACAGCCACAGCAGCCGACACGAGAAGGGACTATAATGGTAAGAATCGATTGGGGATTTGAATTGAGGATTTCGGCTGCCATTCTGGGATGGAAGGATGCCGGCCGCTTTCCATCCACCCGCTGCTCAATCTGCATGTTAATTAATAATAACCATGTTCATATTTCTCTCCCCATCTGTGTCCACCCAGCCATCCATCTGAGAACATAGTCAAGCGAGGAATTTCACTTTGATAAACTCCCCTGTCTAGGGTGGGTGGTTGGTTGGATGGATATGGATGGGACCAGCGTTACGTCTTACGGAAGTGCGTTTGCGGGTGCAAATGGCCGTATGATGTGCAACCCTGTATAGCTGTATAGTCCAGTCAGCTTGCTCGCTTTTTATCCCACGATACGACACGGGTGCAACATGTTGCCGGGATTTGTTTGGTTAATTTCTGTTTTGGGTCCAGGGATTACGCTGGGCTTCAAGTTCACCCCATGAATCACGTTTGGGCCACCCTCGTTGTGGGCCTTATGCTAATTGAAATTTATGCAGAGTTTCGTTTGAAACTCCAAGTATCCATGGTTTCTCCCTTTTCCCTTAATTAATAAAAAATTCATGCTTGATTTTATAACTTCATCAATAAGCACCGCTGTCGGCACCGTTTGTCCTCCTCCAGAGCCTACTCCTACTCCTTCTCCTTCTGCCATCACTTTTATGAGCAAAATTCACAATGAATATTTATGCGCGTCGCCTCTTGAATGGGAAATGCGATGGTATGGTATGGTGTGGACGGTGTGGACTGGGGACGTGGTGGGGCGACGGGTGCAGTAGCCGACAGCTGCCGACAGGCGCACCAGTTACCCAAAATAGCGTCTTGGGTGGGGAGCACACACACACAGGAGAGAGAGAGAGAGAGAGAGAGAGAGACGGAGACGGAGAGGCTTAGAGAGTGGCCCAACCGTTTTGGCCCTCTAATTTTATTAACACGTTCATCATTCCCCTTCATTCCACTGCCATTTGGCTTTGGCTGGGACAAGTGGCGCCCGAGGACGGCAATCAGTCTGCCCGGGAGCTGGGAGCCGCCTGCCGCCTGCTGTTGCTCCAAATATTGTTTAACGGGGGGGGGGGGGGCACATTTTCTTATTGGGACTCGTCGGCACATGCATGAAAGCGAATTAATAAAAATTATTGCATATATTTGTAATTCTGGGCAGCAGAAGTCGGGATGGGTGGGTGGGTGTATGGGCTGAGACGTTGCTGGGTAACTTCTTGAATGGCATGGCGCGTGCTGCTGCGTTTTATCGCCGACCCCCATCCCCTACCCCTGCCCCTGCTCCTGCTCCCTGGAGTGTTTTATTACAACCCCGGCCCCTCACCCACCCAGAACCAAAGCTGCAGATGAAAGCATTTTAGAAATATTTCCATAGATATTAGGGTGAACAACAAAAGGAACTGCAGCATGTCCAAGGAATGTGAGATTGGAGTTCTGTGTGCTTCCCGGGGAATTGCAAGAATCTGGGAATTTCTGATGAATAATCAAATTGATTAATAGCCCTGCCCTGCACTTTAGCGCTGCTCACCTCTGCTCCCCAACCCAACCAACTCTTTGTGGCGACCACAGGGAAGTCATTGATTCAAATACACTCTCGACTAAGCAAACAATCGAAATTGAACAATCCCCTAGATAAAGACGATTGGAGATGGGTCATGGGCTCCAGTTCGTTTGAGCTTTGCAGCTAGAAATATACTAAAATTGACTGCATGATATGATATATGGTGCTTCGTGCCTGACACACCCGTCACGTGCTCATCTGTGGTGTCTGTCTCGTGCTCCAATCTCCGTTTTGCGCCTGCGATGACACTTCAATAATAAGTATTCCGTTTTGTTTACACTTGAAACTGTAGTTGTTCTTGTTGTCATTCATTATGTTTACACTAAGCCAAGCGATTTATAACAAGTGTCCCACCACACCGTTCCGCTCCCCTTCTGTGTGTCTGGAGTAGTCGTCACGTCACACAGATGAAATCGTCGTGATGTAAGTTTTTATCGATTACAGTTCACGCCAATTGTGCCCCCTTCCCCAAAACGAAGTCAGAGATGGATATGGAGCTGCGACTGTGGCTGTGACTGTGTCTGGGAGGGGGGCAGACAGAGCTGGTTGTTGACTCTGGTGATTTATGGTGCTGCATGCATCAGAATGTGTTTCTAATGCCTGTCCATGGCCAGTCACCAGGGCCTCCTCCTCCTCCTTCTCTGTTCCTTTGATCTGTCGCCTTTGTCGCTTTCCAATTTAGCTTGTAAACGGGGGCTGATTGACACTGTGATATGGACAATTAAATTGTCGCTCTTAATCGTCACAAAGTGCACTAATTTATTGTGTTTAATTTCTTTTGCTTTTCATTTAATGTTTTTTCCACATTTTCTCTTTTCATTTTGCCCCTGCCACCACTCCACACACCACACCAAATGTACTTTTTCCAGAGCCAATGCGGGTCGCCAACGTTCGAGAAGGAATTGCGCGAGCAAATTGAGAAGTAAGTGTCACACTTATACAAGTTAAATTGTTAATCACGATAAGGACCGTGACTGTGTGTGTGTGAGTGTGAGAACCAGAATTAGCAGGAGAGTGAGAGAGAGAGAGAGCGCGGTTCCGTTACTTCAACTCAATTGTGGAATGCTTTCTTATGCATTCCATCATACAATAAATTACTAGCAAAATATTTATTTAATTTGCCCGCCAGACACCCTTTTGCGGCCATTATGCAATTTTGGAATAGTTTTTGCGCTGCTTTTGGCAAAAACTACGTAAATAATTCATACTCGTGACCAGCCACGCCTCCGCCTCCTGGCCAGGACAGCGCCATTACGCACAGCGAACGACCGGCCGGCCGGCCAGAGAGCTAACGGGCACCCGAAATGCAATTTTCCAAATTGCCAGAGCAGCGCCACGGAGTGCAAGGAGAACACGAAGAAGAAGCACAGCAGAAGAACAGCAAGGCAGCAGGAAACACTTACTGACGGCGAACCCATCAATCACAGCGAACCCCCGACACCCGCGGCCCAAGCGTAATTACCGCTATTCAGATTTGAGCATACATAGTTCTGGTTCCAGGCTAGACGCTCCCTCTCTCATCGCTCGCTCGCTCTCTCCGTTATAGACAACATTAACTGTTAATTCAAAACTGACTTCGCTTCAGTCACACCCACACACACACCTACGAGTACACAGATTCCGTTAATATTTAGCAATTCGCTTTCATTATTTCTATATTTGTCTTTGTCTTATTCTTTTTCGTTTTCGTTTTCCTTTTTCACTTGCCTGCATTTCCAACACAACACCACACTACACTCGCCTGCTCTCTCGCTCACACCTGCAGCATGAATCGCATTATGAAATCCAAAGAGCGCAAACAAATGCAGACATGTCGGGATCACAAGGCACTGCAGGTATGTATGGTGTATGGTGTATGGGGTCCCTAGCTCGGAGCGGGGAAGAGCGGGGATAGGTTGTCTACACAGCATGTGGAAAATCAATTTGCACAGCGAGAGTCGAGTCTCCAGTCGAGTCTGCAGCGACGAGTCCCGAGGAGTTCCCGAGTCATAAATAAACGCATAAATTCATTTTTAAGAACAAAATCTCTCCCCTTGCTCCCATTCCGGCGCATACAAATTGTCTCTTATCCATGGAGCAGGCTGAAAATTGCTTCTGGGCTGGCGTTGCCTGGCCTGGGCGCACTTTTTGCCGGAATTGATTGAACGCGCACGCTGGCATTAGGGACGCTTCATTGAGTCAGGGGCAGGAGAGGTGGTACGAGACGGAGATTCCTTTCCCTTTACGTCGTTAACTTCGGGCAATCTCATTTACGTCTGGCTCCAAAACAATCTGATGCGAGCCTAACCCAATTTTGTAAAGCCATCTAATGAATCCAAGGTTTCCCCCTCCTCATTCATTCATCCATGCGGTGCGCACACAGTTTGGGGCATTCAATGGCTGCAGTGACCTTCGGGGGGCAGTTAACAAGTTGGCTTCGATCAATGGAGATTGGGGCATTCAGTACGGGAAGGGGAGGGGGTTCGACTTGTAACTATTGCTCACTTAGCACTTTGGATCTGACACTTCACTCTGAAAACTTGATGAACGAGCGGTCGTCGTCGTCGTCGTCGTCGTCTGTGACCCTCGTCAAGAGTGCGGGGCGCCCATGCAGCTGTCATTGGGTGGCACATGGCTGAAGGTCTCCACTGTTGCAGTCACACACTTGATCCATTGTTTCCCCCGCTCCTCCACTTCTTGCAGACGCGCTTCGCCCGCCAGGAAAGTCTGCTCCACTCCATGCAGCAGGAGAATCGATCCCTGCTCACCCGCATCAGGCAGTACGAGCACTGTCTGGACGACGTGATGCGAAAGGTGGTGGACGCCATTGTGGCCGAGGACAATCTGCGCGAGGAGGTGAGCATGCTGAAGAGCCGTGTGCGGGATCTGGAGGCGCAGAACGCAGCGCTATCCGCCAGTCCGGTGAAGGGGCGGGACGAGGGCTACTGCACGATGAGCAGTGGCCAGCCACAGCCGTCGAATGGCCATCTGGAGGACCTGCCCGAGGAGCCCGAGCAGTGGCTGCTGCCGGCAGAGCCCTGCTCGACAGAAATGGAGGACTGGAGCATGTCGCAGGAGGAGCTGGCTGTGATGACATTCGACGACGAGCGGGAGCACCACCAGCAGCATCAACGGAGGAAGCGCGACCACGACTGGCTCTGGCCCTCGAGTGACTTCATCAACTCGACCACCGTCGAGACGGACTCCGTTGGCGATGGCATTGCCCAGCTGCTGCAGCAAAAGGTGAGCAACAGACGCATTCCCTCCTTAGATAGGTTTCCATAAAGTTTTTTCTGTTTCAGATTGTCTACTCGGAGGATGAGGAGGTGGCCTGCACGGACTTCACCAACGACTTCTACAAGCTGGTCAACATCCGCTCCAACTCGTCGCGCAGCCTGTACTCCTACCTCGAGGGCGTGACGGATGACGAGGACGAGGATGACGACGAGGAGGCAGACTCCAGCATGTCCGAGAGTCAGGCGGCACACACGACACGGGCCGCCGCCAGTCCCACGCCCAGCGAGGCGGGACGCGCCCAGCTTACCAGCTGCTCCTCCAGCGAAACGGACGAAAATTCGATCAGCCACCCACCGCCGCCGCTGCCAACGGAGTCGCATCAGGAGAAGGAGGAAGAGCCTGACTACGCCGTCATTGACGAGTGCCGGCGGCGCGTCAGCGACATCGAGATCGAGGATGTGCCGCTGATCATGAGCGCCACGCCCCTGCAGCCACTCAATGAACAGCAATGCATAGCGCAGATCATCAAGAGCGAGCTGCGGCGACCGCCCCATGTGCTGGTCAAGTCCAAGTCGGTGCTGGAGGAGCAGGAACCAAGCTGCATTCTGCGCCACAATCAGCGCCGCGAGCTGGAGTCCACCGTGGTGCGCAGCGACAGCATCAGCTGTGCCCTGATGGCGAAAATGGCCAAAGACGCAACGCCTCCGTCACCGGCGATCGTGTCCAAGCTGAAGGAGCGAATTCTGAACCGACAATTCTCCGCGCCGCCAACATCGAGCCCCTGGCGCAGGAGCAACGGCTGGAAGCGGGTGACGTCCCCGGTGCAGATACCAGCGGCTGTATCCCCAAAGAAGGTGAGTACATCCGCAGATACCAGAATGCATATCCGTATCCTAATCTGCGACGTATTTGCAGAAGCAAGCCAAGTCAACGGAGCTGCCAAAGAGCTGCCTGCCCAAGGCGGTGCCCACCAGAATTCCAACGAGCATCAATTCATCGACGTCATCCACCTCGTCGGTGTCCTCATCCTCGCCCTCGCCTTCGTCACCATCGCCACAGTCGCCGCAACAGCAGCAGCAGCAGCCAAGATCCTCGGGACAGCAGCAGCAGCGAAAGTCGAAAATTCCTCCGCCAGTTCCTGTGCGGCGATCCTATGCGAGCTAAGTGGCGCGGCGCCGCAGTTAAATCTCAAATGAATAATCGTCAAGCAAACAAATATTCAAAGATTAAAAAGACTAAATTGTGATATATTCAAACAAACAAAAAAAAAAACAAAGCAAAACAAAACACTGAGGAAGGAACACTGTGGAAGTGTGTGGAGGAGCCAGCAGCCAGTAGCGAGTTTTGTATGTAAGAATACGAGTATTTATGTATTGTATATTGTAGATTTTTTGGAAAAATGTTTTACGTTGTAAGCGGCAGCACTGCCCCCCATCCCCCAATTAGAGGCCCACACCAGGAGATGCCCATGGCTCACCCTGCTCTATGTAAGAGCATTGCGGTTGCAGCCACAGCAACGGGCTATACGTTGTACTAACTATTATACGGCATATACATATGGCATACAGTGAGAGGAGTGTAGGATCTTTGACCGCTGGCAAAGAGACATTCAAACTATTAGATGAACTAAAAACCGTAGTCTTCCGCACAAATCGAGTGTACGAGTATTTGCAGTAGGCATTTGTAGAATCTGTTTATCACACTACCAACAGTTGGAAATTTGCATTTAAGGGTGAAATTGCGGTATAAAATGCATTTAGATACGATATATACATACATCTTGATACATATACTATACATATATACACGCGTATGGTTTCTAAGCGAACAGTAAAACGACAGAAGTAACAATAAACCTGTATAAATTAAATATTATTTATCCCATTTATATGTACCGGGGCTCGGCCACCGGCAAGGAAAGACGAGATTACGTTTTAAAGTTTATTACCGGCACGACTGGCTCGGTCAAGTATGAGATTAATTCTAAAGTACAAGAAATGAAATATAAAATGATATTCTTAAAGTTGCCCCCAGACGGCAGCGCTGCCCATGCAGCGGGCCGACGTTCTGCAACGTCAGCGCCTCGTGCCGACGGTCCGCTCTCCAGCGGATGTTTATGCAACAATGTAACTTGAGGACCCCGTCCACTTGAGTCAGCATCAGAGGTCTTCCACTTCTGGAATTCCGCTGATACCCTGCAGCTGGTGGGGAGTGTTAACTACTCCCCTCTTAAAGAGCGGGCGTCCTCGCTGCTCTCAATCCGTCTATCATCTCCCTTGATTTGCCTCGCATCTCTCTTCCTATTGAGGTGGAATCTGAGGTAGATGATTCCCCAATGCTCCGCACAGAGCCATGCCCAGTCCAAACGCGTGGAGCGGGCTGAGCTTGGCCATGGTGGCCTGCTCGACCTCCTTGATGTAGTTGAGGTTGTCCTCGCTGAGCTGGTGTAAGAACGGGAGGCTCAGGATAGTCTCGTGCCCGGAGATGTTCAGAGCGGGTACTGATGCGATGCCTGGAAATCGCTGTTGGATGTTATTGCGATTTCGGAATCGGGTGCCATTTACGGTTGCGCAGTCATTGAAGGTGATGAGCTGCGTTCCGGCGGTCGTAACCACCGTGTCCGAGTCACAGCTGATCTTTGCCGGCCGGTTATTGACGATGATCATGCCGTCGTCGACGAGGGTGATGGGCTCCAGATGGCTCGGTTGCGAAAGGCAATGAGCGGTGCCCCCGGAGTGTAATCCCTGGGCACAGGAACCTCTTACTTCCTTTTGCAGAACGTGGTGGTGGTTGTGGGGGCGCAGCTCGTGACGGCCCACACCTGGTTTCCGCACTCAGCTACAATGTTCTCTGTCAGCTGCAGTACCTTTCCGTCGTGCTCAACCGGGAATATCGTCACCTTTCTACAAGCTATGCTAACTCTAGGGTATTCTATTATAAAGTGGATTATGTTATTAGATTGTAGGATTTTAATCTTAGATACTTCTAGTAGGTTTGCTACTGTGACCCCTGTGAATTGGTCAGTGAGAACAGATTCTATGTCAGTGTGATCTAAAATGGCCGGGTTCACTACGTTGGCCTTTGCCAGGGTTATAGTGAGCATCAGGTTGCCTATTTCTGTAATAAGAATTCTGTTTCTAGCGAGCAAAAGTCTCGTACAAGTGGGCTGTGTCGATTTGTGCCTTTTTTCTATGCTGATGATCTTGTTTACCAAGCTAGTGAGTGAATTTAATTGGTTCTGAACCTTGGTGTTTATCTGAATTTGCCTATTGTTTGCTTGCACCAGTTGTGCTTCTGTAAACCTGGTGTTTTCTAAATCGGACGCGTCTGGCGTGCCGGCCACTACTTTAAGGGCGGTTCCCAGGAAGTCTAGACTTCTCGCCAGCCTGTGGTGGACACTGATATCGGACAACATATCTCTAATGTGATTGCAGTCCGCGTCTAGCAACCGTCTCATGTGCGATTTTGGGAATAGGTCCGCCATTTTGGCGGTTTCCTCGACAATGCGACCATATTCGGTCAGATTTGCCGTGTGCTTGACGTAATCAAGCCCTTCCCATATCAGTACCGTTCCGTCCGTGATGGGAATGTAATTTGAGTTTGAGTAGTCGGTGACGCGAGCCGCGACTATGGTGAGGATGTGAAGTACCCAGATAACCCTGTAGATAAAAATACGTATGAAATATGGGGAATAAAACTAACACAACACCGCCACCAATCGTTTTCCTTAAGCCTAGTCGTAGTGTCTACCAATAACAGCTATAATTCCTTCACCAAATTAACTTATATTTAGTCGGGATATCTATCTGAGGTTGTCCTTGTGGACCACCCTCCCTCTAATTAGGACTGTTGTCCCCAAGTCCGCTTCAATTGTTTCTTCGACATACAAGGGGAGAGCTTATTCCCCAGGCGTCTGTTGGTTTTAACCAACACCTTCTCGCCTACACTGAAGTTTCTGTTTTGCCGTGCTTGGTTGACTCGATTGTTTTGTACAATCTGGGCCTTTTGCACTTTGTTCTGAACTTCTTTGTTACTTTCTGCAGCCACTGCATGCAGGATGTCGATGGGTCTTTGTCGGTGACCGAGTGCACCGATCTATTGTATTCCGCCGTTGCTTGAAGGAATAGGTCTACCGTGTCGGTGATTCCCTTGGCCATTTTAAGGCACCTGGCGATTTCCACGAGTGTACTATGGAATCTTTCCACTTGTCCGTTCGATGTACTGTGGAGGGGTGGCGCGTTAGCGATGCGGACCCCGAAAATTGTTGTGCAACAGCGATCTGATGGTCTCTGAACTTAGTGATGGTTCGTTGTCACAGTAAATCTGTTTGGTGTTGGGAAAAATGTTCATGAGTTGTAAGAGGGGAGTCTTAATATCCGCTATGGTGCGGGAAGCTATAGGCTGTACTATGGCAAATTTGGAGAATTTGTCCACACATGTCAGAAAATATTTTCTGTCCGTCGAAAATATGTCGACATGAAGCATTTCTCCGTGAACGAGGGGACCGGTGTCGGCCCTAGCTCCTGTTTCTTAGGGTGCCTGTCGTATTTTGCTTTGGAGCAAATTTTGCAATTCATGACCACTTCGCTTGCGAGTTTCGTCATTTTTGGGAAATAGTAGTCGGACATGATTTGTTTGACGTTTTCTTGAGCGGCTCTATGGGCCCGGTTGTGCTCGACGTTGATAATTTCTCTTTTTCATTATCGTCGACAATGTCGGCGACAAGATTCTTGCAATGCCAGAATTTCGTCGCCGGAAAAGATTTCACTAGTTCATGCTGTATGAAAGCTAGAACTGGGAGTTCGCAATGGATTGCGTTCACAACTTGTGGGTTCACCAGAGACTTGACGGTCTCAATTAGAGCGTCCCTGTTTGGGAAATGTATTATGTGGCGCGTTTTTTCCCCAAAGAGCACAAACATTTGCTTCAGGGGAAAGCGCGCCTCTTCCAGAATGATCTGGTTCCTGAAGCAGTTTACAGGTTTTTCAGACGATTCTATCGTGTAAGTCATTGAAACTTCACTGTGGATCGTTGCTGCGTCTGAGCGCGGTGCGCTGCTTCCCAGCGCGTAAATATTCTGCCGGGACAGTGCGTCCGCGACGAAGTTTTCTTTCCCCGGCTTGTAGAATAGCCTGGCGCCGATTTCATCGATTCGCGCCTTCCAACGCTTGATTTTTGCGTTGGGGTTCCCCTCTGACACCGCGAACGTGAGCGGCTGGTGATCAGTAAATACGTTTATTTCTTTGACGCCATAAATGTAATGGCGCAACTTTCCCCAAGGCCCATACAATCGCTAACAGCTCTCGCTCGTTAGTGGCGTAGTTCAGCTCACAGTCCTTGAGGGTCCTTGAGATCATTGTGATCGGTCGACCCCCCTGAGACAGTACCGCTCCGATGCCGTAAGCAGAAGCGTCGGTGGTCAGATCGAAGGGCTTTTTGTAATCTGGGTACATCAGCATTACGTTTTCCGATGCCAGAATGTTCCTAAGTTTCTGGAACGCCCGTCTTTGATCTTCGTTGAAGATAATGGGGGTTTTTTAGACTTATATTTGCTAACTGAACCGTTTTCCCCTTTTAGGATGTTTGAGAGAGGGCGGGCGATCGCCGCGAAATCTTTCACAAAACATCTGTAGTAGCTTGCTAGGCCTAAGAATGATCTTAGCCCGAATAGCGTTGTTGGCTCGACGTACTCCTGGATGGCTTTCACCTTTTCCGGGTCCGTTCTTGTGCCTTCGCTAGTTACAATAAAGCCAAGGTATTCTACGCTTGTCTTAAAGAACTGCGACTTCTCTTGAGCCACTCTCATGTTGGCATCATAGAGGCTTTTCAGTACCCAGTCGACGTGTTTAACGTGCTCGTCCTGAGACTTGGAGAATATGATTACGTCATCGACGTAAACATAACATGTTTTGCCGATTTGTTCGCGCAAAACGTCATCGATTGCCCTCTGGAAAATGCTGCCAGCATTTCTTAGACCGAAGGGCAGTCGGCAAAACTCATACTTCCCTCCATTTACGGAAAGGAAGTTTTTCCCCGTCGCGTTCCGCCAAAGTTATTTGGTGGTACCCGGATTTCAGGTCAAGAGTAGTGAAGTACTTTGCAGTACCTAAATTTGCCAATATCATTGAGATGCATGGCATGGGGTATTTGTCGGCTATCGTTTTCTGATTGAGCTTCCGAAAGTCCATTACGAGACGTTTCTTCTTATTGCCCTTCTCATCAGTGCCTTTTTGTCGACCACCCATATCGGGTTGTTATATGGCGACCTTGATTTCTGTATGATTTTGTCCTTCAAGAGGCTTTTAACCTCGGCATCGACAAAATCAGCTACACCCATCGGGTAGGGGTAAAGCTTGAATAAATTGGTTCGTCGTCCACTGTGCGAATAGTGGCCACGACCGAAGTGTTATAGGGCAGCGACCCGTTAGGGTCGGCGAAGGCCTTGTTTCTTTTCTTCAGCATTTGCATGAAGCTTGCCTTTACGGCAGCAGGTGCGTCGATGTCAACAACGTTAGTATGGTTGACATCTGTGCACTCATGGAACTTGATTGTCTCGGTTGTGTTGCCGAAAGTGAGCGTTCCATTTCTCAGAGATAGCGTGGCCCCTACCTGCGTGAGCAGGTCCAGGCCAATGATGCCATCAAAGGTTGTTAATGTTTTTAGTAGAAAAACGGCGTGATTTTGCCGAATATTGACAGGGGACATTTCTGTGTAATGTTGTTGGACCCGTTAATAGAGTGAACGGGGAACGGTGATTCAACCGGGGTAACGCCAGGAAGCCACATGAATGGCTTGATGTAATTTTGGACGCACCCGTGTCGATCAGAAGTTTTATGTTGACCCCTGCTACTTTCCGCCAAACGAATGGCAGCAGGGAGCATCCCCTAAAAATTAACCGAGTCGCTCTCGTATCCGAGTTCGGCGTCGGCCTCTATTTCTGCGACCGCCTCAGCGGCGGCCTCAGTGTAGGCCGCCGGGGACCGGTCACTTGAGGTGGCAATGTGTTCCACCCTCTGCCGCCAGTTTCCTGACGTGCGCTCTGACGAATTTGGTTTTCTTCCGAAACCGCTGTCGCGCTTACCCGTCCCCCCTGGCTTTTGGTAAGCCGTGGCCTGTCTAAATTTGGAGGATGAAGGGTCTACGTCCATTGGCTCGGGGGCCTGGCCCGTAGCTCTTTGTTGTTGATTCGAGTTGCCCTGGCTCCTAACATAATGAGGGCTCTTAAACGAATTTGGGTCTTGCGGTCTGTTTTGCCTCCCGTTACCCTGTTGTGGCGCTTGGTAATTGCGCTCGCCTGTTCGGAAGGATTTTTCTTCCATGGCCTTTGCGTAGTTCGCAGCCAGAATGCTGCGATCTTCGCTGGATTCCGCCGACTGGGCTAAGGCCAGTGCGGTTGGCAAATCCTTTGGCCTCGCCGGAAAGACTGCTGCCTTCAGGGGCCTTCTCAAACCTGATATGAACACCTCTAAGGCGTCTTCCCTAGCTTTTTGGTTGAGCACATCCGCTGCTTCTGCGGTGCGCATCATCACGTTTTTGTTGGTGATGAGGGAGACCTGTTTCTCTATTGCGTCATAGTAGTCAGTTAGAGACAGGTTCCCTTGTCTCATGGTTGCCAGCCTCTGCTGGATCACCCTACAGGCGTCTTATCTGAATAAGAGCTGTCTAGCCTGTTTATTATGGCCTTAAAATTGAGCACTGTGTTGAAGGACGACAACACATTGTTCGCTGCTCCTTTAACCTTATTCCTAATGATGCCCGTGGCCATGAAGTGTTTGAGCTGCCTTGGTAAGGCTCGAACACCGAATACGCGGCCATAGCTGCCTGGCGCCAACCGACGTATTCCAGCTGTTTGCCGTCAAAGTCTGGTAAAGACTTGACCATGTCCAAGCACTGATCGCATTGGACCCCGGGAAGAATTTCCGCACTCTTAAAACCTCTACTACCGGCACAGATGGTCCTGCGCTCGATTGGTTAACTTGTTCCCGCAGTGCGAGCATTTCCGCACGAAGTGCAGTAGCTTGCCCCCGCTAGGGCTGCAGCCTCTGTGCTTGGGCTGCAGCCTGGTTTGCTTGGGCTGCAGCCTGGTTTGCTTGGGCCACCTCGTCTTGTAGTCGCTCTAAGTGAGCCTGAAAACCTTTGGCTTGATTATCTAATGCGGCCTGTAAGGCATTGTTGAATGACGTCACGTCCATGTCTTTTGGTTTTTCTTTTGCTGGTCGACTGTCCAGTGCTGTTAAATCGAGCCCCTCTATGGGGAACTAAGGCTATCGTCACTGTCGCTGTCGCCCTCCCTATGGCTCATGTGGTGCGATTTGTTTCGGCAGAACTACCCTATAAAGGTTTATCTTACGTTCCTAATTCTTAAAACGCGGGTCGAAGGGTGTTTGCTCATTCGCGGTTTTACTTTAAATTTTGACCAAAATTTGCCAAAAATAGCGGATCTTTCGCTGTTATCGATACTTATTGCGTTATCACTGACATAGGAAATGTTAACACATGAAAAATTCACTTACATGTTCTCTGATTGTAGGGTGAAGGGAGTCTGATCTAGCCCCCCTATTGGTCTTCGGTTGAGCGTCGGGAGCCTTTCACGCTGAGATGGTTGGGCTGGGCGGGGAATTCCCTGCAGCCCGCGTAGACTTTTGTTGATTTTGGTAAGGTGAGGCGAGGGAGGGCCCTTCAGCCTATTTTTCCTTCGTAGATATTGGGTGGAAGCGAGGGATTTCCCTACAGCTCCTTGTGTTTGTTCCTCTGGTGTCAGCTCCCGCGTAGTTGGGTGTTTTTTTGTAATTTTTTTTTTTGATTCTTAATGCTTGGTTGTAGCGCACATGAAACAGAAGTATTTTTCAGTAGCCCTTTTGGTTTTGGCGAAGAACAAAAAAAAATTTGCACACACTGATGTATTTTTTGGGCGGGGGTTTGACAACCAAAAAACTTCTCACTTATTTTTTTTTTTAATTTTTCATTCCTTTTCTGTTGATTTGTTTGTTCCCACCGGGAGATTTTCTTTTGGGCCACTAGGGGTATCTTTTCTTATTTCACTGACACAAGTAAAAACATGAGATGCACTCGTTGGTATGTTTTCCACTTTTATTATTTATTTCGAATTTTCTTTTTGATTGTTGAATTCTTCAGCACTTTTTATACTCGCGTTAACTTGGGTTCTTTTGACCCGTTGGGCGCCAATTAAATATTATTTATCCCATTTATATGTACCGGGGCTCGGCCACCGGCAAGGAAAGACGAGATTACGTTTTAAAGTTTATTACCGGCACGACTGGCTCGGTCAAGTATGAGATTAATTCTAAAGTACAAGAAATGAAATATAAAATGATATTCTTAAAGTTGCCCCCAGACGGCAGCGCTGCCCATGCAGCGGGCCGACGTTCTGCAACGTCAGCGCCTCGTGCCGACGGTCCGCTCTCCAGCGGATGTTTATGCAACAATGTAACTTGAGGACCCCCGTCCACTTGAGTCAGCATCAGAGGTCTTCCACTTCTGGAATTCCGCTGATACCCTGCAGCTGGTGGGGAGTGTTAACTTATATAACAGACCCATAAACCCAAAAGTAGCCCTCTTCTACTAAACGTATAGTAGTTAGCGTTAGTGTTAGCTCTGCTCTGCTCCTCAGGCTGCTGCCAACGACTAAATAATAATATTAATAATCGCAGCAGCCCGCATCCTAAGTATAAATACGTATACACCTAACATATAGAGAACAGAACGCACTCGGCAGATCAGAGATGGATGGTATTGTATCACTTTAAGCTCGTATAAACATTATAAATGTATTTTCTTAGCGTAGCAAGTACAAAAATAAACAAAAAAGAAGTTACAAAATATAAATTATTGACCCAAACCAGTGTTTTCCCCTTGCCTAGCCCTTAATCTAATACAATCATAAAAGGTTAAAAACTTAGCATAACAAATTTACAAACGAAAACGATCACTTAAACCTAAAAGCAGACCACACCACTCAGGTGAGCTTCTGCTCAAGATGAGCTCTAGTTTCTGCTTCAACAGAATAGAGCTCGTGCGGAATTCTGGCACGCTGACCCAGCAGCTTCTGTACAGATCCGTGTAAGAGCTCTCCAAGCACGTGCTGGTGCTTGCTTGTGGCGCTGGGCTATCAAAATACAACGCTAATCGGTTCTGTCTGCGCTTCTTCTTTAGCACACGGCTACTGCTGCACGATGTTTCGAAATTTAGATTGCGGCACGCAAACATATTCGCCCTTCTACAAAGGTCGCCGCCCGACATCGCCTGAGAACTGCTTTCGTTCACGTACGCCCAGTTGCAGCCGACGAGTGGCGCCCGCTTGGGGTGGTCGACGGACAGGGCTTTCAGCTTTTCATAGTTATCTGGCCGCAGCTCGTGCTTGACCACTTGGTAGGCGATGGACTCGTTGCAGCTGAGCGTGTGATAGGGCAATCGACGCGACTGCATTTGCCACATGGTGATGGCCAGGGAGTAGATGTCCGCGGCCTCTGATAGTGGGTCCGAACGCAGGGCTTCCGGGGACATATACCTCAGGGTGCCCTTGCCATTATTTTGGCTCCGGCGGGCACAGAACTCGCCAATTTTAATGGATGATCCAAAGTCACACAGCTTGCAAATGTAGCTGCGCTGGTAGCTCGAATGCTGCCCCATGCTGGAGGGACGTGGTCCCAGAGCTACCAGAATATTCGTTGGCTTCACATCCAGGTGCAGTACGCTGTGCCAATGACAGTAGCGCAGAGCAGCCACAATGTCCAGCGTGATTCTGTGCGGGAAAATATATAAAAATGTAAGTCCGTGGGAGGAGATGCAGCATCACATACAACACTCTGTGGAATAGCGGCAACGCCAGCGTCTCCAGTATCTGCTGTAGGCACTGTCCCTTTGGACACTCCATGATGACCATTCCAAAGGCAACGGCGGACTCTGTTTTGATGAGACGCACAATGTTCTTGTGATTCAAGTCCAGCAAATGAGACTCATTGTGCAGCGTGGAGACTGCCTGTCCCCTGATGATCTTCACCGCAACGGAGTGATCTGTTCGTAATTCTCAATCGATCAGATCACTAAGATATATCCGATTTATAGTCAATAACATACCGCGATAAATTGCCTTGAACACGGTGCCATATGCACCGCGGCCCAGAATCTGGCACCTGGTGCGGATGGGGGGACCATCCTTGAGCAGTTCATTGCGCTTCGGCGTGGTAAGCACAAGCTCGTTTTCTCGATTAGCTACTGAAAATGACCTGCATTTAGCTTAACAATGAGAGAATTTTCTTTTTTTTAATTAATTTCACATTGCTTACATGGTTACAGTGTAACGGTGCTTTTTGCTTGAGCAGATGTGTATAAGATAAGCGCTGCCAGACTGTCAGGAAAGTATGAATGGTATATCGATATATCGCAAGTACTGGCGCCATAAAACCAATATTTTAATGATTTAATTTTAAACTATTTATTTAATAATGCACACTGTTTCACTTAAAGGTCTCCTCAGCCAAAACTAATAGCCATAATCGTACACTATATAAGTTAAATATGAATCATAGTCGATGGCCAATGTTTACGAGGCTTAGCGCCATCGTTTTGGGCTTAATACAATACCAATAAATAATATAAAATATGAATGCTGCTGGTACTACATTCTCAACTCTCTACTCTACTCTACTCTACTCTACTGACGCTCTCTGTGCAATTGCTCCGTCTCAGTCCGCAAGATCTGTAAAAGTTTCTCGATTAGCATTCTGGATCTGTGGGGAATCCAAGCAAATAGTTTGATCTTACTCGAAATGCATCCTGGATTTTGTCTGTGATGAGCTTACGCGCTGTTGGCTCGGGCACTTGATTCTTCTTAAGGTCGTGAACAAAGTCATTCAGGTCCAGGGGCTTGCCGATATTAATGGTAACCTTTTTGCGCCTCTGCAACACGTAAGGTTCGACATTTGGCAGTACATCGTCCATGCCCTCGTGCCACATTGGCAGAATGATGGGCATCTTGGGGGACTCGTAAATGATGCGGCCCACGCCCCATTTCAGTCGTAGCTCCTCCTTCTCCATGTTCACCTTGCCCTCGGGAAACACGTGAACCCACTGGCCGGCCGCGCACTTCTCGATGCACAGATTGATGGCCTCCTGGTAGACACCATAGCCGCGCACAACAGGAATACACTTGCCTGCACAACACAGGGGATCAATGGGTTAGTTCTACATATGAAACATCAGGTAAGGGCTCGGGAGCGGTTCGCCAGCTTACCAAACATGAAGAACATGGAGTGGTACTTGTTGGTGAAGCAAATGTCATGGGCAGCCATCGACCAACGAATGCAATTGGTGTTGCAGGCCTGACGCAGTGGCAGAATGCCCCACAGGCCGGGGTCATCGAAGCAGGAGTAGTGATTGGAGACGGTCAACAGGGCCACACCCTGGGGGCGCTTCGATATCAGGTCGACCAGTTGTTCCTTGTTGTATACGCGGGTTTTGTTCATGAGCACTGGAATGGAAGGGCAACAGAAACAGTGAGAGTAATTCGCTGAAGGGGCGTGCCTTTTCTCCGAATGTTGCACGAGGCCGGGGCTTACTTACTTAGTAAAATCTTGCTGAAGATTCCGACTGCAGTGATTACACATTGGCTGGCCAGCCACCAGACTCTCGACGGGCACCGCAGCCTAGCGAATATCCAATCAATGTTGTAGGGTATCTCCACGGCGGTGGGCATGTTCATCTGCGGATCTCTGTCCGACATTGTGGGCGGCTTTGGTGGCGGCGGCTGGGACTGGATGGGCTGCTTGCTCAATACGGGGGGCTGACTGGAGTTACGGGAAGTGGCCGGACGCTGGTCCGTTGTCTGCTCCGTCGACTTCTGCAGTCCGGCCGTGGATCTCTCATCTGGCACTGAGCGCGTCTCTGGGGCTTGCACGTATTGCTGCAAAACACGGAGGAAGGAAGGAGCAATTGAGCAATATAATGGCTATGGCTATGGGCTACGGCTATGTGCTATGTGCTATAGAATGGTGTAACAAGCAAAGCCTTGTGCTAACCATGGAAACCTATTTATTTATCTTATCGGGCTTACGGAGTTAAAAATACTGGAATGCTTCTGTTTTCGTTTAACCCGTCTCACGCTGCTACGCATTTTGAATGAATAATGTTTTCGTAATTTATTTTCTATTTTCTTTTTGATAATCTGTCAACTGAGCACAAAGTCGACCTCCGTGTACTGAACTTTGTCTGGACCTGGCATGTCTGTGGTGCCACAGGTCCCCAGCATGCGCACTGGGCAGCAGCAGCAGCATGCAAAAGAAGAGCAGCAGGGGATGGGGTGGAGCAGGAGATTGAAAGAGCGCAGTGGAAACGGCTGCATCTCATCGCAATGCGCGATAAGGAAGGCGGAACCCAACACTCACATTGTGGAACGCAACGCTCAAGGCTCATCTCATTCGGTTCGCAATTAATTGTATTCAGTGTGGCGTTGAGTGGCCTTCAGTTGATGCAAGACAAATCGTTCGCGCACGTCTGTAAAGCAAGAATTCTGTATTTGCACAAGTGCACGAGCACGAGCGACCAGACCACACCAGCCGGCGGGAACTTTAAAGTTTAACTGATTTTTCCTCTCTACGAAATTTCAAATTTCTCAAGTTCAAATACGGTAAAAAGCACTGGTACGGGGCTATACAACAAGGGCAAGAGAGACCCCCACACACCTGAAACACAGAGACAAAGAGACAAAGAGAGACAGAGAGAGAGAGAGAGAGAAAGAGCACAACAGAGCAACAGTCAAGAGGCCGATTGTGCTGCGGCATTATCAGTTAGCAGCCAAAGTGTTGAACTCAGCACGCTTCCACATTAAGATAAGACACGGAAGCTACCTACGTAAGTAGGGCATGGCATGAGATTTTGGCTTTTGAATTGCGCGCCACTTGTTGACATTGCTCTGCTGTGGTGGAGGTGAGATTCGGCACGAAACTTAATCAATACTCTGTAAATGCCAATAATTGACTGTGCCCCCACTTACCCTCGCCGCAAGAGCAAAGATGCTCTGATGAAGGCCATTTGCAGACGCCAGTGGCACGTGCAAGCGTCCCCAATATAGCCGCCGCGTGGCACATGCCGCAGCACTTCTCACGTGCCTGAAGCGGCACACATTCGAACACACCGCCATCAACATGATGAATACTAATTATTACGAATAGGATATGTTTAACGATTGCACCGGCGCGCTCTTTACATAACCGTTTGTTTATCCGAAAGATACACTTGCAAATTTTGGGCTCTTCCTTGGACTGCCAACTCCTCCGCGTCTTCACCTGGCCAGCGGCAACGCATTCAGACCCCCATGTGCGTACTGGGTGGCTAACAGAACATTGCGTGTGCGCATGTTCGTCAGAATTTGTATTTCCAAAAGGCCGGGAAAGCTGCCAGGGCCAAAAGAAACCTAGATAAATTGGAAATTAAATAAAAACAAGGATGTCATCTTTGAAACATTTTACAGCACTAACAGTTGCAGTCGGTACTCAATACTAGGCGATGGAACCACTGCATCCTCGAAACATTTCACAGTACTAACAGTTGCAATCGCTTCTCAACACTAAGGCAGTTGTGTGCTCTTGGAAACGAAACTTTTGGTAATGATTCCATAATCCACTGGATATCTGAATAAAAACGGTTTTTAATTGACTATTTTAGAGCAAGGATGTCTCGCAGTGCCCGGCCACTTACCTCAGCACGCGTGCGGCACAAAATTAAGGCACTGACCAACCCGCAAAGCAGTGAAGGATTTGTGGTGAACCGGAATCCCAGGAATCTGGAGAGGCTGCGCATCGCGTACAAGCCCAGCGGCTACCACTTGGAGAAGCCCGGTCGCTCCTACTGGCACACGCTCGAGATCAACACCAGCGGTCGTTATGTCAGCGCCGACGTGAAGCACTACGAGAACGGCACCATTCTGAGCGCCAGCACCGCCGAATGGGCCATCAAACAGCAGCTGTACAAGACCAACGACACCTCGGCCTTTGTGAATCTGGGTCGTGTGCTGGCCCAGCGATGCCTGCAGTCGGGCATCACCGAGATGACCTGCAATGTGGATGCAGTGGCGGGCAGCAAACTTCAAAAGTTGCTGCAAACCCTCCAGAATAATGGAGTGTCATTCAAGGAGCCCACACGACTGGAGAACAGCCAGCCCTGGGATGCGTACCGAAATGAAAAGCCCTGGGAGGTGACGGAGCAATCAATTCCTGCGACCCCATCGGAAACAGCCGCAAGCAAATCAAAACAAAAGTGAAAATCGTTTGGGTTTAGTTTTCGTATCGTTTAGAATAAACGTTCATTTTTAGTATGCTAATTAAAACAAATCATTGTTTTATTTACGCCTGCGCCTATTCGTATTTGCTCTTGATGTCCTTCCACAGTTTCTGCAACAGAAAAACAGAGACATTTCGTTTATTTCCGTAGCTGGTCTTACATAAGAGAGGTGCCATGGACTTACGCCTTTGTTGATGGACTCGAACAGGGCGGTCGAGGAGACATCGATGGCGCGCTCGAAAAAGAATGTCGATGCGATGATGGCCACGGCGTAGGTGGACGTACGCTTGAACAAGGTATTGTAGATGACCTTCATTTTTGCGAAATTTCCAAAACGAATTTTATAATTTCTGGCAAAATTATTACGCTACTTGCACGCCAAATACACAGCTGATAGTGTGCGTAAACGTCAAACGGTTCGAGAGCGTTCACCCGAACTAGTTCATTTCCAGTTCTCGTGCTGTTTTCGTGCGTGCAAAGCCAGTGACATATTTGAGATAAACTTCGTGAAATCAAGAAAAAGAGAAAAGACCAGCTCAGCAGACTCCAACTCGTAGTGCCCAGATTCCGGAAGCTATTCATTTAAATAATATACAATAATGGTTGACCTAACAGACGCCGGCTCTCCGTTCCAGCAATCCATACCGAATCTCGCCTTCTATATACCGGCAGTTGTTGTGTTTACTCTGGCAGGTAAGAGACTTCTACCCCATCCCCCATTAAATCCCCACTCCCCAGCACCACTCCACTACACTCCACTTCAGTCCACTAAAAAGCGGGTCAAAAGACTTTCACCAAGCAAGAAACTAGAATGAATGCTCACCCACACGCCCACCCACAGTCCACGCCATCATAGTGTTCCCCTTTCCCCAGCTGTTTGTTGTTTGAAATTCATTGAGATTTGCCTCCCCCTTAGCAATCGTTTGTTGTGCTCTTATCTGTTGTATTTATGGTTTAGTATGATTTCTTCTGCATTTGGCAAGTCTTACGTGTTCCCCAACCTCATCCTATCTGGCCATTTATTCCGGTTTTCTTGCGTACGTAGTCAAAATTTGTGTTTTGTATTGGCTGGTCTGGTTCGAGTGCGATAAGAGGGTCCCCGGTCTCTCGAGTGATAAGATTCCAACCATGCCCATAACTGTACGTACACAGTCCAAGGCAGGGCCAGAACACGTGTATGTACTGGAATGGAATCTCTCTTCGATATTTATCCTCTTCCTTTCAATGCATGCTTTTTGGCTTAGATGTATGTATGCACCAGTTATAGCTGCACCTGTACCCGTGTCCGGGGACACCTGATAAGCGTAGAGGAGAGACTCTCTTATCGCCCAACCCCAACCTATTTTTACCTTTGGGGAAAAATATGCTGACGAAGGCGCGCAAAACAGAACGAAAAGCGCAGCAGCGAAAAGGCGAGAACCATATCTCCGTATAAGAATGAATTATAAGCGACTGATTACACACGAGTGTCAATTTCTATATATTACTTTTAATATGATTTTTAGTGACCGCTCAGTAGTGAACCTGAGCAGCAGAACCAAACGCCAAACGCCAGCAGCACACGTAAGCCAGTAGCAGCGGGTCAAGCGTCCAAATTATTTCGTGTTAACTGGGAGGAATACGAATCGGAATTGGATTAAGAATTAAATTCGAATTAAATCTGCGTCCATTACGAACTGAACTATCCGGCGCGAGCACGGTGAAAGGTTTCCGTGGAATATCCGCGAATTCCATTGCCACGTTGAAGCTCTCCATTTGTGTTTGCTTTTTGGTGTTGTGAGTTTTTGTGTTTGCCCTAACACCTCACTCCCAAAGCGTCGTAAATTTGCGTTATTCCCCAGTAATTACACTCGAGGCAACTGAATTATTTTAAGATATTGTAACCCTTCACCCCTCCCCCATTCAGACGCGAACCGTTAAGGCTAGGCCCAACCCCCCCGACTACAGCCACAGGCACAGCCACAGCCACCTAAACTTCAAGTGTGAATTGAGCAGAGAATGGCAGAGGATCCACTCAATCAGCAGGCATTCGCCCAGGATGTGGAGGCTGCGGCGGCAGCCGGTGGCCCCAATGGGTTCGCCGGCGCAGAGCCAGGCCATCCCGACTTCAAAATGCCCAGTCCCGATGAGATCTGGAAGCTGGTCGAGAGCATGGATGGCATATCGGATGCGGAGCGCGACGAGCTGCGCGAGAGCATATTCAATCCAAAGCCGCCATCGCCGGAGGACTTTATGCGCCAGTACGGACAGCCGGGCCACAGCTCTAGGGAATATATGATATTCTTTGTGATGTTGGCCCTGATTCTGCTCGTCTTTGGTAAGCAAGCGGACGACAGACACTGCACCCGACGACGACGACTGAAACAGCACAACTTATCTATCGGATACCCTACCCATAGACGGGGGCGGGTGTAGGCATAGCTGATAGAGGGGGGTGCCCTGCCAGAACACTCACACACAGAGACATAAGCAATTGGCTAGCATGTTTGCTTTGCTTTATAGGCAGGCATTCGATTTTCGATAAGATAAACTCAAATCCACCACGGAACAACAAAATTTACAGCAGGCGACGACCCATCGGCGTGGCCCACGCGTTGACAGAGACAGTGTTGGATCGGGACCCATGCCGGCCAGCGCGGCCAGAAGTTGACTCGAAATTCGGACTCCCTCCCTTCCCCTGTGTTTTGTTACCCGCCCCACGATGAGTTCCATTGTCGGCGAGGATTCGGCGGGCATTGTCGAGCAGCTGAAGCAATCTGTGGAGGCCATTGTGGCGAAGATAGGACCCAGCAGCAAGTTCGCACAGGATCTGCTCGGGAAGATCGGCGATATGCAGAGCAAATTGGATTCTCTCACCGAGGCGGATCAGCGCCTGTTTCTCGCCGAAATGAAGGACAAATTCCAGGAGACCATCGAACGAATCGAGCAAAGACTGACGCAGCACTCGCACATCGCTCAGACATACTCTAGTTCCATTGTGGCGGCTGTGATATTTCTCCTCATCTCAATCTTTGGTCTCGACTCATCCTCGATTCTCGCCCGCTTGAACGATCACTAACCGCTTGCCTTTCTTTCCTTCCATTCCCTCCATTGCAGCTCTCTTTGGCTACAAGCTGTACAAGTCGCTGACGGAGAAGGAGCTCAAGAAGCAGGAGAAGCTGAAGACCAAGCAGCAGAAGAAGGCAAAGAAGTCGAACTGAAGAACAACATCTGGAGAGATGCTGACAAACATTTATATGTAGATTCTTCCGGGAAGATATATCCCTTTCCACTTGTTAATCAATATATAAAGAGGCCCACCCCCCGACCGCTCTCTGTAAATGCATAACAAATTATCGCGTACCAGTAAACGTAATAAATTAATTATTACCACATAGTTTTATAGAGCAATTTTAAAATGTCGTGGAAAATAACATTACGGGGTCCTGTGTACTGGGTCTCTGCATTAATTACCATTATAAACGCCATTAAGCCACCATTGGGAGTGGAATGGAAATCATGTCGTGACCGTGTTTACCTACCATCTCCATTCCCATCATCAAACTTGTTGCTGCCAGATGCCTGGATAATATGGCCAGGCTATTTCGGTCGGGCAGGCTTTTCGAATTCCGTCTTCGGTTGCCATGGCAAGTAAACAAAAATCATTTTGTTGTATCCCTTTCCATCGACACAAGCAAATAGTAACATTCAGTCTCAGTTTCTCCGTTCGTTCGTTAGTCTGATTCAGACGTGTCGCCAAGCACTTAACACACAAAATACACAATGTCCTACTCTAGCCGTAAGTATCCGTAGCTTATTGATGGGCAATATTGTCGTTTTATGGCTGACTTTATTACCCTAGGCTTTGGTTTTGACTTCCATCTGCCCGATGAGGGTTGGTGCTACCCCAAGGACGACATGTTCTTCCGCCGTAGCGCCGAGTGGGTGCCTTTGGAGAGCGCTGGTGTGGGCCGCTCGTTTGCCAACACGAACAGCGTGATCTATCCCCGTATCACTGGCATGGTGCCGCGCTACGGAGGACATGTTCCGGGCGAAATTTTCAAGGTTGGCACCACTTACGGACGCGCCACCATCGACGCCAAGCGTTGGCTGGCCCTGCACCGCGAATAAGTTTATTAAAATCCTTCTAGAATAGTCAAATTAGCTGTGTTACGCTTTGTAAAGCACCCCTCACAATAAATATTGTTCTGCTTTCAAATTTTAAATTTCGACTTGACCGCGCCGCCTCTCATCAGGGTTGCAACCGATAGGCAACCGCCGATTGGCAGAATTTGCCCATTCACGGTTATCTGGCGAAAACGTAAACAAACCAAACACAACAGAGAAAGCGACAAGTACTAGCCATGACCTCTAATTTACTGAATATCTGTAGGCGTGGCTTTCACACGAGTTCTGTAAGGCAACAAATAATCCAAAGTGGGACGCCTACGAAACGGATTTGCATTGTGGGCGCCGGACCCGCCGGTTTCTATGCGGCCCAGTATCTGCTGAAACATCTGGGCGACTGCGTTGTGGATATTGTTGAGAAGCTGCCGGTTCCCTTCGGTCTGGTGCGGTAAGAGGACCCTTAGGCTACTATCTAAAGCTGGTGGTAGTGGTGGTGTTTCCGAACCCGAAAAGGGGCCCCAAGACGGAGCGCAAAATGCCATTGAAGTAACCTGTACAAGGATTGGTTATTGGTGTCTTGTCGTGGCAACTCAGGGCAGAGAAGACTCACCGCCGAACTGGTCAAGGCTCCATGCGGGGCTGGCCGCTACAGTGGAAAGCACAAAGAAGCATGCGAGCAGCAGAGCGCAACGGATCCACATCCACATCTTAGTGGCGGCAACTCAACGAGACTGTGGCAGCCGGTTGGGCGTCTGATGTTTTTATCTAAGCGTGGTTGCGTGTGTCGGGCAAGCAGCTTGACACTTATCGACTAATGACATGTCCCATTATGCAAATCGACATTCCAGCTTTGGCGTTGCGCCCGATCATCCGGAGGTCAAGAACGTCATCAACACCTTCACAAAGACGGCCGAGCATCCGCGTCTTCGCTTCTTTGGCAATGTCGCACTGGGCAAGGATGTAAGCCTGCAGGAGCTGAGGAACCAATACCACGCCGTGCTGCTCACCTATGGCTCCGATCAGGATCGGGAGTTGCAGCTGGACAACGAGCAGCAGAGCCATGTGATATCTGCCCGCAAGTTTGTGGCCTGGTACAATGGACTGCCGGGCGCAGAGCAACTGCAGCCGGACTTGAGCGGACGCGATGTGACGATTGTGGGTCAAGGCAATGTGGCTATCGATGTGGCACGCATGCTGCTCAGTCCCCTAGATGCACTCAGCGTAAGACAATTGAGAGGACTGTATGTGTTCATTTCGCTCACTTTGATTTGGGGTAGTCCACAGATACGACGGAGTATGCCCTGGAGGCACTCTCACGCAGCCAGGTGGAGCGGGTGCATCTTGTTGGTCGGCGCGGTCCCCTGCAGGCCGCCTTCACCATCAAGGAGCTGCGCGAAATGCTCAAGTTGCCCAATGTGCAAACACGCTGGCGCTCGGACGATTTCTTGGGTAAGAAATCAGGCCATCCCTTCACGGAATGCGCCACTGACCGGACACAACGTTTATTTGCTTTCAGGAATTGCCAGCCAGGTGGAGCAGCTGCAGCGTCCACGCAAGCGACTCACCGAACTGATGCTCAAGAGTCTAAACGATCAGGGAAAGGGTTCAGCCTCTGGCTCAAAGCAGTTTCTGCCAATCTTCCTGCGTGCCCCCAAAGCCATCGCTGAAGGCGAAATGGAGTTCTCCGTCACTGAACTGCAGCAGGATGCCGCTGTGCCCACAGCAGCCATAGAACGTCTGCCAGCGAATTTGATTTTGCGCAGCATTGGCTACAAGTCGAGCTGCGCAGACGCCGGCATTAGTTTTGACGCCCGGCGCGGGCATGTTCGCAATCAAGAGGGTCGCGTCCTGCAGGCGGATGCGACAGACAGCGTGGATGCTGGCCTGTATGTGGCAGGATGGTTGGGCAGCGGCCCAACTGGAGTTATATTAACCACAATGAGCGGCGCGTTTGCTGTGGCCAAAAACATCTGTGACGACATAGCAGCCAATGCCCTGGACACGAGCTCATCAAAGCCTGGCTTCGAGGCGGACGACAAGCGGGTGGTCACGTGGGACGGCTGGCAACGTATCAATGATTTCGAGATTGAAACGGGCAAGGCCAAGGGAAAACCACGCGAGAAGATAGTCAGCATAGCCGAAATGCTGCAAGTTGCCGGAGTATAACTGCCGGAGTATATATTTTGTTTTATTCTGTTTCCACCTTCGTTACTCTTTCCGGAACTGCCTTACTTTTAGGGATCTGTCAGCAGAGGCCTTTGTAAATTATTGTTATTTCCATGCCCATTGTTAAACAATTTTAAATTGTAAACTAAGTGAACATTTGGAAACCAAAATTTGTTGTGTAAGAATAATTTGGTCGTCATCATGATGAATGATACCATTACGCCGGAGCCGCATTTAGTGCCAGGGTAAGCTAGCTAACTCATCCAGGCCGCTGTCTAACTACTGTCCATTGTTGGGGCGCTCAGGTACACTGGCCACTGCACCCAGAACCGAGACCGCGTGGGCAAGACATATGGCAAACAGACGCACAAGCTGCTCATCGACCCGTGCATCTACCATGCACCGGAGTTGATCGTATTGCCCATCGATGCCAAGCATGGACTCAAGGATTATCCCACGGAGCATGAGCTGAAGGTGCTGCGTCGTCGTGAGGATGTGGTGGATGCTGTATACCGGCATCCCATACTTCCAGGATATGCCGGCTTCGTCCCGAATATGGCGAGTCAGACTGGTAAGCGGTATGTGGCTGCCGCCTCGGCGGGTGTCGCCCAGCACGAGACCCTGATGGAGCTATATCGCTGCGAAAATCGCACGCTTCGTCATCGCGATCTCTTGGAAAGCGGCAAAGGTCTCTTCGAGCGCAAGCTGAATGAGCGTCTGGTGCGTACCCCATGATCTCATGATCTCATCCCAGAGTGCTTACTAAGTGGTCTCTTGTCTCTCTTCCCTCAGCTCCCGCAAGCCAAATACCGTTCACCACTCATTCCCGTCACCGGACGCTCAAAGGGTGTCAAGGATGGCGAGTGTCCGCCCAAGGTGGAGAAGCTGTGCTACAGCAAGTTCACATCGCCGCACTTCCTGGAGGATGACGACGACGACAAGTTTATAATTAATGGCTATGCCGCTCATATACCCATGGCCGTTACCCGATTTGGCGAGTCTAACCAGGTGCTAACCCATCGTGCCCTGTGCAGCTTCTCCGACTACATGTACAAGAGGAAGCGCGACATTTGGTGCTGTGGCCAGGACTTGACCAGACCGGCAGTCACATGTCCGCCCGTCGGACACTTTGTGATCTATCACGACGACATCGGCATGGTGCCCAGCTATGCGGGTCATGTGCCGGGAGAGCTCTACAAGTTCGGACGTACCTATGGCAAGACAACAATCAATGCCAAACGCTGGCTGGAAATTCACAAAGATCTTACCGGCCTGCCAGAGGTGTCGAATCTTGATTACACTTATTAGTTAATATAATTAAATTAATATGTGCTACAAAATTTTAACGGTTATTGCCTTGGCTTGCGTATTTGCACTTGCCCGTTAGTCGAGCGTGGTCACACTACTTATTAGGTCAATCAAGAACATGTCGTTAAGAGAAAGTCATTTTACTTGTTTTAAAATCAGCTTTAAAAACTAAATTTTAACATTAATTTAAGGAAATAGAAATTGTCCACACTACCGGTGACAATCAACAAGTGCTCAAAGGACGTAGCATTCCATTCTCACTTACGTTACTTTTTATTCCCACTTACGTTTTATTCCAAAAATTTGTGTTGACCTTTTTTGTGTACAACTTAATTTATGAAGAACCACATAAAAAAAAGTGCCTTTAAAGCTAGCCAATCTTAGGGATGTTGATTCAGCTATTGAATAAAATTGTGTGTTCAGTTCTGAGGGTCTTAACTAGCTATTAATATAAAACCGAATATCAAAATCGAGGAATAGATTTCCCATCGTAAACAAAGACCAATTAACCCATTGTCGACAATTGGGTATTTCTAATTACTCACGACAATTATGAAACTTGAAACATATTTTACGCATCTTACGTGAACGATATCGTAGTAATAAGTAAAGAGAAAGGATGGATTTATCCATCCTTGAATTAACTCAAGGTGTTCGCCTATTTAAATAGAGCAGGGTTAAGTGGGTTAAGTTTGTTTTCTTCCTAGATGTATTTTAAAAATGAGAAGGTATATTTCGGTATATTTCTGAGGGCCAGGAGAAATCTGCGGTCACACTGTAGCTTTCTGCTTCTACGTCGTTTGTTGCTGGAAATTCGGTCGTTTTTAAATTGATTGTGTGCGTTAATAATAAACCAATTGTTATCCATGCCGTGACCAATTGGTATCCAGTGCCTCAAGCGCTTGGCAAAAATGTAAAAGCCGCAGTTTTGGCATCGCAAACGGGGAAATTTCCACGGAACGCTACAGGAAAAAATCTTTAGAATCGAAATCGGACAATTCAAACACACACACATAGTGCCGTGCTGTTCACACACTACAGTCGTAGTACAGTACCGCAGTGCGTGCGAGCGAGTCGAATAGTCGGTCGGAAGATAACATACATTTGTGTACCTACCTACCTCTCTTTCAAGTGGTGAGTTGAATGAATGCCGATTATGCACCCTGCACGCAAACGGGGCGCGGAGCATATGAGTGCAACGATCAAGTGCAGTTTGTCCACACTCCACACTGCAGTGAAACGTGAAACCCCAAGAGATAGATCAAAGATTCTGAATAATCTCGTGGGCATCTCTTAGCGTCCACTGAGATTGGGTGCTTGTTTGGTGGCGGGAAATTTGCTGAGCGTGCGCACAGGTCATAAACAAGTCGTTGCGAGCCGACCCCCAACTTGTTTATTGAAAGCGAACAACGAATAAAAATAAAAACAAAAAAATATATGTGTAATTTGTTGTAGCAGGTGAGATTTACGAGTGCATATTGAGTTCGGAGAGAGCTTTTTGAATGAGAACGAAAATAAGAATGAGAGCGCATAGGAAACAGTGAAAAGCCGCCAAAATGGGTTGAGTTTATTGTGCATCGATTTTCCCGGTCGAAATATGGAAATTCGTATTCATGCTGAATATTTAATTGCAGAACATTTTAGTGATGAGTGAAGAGGTGGCACCAAGCGTTGAGGACACGAAAGTGCCCGAGCAGGATGGCCTGAAGGAGAAAGCTGATGAGTGCTCGAGTGCGCTTTCTGCCAAGGACTCGGAAGGCTCGTGCGGGGACATGGAAGTGGTGGCTGGGGATGCGAAAAGTGTGCAGCTGCAGAAGGAGCAAAGTCCAACAAATAAGGAGAAATCGACTACGGTGGATATCAACACGCTGACTCCATCAACGCCTTCACACACGCCGCCACAGCTGCTGGCCACCGAGACGGCAGCCACAGCGCCTGTCATACCAGATAATATATTGTCTCCACCAAAGTCAGAAACACAAACTGATGAGACCAACACGGCCACATCGACGTCTTGCTCACCAGCTTCCGATGGCCAGCATTCGCCTGTGGGGGAACAGCCACCGGCGGCACCGAAGCCGGAGCAGCAAAAGGAGGAATCGGCGGTCAATGGCTCTATACCAAAGTCGGGAAAGCCGCTGTCCACAGCGCTAAGCAACAAAAAGCTCAACAAGTCGGCATCCACGTCACCGCGCGCCTCCCGAGCTCGCAAACCGAAGGCACTGCCTATGTACGAGAGCGAGATCAGCGACAACAAAGTCGGCATTAAGCTGTGCATTAAAAAATCTGATGGCGTTGCTGGGGGAGACACCACGCCGTCAGCAGCATCGCCTCCCATCCCCGTACCCGTCCCTGCTGCTACCAAGCCGGCACGCAAGCGCGTTCGCAAGCCAAAGCAGGCGGACAGCGACGAAAGTGAATGTGAGCCGCGAAAGAAGAAGGTCTCTACGAGCAGTGCAGCAGAAGCTGGAGAGAGAGAAGCAGTCGAACAGAGTGCCTGGGCTGAGAGGCTTCCTGCGGAGGTCCTCTTTCGAGTAAGTCAAAGGCGCTGAATACGATTAGAAAATGGTCTCAATGGGGTTGCTCTTTACTTTTAGATTTTCGAGCATGTTATCGAGAAGGACGGCTGCCTGCCCACACTTTTTCGCCTGGGACGAGTTTGTTCCCTGTGGCGGCAGGTTTCTCTTACGCCCTCACTGTGGCACACAATGGATCTGACCACATGGATCAAGGAGAAGTATCGCACAGAACTCAAACTTAAGTGGTTTGTGGATAACCGCTGCAGTGCCTGCACCGAGTTGAATGTTTGTAAGTGACCAAAAACTGCAAGCCTGAACATTTTTGTTGATTCGAGGGATTTGTTTTGTTTATTGCAGCCAACTGGAAAATATCGGACGTATCCATTAATTGCTTTCTCACCAAGCTGGCTGCTGGTTGTCCGAACCTAACTGGTATCACGCTGTCTGGCTGGAAGGGATTCACTTCAGACAATTTAACCTATTTGGTGGACAACATGAAGAAACTCGAACGGTTAGACTTGAGCTCCATTAACGTAAGTGAAGTAGGGTCAGCTTTCGGTAAGAAACCAATCTAATTCCATGTTTTTACCCATCGTACAGCTTGAGATGAATTCCAGCAAGACCGCTGTGGGCATGATCTCTCTGTGCAATGCGCTTCAGACCATTGGCAGTCGTCTAACTCATCTCCACCTGGCGCACAATCGTCTGGCGGGTATACCCCAGATAGTCGGCGTACTGTCGGTGAGTTTCATGAACAGTCTCCCCGGTCATGGGCTCTGGTTATTCTAAATTGTAATTTTCAGGCACACTGTCCGAATTT
Source organism: Drosophila bifasciata (assembly GCA_009664405.1). Lineage (NCBI taxonomy): Eukaryota > Metazoa > Arthropoda > Insecta > Diptera > Drosophilidae > Drosophila > Drosophila bifasciata. Next base: position 8,588,458 of record CM019043.1, on the reverse strand, counting down.
GACGCTATTGGATCTCTCGAATGTGACCACGCAGGCCACATCTCACGGCGTGCTGCACATTGAGAAACTGCAGCATGGCTGCCAAAAGTTGAAGGTTCTGCGGGTGACCAACTCGCACATCACACCAAGCACAGCAGGAATGCAGGAGATTGTAAGCTTGAACAGGATTATGCTTATCACAAAGAAGATACTCTAGGCTTGAAAATTTTTGTAGATGGACTCTCCTGGCTTTCCCAATCTCGAGGAGCTCTCCGTGGCTGCAACTACAGACGAATCGCGCATCATTTGCGACGATCACCTGCAGCGCCTACTGAAGAGCAGCTCCAAGCTGAAGCTGCTGGATGTGCGCAACTGTACTCGGCTGACGCACGAGAGCCTCATCCGATTACCAGCCTGGGATATAAAGCATTTATACCTCTCAGGCTGCTCAGTTACGCGCGATGTGGGGTGAGTCCAGTCCTCATCGTTTCCACAGCTTGGGATTTACTATTATCTTTTTCTGGTTTGGTGTCGCAGGTCGGGTCTGGAACTCATTGCCTCCAAGTGGGCGCATAGTCTCATAGAACTGGATCTGGCCTGGGCAAATGTGCAGCAACCGATAGACAATGCATTGCGCGCACTTGCCGAAAAGGGGAGCGAGTGCCCATTGGCGTAAGTATTTGGAATACCGACAAACGATCACAAAAATCTCATTACATTTATCCCTTGCAGGCATTTGAATCTGTGCGGCTCGTCCGTTTCTGATGAGGCAGTCAAGGAAATACTCAAAAACTGCCCCAACATGAGCTCAATCAACCTGGCCTCGTGCCGCGGACTGCCGCGCGGGGTCAAGCGCCTCATGCAAGGAGCGCAGCAGTTGCACGAGCTGCGTGAAGTTCTTGGGGTGCAGCTAAAAGACACCCGCAGCAGTGGGAGCAACTAATCCAGATCCAGTCAGTGTGCCAGTTCACACATCGGTTTATATTGTTGAGCAAGCGGGCCACATTTAAATGTAATTTAAATTGTTGCTTCCCACTGCACGCAGCGATTTTGTTGATTTTGTAATTGTAGTCCGCAAAAATATTGCAATACGAGAACGACCCGCGACCCATTGCAATATGGCTTGCATCTTCCAATTATGCTTATCTTGTTTATAGGCGGTAGTGTGTAATAATTGTACTAGTTTAGTATTCTAGGCGTTCCGTTCCGTTTCGTTCTCTATCTCCATCCGAAGCAAGAAAGGATCCTCAGAGAGAGACCAGACCCAGACCCAGACCGCTGCAATCTTTTGTAAATGCAATATTGTATTCATAATTTAGTTGATTCGAATTTTATGTAGAACACAGCGAGTACCAGCCACTTGCGAGGACGATTTAATGATTGATTTTTTTTTGTATGTATACTATTCGAAGATTGAATTCATTATTAGTAAGTCCGACCATTGCGTGTTTGTAAAGTATGTACGTATACAAGAATCTAGGGTAAGTACCATACAAATTGAATTATTAACCATAAAGATAGTAGTCGTCAATTGAAAGTCGATAAAATAAGACAATTTGTAGAATGTTTTAAATCCGATTGAAATGTACATATTGGCGATTGAGAGCACTCCGATTGGAATGTTTTCAATATTAACCATTAATAAATGCTATACCACACATAAATATTAATTAACACAATTCAATTGTTAGGCATTATTTGTAGTTAAGAGAAGGCAATTAAAGGTACATTTAATTTATAATAAACGCAAACATTTTCAATCTCTATTGTTTGTATTGTTGCAACGTTGGGAATCCCCCCCTCCCCCTCAATTACCATCCCCAATCACCGAAATAAGCCAACGGATCTTCGAGTATAATTTTATTCAAATATGCGGGCCACATCTACTCTTCACATATCGGAGTCATCCTTTACTTTTTCTGCAGATTATCAATATCTTTAATGTAGTCGGTGCCAACCTTCACGATGGCGGCGCCAGTTCCCAGTCCAACCAAGGTGGCGAGAAGAGCATTATCCTCAGCCAGGGACGACTTTAGAAGCGCCCAGGCAAGCACAGAGCCCATACTGAATAAAACTCCACCGAGGGATGCATACGCCAGCCGCTTATTCGTCTTGACGTCCTTCAGGTGAGGACGGCCGTAGATGTAGAAAGCCGCGCCTACCGCAGACGAAATCAAGAACACATTAGTAAGATCCTTTTTCGGCAGTATCCGGGGCACAATCTGCGGATTCATGACATTGACCGAGAGGGCTCCATAGCTGACCAGCCCATGCAGTGGTATGTAGTAGTTGAAAACGTTTTCTTTGGTGAGGGGCTTCAAGCCTATTTTCTCGCATAAGCTGCACGCGTCGTTATTTTGTCCACTGGCCATTATCTTTAATGCAAATGCAAATTCAACGTAATATTATTCCGGCGATGAAAGTCGTGAAGTCTTCTTCTTCTTCGTTATATAAAGAGTAGTGTTGCCAAATGATGAAAGTCCTAAAAAGATTGCCGGTTCATAATGCTGCGAGTTTAACAATTAGCTCCTCAGAACTCACGGCTGTTTTCTAATCAAAAATGGAATTGAGTGTCAATTTGTTCTAGTTTAAAGATGGAAGTTTAAAAATATTATATAGAACAGCCGGCACATATCGAAAAACTGGGTGGCATCACTACCCGGCGCTGGAGAGGGAAGTGACCAAGAGAAAGAGAGGAGGCAAGAATTTAGAGAGAAAGAGAACGAAATAGGTGCGAAAAATTTTGGACTTGGTTGGAAATTCCTAGATTTCGCTTTGTACAGAGCCAATAATTAATGATTAGGCAGCAGAAACACTAAATGTGCGTGCCTCATATGCAGCAGCCATCGATTACAACCGCATCCGCATCCACCTCGTGAAGGCACTTCAACCATTACACAAAAACACAGCCATCCAGCCCATCTCATCTCCGTGGAAGACATGTTGACGCACAAAACTTGTCAGGCTCGGAAAAAAATGCAGGTGAGTGGGGAAATGGATTGGCCTAATCAGAAGATGGATAGCGGGCAGAGAATTGAGTTAACAGTGGATCGCATCGCACTCTGCAGGTTTCCTTTGTGATACGAGACGCCGAGGAGAAACAGCATCGGAATGGTGTCAATTCGTTGCAGCTAGATCCAAACAATGGCAAATTGTATTCGGCCGGGCGTGATGCGATCATCCGGGTGTGGAACACGCGCTCCGAATCCACCGAGAAGTACATACAGTCGATGGAGCATCACAATGACTGGGTCAACGACATAGTGCTCTGCTGCAACGGAAGGAACCGTAAGTCGGATAATGGACAATGAGCCCATTATAGTGTTTAACCCATTGGCCATTTATCAGTTATCAGCGCCAGTTGTGATACCACGGTGAAGGTGTGGAATGCCCAGAAAGGCTTCTGCATGTCAACCCTCAGAACGCATCGCGATTATGTCCAGGCGCTGGCGTATGCCAAGGATCGGGAGCAAGTGGCCAGCGCTGGGCTGGACAAAGCAATATTCCTGTGGGATGTCAACACGCTAACAGCGCTCACTGCCAGTAACAACACCGTTACAACCTCTAGTCTGACTGGGTCAAAGGATTCGATCTACAGCCTCGCCATGAACCCCTCTGGCACCGTGATTGTAAGTGGATCCACCGAAAATATACTGCGAATATGGGATCCACGCACCTGTATGCGCAGCATGAAGCTCCGTGGGCACACGGAAAACGTTCGCTGCCTTGTAGTCTCGCCCGACGGCAACCAGGTGGTGTCCGGGAGCTCTGACGGCACCATCAAGGTGTGGAATCTGGGCCAACAGCGCTGTGTTCAGACCATACACGTGCACAAGGAGGGCGTGTGGTCGTTGCTAATGAGCGAGAACTTTCAGTACATCATTTCTGGGAGCAGGGATAAAAATATCATTGTGACGGAGATGCGTAATCCCAGCAACAAGACGCTCGTGTGCGAGGAAAAGGCGCCTGTGCTCAGTCTGGGCTACAACATGGACAAGACTGGCGTGTGGGCCACCACCTGGAACTCAGACATTCGCTGTTGGAAGCTGCCCATGTACGACAGAGGCACCCTGAACTCGTCCGGCGGCATGGATGCACAGTGGACGCAAGGTGGCACGGAGCTGGCCTGCATCAAGGGCGGGGCCGCCATCAAGGAGTGCACTGTACTGAACGACAAGCGTTATATATTAACAAAAGACTCCCAGGATCAGGTCGTGCTCTACGATGTTCTCAGAGTCGTCAAGAAGGACACTCTGGGCACAATCGACTACGAGGCGGAAGTGAAGAAGCGCAACAAGCAAGTCTACATTCCAAATTGGTTCACAGTGGATCTCAAAACTGGGGTAAGTGACTATCATCATCATCCCCATCCCCATCATCTCTCTATATGTTATCTCCCATTGCAGATGCCAACGATTGTTTTGGGGCAGGAGGAGGTCGATTGCTACTCGGCTTGGGTATCCATCGAAGCCGGACTGCCGGAGTGCGTCGATCCCACCACAGAGATAAAGGTATGAAGGATGTGCATGTCTGATGGAATCTCTTGATCATAATTGTCAATTATTGTGCAGATAAACTATGGAAAATTACTCTTGGAGGCACTGCTCGAGTACTGGACACCACCGCATAGCATACCGCCAAACGAACTGGAGCCGGACATGCATGGCAATGGCTACTTTCAGGTGCCCAAACATACACCGGTCATATTCAGGTGAGTCGCTGACTATTCCAATTCGCTTCAAATATATTCATATTGTGTTCATTATCCCAACAGCGAGGTGGGCGGTCGCACTGTGTGCCGTCTGTTGGTGCGCGACGCAGCGGGGGACAGCGAATGCACCCTTCTACATGAGACAGCACCCCAGTGGGTGACCGATGTGGTGATTGAGAAGAACATACCCAAGTTCCTCAAAATACCGTTCTTCCTGCAGCCACATCCACAGATGACCAAGCCAGAGCGCACCAAAAAGGTAAACCCGGATGCTAAGATTAGGCTGGGGCCTACTCGATCTCATAATTAATCTTTGATTTACTTCTCTTTGGTGCAGGATCGCTTAGTGGCCAACGAGTTCATTCAGTGCCGCAAGGTGTGCGAGCATGTGCTCGAGAAGGTGCTCAATGCAGAGACAACCCCAAGCGGGGCCAATGCAAACAATTCCCTGCAGAACAGCCAAAGCGATGGCAACTCGGAAGGGTCGCAGCTGCCGGCGGAGGAGCGCATTGAACTGTCGTGCAACGATGTGGTAAGTTTTAGCTGTAAAAATGAAGCATCCATCTGTATGCTATTGCCATTGTTAACCTTAGGTAGTGGATCCCAACATGGACTTGCGTACGGTGCGCCACTTCATTTGGAAGCAATCAACAGATCTTACATTTCAATACAAAACGAAGCAAAACTTTAATTACGATGGTAAGACCATTTAAATTCACGTCTAATTGATATCAACTGAGAGTCCACTATTTGTTCCACCATTGAATAGGTTCGATCGGGGATAGTCTGGAGCGCGTCACGCGCAAGTATTGAACGACGGGCATGGCATGTGATCTCTCTCTCTCCTAGCCGTTTTTCGCTTAATTGAAAGATTTAAGTTTTAGTTTGATTAACCATCCGTATGTATTTTGCAATGTATTCGTAATTACTTTGTCCTGTGGACTAACCATTTAAGAAGAATCTGTTTAAACATTTATATTATTGATGTGCTACGTATTTTGTTTGCTCTGTTTCATGTGTTTAGGAATTATTCAGAGATATACATTTACTTCAGATTCAGACTTAAAAGAGATTAAGTTTGCAACACACAACACGCAAGTGGATAAACATTGTATGGGGGGACAACGCAGACATACCATTTACAATAATTATCTGGCATCTGAAAACATTTAGATCTAGAGAATTGCGCATATATGTATGTAATATTCACATTTGTTTTACACTAGGTTTATATATATATATATATATATTACATATATATATATAGAGCATATTATATATATATCTGTAAATTTAAGTATATAAGTAAAACTGTTAAAAAATACAAAAATCAATGCAATTGTAGAAAACAAACCTAAAAAACGCTCTATGCAAGCCAATTTGTACATAAGTAACAAGGAAACCAACAAAAGATAAGAATAGAAAGGAAATGATGATACAACTGAAAATCAATTAAAGTTATTACTAAAACTATTTGGAAATCAAGCTTGGCTTTCTTCCCTTATGCCACTTTAGATATTATTTATCATCTCGCGGACGCGACGCCGCCTGATGCGTGCCGTCCTCGAGTAGGATTCCATGGTGTTCAGAATGACGAACAACTGTTGCTTCAGCGTCGAAGGTATCATATAGTTGCTGATCAGCCTTCGGGGCTGATTGCTCGTGCGATTCAGATAGCGCGCAAGCAGCCACAAACAGGTATCCTTGAGCTTGCGCATCGGGAAATGGATGTTCACCTGGCTGCGTACATCGCACAGCTCCTCGGGATGTTGTGGGTTCTTTGGCACACGCATCGGAACGGGAACGAATATGCGCCTGGACTTGACATGCATCCGCTCGCCTGTGTAGTAGTCGCGGAAGAACCAGGTGTGGGTATTATACGTGTTCACGCGGACCTCTTCAAAAGGCTTCAGACTGAGATACATGTTCTCCGTATCGCGGTCACAAACCCAATACAAATCAACAGTGCGATTTGTTGTGTTACAAAAAAGCACAAAGACCTCGACGAGCTCGGCGGCTGGTGGAGGATGGCGCGGATTGCCACGGTTATTATGCGCAATCTGCAACGCCATCTCCAGCAGGGTGCTAAGCCGATCAGTAATAGCTATGATATCAATTTTTAATGTGTTTGAAAACGAGTACAGATAAAATGTTACAATGTGTAGATAAAAGGAGCAGTGTGACCGCGGATTTAACGACAAAATATTCCGTCTGACCCTCAAAAATATAACCAAATATACAATCTTATATACCGTAAATATAACGAGGAAAATCATATTTCCAAATTTTAATGTTCGATTAAATATTACAAGCTAGTTAGAACTTCCACCACTTAAAATATATTTTTTTCGATAGATTCATCAAATTTATACAATCCAGCGAATTTTAAGGACTACCATTTATTGGATTATGTTTCAAATAAGGTATATTCAATAAAGCTCAACAAAAATATTTACTTTTTTTTATCAGTTTGATGAAAAAATCTTGACCAAATACGGTCCTGTTAAATTCAAAAGTGCGGCAGCACTGGAGATATCATCGATACTATCGACTCCACTGACTGTCAGCTGTTGCGCTGAAAATAAATAAATAAATTTAAATGGCATTTTGTGTTGCAGTTATTGGCAAAGATGTAAGTGACATTCTAACTAATAAATGCCTGTGCTTACAATTCCAACATTTTAAGAATGCCCCGATGTACCTGACCACATCCGATATGGAGCAGGAGCTGGACCTGCAGTACCATGTACACGCAGCTCTCGACGTGGTGGAGGAGAAGTGTTTGATTGGCAAGGGCGCGCCCGAGTCCAAGGATCTCTACCTGGGACTTCTGTACTCCACGGAGAACCATAACATGTAGGTACACCCACGCATCTGGTCAGTGGGGGCGTCAAAGCTAATCGGTATTGTCTCTGCTTTCAGATATGGCTTCGTCACCAATTCCAGGGTGAAATTCATAGTGGTTTTTGATTCCAGCAACGTTGCTCTGCGTGAGAACGAAGTGCGGGCGGTAGGTACTTATTCCATAGCTAATAGACCCACTGTTGATGCAACTTTCAATGCTTTCCAGATCTTTCGCAACCTGCACATCCTCTACACAGATGCCGTCTGCAATCCTTTTTACATTCCGGGCGAGTCCCTGACTTCCAAGTGAGTCCAATCCATACGATGCGTCCCAAATTTCCGTACTCAAAACCGATTCCTTTTTGCAGAAAATTCGATCGTGCTGTCCAAAAACTAATGAGCGGCAATGCATAGCGTTAGATTGGATCTAAATGGGCAATAAAGTAAATTATTTATTATCAAAGAAAAGAGTTTCAGTTGTATGTATAGCGGGGGTGACTGCCAGGAGAGCTTTGTGGAGTGTGGTGTGTGGGATGTGGTGTGAAGATGACCTTGTCCACGCTCCGAAGCTACTAACGTCTATATTTACACAAAAATGCGCACAATATTGAAACCGGTTGAAAACAAGACGAACAAATCTATTAAAATGCAAAGTTTTTTTGATTTTTTGACAAATATAGAGAATTAATTATAGTATGTATCTTTACAATATTTGTAGTAGTCGAGCCATGGTTGATGTCTCCGTCGCAGACACATCTTCCGCCTGCTTGGGCTTGGGTCTGGGTCTTGTCTTGTTATGAATTTCGGCTGGATCTGCGGATAAGCAGAAAACGTGTATTTCTGATTATCATATGCATAATTAGTGGAATTTAAAATCCTATACGTCACACGAGACGACCTGAACTTGGGCTTATCGCCGTAGTATTAGCAGCATATAAAAAGATGCCAGAAGTTCCATTTCGATATCAGTAAGTCTATTCAAGTCTTCGAGCAAACATCATGAAGTTCTTCGTAAGTGACTTTAAAATCCGAACTACCCCAAGCAGGATAATCGCTAACTTGTTATCCGATTCTTCGATTCTTTGAAATAGATTGCTTTCGCCTGCCTGCTGGCTGTGGCCTACGCCAACGAGGATGCCAATGTGCTCCGTAATGATGCGGAAGTTAACGTTGACAGCTTCAAGTATGCCCTGAAGCTGGACAACTCCGTGGATATCGAACAGTCGGGACAAATCAACGGTGAAACGTGGAAGGTCCAAGGAAAACATGGCTGGACATCTCCCGAGGGTGAGGCAGTGTCAATTCAGTATGTTGCCGACGAGAATGGATACCAGGTGCTCTCTGCCAACCCCCTCTGCCAACCCCTCCCCCAATCCCAGAGGCCATCCAGCGCGCCTTGGACTGGATCGCAGCCCACCCCAGTCAGGAGGCATAAGCCATGTTTACCAAAAAATAAAAGCAGTTAAAAGTTAAATTCTCTTTCGAACTCATTTCACCTCCAACCCCCCGAAGGATCGATCAGTTTGCCTGAATGACTGAAAAATGTGATAATCCAAAACGCAACTAATTAACGGACACAGAAACGAGTTTCCCTAAATTTATGCGTCGCCGCCAAACAAATGCCAAGGTCTACGAGATAATCAAGGGAAAATCAAAACAGGAGGCGACATATTTGCATAATTATGCAACTTTAATTGACTTTTTGGCCCAGAACTTGAGGAGCTCGAACCCACAGGGAAAGTGATACCACACCACTTTCGATTTCGTCTTTGCAACAATCCAAAGATACACAAAACTTAAGGGCGAACCTCGCTGCTAGAAGATCTCAAGACTGCTGCTCGGAAGTGCAAACGCAGCAGCTAAAATACACACAATATTACGAGTGCGATGATTATTTCCCAGCCGCGAAAAAACACGCCCATGGGGTGGTGGTTACTTCCCATATGACGACGAGTGAATAATTTGGATTTGTATTCAAATCGTGTAATGCATATGTACATATGTATGTACATATGTATTCTTTGCATTCACCCAGTTTGGCAATCCGACCTGAGACTTGATCCGCTTGGGAGATGCTGGGAGAGACATTTAAATTTTGCCAGCGATATCGAATCACGTGATCACGATATGGGATGGATCAGTGGTGCAGTGGAGCAGCAGGCGGGGGCAGCCTTATTGTTGTCATAACTTCAAATGCAAATGTTAAGTTTTATCGCCTTTGACAGCGATCCAATGAGATGAGATGAGACAAGAGGAGGGTATCTGTGAGACCGTTTAGTGTACTCGTTGTTGCAGATGCCACTGCAATTATGACGACGACGGGCAAAGTGAATGCCTCCATCAATTATCCGGCTGCCTGAAACTCTCGGTGCAAAAGTGGTCTTGGCGATGATCAAGGCTACACCTCGCCGCCACACAAATGTCAAAATAACATTGAAACTCTAGCGCTCCGGTTACCGACTTGACTCGAGAAAGAAAAATACAAAAAAAAAACCCCCCCAGTTGATTCTGGCTCTCTGAGGCTAATCGCTTGAGAAGACGCAACATGAAAAACGCTGACAGACTGATATTGAAAACAGTTTGCCATCGATGCGATCGATTGACAACGAATCGATATCGGCGCCTGTCCATCAAGAGATTGTCAGGGGGAGTCTCTTTAAATTTCTCTCCCTGTGTCTGCCTGTCACATCTCCCCCCCCAGCTGCTGGCAATTAGTAAACTGTGGCATTTTGAGTTATTGCCATCATATTTTATATGCTAATTAATTAATAAGCACCATATAAACAAATGGTCAATGTGTCAAAGTGACGTCAACTTAAGGCGCCTGCTGCTTGGCTGCCGCTGTCATAATTGCTACAAACAGCTATTTTCCTTTGGCTTTTCCAAATACAAGTCGCCTCTGCTGCGTATATTTCTGGAAATGTGTGTCACATGAAGAGAAGACATTGTGTAGTAGCTGAATATATGTATAAATCAATTTGCATATTATTCGGTCATTTAACGAAAGCGAAACATGATAATGAAGCTGATTTAAATTTAAATAGGAAGCAGAACCGCAAGAGACAATAAAATTCGAATCGCTTATAAAATTGTGTGCCATGTTGCCCTCCTCCTCTTCCTCATACATATACACATAGAATACATATTTGCATGGAATACTACTCGTACGATTATAGTATTTCCCTCCATATAATTTATAGATTTTAATTTGAATTTCTTGTTAATTTGTGTGCGCTATAAAATCAATTTATGCCATCGAAGTGATTGATTCAATAAGCGTGGATCAATTTTAATAGGAAAATGTGTAAATATTTGCAACGATTACGTCTATTGAAATTATTGTCACTTGGCGGCTATACACTGAGAGAAATAAACAATGTTATGGCTATTTGAGTGCCAAGTACTCATTGATTTAATTAATCGGCGAATGCAGATGGAAGAACCATTTATAGCCATTTAGAATTCCAGTTAATTATTAAATTTCCTTTCAATGTCGGGGGTAAAAATAACCATCCATGTCCACGTTAAGCCTTAGCAAACCACTACAAAATGGAATGAATGGTGCTCTGATGGCTGCGGTTGGGTGTGGGTGGGGCTGGGGCTGGGGCTTCGGTGCGGTGCGGGGTATCTGCTTCTGCTGGCCAACAGAGGCGTCACAGGCAGTGGTGGTCGATGGTGCTTTACAGTGCTTTTCGTTTTCACAAAGCAACAAATTAAACAGAAAATTCTTTAGTTTTCCATTCGGTTCCGTTTTCCATGTGTGTGCGAAAGTGTACGGCTGCGGCGGCGGCGGTGGCCTCTGCTTTTGTTTGTTTGTTTCCCTGGTTTTATTTTATTTTTGAGATGCTGTTGAAAACCATAAATTAGCCTGTTACTTTTGGAATGCCTCTGTACTCTGTACACTGGCTGTGGATGTGTGGGTGTGCCACCCCGGACGAAAGCATGGGAAGATTTGGGCAACTGATTCAGTCGTTAGCGGTGATCTATTTGGTGAACAACGAGCAGCAGCAAAAGACTTCAGCATGGATAACATTGTAAGTGGAATGACAAAGAGTGGAAAGAGTACTGTGCAGGATATCCGGATATTTATAATGCGCGACTCTGATTGCTTTGCAGGATGAAGACCTGACCCCCGAGCAGATTGCCGTTCTGCAGAAGGCATTCAACAGCTTTGACCACCAAAAGACCGGCAGCATCCCCACCGAAATGGTGGCCGACATTCTGCGACTCATGGGTCAGCCCTTCGACAGACAGATTCTCGATGAGTTGATCAATGAGGTTGACGAGGACAGTAAGTAACCCACACTGCCTTCGCCATGGGTGCCCACTAACCTAGATCTTTGAACAGAGTCCGGCCGCCTGGAGTTCGAGGAGTTCGTGCAGCTGGCAGCTAAATTCATCGTCGAAGAGGATGACGAGGCCATGCAGAAGGAACTGCGCGAGGCCTTCCGTCTGTACGACAAGCAGGGCAATGGCTACATTCCCACCTCCTGCCTGAAGGAGATCCTCAAGGAGCTCGACGACCAGCTGACCGACTCGGAACTGAACATGATGATTGAGGAAATCGACTCTGACGGCTCCGGCACCGTGGACTTTGATGGTAAGCAGTGGTGGGACACCCACCAATTAGCAGCATGCCTGGCATACTCTGGCTACGTGCCAGCGTTGAGGATGAGCAAATTATATCAATTTGTAGGCTATTCTCCATTTTGCCTGGCGTAGAAAACACAATGCTGCCTGCTGCCCTTGTGGCTGGCTATTTTTAGGCTTCCGGCGCTGTCTCTGAATGCCCACTAATTGCTCCACTTTCCGTCCGTTTTCGTCCACAGAATTCATGGAGATGATGACTGGCGAATAAGTCTCGACTCTGGTGGGACGCACAAAACATCTCCTAGCATCATTGATGGCTGGCTGTACACACGAACTCTGAGGCTTGAATAAACATTTTCTATTTTATTTCTACGATTGAGTAATCATAATTACGCTATAAATAATGTGATGGCAGTACCGCATCATCGCCAACAGGAACTACTGCTAGCTAGAATAGAAAAACCCAAAACGCGGCAAACATTCAAACCCCTGCTGGTAACTGCAACGGCAGCAGCAACGGCAACTGAAACCGCATCCGAGTTGAATGAATCATTGTAATTGACGCCCCCTACCAAGTATTGGTTAATATTTTCGATAATATCTACTCTTGGAATGGCCTGGCTGGGATGGGGGCGTGCCACACACACTCATTTGTGTGTTAATTTGACAAGGCCAATGCAAAGCAGTGTCGTGTCGTGCAACGCGTCGTATGATGAATGTTGCGCATACGCAAGTTGCAGCAGCTTGGCCCCCGTCTGTCCCATTGTTTTGTCTCATTCTTGGCTGCTCGTGTGGCCGCATGCGTGCACATTCCTTTTGCCACTTGGCTGCCGTTCTGGTGCGCGCAGCTGTGCCGCAGGTCGAACACCCAAGCCGACCATCCCATGCCACCAAGAATGGGAGCGCTACGCTGCGATGACAACCTGTGCCGAGGCTCGTGTCCGTGTGTGTCTCTTTGGTGTCTCTTTTGCGGTGGAGCTGCCTTTCTAAATGCTGCAAACGGGCAAAATGTCAATGAGCATTCTCCAACTGATGCTGCTGCTGCTGCCAGAAATCGTCAGGCATTTTGGCCTAAACTTGGCCCCATACAACAACGGGCCAACGAATTTTCACATCCAAACAAAAAATGAAAATGAAAAAGAGAAGCAACTGCCCTTTCTGCTGGATGTTGCCCCGGCCACCAGGCAGATGGATGTTGCCACCAAATGGAGCAACTTGTTTTGCGCAATTTGCTGGGCTCTTTTCTGCAGTGGTCTCCCGCCAGGCCCCAGGGTGTCGATGGTGATATTAGCGCTATTTATTAGCCATTTCGATATTTAGTTTTCTTTAGTTTTAGCGGGGGTGAAAAGGTCAAAGACTGGACCCAGACCGGTTCAAGTTTTTTTTTGTTTTTGACATCCGTCTCGGGCCAGACATGATTAGAAGACACCGCCGTATGCGATTCTTGACGCCAATTCCGATTGCATTCGAAGCGCATTAAAATTGTTTCCCAAACGTGCAATTCAATGGAGATGAGATGAGATCGAGTCGTTTGGCATGATGATGATGATGATGATGATGATGCACTCAAGCGTTGAGGGTTTCGATTGGATTTCAATTTACGAGCACCAGAGCACCATCAGCATCATCATCAGCATCGCCAGAAAACTTGCTAATTTTACCGACCTGGGGAGAGTAAATTTACGCTCGTATGTAGATGTGGCTTGTGGCTGAGAGCGTACCGAGTACGAGTACGAGTACGAGTATGTTTAACTAAACAAGACAAGGTACATTGGGTAAACGAGATGCCGCCGTTGAGACAATAGTCTAAGCTCCAGCCCCAGCCCCAGCCCCAGCCCAAGCCCCAGCCTCAGCCCCATCCACAGCCTCAACCATCATTGGTCTCCCTTCGGCATGCAATTGTTTCTGCCAGCAAACCAACACAGCTGCACACGATTGCAATAAATGCCATAAAGTATCAAAATCTCAGCACTGCTCTCTGTCTCCGTCTTCGTCTCCGTCTCAGACTTCGTCGGCTCCATCTCCGGCTTCAGCTGCAGCTTCAGCTTCAGCTTCGGCTTTGGCTTTGGCAGCGTTTTCGTTCATTCCATTCCATTTGATTGCATTTGGCGCCAAACAAAGTATAAAAGCTGGAGAACCTGGGCTGCGATCGGCACACTAGTGTACCGAGGCGACACGCGGAGGCGGCTGCTGCAGAATCGAACCCAAAAGGAGCGCAGGATTCGCATGGATTTGTGACTTATTTTTGTCTAGAGATTGCAACTGTGTGTGTGGTTTGTGTGTGTCAGTGTAACAGTGTGTGTGTGTGTGTGTGAGACTGTGATTAGTGATTGGAAAAAGGATACCAAAGGACACATCTCCTGTTGAGACTTGGAATATATATTCGTACCCTTAAAAGTCATCAGAGATGGCTCTCAAATGGGTAAGTCCCTGCCAATCCTGTGCAGCATGCATGGCATTTCCCAATCACCCCTACCCTCTTTGTGTATTGGCGAAAAAAAAAACGCATAAATTAAAAGGCCATTTAAAATCAGAGATAGCTGATGATGAGGTAAACCCACCCCGGCACGCAAAGTTGCCCAAGAAGAATCCATCTGCATCGTGGCTCTGTTTCTGTTTCTGTTGCCGTTAGCTGTGATCGTGTCCGCCCCCGCCTCCAGCGGCAGATCATCAGCTCTGCGGCTGGCCGGACCCGAAATTGATGCAGTGGCGACCCAATTGGCAGTCCATTTGGAATTACCACAATTATACGACGAGTACTTTGGGTGGCTTCCAATTCTGGTTGCGCAACTCTTGGGACAACTGCTCTGGTCACGAACTCCCTGAGAATGCTGCTGCCACGGGGGCAGGCGTTGCAATGCAACATGCAACATGCAGCATGGATGATTCAGTGCGGCAAATGTCAGAATTTCCATTATTCGGCACTGTGCGGGGAGGGGTGACAGGTGCGCGGGGCCCAGTGAGCTCATCATCGATGCAGCCAATCGATAGAGCTGTTCTGTTACGTTTATGGCCAGTACGCGCACTCGTAAACGGTTTAAACTTCAACTTGACACCCGGCCAGGCTACATTTACTTAACCTTCCCATCATCAGTAGCAGCAAATAGCCTCATCAACTGCCATCCCCCCAGAGTCTCCTTGGCTGGCCTCCTCTGTGGATTGTTCACACGCTGAGGCATGCAACTCAATGTGGCTGCAAGTAGTAGCAGACATCTTCTGTCGAACAAGAAGTCCATAAATATCAGAGTTCGCCGCAGCCCGAAGACGTTGATGATGGCACACAGCCTTAACGGCTGATCCGCTGCCAACAATGGAAAACGTGAGTGGAGTGGAGTGAAGTTTGGTGCGGTGCGGTGGAGTGAAGTGAGTTGCGGTGTAGTGCGGTACGGTGCACTGCAGTCCCTCAATGAGTGAATATTTCATTAATGAAATGGCAGTTACCACTCGGTCGTACGTCTGTCTACTCTTGACCCCATTGGTTGTGTGGTGGGAGGGGGACTCCATCAGGGATTTTCAATGCGGGATCTAC
The DNA here is from genome assembly GCA_009664405.1 of Drosophila bifasciata. Taxonomy (NCBI): domain Eukaryota; kingdom Metazoa; phylum Arthropoda; class Insecta; order Diptera; family Drosophilidae; genus Drosophila; species Drosophila bifasciata. The sequence goes on along the minus strand of CM019043.1, from coordinate 8,572,805 downwards.
CTGGGATCGTGAGTGCTTCGTGCATCGCGATGGCAATTGGGATACGGGTGAACTTTACATATGCCAGAGACATCCAATTTGTATGTAATCCAATCCTCTTATATCTCTCTCTCTCTCTCTCTTTCTCTGTCTCTGTCTCTGGATTAGGCTCTCCTGATCACGATGCTAACGCTCGCGGAGAGTGCAAAGTTGGACAACAAATACCTGCCGCCGCCAGCGAGTGCGGCTAGCGCGGGCGGCAGTCCAGGAGCAGGTCTGCAGGGACCAGGCAGTGGCTTTGGCAGAGGTGGAGGTGCTGGTGGTGGGGGTGGAGGTGGAGGTGGCAACAACGGATTGGGTGGAATAAACAATGGGCTGGGCGGCTTCTCAGGCGCTGGTGGTCCCAGTCGACCCATTGGACCGGCCCCCGCTCCACGCCCCAGTGCTCCAGCAGGCTCTCCTCCAGCGGGTCCGCCCATCCCGATATTGTCGTTCGTGAATGAAAACGACGGCGACGGCAACTACCGTTTCAGCTACGAGACGGGCAACGGCATCAAGGCGCAGGAGGAGGGCACCGTGAAGAACAAGGGATCCGAGAGCGAGATCCCCTCCGTAATGGGCTCCTACTCGTACACCAATCCCGAGGGCGAGCTGGTCGAGATCTCTTACACGGCCGATGAGAACGGTTTCGTGCCCTCCGGAGCAGCACTGCCCACGCCACCGCCCATTCCGGAAGCCATTGCCAAGGCGTTGGCAGCCCAGGGCATCTCGGTACTTCCGGGTGGTGGCTTCAGTGGAGGAGCAGGAGCCGGTGGCCAGCGTAAGTACCACATGATCATTGACAAAGTGATTTGCTTACCTATCCCTTCTTTACCCTTTTTAGGAGGCGGATCAGGATATGGAGGCGGCGGAGGCCAAGGTAAGAGTAATACTCAAAGAGTATTGGGATATGTGATGTCTGTGTGTACCCCCACTAAGAAGACAAGTATCATAATATTTCAATATTTTAAGGTTAAGGATATGAGAACTCAGAAAAAAATAAGGGTATAAGAGTAAACGCATATAATCACATATTTCTGTATGTTTAATGTATGTGTACATTTGCGCAGCTCTTTGCTGTCGCTCGGTTTGAATTACGTCATTAATAGAACTCCCTGCCACAGCAATCAGGTTTCCGTCGATTTGACGGCACTTTGTGTGGTTTGCTTATTGGTAACACAAGAGGCCTTATAAGAGTAGATTCGCGAACCTTGTCCCGGCTCACAATGTTTCTGCTCGTAACTTAGAAAATTTTTCTTCAAGGAGGCGCCGGCGGTGGAGCAGGCTATGGCGGTGGAGCAGGACGTGGTGGTGCACCAGGAGCCGGTGGCCAAGGAGGATTTGGTGGTGGAGCTGGTGGCCCTGGAGGAGGTGGTGGCCAAGGTAAGTGAAAGATTAATAGAACCATATCCTTGGAGTTTTCACAAACATCTTTCTCTATTTTAGGAGGCGGCGGTGGAGCAGGTTATGGCGGTGGAGCAGGACGCGGTGGTGCGCCAGGAGGCGGTGGCCAAGGAGGATTTGGTGGTGGACCTGGCGCCCCAGGAGGAGGCGGTGGCCAAGGTAAGTGGAAGGTTCTAAGAATCATATCCTGGCAGTTTTCACATAAATCTTCTCTGTTTTAGGAGGCGGCGGTGGAGCAGGTTATGGCGGTGGCGCAGGACGCGGTGGTGCGCCAGGAGCCGGTGGCCAAGGAGGATTTGGTGGTGGACCTGGCGCCCCAGGAGGAGGCGGTGGCCAAGGTAAGCGGAAGATTAATAGAACCATATCCTGGCAGATTTCACAACCATCTTTCTTTATTTTAGGAGGCGGCGGAGGAGCAGGTTATGGCGGTGGCGCAGGACGCGGTGGTGCGCCAGGAGCCGGTGGCCAAGGAGGATTTGGTGGTGGACCTGGCGCCCCAGGAGGAGGCGGTGGCCAAGGTAAGTGGAAGGTTCTAAGAATCATATCCTGGCAGTGTTCACATAAATCTTTCTCTGTTTTAGGAGGCGGCGGTGGAGCAGGTTATGGCGGTGGCGCTGGACGTGGTGGTGCGCCAGGAGGCCGGTGGCCAAGGAGGATTTGGTGGTGGACCTGGCGCCCCAGGAGGAGGCGGTGGCCAAGGTAAGTGGAAGGTTCTAAGAATCATATCCTGGCAGTGTTCACATAAATCATTCTCTGTTTTTTAGGAGGCGGCGGTGGAGCAGGTTATGGCGGTGGCGCTGGACGTGGTGGTGCGCCAGGAGCCGGTGGCCAAGGAGGATTTGGTGGTGGACCTGGCGCCCCAGGAGGAGGCGGTGGCCAAGGTAAGTGGAAGGTTCTAAGAATCATATCCTGGCATATTCACATAAAAAATTCTCTGTTTTAGGAGGCGGCGGTGGAGCAGGTTATGGCGGTGGCGCTGGACGTGGTGGTGCGCCAGGAGCCGGTGGCCAAGGAGGATTTGGTGGTGGACCTGGCGCCCCAGGAGGAGGCGGTGGCCAAGGTAAGTGGAAGGTTCTAAGAATCATATCCTGGCAGTGTTCACATAAAAACTTTCTCTGTTTTAGGAGGCGGCGGTGGAGCAGGTTATGGCGGTGGTGCAGGACGTGGTGGTGCACCAGGAGGCGGTGGCCAAGGAGGATTTGGTGGTGGACCTGGCGCCCCAGGAGGAGGCGGTGGCCAAGGTAAGTGGAAGATTAATATAACCATATCCTGGCAGATTTCACATAAATCTTTCTCTGTTTTAGGAGGCGGCGGTGGTGCAGGTTATGGCGGTGGTGCAGGACGTGGTGGTGCACCAGGAGGCGGTGGCCAAGGAGGATTTGGTGGTGGACCTGGCGCCCCAGGAGGAGGCGGTGGCCAAGGTAAGTGGAAGATTAATATAACCATATCCTGGCAGATTTCACATAAATCTTTCTCTGTTTTAGGAGGCGGCGGTGGAGCAGGACGCGGTGGTGCGCCAGGGGGCGGTGGCCAAGGAGGATTTGGTGGTGGACCTGGCGCCCCAGGAGGAGGCGGTGGCCAAGGTAAGTAGAATGTTCGAAGAACCATATCCTGGCAGTTTTAACATAAATCTTTCTCTATTTTAGGAGGCGGTGGCGGAGCCGGGTATGGTGGCGGAGCAGGACGCGGTGGTGCGCCAGGAGGCGGTGGCCAAGGAGGATTTGGTGGTGGTCCTGGCGCCCCGGGAGGCGGCGGTGGAGCAGGGCGCGGTGGTGCGCCAGGAGGTGGTGGCCAAGGAGGATTTGGTGGTGGAGCTGGAGGCGGCGGTGGCCAAGGTAAGTGGAAAATAAATTATGATTCCTTAAAATCGATATATGTGTAGCAGCCACAAGGATCGCGTATACAAGTAGATCCGCACTTGCCGCAGATCATAACGTTTCCACTCGTTACTTACAGTTTTTGTGTCTACTTTTTTAGGAGGCGGCGGTGGAGCAGGACGCGGTGGTGCTCCAGGTGTGGGCTCTCAGTACATCCCTCCCCCACCAGGGCTCCCAGGCGGTGGACGAGGCAGCGGGGACTTCAATCCCCAGACCGGCTACAGCTATTGAGCTCGACGGGCTCGACCTTTCCAGCCAAAACCACATCACTCCGATCGATGAAACCTCAGTGCAACGCAATCGCAATCTGCCTTAAATACTCGTGCCACCAATGGTGTGGCCCTTAAATTATTTCTTATCTGTGTAAGCTTCCCCGATCCGATTCGATCCCCTCTGACAAGGCAATAAATGAATTTTACTATAGTAAACACCCGAGACCATTATTTGAGGGGAGAAGTACTATAAAGAGAGCAGTTTGACTTTTCTGGTGCATGTATTTCATGCCTTTGAACGTGACTACATATGGATATGGACTAAATGTAAGAATCGATGCAACACAATTTGGTCAATGTGGGAATTGTTATCACTTTCTGGGAGACTTCTTGAAGCGTCTGCCATACTGATTGTAACTATATGGATCCACCAATTGGTTCGATCTGCCTCTCAGCTGTTGGGTAATCAGCGCCTGCTGCTGCTGCTCGTTTTGCTGTTCCTTCTGTTGCTGCTGCTGCTGTTGCTGCTGTTGTTGCTGCTGCTGTTGCTGTTGTTGCTGCTGCTGGTTGGCATTCTGCTGAGCCTGCTGGGTTGTCAGATTGCTACCAAATTGCTGACCAAACTGTCCAGCATACTGGGCTGGCAGGCGTCCAGAATGGAGCTGATTGAACGGCTGCTCCGGCTGATACTGTCCAGAGTTCGGCTGCTGCTGCTGCTGTTGGAAGTTTCGCTGCTGTTGCTGCTGCTGCTGTTGTTGCAACGCGTTTAGCGGCTGTTGTCCCGGTCCCTGTGGTCGAAAGGGCGCCGTGGCCAGCGGTGGAGGCAGCTGGCGGAATGGCGTCTGGTATGGATTCAGGTTGGGATTGAGCACGCCCTGCGGCTGGTACGACTGTTGTGCAGCTCCTACATAGTACGGCGGCGGAGTGGCCGGAATGCCCGTGCCCTCGGCTCGGAATCCGTTCTCATCGGCAATATATCGCACCGTAATGGGCGTGCCCTCGGGCGAGGTGTACGAGTAGGAGCCCTGAATAACCTGCAATGATCGATAAGAAATGAGATGGTAGACTCTCCCGAAAGTATGCCACACATTTTGAAGCCGAAGAGAGTGTACCCACCTGTGCCTCAACGCCCTCGCCATAGCCGAGATTCTTGACGTAACCCTGGGCCTGAGCAGTGGTTCCATCGGCCGAGGAGTAGCCATAGGAGAAGCTGCCATCCAGATTGAGCTCGTTCTGGTAGGCCGTGATGGGGACATAGTTCTGCTGCTGGTACTGGTTGTATCGGTAGGGATTCTGGAGAGCGGCTCCCGTCAGCGGCGCTGCCAAGGGGTTGACCAGCGGATTGAGTGGATTAAGCGGACTGCGCTGCGCTGGAAAGAGGCCCTGGTTCTGGCCGAGAGGGGGCTGACGCACTCCAAATGGTGACTGCTGCTGCAGCTGCACCCCCTGCTGGCGCTGCGCGAATCCTGCGCCCGGCAGCTGTGCCCGGCAGGCGGAGAGGCAGAGGCCGGCCAGGAGGCAGGCCACCCAGCGCAGCTGCCTCATGCGGGTGGAAGCGGGCATTTAACCTGTCGTCGGCTCGTAAATCCCGCGAATGTTCCACAAATTACACGCTCGATTAACCTGACGTCTCACTTTCGTTGTGGTGCGCCACGTTGTTGTGGTGGGAAAACGGAGTCCAATGTGGAGATGGAAACTCCAATCTGTGCCGAACCGAACCGAGCCGAGATGTGGGATGTGTTGAAACTGAGATGCGAAATTGCCACTGAAAGTCACTGAACGAATGCCGTGCCCCGACTGCAACTGCGGCACCGACTGCGGCCCGTATTTATACGAATCTATACCGATCTGGTGCGCTCTGGTATATGGGCCCAAAGCGCGGCCTAATCATAAGAACAATCGACCCAGCGACGCCGCTTCCTGCCACCGTGCGCACTTGGTATCTCTGCCCCAGCTCTGCTCAGTGGGAGGCGGGGCGGAGGGGATTGGATCTATCTCGATGGTTATCTTATGCTTGGCCCAGTGGCGTGTAATTTATCTGCGGCTTGCGAGTCGTGTTAACAAGCTGCTCGCTGATGCCACAGATGCCGTAGATGCCGCAGATGGCAGCTTTATTGGTTTTTTATCGGCCATTGACAGAAGGACAAACGAATTTCGTTTGCCTGATTGATATCTTCATGGTGGCCAGCCCGACCGTTGGCCTCTTCCGGCGTTTTCCCGATGCGCGCACTTATTTATGATGCATCCAATCCAACCATCCATCGGTTGCATCTTTAGTGTGGCTTCTGGTTCTGCTGCTGCTGCTGCTGCCACTGCGACCCCCATATGCAAATGATGCGTTTTTGCTCTAGCTCGTGTCTCCGCCGATGCTGCTGCTGCTGCTTGCTCTGAGGCACTCCTAAGGTGTTTATGTGAGTTATGTGCTGACAGTGTGGCACCTCCCCGTCCACCCACCAACCGACGGACCGACCGAGCGTTCGCTGTTCTGGCCAGGGGTCAAGGTGTTTGTCGGACCTCAACCTGATCTCCAAGTGCCATGAATATCATTTATCAGCGCGGTATCTAGCCGCAGGAACCCTTATCCATTCCAGCCCTGCCTGAGAGAGTTTCCCCCCATAGCTGTGCCATTGTCTCGTGCCACAATCATTTATCATGCTGCTATTGCTCATGCCACGGCGCGTTGCGTCGCGTCATGATCGCCATCAGTCATTTGTAAATGCCTAGCCCCTCGATCTCGTTTGTCATCTGTTCGAGCAGCCATTAAAATTCGAACATATTCGCCACTCTCGTACTCGTACTCGTATCTTGTTCCATCTGTTTGTATCTTTAATTCATGCTTTTAATTGCAAATATGCAAATGTGGATGAACTAAGATTTTCCACTGCGAAACAAGGTTCGACCTTGTTCAAAATTGAACTCAAAACTAGAGTCATTCTGGAAGGGAAGTGCCCTAAAAAGTGGTAGAATCATCTAAGACTGAATTAACCCATAGTATAAGTAGCTATCAATAGTACAAGCCAGCTATGTAATCGCTTTTAATTCATTGCCATATTGGCTGAAATAAGAGCTTATAAATTTCAGAGGAACTTCAAGAAAAACCAAGACAGAAAAAAACAATATTTTGCTGCCTGGCTATAGGCTAGTTAATAGCTAGTTAGTTGATAGTTTCGTATAGCTGCCTAAAAGTATTCTATATAAAATAGTAGCTTAAAGAAATACCATCCACATTAAGCATACACAACTGTTGTATGCGCTGCGATTCACAAGATATACATATTTAAAGAGTCATTTAAAGAGTAAGAGAAAATTTGGAAAACGATTAATTACTTGGAAAAAAATAAGTAAAATTCAAATATATTAATAAAAATATATATGTATATATAAATATAAATGTATAAAGATAAAACTAGGCCGAAAAACTGTAGCTAAATGCTTCCCTTAGCTGTATAAAACTCAACCAAATCAAGTAGAAATAATATTTATAGACATTGTATAGCTGCTTAAACAACAGAATATTTGATACTCCAAAAAACATTAAGCCGAGTTATTGGGGGTGCCAAGATAACCAGGTACTCATATCAGTACTTTACTCATTACGATATTAAAAGAAATAAAGAACCAGGTACTCATATCAGTAATTAACATTACGATATTAAAAGAAATATGCTGTTGAGGTGTTCAATATTAATTATGAACATGCTGCCCCACATTTCACAACATTCGCGGGATAAATTTGCCATTTGAATAATTCACGGAGCTGGGGGGAAGAGCCCCTCCCCCCGCCACCTGAAATTTATGCAGAAATGCGAGACAAGCGTACAATGTGGCTCAATGAGCAAACTACATTAAAGACGAACACGGACACTCCTCCCACGACTCTTCATTCGAGTGTAACTTCAATTTGTATAGCGACTCCGAGGATTATTAATGGTTCAGAGGCACCGAAAATTGTGGCATTTTTTGCGGTAAGATTTTCGGGGAGGAGAGAACGCGCTTGACATTTGTGTAATTGCATTAGGCCAGGCCGGCCTGGTTAGACAGAAATTATGGCCGCCAGCGCAGCTAATTGATTCTCTTTGAGGCTGTTGTGTCTGATGCCTCATACCAGGGGGCTATGCGTAATGCGACTTGCAGATAGTCAGTCTCTCGTCTTGGCTTCTGGTTCCGGTTCGAGGCGCTGCAACTGCAACTGCAACTGCGAATGAGACTCTCCTAAAGGTTAATGTGTCGCCGCTCTAAATTACGACCTCGTTGGCATTGCATTGCATTGCATTGGATCGCTGCATTAATGGGTTTCTTCTATTTGTGCAACAGTGTAAGTGTGGTGCCAGAAAGTTATTGGATTTCCATGCCGAATGGGCGAGACTGTGCAGCTGAGAATCAATTTATTAACACGTTGGCCCGAGAGCCAACACAAACTGAATCTCCCCAAGCTTGCAAACTTGGCAACTTGGCAACTTGGAAACTGAATCTGGAACTGGGCGGGCCAAGGCAAATGCCAAAAATCCAACTTCTGGCGTTGCGAAATTGCTGGAAATTATTATTGAATTCTTTTTGTCTTGCCGTTTTGCCGTACATAAATGTTAGTCGCTTCCCAGTGGTGGTGCCACAGTGCCAGGTGCCCACCCACTGTAACAGCTCCATCTCAGAGTCCGACTTTTGGTATGGAATTTGCATTGAAGTCAGGTGGAAGATGGAAGGAAGGTGGGGTGGTGGAAGAACGAAACGATTTGCAGTCACTCAGCCGTTACCATTTCTGCACCTTTCGCTTGCGGGGGCATGCCGCTGCCACAGCATCATAGCCGCATACATAGCCAACATATTGCCACAGTCGCAACCAAATTTGACAAATTTTATTAACTGCCTGCAAAGTGCTGCACCTCTCAGCGCCGTCTCCGCACCGAGCAGCCTCCACACAGATCCAAAGATTACTCGCTATCTGCAGTGTAAACATGACAGGGATGGGGATGGGGTGAGGCGGAGGCGGAGGCGGCCACACTTCTCTTCTGATCGAATCTGAATCATTTGAATTGCAAATCTGCAGCCAGTCTCTGGCTCTGCGGTTCAACAAACTCTCTTTCTCCACGCTGCTACTTTCTACTGACCCCAAAAAGCCATTGCATAACCAAAGAAATGGCTAAATGGCTGGCTACAGCCGACCCAAGCCAAGCCAAGCCATCTTCCAGGTGCTATAAAAAGCGCAGAATCTTTTGTCCGCGCCCAGTATTAGCATAAATCATGTTCGCATTGGTAAGCAGAAGCGGCAGCTAATGAATACACTTCATTCCCCCCTCTAACCATCTAACCATCTCTTCTTAGTGGCTCATCTTGGCCTGCTGCTGCTTCTGGCCAGTGGAGAGTGCTGCCTCGATTGGAATCGTCAAGTCTTTGGCCGAACAGCAGAGCGATGGCACGTACTTCTTTGCCTACGAGGCGGCCAATGGCAATTACCGCGAGGAGGTGGGCATCGTCAGGGAGGATTTGCTGGAGGTGTCCGGTGTCTATCGCTACCTCGACGACAGCGGCCAGAGAGTGGAGGTTAGCTATGTGGCCGACAAGAACGGCTTTGTGCCGCGTGGCTTCCACATAGGAGCTCGCTCGAGTACAAAATAAACCTTTATAGAGTCATATAGACCATTCGCTTTGATGGGGCAGACACACACACACATTGTGGCAAGGCATTCCACAAACAATTACAGAAGCAGCACAGCAACAGTTTGAAGAGGAGTGCCGCTCCAGCAGCACATCTGAGCAAGGGGCAGCTTCATTCACAGCCAACACACTGCCAATCGGGAGATATTCGAAATTAGTTAAGCTGTCAGATTTATAAATTGTGGCAATTGCGCTGCTTGGCCAGCAGCAGCAGCAGAGTCTCCCACTGCGGGCCATGGTTGCCCTTTTGGCGAGCGAACGAACCAAATGTCTCGATGTCGTATCGTTGGGCAAATGAATCCGTATTTATCACCCTATCAATTTAATGACAATACCCCAACACGATCGTTTATAATGGTCCAATCCACTCCCCCTTACACCTCCCGATGATTCTACAATTTTTCTGCTTATTGAATTAATGGGGCCCAATGCAAAATGCAAATGGAAGTTGCTTTATGCGCCGCATCAAAATTCTAATTCAAAGCATTTGTTAGCTGGAAGATGATCGTTTGCAGGGATAGTTATGATCTCTGATCATGATCTGTGTTTATTCGATAAGAAGTGCGCACACTGTGGGAAAAACCACCACAGTAGAGATCTTAAAATATAATTAAAATTGATTTAAAAACGAGAAGGAACGTGTTGAGTCACCGTTTACGCAACACTACTTTTACACCCGTACTGTAGGAGTGAGATATCGCATCGGTCTGGAAGCAAGATTCGGTTGCTCTAACTCTTATAGTCTTCGAGAACTGGGTGATAAACAAGAAGGATGAACGGACGGACGGACCTACAGACATGGCTATATTGATTCGGTTATTGATGCTGATCAATAAAAATATACTTTATGGTGTCGGAAAGGATTCCTTCTCGGTGTTACACACATTCACTTTTACCACAAATACAATATACCCTTTTACTCTTCGAGTACGGGTATAAAAATATATTTTCGACCTTCTTTAATCTGGAATGTGGAGAGGAGAGTGTTTTGCTTGACTGGAGATCGGCGTTGCTCGTCTGCGATCATCGTTTCCCGATCATTTCGTCTCAGTGCACAGATCATAATATAAATTGCAACAATGCTGACATTTTACATGGCAAATGGAAACATTTGTGGGCTTGGTATTGTGTGGTCCCGCAGCGTATCGAGGCGAGGTGCGATTGATTAATCGCGACACCTTGTGAGTGGGTGAAGCCGAAGCCCAAGCCATGTCATGTAAGTTATGCACTGAGCAGCAAAGGCAGAGGCAGAGGCCGCTAATGGAACCCCTGATCGGTGTCATCAATCGCCGGCGTCATCACCCAGATCTCTGACTCAGACACAGAGAGCAAATCAGAGAGCCGAGAGTAGAGAGCAGAGCATATCCGATTGACACATTTCTGGTAAAGACTGACCCAGTGCCGACCCTGACATTTGAAGCCACTGTCAGGCAATTGGAAGTTTTCGGACGTATCGGCGTCCACATAAAACGGGATGGGATGGGGATGCAAACATGTTTAGCATGTTTAAGTGACAAGAGCTGAGCTGAGCAGCTGCTACTGCTGCTGCTGTTGCCGGATGATAACCAAAATATTGTGTATCTATGTCGGGATTTGTGTGTATTTGGGGAGTATAAAAGCCAACTGGCTGATCCACTTCGGGCTCACACGCGCTCCAACTCTCGCTTTCTGCCCTACTCCACTCTCGACACACACTCCGGTCATTATGTTCAAATTCGTAAGTGCAAAACCCCGAAATGAATAACCGAAAATTTGATCTCATTTCTTGGATCCTCCCCCCCATAGCTACCTCTGCTCGTCCTTTCTGTGGTGGTGGCCTGCGGCCATGCCCTGCCCGTGGATCGTGAACGCGAAGTGGTTGAGATTCTCAGCTCGGAGACCATCAAGAACAGCGATGGTTCCTACAACTTGTCGTACTCGGGGGCGGACGGAACCAGTCGCCAGGAGGTGGCCAGCGTCGTCGACCAGGGCACCGAAGATGAGGCGCTGGAGGTGAAGGGCTCCTACAAGTACATCAATGACGAAGGCGAAGAGGTAGAGGTCCACTACACAGCGGGAAAGAATGGCTTTGTGCCCTACAGCACCATCATCAATCCGGAGATCACAGCTGTGGCAGAGGCGGCCAAGAATCTGCCCAAGGAGCCCGAACTTAAGCCAAAGGCATTGCTGGACCAGGAGCCATAGGTTTGGTATCTCTATACGAAAAAAATCCAAAATAAATTACCAAAAAAACATAACAAAAATTGAAAGAAATTATGAAATTGTTGGAGTCTGGCATAATCTCCCCCTGCTTTGCATAATGTCGTGGTGCTTGCTTAGGCTTTGGTGTTCGCTTGATGAGAGGCGAGAAACTTCCAGCCCCCGCCCCGACGGACCTTGAAGTCGCAGCCCCCCGTATGATGATTCCGTATGATTAAGCACACGTTTGTCCACTTTTTTTTGGGGTGTACAGTGAGGCTTGCGCTGAACAGCCGCGGGGCATATTACATACATAGCTCACCCGCAGAGTCCATTAGCATTGCGCGTTGAGGAGACAAGAGGAAATTAAGAGCCAAAAGAATCGAATTTGGCCATTTAATGAGGCATAAATCATCTCTAGGGGAATTTGCATATTTGATGGAAGCATGGGAACACACAACACACTCTCTCTTTGTCTCTCTCTCTCTAATCATCCACGCCATACGCATGGATCGCATCTGTTTCGAGCAGCAGCAGCACTGCCACAAAGAACAGATAGTAGGCAACAAGTAGCATGCCACAGGCACGTCGCATGTGGAAGTTTGTGGTCAAAGCGGACACCAGAGAGAAGACCAGGCTCACCTCCACAAAGATGCAGGCAGTCTCCCCAAAGCTGCCCTCCTCCACCTATCATGAAAAAAAGTGCCATAAATAATCATTTTGGAACCCATTTTCGAGTACTTACTGGAAAGGAATTGCCCACGGAGCGCACAGTTGTCTCCAGGGCCAGGGGCAGGGCCAGATTCACAAATGTTCCTGCGGATTGGGAGCCATTTGAGGGCAATCTTTCATTAGCAATATATGAAGACCCACCAAAGACTGGCGAGGAGAAAGTAGCCGCAAATGCCATCCGTGGAAATCCCTGACGTGCCAGCGTTATGCTTGCCACAAGATCGCCAGCGTTGAGTCCCCAGCAGATGGCTGTGGCCACCACAAAGGACTGGCTCATGTGCCAAATGATGCCGATGGTGAAGAACATTGCCATCACCTCGGAGGTGAGAAAAAAGATCAGAAAGATGACGGCAATGAAGCCCAGAATGGCCGTAAACTGGGGATTACATGGGGATTAATCCTGCGAGGATCTCTTTATGTTATCCTTACCCTAAAGAATTTCGGCGTGGTATCGGTGCGCGTGCGCCAGAAGATGAGGCAGCCCAGGGGCAGCATTATATAGAAGGTCAGAATGTAGGCGGCAGTGCCCAAAAGATTGACATCCTTGACTGCAAGGGGGAAGGGATCCTCTGAGATGGATGAATCGATCCATGGATTACACTCACGCAATATGAAGAAGATGTAGGTGGGGGCAATAATGAACTGCAGGCAGCAGAGCAGCTTGGACCAGCCGTAATTGGGCTTCTCCACATCCACCACTGGGATCATCAGACGGAGCAGCATTTCCATGGGCTCCTTGATGAGCAGATACAAACGGAGACCCAAGGATCCGCGTCGGAATTGCTCCTTGTCGAACTTGAAGATCGATTCCCAGAATTGCTGGAGGAGATGCCTATTGGCGCCTCCGCGCCTGTGTGCCACACTGCGATCGATCTTCTCCCGATGGACACCCAAATCTGTTTGCCTAAGCAGATCCTCCAGCTGCTCCGTCTGTGGCTCGCTATCCTCAATCTTCTGCAGCTCTGCAGGGGATTGCAAAATATGTGAAAAGAATCAGAAATCAGAAGGGAGCCTACGATAAACTCGAGCCTGCAGCAGACTCGCATCCATGAGGGCCACCAAGACGTGGGCCAGGTAGATGAAGGCCCCTGGTATGGCGCCCAGCTTCGTGATGCCCGATTCCCGCTTGTGGATGAAGTCCATGAAGGTTGTGTTTAGAAAGAGGAAGCCAAAATCCCGCAGAAAGTAGCTCGGCTCCACGTAAAAGGGTCGCGTCAGCATCACCAGGCCCGCCACAAAGGTCTGATGGAACAGTGTCTGGGTCATGGACATGAGGAAGCCCCACTTGGAGAAGACCAGCAGCCCGGCGACAGCCGTAAACAGATCCGACGATCCATTGGCAATGGTCAGCAGCGTCACTCCGGCCAAGTTCTCGTTCATGCCAAAAGTGTCCGCCAGCACCTTGAGGGTGGGACAGAAGCTGCCGGAGCAGCCATTAATAGAAAGAGAGCTCCTTCTCTCTCTCTCTCTCTTGGTGGCTACTCACTAGGCCCGCACGGACTTTTGCATCATCCAGAAGATGTAGGTGGCGACCACCGTCATGGCCAGCATGCTCCAAAAGGCGTTGAACTTGTTGCGCGAGTTCACGTTGCAGTAGTGCCACGTGAGGTAGTTGATCAGGTACATGTTGTCCCGGCAATCTGCCGTTTGCTTTACGAACTGACAGCGCTGTGGCTCCGGCAGATGGTTGACTTTGTTGCATGCCACGCTGTGATGCAAGCTGCGTGTCCACATAGCATGAAACATTTCGAATGATATGGATATTTTGGGGTGAGAAGTGACAGGTAATCAGCAGTGCCTACTTATCGTAAGGGGATAAAACTTGAGGTTGCAGTAGGTTCTTTCAAAATCCATTCTTAATAACAGAAATCCATTCCCACATTCCCTGCTTTGTTATCCGTAAGATCGTTGATTTCTGCTTAAATTAGCACTAAACATGGCTTGAACCATTTAACCCAAGCATTTATATGCGGTATATAAACGGCGAAATCCTCTACTCGAGTACATTCCATTCCTCAATTGGCATGCAGCCTGCTGTTCATTTCGTTTCGTTTTCGTTTTTTTTTATTGCTAGACAATTAAATTAGACCGAATACTTAAAGTAAGTAGAATCTAGGGGGTGGGGGGCTAATATCCTAATGCTTTGCGAGGCATTAGGCAGTCGTGGTCTCTGACTTTGGCTGGGCGTCGAGAACAACCTGCACGGGCACAATCTGCGATTCAGCGGGCACTTGATCCTTCTTCTCTGCCACAGACTCCGGTGCTACGACAGTCTTTGGCTGGGACACAGCCTCCTTCTCCACCACAACGGGCACAATCTGGGACTCAGCGGGCGCTTGATCCTTCTCCACCACAGACTTTGTCTCAGAAACAGCCTCCTTCTCCACCACAACGGGCACAATTTGGGACTCAGCCGGCACCACAGACTTTGTCTCAGAGACAGCCTCCTTCTCCACCACAGCCGCCTTCTCAACCACCACAGCCTCCTTCTCCACATCCTGGGAACGAGCCTTGCGATGCTTCAGCCTGAGCTCCTCCTCCTCGGAGTTGTTGGGCAGATCGGCGGCAGCCTGGGCCACGGCTGTAATCTCCTTGGGAATGATGGTGCCAATGGGCACAAATCCGTTCCTGCCCGCCGTGTAGTGCACCTCCACGGTGTTGCCATCGGCATCGATGTAGCGATACGAGCCAGAGACCTCCAAGGCCTCATCCTCGGTGCCGGCATTCTGCAGCTGGCCCTGCTCCTGGCGGTACGACTGGTCGCCGCCCTCGTACTCAAAGTGGAAGGAGCCGTCCGGGTTCTTCTCCGTCTCGAAGCGCAGCAGGGGCACAATCTCGCGCCTCTCGGTGGTGCTGCTCACCAGCTGGCCACCAATGCTGGCGCCCCACGATCCAGCGGCCAGGGCCAACAAACAGATGGTGATCTTCAGCATTTTCGGATGTGAGAGTGAAAGAAAGAGTTCTGGACTGATGCGCGTTGCTGGCAAAGAGTGGCTTTCGACTTGGCCTACTACAGCGGCAGGCGGGGCTTTTATATCGGAGTTAAATGTGCGCAGCAGCTGCGAATTAGCATCTTCCAGTCAGTCAGTCAGTCCATTACGCCATCTCGTCACCATAGCCAAAATACAAAATACAAAAACACACAAAACGAATCATGTTGGAAAAAACACCAAAGAAATTCTATGGAATCGGCCAGAATGTGATTTAATAAAACACTCACAGAGCCACAGTCGATGGGATTTGCATATTTATGATTCAACCATCAAGAGAAGTGAAAGAGCTAGAGGAGGAGTGGGAGAAAGAGAGAGAGAGCTAAAGGTCAGAGCAGAGCCCTGTAATGAGTGCGATTTTAGCTATCAAATAAACCACTTAATATCGAATCGAATGATTTGTGCCAGAAATTTCTGGCTGTCCAGCAGGTTCATTTCTCATCAGAACACGTCACAAACAAGTTAGCAGCCAAGCTGTGCTGGAAGGCAATCCATCAACTGGAATGCCCAAAATATCTCTCACAGAGTCGTCTCTCAGTCTCGTCTCTGTGTATCTATCTATCTTGTGTATAGTATCTTCTGTATCTTTCGATTGATTGCCGAATGTTTAGGAAACTGCACTCTCGATTAGCATAGAGAGGGAGGTATGTAGTAGAATTGGGGGTAGGTAGCATTGTGAACCAAGAGAAGACAAGACAAGACAAAGGGGCATAAATTAAGATGCACTTTAGGTGCACTTAAAATGCGCTCAGATTGGATCGGAATGAGGCCCGCATGCGATGCATCCATCACATGGGAAACAGCCAAGTGGATTTGAGTCTACTGGAGTCTAGTGTGTAGTGTAGTGTGATGAAAAACATTAAACGATGAGTAATCCCATAGATCTCTGGGCTCTGGGGGATTGTCAATGATGTATGTCAAATTCACAAAAATGCACTAAAACCAAAACCAAAGACCACACACACACACACACCACAGACACACACACTCAATACTCGGCCAGACCCTGCCTTCGATTTCCACTGGGGTGATTCAATGTAGCGAAGGCCAAAAGTAAAAACGCGGGCAACCGCGAAATTGGCCAAGTAACATGAAAAACGTACGAAAATGAAAATCCACAACTGCAGCTAGTTAGAGGGGAGTGAAGTGGGAGTGAGGTAAGGTGACTGGTAAGGGGCGTAGGGTGTAATCTCGGGCGATGTTCATCATGTTTCGTGATCATCTGAAGCTGTTTGCTGTAGCTGAAGCTGTAGCTGTTTCTAGTGCTCAGTTTGCTGCAGTTATTGCTGTAATTTTTATGAATTGCAACTGACATTTCCTACACGCTGCAAAAGTTTAAAGTTTAAGCCGAAAATTGCAGTTTTTCCAAGCCAAATAGACTGCTAGCCGGCCGGCTAACAAAACCGGGAATGCCAGGGCAGGGAATGGCAAGAGGTTCAGAAAATGGAGCTCAGCTAAAAAAGGGGACAAGTGGTGCAAAGTGGTGCAAGGGAGTGCCAGCCGGGCCTGACCTGGTCAGCGAAATTTAAGATTGAGCAGATTTGGCCAAAGGGCAGACACATCAGACATATCCAGATCCGAGAATCTCGCGAAACAAAGCCACATAATGCTCTTTAACGATGCATTCAAATGGACCAACTGGCCACGCCCCGACACGCCCCCGTTGGCTGCGGCCTACTCAAATGTCAATAGAAATGCTGCGAATATTTTACAGATCTCTGCCATCGGCAATCGGCAATCGGCAATCCAAGTGCCCAAGTGCCCAAGTGGCCAAATGGGCAATTCATCAAAACTAAAACCAATTGCAACATTGGTAATCTTTTAATTAATATTTCGAGACTGAAGAATTATTGCGGCGAATGGAGCATCCAGCAGCCGGCAGACAGCAGCCAACATCCAGCAGGGGCCTTAATCAAATGAAGTTCGCATTGCTAATTCACATAAATTAATGCCCGTGTAGATGTGTGTGTGTATGTAGATGTGGAGAACTGATCTCGGCATACGTCGCGTATGCGCAACGAGTTTCAAATGCAAATGGGCGTTGCGCATACGCCAAGTGGTACATTGAAAGTAGCAGCAATAGCAGCAGCAGCAGCAGCAGCACCAGCTCTTCCGATTCTGCCGCTGTCAGGCGAACAAACACTGTGCCGCCCCCCCCCCACAGCAGTGCTCCTCTTCCCACTGCATCTCATTGCGGATGCCGTTGCCGTCGCTGCATCTGCCTCTGTCGCTGCCTCTGCCACTGCCACTGGCACTGCCTTCGCTTGGGCTGCTGCGACTGCAAGCTGCAGAGACTGCTCTCTGTGTGTGTTTTTTTTGGTATAAAAACGTTTGTGGCAACTGCATTCAAGTCAAAACACTTTTGACGAGCCTCCCCAGCGCAGTAATCGAAATCAAGTCGCGAATTCGAAGTGAGTTTCCCAGCGTTCCCAGTTCTTGGTGTTGTGTGCAGCGAAGATCCTTTTGGATCCTCTGATATATACGAAAAAGTACTATACAAAGTGAAACAGATCCTAGCCGAACACTTGAACACTCTCGTTACCGAGAAAGAGAGAGAGAAGGGATGCTTTGTGCCTTTTATGGATAATTTTCCCACGACCTTCGTGCAGCATCATCTTTGAAGAACTTTCAAAATTCGCTCAAGTCAATCAATGCATCAGATCAGACCTACATATATATATATATATAATAAAACTAATTGCACAGCAACGAGTTTGACATTCAAAGCGGACCATCGCCGCGGGCAGCTTCATCGTTTCTCCATCGAACCATCATCGGTTATGACTCTATTTAAGCGACGCCCGATTCATTCATTCATTCATTCATTCGTACTCTGTTCCCTCTATGCCCCAAAAGGTCATGCAGACACCCACCCACGCCTCGTTGCTTGCCCTGGCCCTGGTCCTGTGCTGTCTGGGCGCCATCCATGCCCAGCCCCAGCGCGGCCTGCCCCCACCGCGTTCCAACTCGTTCGACGCCAACGCTGTGATACTGAAGCAGAACTTTGACCTCAATCCGGATGGATCCTATCAGTACAAGTGAGT
The DNA here is from genome assembly GCA_009664405.1 of Drosophila bifasciata. Classification (NCBI taxonomy): domain Eukaryota; kingdom Metazoa; phylum Arthropoda; class Insecta; order Diptera; family Drosophilidae; genus Drosophila; species Drosophila bifasciata. The sequence continues at coordinate 8,554,698 of CM019043.1, read as the reverse complement.
GGCATCGACTAGAGATCCCCGCTACCATAACTGATCCCCCCTCCCTCCATCCCTCCACTCATTCTCGACAGCTACGAGACGAGCAACGGTATTCGAGCTGATGAGGCGGGCTACCTGAAGAATCCGGGCACACAGGTGGAGGCGCAGGTGAGTCTACTTTTGGGTGGCAGCCCCACCCGTCTGTGGCATACTTCGAGGGGCGACTCAAACACTCTCTTGTGTGTGTGTGTGGGGGTGTTACAGGTGATGCAGGGCTCGTACTCGTACACCGGACCCGATGGCGTCGTCTACACCATCACCTACATTGCTGATGAGAATGGATACCGCGCCGAGGGCGCCCACATACCAACACCACCTCCCGTTCGTGCCGCCGCCGCTCCTGGCAGATTCTTCAAATAATTCAACCCACCGATTCATCGGTACCAATCTTCGAGATGAAAGAGATTATTATGCGCAGAGAGAGATCAAGAGAGAGAGAGAGAGCAGCAGCTGCTGCTCATCAGAGGCATCCCCTTTCCCCCCACCATCATTCCATTCCATTCCAGCTGAGACACAACATACTTCCCTTCGTGCTTCATTCGTGCATTTCGACAGTCTTCCAGTCTTCCGCAATCCCATCTCCAATGTAATCTCTAATACTTAGTGCTATGCGAACTGTGTGTGAAAGATAATATAGTACATACGTAATGTTTTGTAAGATATATAAAGCTCAGCAATAAAACGAATATTGCCCCATAAATAACTGCATTCAGTGAGTCCTAGAGATCTCTACGAGAAGGATCGTAGCATGGTAATATATGACATGGCGGTGCGCACAATCTGCCGGATACAAAGAGGATAGATATTCAGTAAATGGAACTCTGTGATGGAATCCCAACCAATGCTAACCGATGAGAATGCCTCCATGTTGGCCTCAAAGAAGTAGCCTGTAATGCGGAATCCGCGATGTGCCCGCATCATGCTGATTAGCAGGGAGCGGCAAATGGCGGAGGAGTCCGTGCCGGTGCCCCCCAGGCTCTCGTGCCAGGGACTGTCGTAGATGGCCCACTCAAAGAGGGCGCTCTCCGTCTTGAGGTTCTCGCCGCAGTAGCAGTAGATGTACGCCTGGATGATAATGGTGGCAATGAAGGAGGCATAGTAGACGCCCTCCGTCTGGCTGAAGGTGATCGAGAAGAGGTAGCCGAGCATGCACAGCTGCAGCGAGGAGATGAAGAACTGGGCGCAAATGATCGGCTCGTAGCAGCGATTCAGCTCCGTGCACATCTCCAGGCTGGTCTGATACAGGGCGAATGTCTTGTTCAGCTTCGCCTGCGACTCCGCCGGGGTGCCGCTCTTGAAGCGCAACACCTTGTACTGGGCGATCTTGAAGAAGGCGCACAGGTTGCTCGTGAACGAGCAGAAGATGGTGTCCAGGCTGACGGCTGGCAGCACCACACCCGTGGAGGCAAATGCACACCACAAGAAGGTCAACGCGTAGTTGCGATTGTTGTGAATGTCCCAGGGGAAACTAAGAGAAAGAGAGCCGATGAATGATTGCCCTCTCCCCATTACTGGATACATACAGACAGGGAAAGGGTAGCTCTGGCTCGGCATGTCCCGTCAGCCAGTAGCTCAGACCCATTCGCACAAACGGCAGGACACTGTTAAGGGCCCAGGCGAGCAGGAAGCAAGTCCGAAATATTCCGCATACCCGCTGATCCTGCTTATTGGCCGCGATTATAATCTGGGCATACTCATCCCCCTGGGCACCCTCTAATTGGAGATAGAGAGAGGGATAAGAGAGTGATTGAAACAGCCACTGACCACCCACTGACTCACCATGGGTCATCACGTGCCGAAAGGTGTCGATCATCCGCCAAAAGTCCTTGCGCAGATAGATGATCATACTAAACTTAAAGAGGCCCAGAATGGTGATGAGCAGCGCCACCATGGCATCCGCCAGCAGCATCACGTTCTTCCAGTTGTGCACCACCGCCGCCACGATGAACGGAAAGATTGCCGCAATGGAGTAGACATTGATGCCCCTGTGCCGATACTTCCACATCTCGCCAGAGCCGCTGAACAGATCAAAGCCAAGCATGGCAATGGTGGCCTTCTGCACCAGGAGAAAGTTTTCCGTTGTCGACATGTTGCAGCTACAAACTGTACTTTTGCCCTGCCGCAAGGGTCCTTTTATGGCCAGTCTGTGTTCCCACCGGGGACACTAATTATAGGGCGTCCATTCGGACACCTCTTTGAGCATAGTAAATGAGTAACAAGTTGGGGGAGTTTTGATTTGCTAAATGTTCTTTATTGGCGCCCAAACATCTGGAGGTGTCATCCTGATGTGGCGATGTGGTAGAGGCGTGGTCGGTTTGTCAATTCATTTTGAGTGACAAATGCCAGCCTATCGGCCCCACTGGTTCCATCCACCCCAGCCGCCTCGATGGCCGCCCCAGCCGCCTCCACGACCCCCCAGCCGCCGCCCCAGCCGCCACGATGGCCGCCCCAGCCGCCTCCATGGCCTCCCCAGCCGCCTCCACGGCCTCCCCAGCCGCCGCCCCACTGGCGCGCCTCTCGGTCACCTTCGTTGGCATGGGCCGCTCCCTGATCGGCCACGTCCAGCAGTCCAATCACTTGGTCGTTGCTCTGGTTGTCATCCTGGTTGTCCAGGGCGTAGGCGCAGGCCAGGCACAGGACGCCGATGAGGGCGATAAGTGTTAGACGCATCTTCTTCGATTTAACTTCGAGTATTTTGTTGACTGAATTGAATTGAAGTCTGGAGTGCAACTGATGATCTGTCCTCTGGGCCAGTTGCCTTTTATCTGCTGCCGCTGCTGCTCCGAGCGTTGGGATGAGCTGTCGTTCCTGTTCTCGTACGCATCAGTATTATGCCCAGCACTCTGGCAGTGCCTAAGCCAACCCAAACTGAGAGAATATATGGTATAGACAGTAGACAGTTTAGGGGCTTTTTTTTTTGGCCGAGTTTGTTCTGTTTGTGTATGGCTGGCTATATTTCACCATCAGATTATTACACCCGAGTTCGAGTTCGAGTCCGAGTTGTTATTGTTGTTGTTGGCTCTGCGACTGAATCATTTCAAATGCTAATGTCTTATTTTTGGATGCTTTTGTGCGGTTGCGACTCCCCTAAGTGGTGGTTGGCTTGATGCATTGATCACTTGATTTGGTGCTCAAATGCGCTCTAAATTGTGTTTAGTACCTGTTTTGGATTAATGGCTCCTACCAGGGATCTACTTTCCAATTGAAACAACAAACATTGAGGCAATAGCCCATCAAATAATTAGTTAAATATTTGCCATAGAAATGTCTCACCTTTTTGGTGATTTTCCCCCCTCCCATTCATTGCATTCCCAAGGATTCTTATGCAAATGGATTCATCTAATTGTTAAATGAATGTCAAGAACGAGTCTAGAGCTAAGAAAAGAGAAAAGAGTTATTAACTTTTAAGCCATTGAACCTATGCATTTCGAACAGGTTCTCTGTGTGTTAATGATGCTGCGACCGAGTATTTGCCAAAATCCAAACAATAATTTAACAGCTTTCAGCAACTCGTGCGGGCAGACGATAATAAGCAAACACGCCCCTCGCTGCGCACTAACAGAACCGAACGAACTAACAGCTTTCAGCCTTAACAGTTCTATGTAGAATATAAGCAGAGCTTTAACAGGGGCTTGCCTGGTATCAGCTTAAGGGCGGATGGGAATTCTGTTAATGAAAAGCTTTTCAGCTATTAATTGACATTTCATTTGTTGGTGCAATTATTGTTTACTAGCAGACAGGAAATTCCAAAATATTAATCAGCAAAATGATCGCTTAAGCGTTTGCCCTATCAGCCCTGTGCTATTTCCTACCATAATCAATCAAGCGTTTATCGATTGCCCTTAGGTATTGATAATCTAATCGAGCTTTGCTCTCATCCCACACACAATAATAATAACTATAATTACTTAATTTCAAATACCAAATAATAGCCAACAATTATTATATGGCCATCATTATTTTGCCAAACCTAGCAAAACATTTAGTACATGTTTGTTCATCGATATACAAGATACGAGATACATATTCGCGAAACGATGAACACACAGGCAAAACTCATTGTGTTGCTATGCTTATTTGTGGAGGTAAGTGTCAAATAAGTTCTAAAATGCATCCTGTTTTTAATGACAATATGAAAGATCTACTCAAGGGTGGAGTTTACAAACATCAAATGCGATTGCTTGGATGCGAGAATCTGTGGCATTGATGAATGCTTTCTTAAGTCGATCAATCGCAGCTACAAATATCTGAGCCTGAAAGTTAATGTACGAAAACCCCCAATTACCAAGCTCTGGGTATGCATAAGCATCAATTTAAATAATATTTGTTAAGTCATAAGCAATTTTTATTGATATTTCAGGTTAATTTAGCTTTGTACAAGCGATTCAGTGGCTACAAGCCCTTCCTCTACAACATTACAATTGATGCCTGCCGATTTGTCAAGAATCCAAAATCGAATCCCGTAATTGCATACTTTTATGGTTTCATTCGATCCCATTCGAACCTGAACCATTCGTGCCCCTTCAATGAAGTTTGTTCACATTTCCATTCATCACCCTAACACAAATGTACATATACTTATATCTTACTTTCTTTCAGAATGTTCTGATGCTGGATAAGGTGTCTGTGGACTTTGTCAATCATCAGATTACAAATGTTCTGCCCTTCCCTGAGGGTGACTATCTGCTAGAAAGCCACTGGTCTATTGACGCCATCAGCAAAAAGATATTAATATTTCAGTTTTATGCATCTCTCACTTGAATTTTTAATATATTTACGAGTATATGTATGTGTTACCTGTGTCTATGAGGCAATAAACCCTCCAAATACCCCTTATGAGGCAATAATACGCTTAAAGATACATTTAACTGAAACTATATAGGGAATTATATAAAGCGATTCCATCCATATATGTACATATGTATATGTAGGCATTGTTCATGTCCATACAGACATTCCCCGTAATATTTCGATTTATCGTAAATACCTTTAAAAATGTAATTTTATTGACAGATATATAGTATAAGAAATTTCGAGAGATTTCGAGACTAGCGACCGTAGTGACCATGATGGCCACCCCCGTGACCGTAGTGTCCGCCGCCTCCATAGTGTCCGCCACCACCATAGTGACCTCCGCCACCCCCATAGTGTCCGCCACCCCCATAATGACCTCCGCCACCATAACCGCGAGCTTCGCGCTGCCCGTTGATGGCATGGGCAGCTCCTTGATCAGCAACGTCCAGGAGTTGCACCTGCTCGTTGCCGTTCAGCAAATCCTGGCCATGGACAAAGACCAGGCAGAGGATGCCAATGAGTGCGAGAAGGATTAGACGCATCTTGAGTGGAGTCGTTGTTGATTTGAGAATGATTCTTGGGCAGATTGAGTGCCTTGTTGATGGCTGCGAGCAAACTGTTGATGGCTGAGCCCAGTCAGCGGTCTTTTATTCGGAGAGCAGCCACTGGACCGCACTCCTGCTCCGGCATATTCCCGTTCTTGTTGACTATTTGTTTTGCATTTATGTTAGATTAAATTTAATGCTTGGCCATAAAGCGACACCGGCACAAACAAATTCCGATTTTCGATGGCCATTTCGATGGAATTGATATTAAAAATCGCAGTAGAAAAAACATAGCGAAGCTTTAACTACGCTTAAGCCTAAACTGGGAGTTTTAGCTGTGAATGTGATTGGGAATTGCTTTATTTGTTGGCTTGTGGTACGATTCATACATGCGAATACTTGTGGCTGTGGCCTACCACCAGTAGCTGCGATAGCCGTAGCCGCTCCAGGGGCGATACGAAACGCGCCAACCACCGCCGCCCCAGCCTCCATTCCAGCCTCTGTTCCAGCCGGCGCCCCAGCCTCCACCCCAGCCACCACCGCAGCCGCCCCAGAGCCAACGGGCCGGACAATCTCCCTCCTCTGCATGCTGGCCACCCACATCGGCCAAATCCGATAGTGCCACAGCGGGAACAGCGGTTCTCTGTGTGTGGATGATGCTGCGACCGAGTATTTGTCAAAATCCAAACAATAATTTAACAGCTTTCAGCAACTCGTGCGGGGAGACGATAATAAGCGAAAACACGCCCCTCGCATCGCCCTAACAGACGCCAAACGAGCTAACAGCTTTAAGCCTTAACAGTTTTATGTAGAATATAAGCAGAGCTTTAACAGAGGCTTGACTGTACGCATAAGGGGTGCATGGAGAATTCTGTTAATGAAAAGCTTTTCGGCTGTCATTTGTTGGTGCAATTATTTTGTTGGCTGACAGGAAATGTTATGAATCAGACAGGAAATGCCATAAGCATATTATATACACCCATGATCGCTTAAGCGTTTGCCCTATATGCCCTGTGCTATTTCCCACCATAATCGATTGGTTAAGCGTTTATCGATTGCCCTCAAGTACTGATAATCTAATCGAGATTTGTTCTCAACCTACAATAATAATAACTGTAATTACTTAATTTTAAATACTAAAAATAGCCAACAATTATTATTTGGCCATCATTATTTTGCCAAACCTACCAAAACATTTAGTACAAGTTTGTTCTTCGATATAAAAGATACGAGATACATATTCGCGGAACAATGAACACACAGGCAAAACTCATTGTGTTGCTATGCTTGTTCGTGGAGGTAAGTGCCAAATAAGTTCTAAAATTCATCCTGCTTTTAACGGCATTGTGAAAGATCTACTCAAAGGTGGAGTTTACAAATATCAAATGCGATTGCTTGGATGCTAGAATCTGTGGCATTGATGAATGCTTTCTTAAGTCGATCAATCGCAGCTACAAATATCTGAGCCTGAAAGTTAATGTACGAAAACCTCCAATTACCAAGCTCTGGGTATGCATATGCGTCAATTCAAATAATATTTGTTAAGCAATCATAAGCAATCTTCATTGATATTTCAGGTTAATTTAGCTTTGTACAAGCGATTCAGTGGCTACAAGCCCTTCCTCTACAACATTACAATTGATGGCTGCCGATTTATCAAGAATCAAAAATCTAATCCCGTTATTGCATACTTTTATGGTTTCATTCGATCCCATTCAAATCCTAAACCATTCGTGCCCCTACAATGAAGTTTGTTAACATTTCCATTCATCCCCTATCAAATGTACATATACATACATATATCTGACTTTCTTTCAGAATTTTCTGATCCTGGATAAGCTGTCTGTGGACTTTGTCAATCATCAGATTACAAATGTTCTGCCCTTCCCTGAGGGTGACTATCTGCTAGAAAGCCACTGGTCTGTGGACGCCATCAGCAAAAAGATATTAATATTTCAGTTTTATGCATCTCTGACTTGATTGTTTAACATATTTTTTTTGAGATATGTACACATGTGTGTGGTAGCTATCATAGATTACATATGTAAATACTTATTTTTATGAGGTAATAAACATTCCAGTATATCCCTAAGAGTGGCAGCTATACCCTTAAAGAAACATTTAACTATGAAACTATATAGATTATTTTGAAGAGCTATTCCATCCATATAAGTATTTCGAATATTTCGACTTTATCGGATATATTGACATTAAAAAATTTCGACACTAGCGACCGTAGTGTCCATGATGGCCATGATAGCCACCGTGACCGTAGTGTCCGCCATAGTGTCCCCGCCACCAATGACCACCCCATAGCCACCACCAAACAAATTCCGATATTCGATGGCCATTTCGATGGAATTGATATTAAAAATCGGCAGAGGATGCCAAAAAAGGGTTAGACATCGCGAAGTCGTTTAACTACGATTCTTAATTGCCTGCGAAAACTGGGAGTTTTAGCCCGGTGAATGTGATTGGGAATTGCTTTATTTGTTGGCTTGTGGTATTTGTTTTGCATTTATGTTAATTAAATTTAATGGCTGTGGCCTACCACCAGCACAAACAAATTCGATTTTCGTAGCCATTTCGAGGGGCGATACGAAACGCGCCAACCACCGCCGCCCCAGCCTCCATTCCAGCCTCGGAGCTGTTCCAGCCGGCGCCCCAGCCTCCCTCCCCCAGCCTCCACCCCAGCCGCCCCCAGAGCCAACGGGCCGGACCCCAGTTCCATTCCTCCTCTGCATGCTGCCCCACCCCTCCCCCAGCCCCACCCCAGCCGCCTCCCCATCCGATAGGGCCACAGCATGGGAACTGCATCCGATGGGGCCACAGGGGAACTGCATCCGATATGGGCTGCTTCTGATAATCCAGCCGGGCCATGGCCGCTTCCAGAAGTGCGGCGAGAGCCAAGACTAAGACGAGCTGCATTCGGACCATCCTCTCCAGTGGAACTGTTCCCCAGCCCAGGTGCCACAGACCCCTTTTATACTCGCCAGCACTTCGCGCACTTCTAATTGAAGTGCATTCGCGGTGCCCTCTTCAGGGGTGCTCTCAGCCCTGACCCATCCAACATCCAATATCCACCATAGTATTCTTACTAACAATATTTATTAACACTAATTTGCATGGGCCCGAAGAGGCAGTTAAATCAGACGACTTACAATAAGCTTTAACAAAGCGATCTTTATGGGAAGACCCACCCATAATGCTCGTTCTCGAAACTGCCGATCGGACATCGGACATAATACTGAATGACTTATGGCCTAGCCGAGCAGGCCCAGCAGACCGCTCAGTGCTTGTGGATTTCCACCCACGCCCGCTGCTGCTGCACCGCCTGCGCCTCCGCCGCCGTTGGCCAGATATGGGCGCAGACTACTGCCGAGGGCCTGGCCTAGGAGTCCGGCCAACTGGGCTGTCTGTTCGGTGGATAGCTGTGGACTTCCCGCTCCAGCTCCCACACCCAAGGCAGATGCCGCGGGCGAGGCAGAAACTCCAGCTGCACTGCCATAGCCGCCATACGAGGGATAGCCAGCGGACACGGCTCCGCCTCCGCCGTAGTTTGGCCTGTAGCCGTAGTAGTTTCCGGTATATTGCTGGGGTCGCTGATACCCACCGTAGTTGTAGCTCGGCCGGTAGTAATTTGATCCGTATCCCACACCCAATCCCGGATAGCCATAGCCGTAGCCGTAGCCGGGATAGCTGCTCGTATATCCGTACGGATTGTAGCTGGGCCTATAGTTGGGGTAGCTGGGATAGTTGCTGCCGTAGTACTGATCCGACTGTGCTCCAGCTGCAGTGCCGCCCACGGGTCGCTCTGGTGCCACTGGCGCTACCGGAACGTCAAAGAGGGATCCACCACCGCCGCCAAGGCCCAGCAGCAGGGGCGTCAGCAGACCCAAGGTGCGTCCCTGCGGACGTTCCGTTCTCGATTTGCTGCTCCTCTGCGCCCAGACGACAGTGAGGAGGAGACTCATCAGAGCCAAGCGTGCGGTATGTTTCATTCCGTATCCAAAAAGGTGCAACCAATCTGTGGGCAATTCCACAGCCAACTGAAGACTGGCCAGTGGAGCAAAATAAGTTATATAGCGGAAAAGTTCTTGGCCAAAAATTTTCAAATTTTATTTGCCGCAAAACTTGCAGACCTTCACGGGCCCAAAAAATGACAATCCCCAGCGAACGTCGCCGAGCGAGCGGAGCGGAACGCAAATCTTGGCCAAAAACGTCATCAACTGGTTGCTTGCCTGATGCCTCCAGATGGCTTACACGCTCCACTCAAATGATCTTCTGCAGACGGCATCGGATCGTCATCGGCGTCGGCACACCCGACATTGACCTTGCCAAATGTTGGCCAAATAAGTCAGTCAGTCGGTGGCCAAATCTGTTTCACACCGTTAACTTCGTTGGCTTACTTCCGCGGGTTTTTTTCTGCGGCTTTTTGGTTTGTTTTTTTGTTTCTTACCAGTTTTGGGGGCGTATTCGCGTAGCCAATTTAGTTTTTGTGTGTGTGTGTGTTTCGCATTGCAATAAAGATTGTCAATAGCAAAAGTTAATTGGTGACTATTTGAGCGGGGCATTGGAAGCAGAATCCCCATCCATTAATAGATGCATCCGACCATTTGATCTATGAATGGCACAGTACTGACTGAATCATCCTATATACAGATTGAGACACATATATCTGGCTGGTAATATTCCCAGGTGTTGCCATGTAGACCCGTAGACTGTTGGCGAATTATAACCTCTCTACTAATTGGGGAGACTTTCCGAGACATGGAAATCTCTGGCTCTTAATTTGATTATGTATGTCTGGGCTGACGTCTGGCGAAATGTTGTAGCAAAACAATTAATTAATCATCTGTCCCAGACATATATATATGTACATATGAGTAGGTATATATAGTACATGTATGCTATGTACTTGTAGAATTATAATCACTGGGAAGATGATGCTGTAGCTTGTCATAATTCTCTGCCCTGCTTTTCCCTTCCCTTTCCAGCGTCTTAGTTCCGCTTAACCGGTTTTGAATTGCTTTAACCAAGTGATGTACGATTTGTTTTGATCAGAAAAAAACTCTGACTGTTTTATTTTTATGACCCACTCAAGCAGTGATTTGATACACTAACAAAAATAAACCCCTAAATGATCCTATCGAACATTCTACTAATATTAAAGCAAACTTTAGAACTGCCAATTAATGGATTCTCAGTTCTACTTTAATTGGAAAATCTTATAAGCTTTTACAACATTTTCTTTGCCAGTTTATTTGTAGCTTCGGTTAGAATATTCTGAAATGTAAACGAGTTCCACTTGCATTAATTTTAATAAGCCTTTTTTTATTAAGAGAAAAAAACACTTAAACAGAACCGAACGTTTCGGCGTGTAATTAATGTGCTTTACCTGATTGGCAGCCAAATTGTGGCGATGCTGTGGCTGGGCATAAAGTAAGCCCAAAAAAACCAGTAATAGATTGCCTGGGTTGAGTTGAGTTTGCTGCGCAAATTTTCGAATTTCTTCGGGTCAGTGATCACATGGGAGGCTTTCGATTCATTTGGTTTTACCAGGGGGATAGTAAACCCCCATCCTGGAGGCGAATGGCTCTCAAGTGTTGACGCGTTTTTGTTGTTTTTGTTTGTCTCTATTTTTTTTTTTGGAGGGCAGAACGCAGAGGGGTCTGGAACGGGAATTTCGCTGACCTGGGGCTGAAATCATCTCGCGAAAACCAGATAATTGCCGAGTGGCGTAAACTAATGATACTTGGACAGACTGTGCTGGGAATCAAAGGATGATGATGTCGTTCTTCTGGCGGGACATCCCCTGCGCTGTGCGGCTATAAAAGATCTTGTGCTTAGCCGTAATGTCAATAGAAACATTTCAAGCCTCAAGTATGAAACAATTCCTGCTGCTAGCACTGGTCGCTGCTCTGGCTCTGGCCCTGTCCCTGCCACTGAGCCATGGACATCCGTTGGAGGAGCAGCGCCTCACACTGGAGGACGCCGATGCGCAGCCCGTGAACGATGAGGGCGCCGGCATTCGGGCTGCCCGTCACTTTGGAGGAGGCTTTGGCGGCTTCGGTGGCCGCGGAGGTGGTGGCTTCTGCTGCGGCGGCGGAGGCGGTGGCTACCGCAGAGGCGGCTTTGGAGGCGGTGGCTATCCCGGCGGTGGCTATGGAGGTGGCTACCCTGGCGGTGGCTATGGCGGCGGCTATCCAGGCGGTGGTGGCTATGGCGGCGGCGGTAATGCATTTGCCTCGGCCTCAGCCTCTGCCTCCAGCTCTAGCAACTATGGCGGCTATGGCAAATAATGCCAAAAACAAAAATAGATAAAAGTCGAGATGAAATCAATAACAAACAGATGAGATTTATTTCTGGGTGTGATGGGAGGGGGCGCATCTGTTTACAGGAGAACTACGTCGTGAACTGGAACCGGTTGGCATCGACATCGGCGGCATCGGCATCATATTATTCCCGTTCTGTGAATCTTCCACAGTACTGAGGATCGGATGCGCTGCGATTGAGAACCGCAGAATGAATACGAGAGTCAGTGCGAGGATTGTTTATCGCTTGAGCCGCGAATTGGCAGTCGCTTGTGAAATGCTGCGATAAGGAGCGGAGCGGAGACCGGAGACTCTTCTGGAATCGTGTCACTTGTTTTCGAGCCAAACACTAATTGATACGTCAATAAATTGTTCAGTCTATTCACCCAAGACCTTTAAATAGACCTTGGGATTCCGTATACTGCTAGCTACTATAGTTCCCCAGAACCCAGACTTTCACCAGAAGCGTACTCAAACCGCCTTGGGGTAGGGCCAGGCGCTCAGAGTTGGTATTGGGGATGGAGAAGGGATAGGGATGGGATGATGAATCACGCACTTCTAATTAACAAACGCAAATATTTTCCACACTCTCAATTGTGTGGCATTCATTTCCGTGGAAAGAGGGTCGCACTGTCCACATGATTCATTTTTTATTCCCAACTTTCCTGTACTGCCAACCAATTAGCGCCTTGTCCAAACAATTTTTAGAGCTTGAAATAAGCCCAGAACCTAGCTCTTGAGTGGGTGGGGAGAGAGTCTCATAAGTGTCACCAGATGATGGTGAAACTATGCTAGGAGCAGGCCAACTCCAGTGGATGATTCAACAGCGATGGTGGTGCGGTGCCTACCACAACAAAACCGCAGAACGCCGCCCCCGAGTGGATCAGCCCCTAGTGCTGTCGTCACTGTGGTCAAAAAACCGGACAAAAAGGCTGGACTCTGACGGAAATGTTGTGCGATCTGGAGGATGATAATTGAATTGAATGAAATTAAATTAGTGCCCCACTACACTGTCATCACAAATGGGTGTTGAGAGTAGGGTGCTGGGTGTGGGGTGTGGGGTGTTGGGTGTTGGGTGGTGAGTGCTGCCTGGGTCTGTCATAATAATTAGCGCGTAGTGGATAATGCTCGGGCAGATCGCACGTATAAAAGGCAAAGGCAGCCCCAGACCCAGACACAGAACCCAAAGGAACTCCAGCACGAGCGGACAAGCCAAAGCCAAACTAAATTCGAAAACAAAAGTGAAAAGTGATAAGAAAACAACACAAAAACACATCCCAATATGCAGAGCACACACTTCCTCTACGTAATCGCCGGGATTTGCCTAATCTTCAGTCTGAGCATGACCCAAGGGGCACCCATCAGCAGCAGCAGCGACACGGAGGCCATGGCCATACTGTCACCCACAGACATCAGCGGGGAGCCGGTGCGTCAGAAGCGAGCCAGTGCGGATTACTACAAGGGCGACTACTTCATCTGTTATCCCAAGAGCGAGGTCTATGCCAATGCCTACGGAGGCGGCCCCCATCGGCGCTCGGATGATGCCGTGGCGAGTCCACCACGCTACCTGGCCGATGACTCCTTCGAGGCTCGCAAGGATCGAGCCGATGCCAGACGCGCCGCCTACACCGATAGCTACGGCAAATAAACACATGAGCGACTGATCGGAATAAACCCACTAGGGGAGAAAACTTAGAGTGTAAAGGAGTTGCACAGGTCTAGCTTTATGAGTTGTTAAACAAAATATATATTTATTAATTTATTAAAATCGTTGTAAAATATACAAAATATCTACACTGAAACTACATATTGATTCGATCAGAAATGTTTTTCAATGGAGTGCTGCTGCATCCAGTTTTCGATACAGATCGGAAATATAAATAGAAATCCTCGAACAGAGCTAAAAATGTCAATTCTACATGATTCTTACATGGATTCAACATGCTGACACAGATGCAAAAAGTGTAGCATACTTTTGGGCTGAAGAAGACAAAATTTTGCATTCATGAAAACAGCCTTCAAGCCCCACTTCCTATGGGTCCATCCCACCCATTTTCCTACATTTGATGGTCAAAATTTTCCTTATTTTCTTTTACTAAAAACTTCCACAAGATGCGCCACCACTGTAAAGAGAAACTTGTCTGAGAATTGCAGCTCCCCATAGCAGCTCTCGTTTGAGCAAGATGACCATTTCACCATTTCAGTTGCTTAGTGGCATGGATTGGGATGTACATGGGTACACAATGCCAGACTCACCACAGATGGCGGAGCACCGGAGCAAGCGTAATTTTCTGCATGGGGATCTTTCGGTTGTTCGATCTTTCGCCGGAGCGCTGAGACATTTCGCACCTTATTTACTTTCGGCATTAGGCTAAAAGTGTGAATTGTTTATAAAGAGATTACAAAACGAAGACAAAATGATCTGTGGGCCGCAGTGTTCGACTTTTGCTGTGCCATAAAACACATAAAAAAAAGGCATCACTTTAAAAGAAAACCAACGCTGCCGCTGCTCTACGCTGCGGATAATTGCCAAAAGAAAGTTTCCCTTGGTTCCCCCATATAAAAGGCCATTCCGGGTAGCCGGAAGCAAACAGTCACCCAACGAGATCGCCACCAAAATGACCAACTTTATCGCGAAGAAAGCCCTCCTGCTGCTCTCCCTGCTTTTGCTGGGCACCGTCCAGGCACAGCCCTTGGAGGAGCAACACGGCCGTGAGCAGCGGCAGCTGAAGGATGCGGATGTGAAGATGGTGGCCAATGTTACGCCAGCAGCAGCAGCCAACTCCATGCAGATGGGACTGGGCATGGGCATGTCCCTGCCGATGAATCAGATGGCCCTGAATGCAGTCGGCGCCCAGTTGGTGCGGTATCCCAGCTATCCGGGACTGATCTACGCCCCGGGCATCGCTCAGGGATCTCTGAACGGATTGAATGGAGTGAATGGCCTGCAGACGAACATAGCCAACAATTATCCCACCTATCCAGACCCGAATCTGGTTGGAGCAGCTTCTGGTTTTGGCGCAGCTCCTGGATACGGTGGAGCCCCAGGCTTTGGCGCAGCTCCTGGATTCGGTGCAGCCCCTGGACTTGGTGCCGCCCCTGGTTTCGGTTCAACGTCTGGCTTTGGCGCAGCTCCTGGTTTTGGCGCAGCACCTGGTTTCGGCTTTGGCAGCTATCCGGGCGCATCCAGCCCTTCCGCTCTCATGTACGGCAATCCCATGGCGTATCCCAATCCCCAGCTGCCCAACGGATTCGTGCCACAGCCATCGGTGGACAACTTCTCGGCTCTGAACAACATCGTGAACATGGCCAATGCGCAGGGATTGGGCGGCTCTAGCCAAGGATTCTATCAGAATTCCCAGCTGCCAGGACTCTATGCACCCGCCGGAGGCTACATGAACATGCAGGGATATGCACCCGCCTTCTAAAGGATTCCACCTTCCATTCCATTGTACACTTAAGCGCATATTTATTTTATTTATTTAGCCAATTAAAAGAGCATTTAACCAGAAAGATCTGCCTCTGTCTCTGCCACGTCAGGTGTGCCTCTGTTTGGTTATCCAACGGGAGTGGGGATGAGAGCGACTGGCGATCACCTGTCCCTTGCCAACGATCTGCGGCGGAAGTCCGCCCAGGCGCAGGCGGTAGCCATCAGCGAAGCGCAGACTCATCCTTTTTCCAGCTGCAACGAGGCCAAGGAGCAGCGGCAGGCAGAGCAGCAGTGAGAGCAGCAGCGGATGCCTCATCTTGGACAGAACTTTGGCCAGCAACTGGAGGCGCCTCACGGCCAGCTGCAGCTTTTATGGCATGTTCTGTGCCACTTTTGCATCCGTCCATCCAACTCTAGATGAGTGTCAGTCTCGGGGACAGTCACTCCAACTCGAAAGTAGGCAAACGGGGAGTAGGCCAACGGGTTCTCCTCATACCAACATATATCACAGCGAATCCCGAAGAGAGTTGTTGCCAATTAAGCAGCAGGTGTCAAGTGCCAGGCAAGGCTCTCTCCTCTCCTGTTTACCCCCGGGGGGAAACCAGTACTCGTGAGTGCGTCTTATGCGACATCCAGGCCATTCGGTCACGCATTCTGAGTGGCTGAAAGTGAAATGGAACACGATGATTCGCACCCGCTGCGACTTTGACAGTGTCCCGTATCCAGTATCGATTTGGCAGGCAGATAAAGATGCGATCTATATGGAATGAGAACCTTTTCCCACTCTGATTTACGATCTACCAGGACAGCACTGATTTGTGGCCTACCTGCAGACACACAAAACCCCGAAGCCATTGATAACTTACCTCTCCCAGACTTTGTGTGTGTGATTTGTGTTGAGTGCACTGCAGGTAGGAGAGTACTCGAATAGGATTGGGATAATCCGATAATGGACTGCCATCGTCTGTCCCGCTCTTTTGTGTATATAGAGCCTTGCGCTGGGGTCAGAGTGCAACAGTCTTCAATCAGCCCGCGCACCATGCACATGCACCACTCCGCAGTGCTGCTCCTTGCACTTCCCCTTGTGATACTCAAACTCTGCGCTGCCAAGCCTTGGTGGCCCTCGAACGATGTTGGCTACGATGCCAGTCTGGATCCTGTGGCCTGGTCCCGTGCCTTTGTGCAGGAAAAAGTACGTACCTCACGCAGGAACAAGAATCGTCACCAGCAGTCCACAGGCTGGTGGTACCACACGCCCACAGCCCCCGAGCCGACGGCTGCCCCGCTGCACTTTGTGGACAGGAATAACTACAGGAGATTGCTGAAGAGACGCCGCAAACTGGCGGCACGTGAGCGCCACCTACAGAGGCATCCACACGCACATTCCCATCCACATTCGTATCGTCATTAGGTGCTAAGCGTAAATTAATTTCTAGCAATTAGCATATTAAATAAAAAGAAACCAAGAAGAAGGCCCAAATAAGCCTGTTTTTATTTTTAGCCGAGTGGGGTTCGATTAGCTGGAGTCTAGAGACGCTTCCAGATATTTACATGGAACCCAAACCAAACAAGTTCTCGAGTGGGTGGGGGAGGATCGAACTGGACCACAATACTGGCTCTATGCTGCTGTTTGTCCGAGACAAACAGAGACCCTGGCGAGACGCTGGCTAAGGTCAATCCCGCTGGCGTTTCAAGAGCATAGACCATTGGCAACATTGGGTACATGGTAAACAGATTGACAAACATGATGTAACTATACGCAGATCCAGCTAAAGACATGAGCAAACCCAGCGCCAGTCGCGGACTCTGTTTGCGCAGACCAGACCATACCCAGACCCATCCCAAAAGTCTAACACCATTTGGATGAATGAAAGTACGAGTATATTTGGCCAAGATAGAGCGAACAGCAATGTTGACACCAGAAATTAGCAGCTCTCCGCACGAGCCCAAGACCAAGACCAGACCACCACCACCATCAGAGCATCAAACCTGCATAGCAGCAGACCACCAAACCACCAGACCAGAAGCATCTATATAAACCTAGTTGTCATGGAATTTGGTATTAAGTACCAGCCCAGCAACTATCACAGCAAGAAGATGAATTCCCTTAGCTTCAGTCTCGCCCTCATCGCTGTCGTCTGTGCCGTGAGCAGCAGTTGGAGCCTACCCGTGGATGTGGATAGCGGCGCCATCAGCCTGCTGCAACTGGAGGCAGAACAGCAGCCGCTGCTGGATGAGCCAGAGGGCGAACGTGTGGCACGTGGACTGGGCGGCTTCGGTGGACTCGGTGGCAAGTTTGGCGGCCTGGGCGGAGGACTCGGTGGACTCAAAGGAGGATTTGGCGGAGGACTGGGCCACGGCTTTGGTGGCGGATTCGGCGGTCACGGCGGATTTGGCGGCGGCTTTGGCAGCTTCAAGGGATTGTTTGACAAGAAATTCCGATAGTTTCGATTATACTTCCAAGTCCTAGCTGTAGGTGATGTTTATTTTGTAATAAAATCTGTTTAAGTGAATGTTAAAAGTTGCCCATCTGGTAGATGGGATTCAATGCCCCATAGAACTGGAGTTCAGGCTCAGGAGATGTGGTGATTCTCGTTCTAGTCTTGACTGTGGGCCGGGTCAAAGGTCCTGGCATCGGTTTGGGCTTGGGCTTGGGCTGCCAGCGGCTAAAGGCGAGACGCATTTGACCGGCAAAGCTGCGCCACAGCTGAAAGGGCAGCGGTGCCGGTGCCACCTGCGGATCGTACTCCCGCTCATCCAGAGCGAAGACCTGGCCCAGAATGGCACACACCAGCAGCAGGCGAGGCAGTGTCAACATTTTGGCAAGTGATCCGCCCCCGATCGGTCCACTTATAAACACTTTTTCCCGCTGCTTTCTTCGAGCCAAGCAGCCCTCGGATTCGATTGATTGTAGGCCATAAAGTCGCCACTCGATTGGCTTGCATAACGTTAACGTTTATTGGAGTATCACAAAATCACAAAATCTCACGAGCAGCATCGCAATCAGACGATCTCTCTCTCTCTCTTAGCCATAGAAGCCGCCGCCGTAGTAGCCTCCTCTGCCGCGGTAGCGGGTGCGTGTTATGACCCGAGTACGCTGGAAGCCACCGCCATAACCCCCACCGAAGCCACCACCGTAACCGCCATAGCCGCCGTAAAAGGGCGGTGGGGGTGGTCCAAAGAAGGGCGGAGGCGGGCCAAAGAACTGGCGCACCTTGCGAACGTTCTCATCTCCGGCCTCACTCTGGGCCGTTTCTCCAGCCTCCAAGAGCTGCACGGGGCTCGGTTCCGGATCCGTTCCAGCTTCCGTTTCTGTGGCCGCAATCGAAGCACCCAACAGCATCAACGCACTGAGGCAGAACAGTAGGAATCCTCCGCTGTAATCCATTGTTAGGGCTAGTCGCATTCGCACTAAGGCTTGATCAAACACTGAAACTGAGCTCCGACCTGAGCTTTTATTTATAGCCAAACATTTGCGCCGCCAAGAACCCTATCAGAGCCGCAAAACAAAGGCGGTTCATTGGCATTGCTGATTGCCATTTGTGTTGTGGATTCTCATTTCTGTTTGCGTCTAATTTCAATTTTGAGCCAAGCAAAAAGCGGGCGAGCATAATTATTGGAATAAATAAGAAAAACCCCAAGAGCCGAGCCATAGAGTTGACCCAATCTTAATGTGTTGATGGAACGAGCTGAGAGGCGGAAGTTGCTGTGATACAGTGGGCCGAAAAGTGTGTAAGTTGAGTCAAAGCTAAGTAGCGGGTTCTAAAATCAAATATCATAGATATACGACCAATAGTGTCCCATATCTATGGGATCTGCTATACACCCGCTCTAAGTAATATCAGATCTAGCAAGTCTAAGCCAATTTCAATCCACTCTGATGGATGGTTACTCAATCTAAGCCACTGTATCTGTGTCTCTATTTGTATCTGTATTTGATGGCTTGTTGTTTGCCACTTAGATCCCATCCGCCTCGCTTTGTAAGACATTCAGTGGGCACACAAAAACATAGCAAAAAAAGACCATTCCAGAAATATCACCAACAACAACAGCAACCCGTTCAAGTGAAATATGCAATCTCATCCATCAGATCTGTTGATTCCAAACACTCAGAAAATGAAGCTCGTTTTTTGTTGGTGTTCATTTATTGTTTACACGCGAGAGGCAATCAACCGATGAAGCCGCCTTTAAATTTGGCAAATCCCACGGCGCCACCTACGAAGCCACCACCACCAAAGCCTCCAGCACCCAAAGCCTCCAGCACCAAAGCCTCCTACTGGAGCGACTCCCAGACCATTGCCATAGCCATAGCCGTAGCCATAGCTGGGTATCGTCTGCACCGTGGATATGGTCGAGATAACCGGCACAGTGGTAATCACGGGCACTGTTTGAATCAGCGGAACCGTTTGAATGGCAGGTGCAGCCACCAACACCACCGCCTCCGATGAAGCCACCGCCTCCCACAATGCCGCCGCCGCCAATGTGCCGGGTCCTCCTCACAAGATCCGTGCCGCTGTCGCCGCTGGCAATGATGGGTGTGGACGTGACCGAGGCAAGCGCCAAGACGAGCGCCAGGTAGACCGTCTTCCACAGCATGGTGCGACGTACTGTTTTGGCTGCCGCAGCACTTCGTCGGGTATTTATGCAAATTAATTAGTGGCCCACTCGGCTCGAAACTGTTTGTGCAACCAATTCACAGATGGGGCGCCAAAAATCCCCAACATGACAGCGGCCAGCACTGTGGCTGATTCTAGCCACGATGCTCATGGGCGGTTCGCACCTCATCATCTGCGTCATCATTGCCACAACATCGTGAAGGTCGGGGTACACACGGGTACACTCCGTGTGTATGCCTTCGTGTGCATAAAAAACCAGGCAGAGTCTTGTCTCGCATCTCACAACGTAACTGACCACGCGACAAAGATGAGGTTCGATCTGCAATTGCTGCTGCTGAGCATCTGCTCCTGGACGGTCAGTGCCCACTCTCTGGTGGGTGGTGGAGTGGGAGGTGTGGCTGGAGTTGGCGGAGGATTTGTCCAGCAATCGCCGTACATACAGCAAGTGCCCGTCGTGCAACAAGTGCCCATTGTGCAACAGATTCCCATTGTTCAGCAGCCTCAGCCGCAGGCCCTAGGCCTTGCCGGTGGTGGCCTGATTGGAGGAGCCGGAGGGATCGGCGGAGGCGTTGGCGCAGCAGCTGGCTTCGGACGCTATCGGGAGAGCTACCGGATCAGAGGTCGCGGCCTTGGCGGGGGATTCCGTGCCCGCTACGACAAGAAGATTGGCGGTGGGTTTGCTGGCTTCGGAGCGGCAGCGGGAGCAGGAGCAGGTGCAATAGGTGGAGCGGGCGGCGGTCTCCTAGGCTAAGTTTTAGTTTGTTTTAGAATAAATAAATAATTATAATTAAAATAAAACTTTGAAACGCAACAAACAACAAAAAATGGAAGATTCCTCTGGGTGGGGGATCATCTCCGCTCAACGGTTCAGGCGGATGTGTTTGTGGCACCACTTTTGCACCTTTCCAAGGGACATCACGCACCACACGAAGAATATGAACCAGGAAAAGAAGACGTAGCCGAAGCTCCGCTGCATTTTTCCCTTCCAGCCACTCGATCCCACAAAATCCTGAACACTCGATTTGTGCATGTACGGAAACTGGCGCTTTTAGGATAAACGATGGGATCCAACCGCTGGGGATTCCCTAGGAGAGGCTTAACGACCACATGATAATTGCAGATGCACTGGCCATCGAGCTGCATGGCGCGATGGAGTCCGTTTCGGTTGGAGTACCGAAGATTGATGCCCTCCGGCGTGTCGCGCATCAGCTCGATTGTGCCCACGGCGTGGAACGACTTCAGGATCATAGCGGTGGCCCTTCGTGGGAAGCCGCTCAACCCCACCCACCTGACGGGAATCCCAGTCGCATTCGAAGCTGCAGTCTCAGTCGAGGTCCCATACTTGCGATCCGTGTAGAATGGACCAAGGGATTTGGGCCCACTCTGGGCTAGAACCGGACGATACTGAACGGTATGGGGCTGAGCCGGGTGAAGGCAATCCTGGTGGCGCTGCTGCGGCAACTGCTCAGTCGGCCATTCATCGGTGTGTGGCGATGAAAAACGTACTTTCAGCTCCATGGGGCTTGAGGTGACTATCTGGTTGCAATTTCAAATTAAGTTTGTCAAACGTAAAGAAAAGAATTTTAAACAAAAACGCAATCCCATAGCTGGGATCTGCGACGTTTCAACGACTACCCTGTTAATATTTATATATGATTTATGATCACTTCGAATGTGAATTCGACATTTGGTTATGCTTTTAAATAAAACTTTATTTAGCTTTTATTTTTGACGTTCTCGTATGTGTATAAAGTATGGTACAGCATATGTATAATGTTTTCGTTTAGTTAACAATTTCCGGGAGCGAAACAGGAGCGAATGTCTTGTTGCTGCAGCTCTTTCCGTTTTCGTTTCCCTTTCCGTTCCACATGTGTCTCTCAC
The DNA here is from genome assembly GCA_009664405.1 of Drosophila bifasciata. NCBI lineage: Eukaryota > Metazoa > Arthropoda > Insecta > Diptera > Drosophilidae > Drosophila > Drosophila bifasciata. The sequence continues at coordinate 8,533,079 of CM019043.1, read as the reverse complement.
AAACAACGTTACCTAGGGCCCTTCCTTTATTGTGGGACACTATATATATATATGTATTTTGTTTATAGTATAATAATAATCATTCTAGGCGTAAGACATACACAATACCGAAACTATTCCCACACAAACATTTCAAATAAGTTGGCTAGCTACTCGTAATCGTACGCAAACATTGAAACAATAAGCCCTGCAATAGCCCAATCTCACTTATAAATAAATACACTTGTAAAACAATATTTCTGTTTTGTTTTGGGCAATAAATACTATTGAAAAAAACAGCAGTAAAAGCATAAGGGAAAAGCCCACCATGAGTGTGTGTGTGTTTTTTTGCAGAATGTTTGGAAGCAGCTCGAAGAAGCAACGAAAACTTGGCATTAAATAAATTATAATTTACAATAGCAGGTGCGGGCGGGGCTGCGTGTGGGTTCTGTTTATTGCATAACATATCTATAATAAATAACATTGCATGTCCGCTTGCGGGATTAGTCGGGGATTAGTCTACTGACTTGTGTCTTCGATCTAGTTTTAATTGTGACATAGCTAACACTCTCAATCCCTCTCTAGCTGATCTTCTTTCTGATTTTTTTTTTCCATTTTTTTAATGATTTTAGTGCAATAAATCAACAAATAAATAAATACATGCACTTAAAAGTTAGACCTAAGTTACGCGATTCACGGGAGGGTGAGGATGTGAGGGTAGTGGGTCAGAGAACTAGTCCTTGTAATCTTATCTCGTCTGCCTATATCCCATATACATGTATTGTTCTCCACTCTCGTACTTCCTGCCTTTAGGCACCAGAGTCAGACACGTAGACTCGTATTTATGATGTATGCAATCAATAATATTAGGATTTTTTTCTTATATACTATTTAACCTGAGCCCGAATGTTTTGCAAGAATTCATAGTACGATAAACTCGATTCAGTGCGATCGTCGGTTAATCTCTCAATGAACTGACCCTTGGCCGTGCTCGTGTCTCTGTTGGAGCGGAGAATTTATAAGATTAGAAAGCCACTCTCTCTTTGCGCTGGATATAAAAGCACTCACCTGATTATCTGTACCAGCGGCGAATAGGGTTTGTCGTAGTTCAGGCGCAACAAGAAGCGCTGCAGTATGTCGTACTCGGCACTCACAATATGTGGCAATCCATACACGTAGTCACCCAGCTCTGCAGTTGAGCTGATGCCTGAAAGCGATCAAAAAGCATTAACCCTGTGAACTTCACGGTGGAGTTACACGATTTCTTACCTAGCACTGCCTCCAGGACATCGGCTGGCACATTGAGACCGACATAGAGCATTATCAGTTGACCACAGTCCATCAGGAATATCGAACGAGAGTCCAGGCTGTAAATTGATTGATTAATTAGCTGTCCACTCGCAGATATTCGCCACTGAAACTTACTGCTCCGCAGACAATTGCAGGCGGGGCAACTCCGGCAGCGGATCCTCCTCGTCGTCTTCTTCAGTCGTACTCGCATTTGAGTTTCGGGCATGGTAGATGAGCCCATCGATCTTGTACATCTCCGGGTAGACGAACTTCATAAGTTGATCCAGAGGCAGGGTCTTCATGCAGTCCATGGCATACACTCGATCATCCAGGCGCGTACTAGTTCCTACACGGAAAGCAGGCTGAAAACGAAAATGTTTCACTAAACGATTTCGGCTGGAAGCTGAGGGGAATACATACATGCTTGAGCAACCCCAGGATGTAGAGGGGCAGCAACGACAGACTGCGGGGAGCAATCAGTTGGCCGGACTGTCCAGAGGGCAGATTTTGTGCAATCTTAAATGCATTGAACACGTCGACGGTTGCATTGATGAAGGCGTCGCGAGCATCGGACAGATTCGAGGCTATTGACCGGTCCACGGCCATCTTGGACAACAGACCGATAATCGCCTCCGTGTCGGCCGAGTGCATAACCTCGGGCAGTGAAGACGTCACCGGCAGGCACACCGTATGCACCCGAATGCGTCGCTCGCCCTCGCTGTTCGTGTAGAGCAGCGCTGCTTGGAAGCAGATCGTCTTCACGTCGGTGAGGCTCTCCTCGTACGAGATTTGCATGCCGTAGCCCGCATCCGGATTCACGTTGGGCAACGACAGCAGATCCGTGGATCGCACAAAGAAGTTGCCGTGGAATGTGTGTACCTGCAGGCCGCGAGTGCAGCGGATGCGCATTACCGCCTCGAAACCGATTTTTCGCGTCAGATAGCGCTTAAAGCACATCCTGAACGAGTCCACCATATGCTGCTTGGTCTTCTGGTACAGCGGGAAGTGGTGCACACAGCCGCCACTGTGTTTGCTGATACCAGCTACGAGGAAGGAAAGATTAGTCATCGGATGAAAGAGGAGTTCTAGAGCCCTGGATTCCTGGAGATACATACAAATGGTCGCCATGTCGCTGTACTGCTGGTTCATCAGAAATAGATCGCAGGCAATCTGGTAGCCAGAGCACTCCAGCGCAAAGCGCTTATAGAAGTCAGTGGCCGGATTCAGGTGAGCCACATCCTTGGCCGAGCGATTGTTGGGATCTTCGCGCGGCTCCAGAGAGCCGGGTCCCTTGTTGGGAAGGCACGCTTGAAAGACGGTGATGCGTCCACCAGACGACTGCTGTGATTGCAATACGATGGAATGTCAACTGCCTCTTAATATCCTCCAGTTTTGCGATTACTTACCATCAGCTTGAAGGCCACTTGCAAGGCTGATCCGAGAGCGGATCCGGGATCGTGTGTGTGGGCGAATCGTTTGGGCAGCAGCTTGAGTAGATCGCGCACCAGCTCTTTGCACTCCTTGAGGTTCACCAGGAGGCTGTCGGGACGCGGCAGGAAGGGCTCGTCAATGTCCAGCAGCGTCATCTCGTGCGGCTGATTCAGTCCCTCGGCCATGCTGTAGAAGTGCACGAAGCTGTCGTAGCAGATGAAGCCCACCTGGGTCCGTGCATCGCCCGGCATCTCGTCCAAATGCCTGTTGAGCACCGAACAGGCCGCCTCCAGGTAGCCGCTCTGCTGGGCAATGATCGACACGTCGAAGAGGAACAGATACATGGCCGGCTGCGGCGGACGTAGCATGTACTCCGACGGCGCAATGAACTCTATGGTGCTGGAGCGCACCTCTGGCCGTCGGGTCACATCGCCGTAGGTCTTGGTGGCCGGATCGAACTGGAAATCTTCGGGCACTGAAAGGGGGAAGGGAGGTATGTTATGTATGCTAAGCGATTCGATGCGATTGTAGCTTACATTCGTTCACGCGATAGCAGAGATTGCACTTCCACATCTTGCTGTCCACGAAATAGACAAAGGGATTGATGTACGTGCGGCACAGCCGGCAGCGCACAATGTTGATGCACTGTATCACGGGCAGGTTCTGTGGAATATGATATTGGAGGTTGACGAGTTTAGATTAAGCTTTTGAGGAATGCTCCCACTTACGTTCACATCTCGAAACGGATGAATCACTATGCCCAGGGGCAGGCGCGACTTCTGCAGCAGCGAATTACTCTCGGGGATTTTCGTGACGGTGCAGCGCATAATGCTGGGACTGCAGTTGATCGACTCGTGGAACTGATTGTGTAGCACCACCTTGGGCGCCGGCAATGTGGCCGGCGAGAGATGTGTCTGTTCTGCATCAGGTCAATAGTGTCCTGGCCCCAGAGGCGACTAAATCCCTGCTGCGCAACATTCAACGGAACCGGAGCGCCAAGCTGCGGAGGGCCGGACGTTGGCTGTGGCTGGGCGTAGGGATGCTGCCCTTGGGGCTGCATCAAAGGAGGCGGCGGCTGCGACTGGTACTGCAAAGGCGTGCTGCTGGGCTGTGCTCCGAACATGCCGGGGGGTCGGTGGCGGTTGCTGCTGCAGCGGCTGTTGGTACGCCTGGCCATACTGATACTGCTGGGGCGGAGCGAACGGAGCAGACTGTGCCTGATTCTGTGGCTGCTGCGGAGCGAACGGCGCTGACTGTGCCTGGGGCTGCGTCTGCATTGGAGGGGGATTCCGGGAACGGCTGCCTTGGGGAGACTTGGCGGCCAGGCAGTTCCTGCTCCAGGCGGCGGTGCGGCCCTTTGAAGATTGTTGTTCTGCTGGTTTTGGCTCTGCAGATCATTGCTTCCAGGCGTGCCACCATACATGGTCCTTTGGCCTGCGCCTGGTACGTTCGCTGGCTGAGCACCACCCACCGTTGGGCTACCGATCACTCTTGACGCACTTGGATTCAGATTTGGAGGCTTATTCCCCATAAAGGGTCCAGCCATGGGGTTCGCCAGTGGCTGCTGCTGCTGGTTTTGCTGCTGCGGTGGCAACTGCTGCGGATTAGCGGGTTGGTTGTCCATTGGTCCGATTCAGATTCATTTGGTGCATATTGCTCGTCAGGCTGGCCACAGATGGGGACTGTAGTGGTCGTGCTGCTGCTGCTGGTGGGGGAGAGCTCCGTGGGCATATTGGGGCATCGCCGCTCCCGGCGGAGGAGCACTCATCAGTCCAGGAGAGGCGTTGCGCGAGGAGTTGGCGCTGAGCGCTCCATTGCTGCCATTCGTTAGGGCCGTGGGTCCATTGGCGGTGGGTGGACGCAAGTGCTGCGGCAGAGTGCTTGGCGGTGGCCCCCCATTGTTGGCACTCGTCGAGGAAGGCGGCAGAAACTTGTTCACAAAGTTGCTGTTGAACTGCACAGGCGGCGGCAGGCTGCTATTGCTGCCGATCCCTGGATACGCCTGGGCTGGTGGCTGCTGGAATTGCTGTTGGGGTGGCTTCTGCTGCAGATATTGCTGTGCTGATGCTGATGCTGGTGCCGATAGCGGAGGCTGCTGTTGATGCTGGACTACTCCGGGCAGACCGTTGCCCAAACTGCTGCCCTGGTTGCCGTTTGCAGGGCCGGCGACGGGTGGCACAAAGTTCTGATTATAGGCGGACATTCTGCTAATGCATACGTTCTGAAAGCAGAAAGAAAAGAGATCTATAAGTTGTGATCTTTGCCAGTGATTCTGACAGTATCTTATCTCCCTCAAGGTTAGTTATTGTCGAAACAAATTGTCCCTAATAGCGGGGGCTGCTCTCTTGACTGCTTTGCTATCTTATCGTTCAATGCCAGAATACGAATTACATACAGACTATAGGGCCAAACGTGCGTGGCTGATAACTCACTCTAGTTCGGAATTCCAATTGGAATCAATGGAATGGGGTGGCATAGGAAACCCTTGCTTGTGGCCTCTAATTGCATACAATGCCAGCGACCGTATCAGAGTGCAATATGGAATGCGTAACGAGCTTCTTCTTCGCCTCCAATTGCTATCATTATTGCTTTTATGGGCCCATTGTACAGTAGTGTACGTGTGTGCATACCGATACATATGCCCGTGTGTATGCTTTATAGTGTCTGCGTCAACATTTATTTGGATAAAAGTTGGAAATTTGTATCACATTCGTTTTATTTAAACAGCTTCGACGACGCAACGGCCGGAGACGTGAAAAAAGCTTCGATTAAGCGTGTTATACATATGTATGGTATGCTGTGAGTGTGTGCTTGACCTCGGAGCAAGTGATGATCGACGACGATGCTCGCTAATAAGCAGGTGGCAGAGGCCACTGGCACAGCACAGGCTCGGTTCCACTCAGTGCAGTGGGGAAGTGTTTGCACAGCCGTTTTCACAGACCCAGATAATAGCGGAAGTAGGAAGTTGCGGAAGGAACTGCAGTTGGGAGCTTGAAACTCCAACTGGGCGCTTCGCGCAAATCACTTTCGTTCACGCGGCAGTGACTAAAACAGATAACAAAGCAACATTTTTGATGACGTGCCTACCCACCGTGCTGCCCTTCCCTGCCCTACCCTGACTTTCTGTCTCTGGATAGTCATTCGCCCCGCACCCCACCCACTCGTTCGGGCTGTTGCTACCGTTGAGAAATTATAGAACCATTGGCGCATACGATTTACTAAACCTTCTGCAGTCCGCAAGAGGCATGCAACGCCACAAGCCCACACACACACACACTGACAATTGGGCGCAGGCCAAAGAAAATCGCGTTTTTCACTTAGTACTTGACCAGGCCAAGCAGCAGCACTTGCACTTTGTAGTTGCCTCTTCTTCTTCCGCCCTTGATTGGCGATTTTTCGCTCTTTGCACGCACGCACCGAAGGCAGGAGAACTGCGCTTTGACTGTCTTTTTCGTTATTATATGTCGAATGGGGTTTTGTGGGGTCCTGCAGCACTGCAGCTCTTGTTATTTATTAATTGGCAATTATTTCCGAGAACGCAAACGATTTTAATTTTCCTGGCTGGGGCTTTCTATGACGGCACAGCCTTGCGCTCTCTCTTTCTTGTACATGTACTCACTGGCGTCTTCGCGTTTGTGGGGAAGTTTGTGGACGCCAACGTCGATGATGTTGCTGTTAAACCAACTTGCTGTGCAACGCTAATTAGAAATTACAAAATTCTAAAACTTTGCGAACCCGAAAAGGAACAAAAAATTTTGAGGCCACGTCAATCAGTGTGACCGTCTGTTTTGAAAACCATCGTCGGGGTTGAAGAGAAGAGTGTGGCAGGCAGTGCTGTTTGCTTAGCTAATTTAAAGCTATAACTAACATTTTTGAAGTTTGAATTAAACATATTGGAACCACTTACATTAACTGAGATTTAAGTTAACTAAATTGGAATACTATTATTTTGAAATACCCTTTAATTATGTTTTAAAATATGATGAAATATGATGAAATTCTTCAAAACTAGCTTTTTTTTTTCTGAAATTCTGGCAGCACTGGTGGCAGTGCTACCACACAAGCGGACATCAGCTGTTCGACAGCTGTATATGCACAGTGGGGAATAGGACGCTATATTTTGGTCAAATCCACACTTCATAGGTCTTCAAAGAAAATCCATAGAAAATCTTAAATTGCTTTAAGAATAAATTGTTTTATTTGCAGTAAACGTATTTGGGCTCCATTACAATCAATTTGTTAAAGTATTTGCTCTATTACATGTTCAACATTTCGGTTTCAAAAGGAATTCGAAAAAATATATACAAGTTCTGTAACTAACAGTAGCGGTTGGGCAGGCTATCAATTGCTTGCTCCAAACCCGCGTTTGTTCTTGGGCTGTTGTTATTCCTCTAGGGAAACTACATTTGTTATCCTACAGAGTTTCGACTATTTTCGTTAAATATTATTTTATGTAAATATCAAAGCGTATATTTTGTATTCGATTCACTTTTCGTTAACTTTGCGTGGAGTATTCGGTAGCTTTGCAGTGGGGGTTGTGGTGTTTGTAGGTCTTTAGACGAGTTGTAAATTATAGGCTAGCTAGGATAGTTCATTTCAAAAATGTAAGTTTAATTTAATCGTATTACTGTATGGTGGTGTTTGTATTTCGTTGGAGTGTTAGCAGCGGTCTGTTAGTAAAGCTTTATTCATCATTGTGACAATTGGAATTCGAAACATAATACTAGTAGAGGTGTGCGTTTATATATAATATAATCGTATTTGATTTAAAAACTATGCAAGTGGGACAAATCATTATGATTGTGCACTGTGTGTGGTGTGGTGTGTTAGGTTGGGTTTCGGAAACAAGCGTTAGATGCAGTATCGATGCAGATACATACATACATTCCTATCAGTATTGTATTTCGTCTATAGCAGAGTCTTTTATTTCAAAAATAGAATATCTATCCTTAATTCCCTATCGTTCGTAATCTACAGCATTTGATATAGCCCACTATTGGTATTGATTTCCGTTTTCGTTACTTTTAGTTAGTTTGTTTTAGTTAGTAATGTAAAAGGTATTGAATTGGTGTTCTTTGTTTTGCAGTTTACTGCGATTGCCTTTGAAACACACTAGTACTTAGGAAATAATATTGTTAATTCTTGTGTGTAGTGTGTAGATAGTTTCTAGTGAGTGTCTGCCGCTCTCAAGTATCACTCAAGTATTGCAACCCGTTTCAGAAGAGCTTAGCTTTGCTATTCGATCGATTAATCCGTCCGTCCATTCTGCTGTCTCGGATTATGCTTTTCTGTTTTCCGTTTTCTGCATTTTGCTTCTGGGTATATTTTATTTACAATTAATAGACAGATTTCAAAGAAATCTGCTCCGACATTCTGTTGCTTTATCGTTTCCTGCATATGTTACGTTGTATCGTCAGTGTATCTTCAGAGGTTTGCGCACTTGTGGAAATTATACATATAGTTGAGGCTCGTTCTTGATATGAATCATATATGTATATATGTGTGGGTATATGTAAAAACAATTTTGGTGTTGCTCTTGATGTCTTCTCTGCCTCCTCCAGTTGCATGCATTATCTTCTGGCCTCCTTCTCCTGCATATACATGCGCTGACTCAGCGACTTGGCATATATCCAGTTTTCGCCCACGGGCTTGAAGTGCTGAATACACATAGGGATGGATACACATACACTCTGTCAGTGATTGGCCATATGAAAATGAGATTGGATTGGATTACCTTGTGCTCCCAGGCCAGGTCATATTCCTTGCGCACCTTGACCTGATCGCGCTGCTGCTGTTCCACAACAAATTTGGCATTGGTGGCACGTTCAATGTCGTTGAACCTGTGTTTGGAGCAATGAACGTAAAGAGAAAAAGGATTATTTGGTGTCCGTATACGGGGGTTAATCGATTGATTGGGTTATTGGTGATCTGTTTACTTGAGTCCCGCTGTCACTTCCTTCCAAACGCGTCGCGATTCGTATTCATCCTGCTCAACGATTGGTCGAACTTGTTTCTTAAATATTGGTATGCGATTTACGTCAACGAATACTTCGGTTTTCTAGAAAATTCAAGAGGCACACATACACGGGTCACTAGGCGATATGCAACAGCAATGCTCAGAGCAGCTCTAATACTCAACACACACAACATATAGAATATGTCATACAGATACAGGTAGCAACAGTTTGAAATGTACAACAAACAGTATTGGACAGACAGGCAGGAGGAGAAGTATGTTATGTTAATATTGTAATTGGATAGAGGCAGTTGGTAGTAGTATTAATTTTCTAGATAAACAAAGTAAATACACAGGAAATGCACCCAAACTATTTAAGAGAAAAGCAGAAGAATCGTGAAAAGTAAGTAGAGGTACAGGTACATTTAGAGGTGGTAGAGGGTAATGTAGAGGGTGTAGAGGATGTGGCTGCCAACTCTTGGGGTTGTTTCTTGCAGCATTTTAGGCGCAGTGTAGGCATAGAAGGGGGGGATAAGTACATACATAAATAGGTTTCAACATTTACAAAAAACAGTACAGTAATACACGACTACATACACGACAACAGACAGGCAACAAGAGGCAGCGGTCAACTTACGTTCTTATCATGCCATTTGGCCTCCATCAGGCCGCTCCACTCGCCGGCTATGGACACAAAGGGTTTCTTTTCGTTGGGCGCATAGACCTGCAAATAATCTCAATCATTAAATGTCCAAGTTTAGCCACAGGCAAGCAACAAACCTCAGCGGAGACCTTGTTGCGCTTGCCACCATAGAAGGGCTTCGTGAGGAACTCCACGTTGGCATGGTAGCCCGTCTGGGGGCATTTTATTTCCACCGAGCCGCCCAGCTCAATCCAAGGCACGGTTAAAATGGATCTACGGGACAAATACGCTACGTTGAAGAACAGGCAGACACGACAGAGAATATAAATCTAATCACTTGCCTCCCGTATCCATTGGGGAAGGTTACAATATACTCCTCGCTGCGGTCCACCAGGGTGACGATGCCCTCGCCGATGTTGTGCACGCCAATGGAGAGGCCCAAGAACTTTGACTTGGTCCAGACATGGGCCGCAAAAGTAATTTTCTTATTATAATGCTCAGCATAGAAGGCCGAAACTGCAATGGATAGAAAGAGGCGAGGATGGAGGCGCTGCTCGGTTATATGGGCATTCAGTTTGGGTTTATTCGGTTCTCTTACTTGGCGGATGATGAGACACCTGCTCCGCTAAAAAGGTTAGCTGATCCCGACGGCACCAGGGCACTGGACCGTCGTGCACCTCATTCGTGTCCTGTGTTTCATCTAAAAAATATATTCCCAATGAACTGAAGAGCATGAAGAGTAGTGATAATCTGGCTACTTACCGGGAATATCCCAGTGGCATTGAAAGACTTCACCCAGTATGGGATTGTAGGGTTTCTTGGCCACCGCACTTTTTCGTCCGGCATGGTAGGCGCTCAGATACCAGCGGCAGACCTGGACAATGCGATCGCGTGGGTCGTCCAGCTCCGAGATTCTGTGGGTTGAACGCATCATTCAGTTTGTGATTCATCCGGGGCAGGAGTAATGGCTTTAACTCACTTAAGAAACAAATCGGGATGGGCAAAGTAGTCGGCATACATCTCCAGCAGGGAGCGACGCTCCAGGATGAACGTGGGCAGCACCACCTTGGTCAGGTCCATGCCAATCTTCACCTGCGACAACAGATGGGTGATCATCGAGCCGTGCGCCTCCATGCTGAGGTCAGTCTCCTCCTCCTCTTCGTACAGGGCATCGTAATCGATGCCATTGTCGTAGCTGTCGCTGCGCGAGCTCATCGAGTTCTTGGCCGACTTGGTTGGCCTGCTCACCACCGCATCCCCATCCGCGGCGGTTTCCTCGATTTCCGGCAGTGTCCTGGCAACCGTCTCAGTCGGCTGCGGCCCTGTGGGTGCGTCCCCATCGTGCGTGGGCGATGCGGGCTCAGCGAAACCCCGCGTGGCGCTGCAAAGTGAAGGCGAATCAGAACTTGTTGATTAAGATTCTCGCGGAGCTTGGGTATAAATTATGCGCTGACATAAATCCTGCAGCATGATGTCAGGGTTTGCGTCACTTGGGAGATGACAGCCTCCTGCCACCACTTCTCCCCTCCTTTCCTTCCACTCTGCTGTTGCTTGCTTCATTTACAATTTATAAAACGAAACACTTACAGCGACCTGCTAGGAGCCTACAAAAGCATCACACACACACACGCGAACACACACAGTCACAAACACACAGACTGCTATAAATGTTGGCACATGCAGGTGCAGGGGGGCCTCTGCTCACCTCAGGCTCACGCGTCGGACCCACTTCTTGAACATGGCGTGGGAGGCAGGAGGCAGGCTGCTGCTTCAGTGCACTAGACGGTGCATCCTCCTGCGGAGGCAACGAATCGAATGGAAAACAAACGGAAACGAAAGGAAAGAAAGCCGCTGCTAATTTGTTCGTTGCCTAGGCCATTTCGGCCATTGCTAAAAAAAACTAAGAAAAATGCCCGTCGTCGGGAGGGTTAAGCGTACGGTGGTGCACTCCAGCATGCGCTGCGAGCCGATGACGAACGCAAACTACAACTGGCAGGACGATTACACGGACACAGCCACAGTCACGGACACGGACACGGCCACAAACACAAACAGAAGAAGACGAAGACAACGTCGGGCGACAAGCAAGCACGAAAACGAAGCCGAAAGCTTCGCCGCGTCAGCTGTGTCGCCACGAAGGGGTCGGTTCGGTCTCCTGACGGTGGGTAGGAGAGCAGACAGGGTCGGTGGTAGAGGGAATTGTATTTATTATTTACACGCGACTTGGCCGAAATTACAGACTTCGCCGGAACTGCTGCAACTGCGACGAACTTCCAAAGGGGATGTCAAGCATTGCATTCTGCAGGGACTCCCCAGGCGCATGCGTCCAACTGAAGGAGCAGAAGGAGACGGTGGCGCTGGCGGTGGCTCGTGGGGTGCCATATGTCCCCTATGTGAATGGGAAGGAGGAGGAGGCAAGGCAATGGTTCAATGGCAGCCCGATGAATGCGTAATTTGAGTACGCATCATGCTAACCGGCTGCCGCCTCACATCTCTGATCTCTGATGGATGGCCCTTCCAGAGGCTGTCGTCAGCATATGGTAGGGACTGTTATTTTACTTACCAGCCAATCGGAGAGCTGCCCAGGCTGGTGAAAGGGTCATCGTGGGCGTCGTAAAAGTCCTCTTCACCTTCGCTGCTCGAGTAGGAGGTCTCGGGCACAACCAGACCCAGGGGCGCTGTGGTGGCTGAGAATGCAAATCGGAATAAGCAATAAATAGACTGGCAATATAAGCTTAAATAGAACTCGAAAAGCAATCGACCAGAGGCCTACTTGACCCTGAGCTAATTGCCCACCGAGATATTTAAAATGCTAAACAAATTAGTGGCATTCTGTTCCATTAAAGCACTTGACCACTTACCGTTTTCCGTGATTGAATCATCCTCGTCGTCTCCTGGCTCGCCTTTGCCGGCCATCACATCCTTTGGCAGCCCGATGCCACCGCCGACGATGGAGACACCGCCGCTGCCCGAGGAGGTTGACGAGAGGGCCGCCTGGGGACCGTTGTATATGCCGTTGATGGGATGGGCCATATTTTTGGCAATTTGTAGGCTAACAATCGAGTGCTTGATGTGATCCAGCATGGCCTGCATGGAAAATGAAAAGGAAATGAAGGGTTTATTTGTATTCTTTAGTTTATTTTTATAGACAGGCCTGGCCAATCGATTCGCCTTCGCCAAAGTTTGGCAAGAAAATGAGCAGCGACTGTAGGACAGCTGGTTAGCAGACCCAGACCCCTCTGCCAGCTGCTGGACGGGTGTCTTTCTCCCAAGCTACCAAGTCCAAGCCCATAACCCTGAACTTGCATTTGAAATCGATGCTGATGGGAATGTGGATGGGGGAATGGAATAAAGGCCTAACTAGTGTGCCTTGAGGAACATGATACGTTAAAAAATTGTACATACACGTGGCTCATGTACTATTAGATCCTCGTAAATTCGTAATTTATACACTTTTAAGCTACATATTCAGTATCTGAGGGTTCGGCGAAATGGAGGAGGACTCGGACATTGAGCTGCTTGATCCGTTCGAGCACAGCATAGAGGAGGTCAGTGACCGTGTCGATGCCTACATGAATCGCCTCGAGCAGAGGGACATGCGACTTAAGATGGCCAGCCTCAATCTGCAGACGAGCTTCTGTGCGCTGAACTTCGATATGATTAGTATTCGACAGGACATGAAGATTTTGGAGCGACAGCAGGAGCAGCACCGACAGCTGCAAAGGGACCTCATGGCGCGCCTGGAACCCGATGCCATTCAAGTGGCTCCTGCAGCATATGGTTCACCGACAGCGAAAACGAAGCACCGCCCAGCAGCAGAGGGCAATGACGAAATCGTTTTGATTAGATTCGGCCCCAGCAAGTGCCCATTTCAGAACTGTCGGCGCCAAGTGGACAGCCAGCTGCTTCTGCTGCACTACCTCTTTGACCACGAGCAGGAAGGTGCTGGCGTCCAGGAGTGCCACCGACTAATCGAGGGCCAACGCGCGGTGTTGTCTTTTCAGCCAAACAGCTGCCGCTTTGGGGTGAACCAGGTGCTGGGGCTGCTTACCTACGGCGGTACGGTGGAACAGCAGTTCGTACAACAGAAGGGCCCATTGCGCCGGAAGGTGTACAACAGCTTTCTGCCGCAGCAGCACTCGCACATGGAGAGCGACGTTCCCGTTGTGGTGCTCATGTGCAAGACGAAGCCCAGTGCCATGCGCTCGGAAACATGGCAGGCGCGCCAAAGCCCGCTGCAGGACCAAAATAAGGATCACGTTTTCGTGATCTGGCTGGTTACACCCGAAATCAGGCGCAAGTTGAATGCCACGTTGTACATGAGCGGTCGCGATGCCGCTGTCACGGTCTGCAGTGTGGTTCGCGTGCGGCGGGTCAACCGGAGCCAGGACACGCACTGCTTCATGCCCCTGGATACCAACTACTGGCGACTGACGCATGCCGAGGTGCAGAAGCTCTCTAACGACTTTCGCGACGAGCTACACCTTGATATCGGCCTCACAGAGGCACCACCCACGTAGCTTCATTTTCATTTCCAATGACCCTCACCGAATGGCAGTCCTTTCCGTACTTACACTGGCGTTGTCCTGTAGCGCTTTACATTTGGCCGCCTCGTCGGGGTCGCTCAGTTCCACAATGCGCTTTTCCAGCAACTGTTTTGAGTGGAAGAAAAATGACGTTAAATTACATAATTCGTTTGTTGGCATTACGTGGGAAGGCACACAGGGGGAGGGAGCAGAACTCACGTTTGTCTGCTCTATCATCAGCTGAAGGTAGGCATCCGCTTCGGAAACGCGGCGTGCTAGCAGCTCCAGATGGTTGGGCCGTTTGCCGCCGTGGCTCGGCTCCTTGGTATAGCCGCCAGCAATGTAGAATGCGCTCTGACTGTCCCACAGACGCGAGCGGTTCGCGTGGCGTCGTATTGTGTCCTCCAAACGTCTCACCCACTGCTCCCGCTCCTCGCTGTGACGCGCCTGCATACACAGACACCAGACAACAGAGAGGGAGAAAACAAAGTTTTATCGTTACAAAAGAAGAACGGAAGAACAGGGACAGGGCAAATCGACGAGCGTATACTCTTTCGAGCTTGTAGTTGGACGCATATAAAGTGTTGTTTTTGCTTCCCATTCAGACTGGGGTAGGGGTCTCAAGGGTCAACGAGGGTAGAGAGGATGTTAGTACGTCAACACATACGACGTATGTATATATAATGAACGAGTAGTTTTCAGTTAATTCATGCACACACATGCCGTTGATGTTTGGGACTTGCCTGAAAGTGAAATGTCTTGTGATCGACGGTTATCGTGAAGGTGTTATCCTCCTGATCATCGATGCCGATCAGGGCGTCCTTCAGTCGCACACAGCCGCGTCGCACGCCCTTCATCATCTTCTCCTTGGACTGGAAGCAGACAAATGCGTTCAGAGGTAAATTTGGGTAAGGTAAGGTAGGGTAAGGTAAGCTCATTAAACAGAGTCCCCCCGTCCAGTCCCAGTACTTTGGACGGGATTGCGTCAAAGGTGAGTGCGGTGAGCGGTGGTTCCGAAATTAATGAATTCAAATCAATGCTACTGTCGAATTAAAAATAATGGGCTGTGGCATGGAGCCGCTTAGATGTACGCCAGCAGTCGGAGGCAATAGAACGTGCAATCGGTGCTATCTCTCTAGCCTGCAGGATCTCAAGGAGCGCATTTGTCGCTGAGCTGGCCAGAATACCCCTCTATAAACGATCAACCATGGAAGCGCCAACAAGTGAGCAACAAGCACCTAGGACTAGGGATATTTTTCCCATCTACCATTAAACTTCCATCTAATCCGTCGATTTGTAGGTGCGAGTATCAGTGAGATGCTGGATTTGAAACATCCTTGGACGATGTCGGATCCGTGGTTCATGGTCACCATACTGGGGTTATATCTGTACTTCGTTACGGTTCAAGGTCCACTGTAAGTCTGCCATGCTAATGCGTCTCGTTTGAATTTCAGTACACTGAACCACGCTGATCCACGCTGATCCACGATGAACCTCTGACAGAAATCAATTTAAGCGATTCAGTGCCTGCGACACAATTATGCAAGAGCCAAATGGATACGTTTCAGTCTTTCAATCCATTGTCCACTTTCAGATTTATGCAGTTCCGCAAGCCCTACGAGCTCAAAAAGGTGATAATAGCCCATAACGTGGTTCAGGTCGTCTCCTGCATATTCGTCCTTAGAGAGGTGAGTGACTGGGTGTGTGGGAGCGATAGCTGTTCTCTGATTTTTGATTGCATCCTTTACAGATTTTCTATTTGTCCGACAATGCCATATACATATTCTGGAAATGCCGAGACCTGGGCAGCAGTCCCGAAATGGTGAGGCGCTACTTTGAGCTGGCATACTTCCTGTTTTGGCTGAAGTCGTCGGAGCTCCTGGAGACTGTGATCTTTGTGCTGCGCAAGAAGCAGAATCAAGTGTCGAATCTGCACCTTTTCCATCACTTGTCCACCCTGACGCTGGTCTACATTCTCATACACTACAACCAGAATGGTAATGTGCTTCGATCTGCCATCCAGTAGTCCAAAGGGTAATGCTTTCCATTCGTCAACAGGTCTTGCTGCTTACTACGTCGTCTTCCTCAACTCCATTGTGCACATCTTCATGTATTCGTATTACTTAGTGACAGCGGTGGCCGATAAGAGCCTTATCCGCACCCTGAGGCCCGTGAAGAAGGCCATTACAGTGATTCAAATGGTGCAGTTTTGCCTCATATTGACCCAGGTGGGGTTCCAAACTGTAATTTGCGGCATTCCAAAAGTAGTCGTTGGCTATTTCACGTTTGTCATCTCGGTCATGTTGTATGGCTTTTATGACTTTTATACGAGTGCCTACAAGAGTCCGCCGAAGGGCAAGAGCCACGCTTCCGTGGAGTAAATATATACATAAATAAGAACAATACGCATGTATTGGACCAACAAATGTGCCTTTGTCTCTATACATATATCCAAATGCAGACTGCAGATAAGATAATAATTCTGAGCTATCGGTTTTCTCTGCTGTCTTCTGGGGGACCCCACCACCACACATCGTTTCGTGATTTTGGTTGGAGAAGTCGTCCGAGTCTCAGCCGCGATACGTGATTCATGATACGTGGAAAATGTTATTGGCATGATATTATTCATATTCCAGATGATATACACAGCGCTCGCGCTATCTTTGGCACACACACTCACCGTGTAGTAGGAGAGCAGGCCCGCATTCTCGTCCAGCACGAAGAAGCGGTACTGCCAGCCCTTCATCACGTTCGTCCATTTGCTCAGGGTTCCTTCCAGTGTGCCGGCGCCGCCACTAGCTCCAGCTCCAGCCCCTGCTCCGAATCCAGCACCCGCGCTGGGCGCACTCGAAGGAGTGCTGGCCATTTTAACAGCGGCTGCAGTGTCAGTATCTGCAGCCTGAGCCTGAGCTCGCCCCTCTTCCACCTCCACGACTGCCTTGCCTGGACCTTTCCGTGCCGCTGGCGCTCGCGCCAACCAATTGGAGACACTTTGGCTTTTGGCTAAACGATGCTATGCTGATGACGCAATATTCCTCCTTGCACTTCCCGGTCAAATCTCCGATTTTTTTTTGCAAAACAAAGCATTGCTTCCCGGGCCAAATATCCAGTGTGACCGCGGATTTATCGATCAAATATACCCTCTGCCCCTTTAAAATATACCCAAATATACCCTTTCATTTTCATAAATATACCGAGGAAAATCATATTCCTCAATTTTGATATTCGACTTAATATTACAAGCTGTTTGAAACTTTCAGAACTCAACGTCTAATTTTATCCAAATTTTGAACCAATTCTCTATAAGATTGACTAACTTTAAGAACTCATTCTGTATTGGATTATTTATATAATAAGGTATAATTAAAAAGCTCAACAAAATGTTTATTGTGTACATGGTAACTACACGCTAACTACACATTGGCTAAGAAAAAAGTGAGGTATAGACAATGGGAAAAACGGCCAAGAAAATTTAACGCATTCAAGGTAAATACACCCCACATAAACACACCATGACGGATTTGAGAGCTTTTGTACCTTCAAGTTATATCCGGGATGAGCCAGACAGGGTGAGCTTTGTACGAGGGCCTTAAAAAGTTTAGTCGTTTTTCCTTATTGTCCATACCTTGTCAGAGATAAACCAAAGGAAAATACCAAACAACAGAAAAAGATACAAAATACTAGTTAATTTGAATTTAGAAAGGCGCGAAAGTTTTACCATTTCAAAAGTACACAAACCAACGTTTTATTGTGCAGCATTTCCAATCAATTACATTCCCGCTCAACAGCACCAACTACAACTAAAAACTTAGGATCTATGAAGAAATCATATCAACTGCGGCTTGGTTGGACAGGGGGCCCGAATTTTGGTCTCAAGCACTTAACTAAGCTAAAAACAAATCCCATGCGGGTGCAGCGGCCGCCTAACTGGCGAAGAAGCACCTGTAGAGCATGTAGAGGATGCCAAAGAGCCAGATGCCCTTGTAGACTTTGTCCACCACCCACATACTGAAAGATAGAATGAGATCAGTGAAGGGTTTCGTGTCTCAGTACTTGGGTAGCAAAGTACTTACACTTTCATGTGCCGCCGGGCCGCTGGAATGGACTCGTCGGATTCCTTCAGGATCAGGCGACGGGCGCAGAGCACACAGTTGGTGAAGTAATCAATCAGATCGAGCTCGATCTTCTCTATTACATATGTTTTTCGCTCCCTGTTGTTCATTAACTTCCGCAGCTTCACAGCCTCCGAATTGTCAAAGTTCCAGACGTTGTTCGCATAATACTCGAACACCTCGAAGCCCTTGAATATGCGGTTCTGGACACGGCAGAGGACGGGCGGGTAGCGAAGCACCCAGAGCAGGGCATCCACGAACAGGGCCGGCAGCCATTGGAATAGGATCATGCAGATGTAGTGCACCCAGTAGTTGGATTTCATGGATCCGCCCGGGTACCAGGCCACGCCATTCAGCGGCACCTTGTTCTCGATGACCCAGCGGCCGAGCTCGATGATCTCCGCCCAGGATACCTTGATGTCGTTCGAGGAGGTCATGTGGGCCACACGATTCGTGGTGTCTGTGCCGGCCGTGATGTTCCTCCAGCTGGCCACCAGTATGCCATTCACGGCCACGTCGACGGGCAGAAAGTCACCGTATCCGGACGAATTGCAGTACATGGTGCGGATGACTCCCTTGCCGGCGCCGATGAGCAGCCCCGTTGGTCCATTGATGTTGTCTGTCCAGCCGGGAATGGGCTCCTTCCAGATGGGAATCACGATCGAGGGCCGCAGAATGACGGCTGGCAGCTCGTCGAACTTCTCCACCACCAGTGCCTCGGCCAGGGACTTGGTGTAGGCGTACGTGTTGGGTATGTCGCCCAGCACCTTCTTCTCAATGGTGGCCACCTCGTCGTCCGACAGCCACTCGCAGGCCTGCATCACCTTGTGCGGATCTGCGGGCGGATCGTACGGCTTCTCGTACAGCGTCTTCACGTGCAGGTGGCAGTAGGCCGTCGAGCAGTAGGCGAAGAACTCCAGTTGCTTCAGGGTGCCAGCCAGCTCCAGCATGTACTTGGTGCCGCGCGTGTTCATGAATACCGCGCTACGCAGCGGCTCGTCGAAGCTGATGTGGAAGGGAGTTTAGTCCAGAGGATCCCAGAGAGGGTTTGCCGGGTTTACTCACCGCACTGTGGCCGCACAGTGGTACACGATGGACACTTCCTGGCGCAGCGTGGCCAGGTCCTTCTCGGAAATGCCCAGGCCGGGCAGGAGGACATCGCCGGCTATGGCCACCACCTGCTGCAGGATGCGCTCCTCGCCGCGCTGCTGCTTCACCTGGTCAAAGAGCTGCACAGAGGAGCACACACGCATATCGTATATCGGTGGATTATGATTGTTAATGTTAATGAGGCAATGAATTTTCATAACTCCCGCTGCTTACCACATTCTGGAATATATCCTTGATGCGCTCCTGCGGATCCTTGCCCTTCTTGGGGCGAATGAGCAGATAAATGTGTTTCAGTTCGCCACACGAGCTGCGGTAATTAATAATATTGCAAACATAAGCACAGATTGAGATTAATTGAGCTGCGCGTGCGAGGCCAGCCAGGCCACCCTTTGGCCTTTCGACCCAAGCACATAAACAGCCCGCAACCACCCCACAGCCCACCCAACCACCCACTCACCGCAGTAGCTTCTCTACCAGGACCTTGCCCAGGAATCCAGTGCCTCCAGTGATGAACAGACTGCGGCCCTTGAAGCACTCTGCAATGCGATCCACCTCGTTGTCATCCACATCGCCTATGGTCGCCAGGTCATCCTTCTCGTAGACAAACTTCGGTTTGGCGGTCATCTCTGCCTGATGATGATGATGTTGATGATGTTTATTGTTAGCACTGTCAGATACATATGGAAATGGAAGCCTCGTCACGTAATTGTCACATCATAGCCATAGTCATAGCCATAGCCAGTGCCATAGCCAGAGCCAAGTGCACTTTTAATTTCATTTGATCTTGGTCGTAAAGTTGTCCGGGCCTGTTACGAGTATGTGGCAACAACCAGTCCGACAGGCGACAAACGCAGAGCACTAAACGGCGGCATCGGCGGCCACACTCCGCTGGCGACTTTCCGCTGTCCCCAATCCATGCAGAGTGTCAACGCGGTGACCATCGAGTGGGCACCGAGCGAACCGACACCGATTTTGAATTACGGCACTTGGGCGATTCGATTGCCACATTGCCACACATCCACATCTGTGCCCCATGCCGCACCGCTGTAGCTATGATGATATGAGCCATGAGCTTGCCTCTGCCAGTGGGCTCGGGCATGCATGTCCGATGCGGACAAGAAAACCTGCCCTGGGCGCCAACACCGTTGTGTGTCCTTCAAGTTGTTGATTCGATCGAAAGCCGTTACTCCACTGACACATTGACCCACAACAGCAGCAGCAGCACCACCACCGACACCACATTGGAATTGGCGATTGGCATTAACGGACTTGGACCCTGGACCCACCCCGTGATATTAAAACAATCTGATCTGCCGATCAGCAATGAGGGATATGGTGGGGTTACGATAAATAATAATCCGAACCGCCTACCGTTCGCTCCACTTGCTACTGAAACTTGACACTGACTCGGCCCCGAGCCCCCGAACAAAACAGCAAAACAACAAAACAACGAAACTTGGCTATTATTTCAGATCTACTTTTTTATGGCCAGCAACTTTTGATGCAATTTCTGTAAACGACTCGAATGTCTTAGGCCCAAATAAAAGGCGTTAATGGCTCTAGCATTGGCAGAGACACAGCCCCAGCCACAGCCACAGCCACGGCGACAAGAATGGAAAAGCCCCGGGGCCCAGGCCAAGATCAAAACAATTAAGCTGCAGACTATACATGTAATTCCGTTTGATACCAAAGACTCGAGAAGCGAACGTGATTTTCGAAAGTGAAAATTCCCTTGGGCCAGAGGGCTAACCGACTGTTAGCCTGGTTAGCGTTGAGTGGCTAACGCGATTGCCAGACGGATTGCCTCTTGTTGACCCGCTTGTCTCGTGTTAGTCCATGTAGCAATTACTGCAATTTTCAGATCTACAATCTGTTTGCCATCGAAACTTTCCTAAGGCAGAGCACAGCAGAGCAGAGCAGAGCCCATAAACGTTTCCATTTTTGCATCTCAGTCAGATCTCTTTCTTTGTGCCCAGTCATGACTCCAAGTCTAAGGGGGGGAGGGGGATCTACTATTTATTGTAGTGTTTATTGTTGATGCATGAACGGATCAACAGCTGCAGCCGCTCGAGAAGAATGTCAGCCACTTGAAGTGGCTGGCACTGCGACTGGAGTGGGTTGGCAGGAGTTGGGGCCAGGAGTCTTGGGTCTGGGGTGGGGGGTGTGGGGAGGGTTGGTTGGTTTACTTGTAGCAAAGACACAGTTTCGTAATAGCCAAAAAATGCTTTCTGCTCCGTGTGTTTCTTTTCTTTTGGCCACGGTTGGGCAACCAGTTTTTTGGCCTGAACAGAGATGTCAACGATGCGATAAATAAGCAGCAGCCAAACCAAGGAGTGGAAACCACTCAAAATATTGGCTAATTGAATTTACAAATTTTGCTGGGAAATACCAAGAAAGTAGCCAAGGATATTGCTCACAATCCTAGATCATCCAATAATATAGTCAACACTTCTACTGGTCCTAAAACGCCGCTTAAATGCCGCTTAAATCTATTCGAAATTCCTCAACACAAAGTCCCCTGTATAAATGCCAGTCACATTTATTAATTAATTGATTAACCAGTCGATAAATGCACAATTATAGATGCACAATCGACAATCAATCGGGGGTAGAAAAACCCTTTTTGAGTAGGCGAAAATACACACAGAGATACTCAGCTATTCAGCTACTCGTACACGGATGCGGTTACTTCTTCTGGGTGTTGACCTGCACACACCGAATGCTAAACACAAACTGATCAGACCTGGCTGCGGCATCCACAGAAAGAGTCGTGCACTCGAAACAAAAAACTTAATAGAAAATAAAACGAAAACAACTTTGGGCTAAACTATGTATCAAAGCTAGTTAAAGCACACACACACACACACAGAGAGGCACAGGTACACAGATACACAGATGGAGGGGCCAGAGATCTACAGAAACTAGCTAAGCTAAGTTAAGCGAGAGCCAGAGAGAAGAGTTGACATACGTATACGTACGAACCATATGCAAAGAGCGTGCAACGAGAGAGCGTGCTGCCCCCTCCCTTTGCACTTCGCCAGTCCCGCTCCACCATGCACCAGCAGCAGCAGCAGCAGCGCCAACAGTCAACGGTCAGAGGTTTCAACTACTGTGCGGCGCTTTCTCACCTGGCTCTGTGTTCCGCTTTGGCTTCGGCATCGTCATCGGCTTCGGCTGTGACTCCGGGCATCGTTTACCTGCCCAGCGGCTACAATTTGCTTTGGATGCTCACATCCGCCATGCACACCCAGAACATGATGAAATTTTGCAACTGCACCAGCTGCTATTTAATATGTGGGCCAAGCGATGGCCAGACGTTGCGCATACGCAGTGTGTGCCCCCTGATTAGGGAAACCAACTGCGGCCGCTTTAGCTACTGAATCCGAACCAATCTGGCACCGACCCTATCCGACCCGGCTTTATGGCCCGCATAAATCTCCATTGCGCTGGCCATTAATTAGACAGAGTTTGTTAGTTACAGTTGTTGGGCAAATGCGCAGATTCGGCACAGAGTCATAAATTTCATTGGATTGTAGCTCGCAGAACTGGATGCGTGACAGAAAGAAGAGCAGACAAAAATTTGACAATGGCATTGACATCGAAATATCATCGTGTTGGCTTTTATTTTTAGCCAGGGCTAATCAAACATAAACGAAAGGCTCTACGAAGCATTAGATACCCTTGAAGATTGTTTCCATAAAGAGACACTTTTAGTAGCACCGCCTTAAGAGCAGTTTCTGCCAGATATTTATAGTAAAAATGGAGAGTTGGAGAGACCCACTGAAAGAGTATTGAAAGCCAAAGTATCGCTTTGGTTGTCAAGCCCATCGGGCGATGGTGTCTCCAAAGCAGACTTGTAAAGGCTTCAACAGTTTACTATTGCTATTAATTCGAAGTTGACCTCAGTTAAACTCTTCATTTCGATGGCAAGCAATCGAAGCAGCAGCATCTTGGCCAGTAACTGGGGGACTGGCACACGCAGAGCGTGGCTTTTGGTCAAGAAACCGCATTGAACTTGGGTTGCTTTTCGATCATCACATTCTGTTTCCTTTCCCAGTGACTTTGGTTTCGTTTTCCGCAGCTATTTATGCAAATGAAGCCATCATCGGCATGCATAAAAAGTGTTCAAACGGGTTTCAGTTTCTATTGGTTTTTGGGCGATCGTTAAGTGAGCATTCGACACATTAAGCAGCTACATGACAATGGACCCGACACATTTCTGCCCCATCATGCGTACCCCCACCGGACGAAGTCATTGATAAAACGGCACATAGACAAAACAAACAAACAAACACTCAGATACTCAGCTACACAGACTCACACAATGAAAGAGTTGGGCTGGGTGGCTGGCTGGCTGTCTGTGTGACTTGTCTCCAAAATTTTGGCCCTTCAAAGTGTGGCCGTAATTACAGACTTCCGCCTTTGAACAGTTTCGTAGCCACACCCAAAGGGAGGGGCCGGGGCCTGGCACAAGAACAGAGGAGACAGAGGAGGAGGCTAAAAGGATGCTTGGCACAGGCGCCACAACGTATCCCGTTACACCGTTACATGGCCATAAAGCTCTATAAACGATGCGACCGAGGGCAAATTATAACGCATACGGACACGTAGACGATCCACTAGCCGATGGCTAATTGGACATGCCTGGCGATGCTACTCCTGCTGCTGCCCCTGCCCCTGCCCCTGCTGCTACTGCTGTTCCTTCTGGAAGCTGCCTGACCTAACTTAAAAGTGGGCGGTACATAACAATTGTGGGCGATTTGCATACAATTTGGGGCTCCAGTAGCCAGCAAACTGGCGTCAAAATGTTGCTACGTCATTGTGGTTTTTTGCTGCCCCAACTGCTACTACTGAATGTTGAATGAACTACAATAATAAGCTGCAACACACGGCACACACAATGAATGGCCTGGGCTGGCCTTTGTCCGACTGACAGCACCTCACTATGTAGCGGGCATGACAGTCATGACAAACATATCAGTGCGAGGGCAGACCGCTGTACACGTGCACGGATCAGGGACCACAGACCATAGGCGTACAATGTCAAGGTCTCATCTGTGCAGGTAATCTGCAGTTAAGCATACAAACAAATACAAAAAAAATCCTATTCATATCCGAGGGAGCATCCGTATGCATTTCCCATTTGAACGGCCCCCAAATGTTGCGGCTGGGCAACATGTTGCTGGCAACACTTGTTGCTTGCGCCCACACGCGCCGCCTGGCGGCGGCAGCAGCAGCGGCAGCGGCACGAGCAGCTTCGCATCAATCGCCCATGGTCCCCCCACAAAAGGACCCCATATAAAGCAGGATGTTTCGCCAAACATTTGCACAGAACAGTTTTACATTCGCCCGGACAACAAGTGTGTATATGTGAGTGTGTGTGTACGTGCGCCACCAAGAGTTGAGGACGAGCGGAGAATCATTCCCAGAATCTAGTCCTGCAGAAGCAGCCAGAAGAAAGGTGGGTAGCCGCAGCCTCTTTAACGTGAAATTCGACACCGTGTGCATTGCGCGGGCGGTGCTTACTGCAAGAAACCTATTGAACATGACGGGCGGTGCTTATTGTCAGAAACCTATTGAACATTAAGCTTTAGCTTGCACCAGAGTCAGGTCTGAGTTCCCCTCGCACGTCATTAATGAGCCAATTAATTGACGGGAAATTCGGTTGAAGCTGGGGAGTCCGCTTTGCCAGTAAATTGTTCAATGCATTGGCAAATACAAATTCTAGAATTCTTTCTGGACTATATTTGGAGAGGCTGTCAGTCTTATACCTTGTTCGAATACTACCATGGAACCATCAGTCGACTTAAAGGCATCTGAAAAACGTATAAAGCCCAACTGAAGTATCTGATCATTGCAGATTTATCGCCTTGCCTATCAATGATTTATACCTTTTATCGAAAATGAAAAAGTTTGTAAATCAATAAATTATTTTTAGTTTTTAAAAAGTGATTTTAAAAACTTTACACTTTCATCTTCAAAGTTTCTGAAATCGTTTACATAATTAAGAAATGTTTTATCAAAAAGAAACATTTGTTTTAAGTTAAAAAATCATCAGTGCGGTTCAGAGAATTGCATTAAGGAGGGAAGGGGGTGGAACTTTTGCATTAATTCAACTATTGCTCATTTATTTGATTTGTTAAATATTAACCACTTGTTTTAAGCACTTAACCCAGCCCACTTAATTCTAAATATACATTAAGTAGCCACTTCAATATAATTTCTGGCTAATTACCCATTCAAACCTGCAAAAGCTGCACAATTATAATTTCTGGAATTATATTTTCTGGAACTTGGCGGGGATTAGGGTTTATATGTGTGGCCGTCTGCATCATTCCCACCTTGTAAAAAGACGTGGAATCTGCATACACTCATACTCACCCCCTCCCCGGTACTATAATACACAATACACAATACACGAGAGAACCAAATAGTGAGCAGAAAGAACAACCTCAACAGTCGTTTCGGTTAATGAAAGCAAATTGAAATATTTATGACTGCACTTTGGTGGCCCGGAGGTGGAGAAAAGGACACGGCAATAGAGGGGGAGCGGGTCGCATGAGCAGCCGCAGGGCGTGCTTAGATTTTCATTTGCATTCACACTTTATCCCATAGAAAAAAGTAAATGTACATAGATAGATACGGGTAAATGAAGGGGTGTAGGGCAGAGCATACAAATGTGCTGACAGAAGAGAGCACCTCAGAGCAAAGTGTTCACCTTTTTTGATTTACGAGTATCTGTGGCAGTGGCTCATCTCACATCTTACCCGGACAAGCGGAATGGCCCGCGACAATCATTTGTCTTGGCACTTGTCCCCCCCACCTGACAAATGATTTTTAAATGCTCCCCAGGAGCAGAGCAGAGCAGAGGGGGGAGCCACTTCAAAGGTATCCCATGTCGCATATCGCTCATATGGCATGCAAATCAGGTTACACCTGTCCCAAACTACAAAGTCTCATCCAGCATATCGATGGCTAAGCAAATTAACGAGTGCGTTATTGATACCAAACACGCAGCACGCAGCAGGCAGCAGGCAGCTCCTCTGTATCACTTTTTCGCGGAAAGAATGAGGAGATCACACACAAGGCAAGGCACACACTTGTACTCGTATACTCGAATACTCGAATACTCGAATACCCGTAGCACAGCTCATATGTATTTATGAATTTTAAATGCACATTTCGGCATCACATCGCAAATCAATCAGACATTTGGCAATTGTGCCCGGTGCCTGGTGCCTTGTGCCTGCCGTCTACCCACTTCACAATCATTGACTCCTGGCTTTTGGAGTGGAGTCGAGTAGCTGTCTGTCGCTTCGGCCCCGGCCAGAAGTGCGTCATGTCATTGCTTGCAACACATTTGGCCATTTGGTGTTCATAAATGAAATGATGTATTGCTGCTTTGTGGCAGCTGCTGGATGGACCCTTGAGTACCCATACCGTAACCGTACCCCCCCATGTTGCAATCGTCTCTCTAACCACAGCCAGATATCGCTGCAATTGCTGCATTTGGTCATTGCCCGTGGCCATTGTAGAGGAGAGGTGTGAACAGCTAGCTATTAATTGCTCAAATTTGTATTCAAATTTTTAGTTAATTCCCCAGCTGAATACCAGCCCTGATTGCGAGTACAGAGACAGAGATAGACACTGAGACAGAGACAGACACAGAGACAGCCACAAACAAAATGTATGTTAATGCTCAGGTTGCGAAGTCCGCGGCGCTCATCAGCCAAGTTGGAGGTCAAGTTTTTTTTTTTTATTATATTTTATTTTTATTTGTCACGAATTGTTGAAGCAAGTTTTCCTACTTTATAATTTTGGTCTAGCCAAAACAGAGCAATCAAAATCACAGAGTCACCGAAAAGTCTTTCGGCTGAGTGTTAATTTTGGCCTCTGCTGGGCAAAGGTTCCAGCAGTCCAGCACCTGCTAGAATATGGCAGTCGGTTCATCATCATCTAGAAGGGTCTTTGTCTTTCATTGCCATGCGGATGCATCAACACAACAACAACAACAACAACAACAACACCTTCCCGTTCAGTTGAATGCCACTCATCGGATCGGATCAGTTTGCCATAAGCAAGGAGGAGGCGGCACATGCACAGGCACACGAACCATCCATCGTTATAACACCAAAACTGAGCACCGTCACCATATCCAAAAGCCATAATCATTTGCATCTCTAATGGCTATGGTGTGGCATCCTCCGGACGTCATACATCAACACCCCCCATCCACATCCACACCCACTCGCACTCGCACTGGCACTCGCAATCCCTTTCAGTTAGCGCCCTGTGCCTTGGCCAACAAGTGTTAATATGCCTGTAAACCTCGTCCCCACACCCCTCCGCTACTCCTTCGCCTGTTGTTTGGCAATGTGTGGGGCTGGGGCATTGTCTCCTGTTGCTGTGGCTTTAATGCGGTTGGTTAACTTTTAACAGGCAGATCTCCAGCCATAAATATTATGATGGTTAATTAGCGGGACACTTTGTCTGCAGTTGCTGAAGATGGTGGCATCTTCTGGCTACGCTGGCTGGCTGCTGGCTGCCCCCTAAGTAAAATGAACGTTCGGCCGGCAGGGCAGGCGTTAATGTGATTAAAACTGGCTATAGATAATTCGCGGTGGCATCTTGGCCAGCTCGTAATTAATTTCGATTCTTCCTTTCTTTGTTCAACTTTCAGCCAAGATGGGCATTGCCTTAATGTTCCTGCTGGCACTCTACCAGATGCAGTCGGCCATCCACAGCGAGATCATTGAGTCGCCCCACTTCGGTGCGAATGCCTTGCTGGAGTCGGAGACGGATGTGGATCAGGGCTCCAAGCTGCAGCCGGGGCAAGGGGAAATCCTGGAAGAGGGCGGCGAGAAGACGGAGCAAACGGAGCTGGAGTTTCGGTACCCCATCTCGGCCATTGGCATCGACTATGCCAGGAATTCGGTGATTCTGCGTTTCCAGAAGCACGGACGTAGGCAGCGCCTCAGGTTTGATCCAGAGCTGGAGGCCAAGCGCAGGTCCCTGCAGGACAACTTCATGCACTTTGGCAAGCGGCAGGTGGAGCAGATGGAGCAGATGCCGCCCGAAGAGAGCTACGGCTCGGATGGGGAAGTGGGCATGGAGAAACGGTCGGCCATGGATCGCTATAGTCGCGATCCCAAGCAGGACTTTATGCGATTCGGCAGGGATCCAAAGCAGGACTTTATGCGGTTCGGCCGGGACCCCAAAGAGGACTTTATGCGATTTGGCAGAACGCCCTCGGACTTTATGCGCTTTGGCCGCGCCCCCTCGGACTTTATGCGATTCGGCCGCACACCATCGGACTTCATGCGCTTCGGACGCTCGGACAACTTCATGCGCTTTGGCCGTAGTCCTCACGAAGAGCTGCGAAGTCCCAAGCAGGACTTTATGCGATTCGGCCGCCCAGACAACTTTATGCGCTTCGGACGCTCTGCTCCGCCAGAGTTTGAGCGCTACGGCAAGATGGACTCGAACTTCATGCGCTTTGGCAAGAGCGTCAATCCGGCTGCTGCTCCTCCTCGTCTACCCGCTTCAGGTGCTACCGAGTCGAACCAGACCAAGTTGCAGCCGTCCAGCAACCAGCCCGGCGAACGGAGTCCCGTGGACAAGGCCATGACCATTCTGTTCAGGAAGCAGGAGCAGCAGCAGCAGGAGCAGTTGAAGGGCGGACAACAGACGGCGGACAACTCGGAGGATGGGAGCGTGGAGCAGGAACAGTTCTACGGCCAATAGACACCCTCAATAGCTACACCACCCCACTCCATGTAAATATGAACTGACCGGACCAGGCTCGGAATGCAATGATTATGATATGATATGTAATTTTATGAATTAAAATATACGTTTTTTCCCTTCTTCCCTCGTCAAACACTTGATAAATGCCTAGGGTGTGAATTTTTAATGGGGCTGGATTAAAAATTCACCACACTTTGATCTGATCAAATTAAAAGTTGACACTCCACTACCTACATACATACATACCACCTATAAATACATCCCTAATCGAATATATATTGTATGTACCCACATATATGTATAGTTTAATTTGAAATGCATTGAAATGTTGTGAGCTAGTCTTTTCGAGTCAAAATAAAGAAATGTCAATGATAAATGGATGGCTAAGTGTTCGTTCATCTTCGGGAATTGACACATATATGTGTGAAGCACTGATAAAGCACTCATAATGCACTGAGTGAAAATGGAAAGGTGGGAAATTTGTTGTCATTTAAGCCATAAAGACGTTTTCGAGGACGCGAGGGCAGCGGCCAAATGTCCTTATATTTTTCATTATTTTCGTTTTAACACAACTCGAAACACGAGTTTAATTGCGATGTTGGGTGAGCGAGGGAAAATTTCAAAATCACCCTTAAATTTCGCGCTTACCAAATACCGCAATCGGTGTTTTGTCGAATTACTTGGGATTAATGTTGCCAGATCGATGAATTGTACTTAAACTTATTTCAAGAGGTCTGGCAACGCTGCAGATGAATTTATCTTTGTAGCGCTGAGCAAAGATAAAATCTTTTATCTGCTAGAGATGACACACTGTTTGGCCAGTGCTATATAACGGTTATACGATGTTTCACCTGCTTTCGATAGTTGCAATCGTTGTGTTTGCCAGCACTATTAAAAAAAAACATTGCCGCTACGTGATAAGAGTTCGATCTGTTGCTTCTTTTTTATTGGCAAATTCGATCAGTAGATTCGAAATTCGATCGTGCTATCTAAAAAGATTTGCCCATTAATCAACGGTAAATATACTGCATGTCAACTTTAGACCCGGCGCCTGCGTCACTCTCGCTATAGAGGGTCTAAAGTCCAACCTGTTGCATCGCCCTGATCTTGCTCTTGTTCTTATCTTGTGTATGTTGTGGGAAAAGTGTAAATACAGATATATATATATATATCCGGGAAACAGCATAGCAGAGCGGGTGCCTTTTCCACGCTATAGAAACCATTGCTAGTGGCCGCCAGGAGGAAGGAATATGTCGGCGCTGCTGAAAATGAACAGAGGTGAGTGTGGGAACATTGCCACGGCACTCTCCACTCTCTTTCGCCTGAAATCAATTTCGTGGATTACATAACCGAATTGATCAGGCAATGCAAAAGACAGAGATAGAGTCTGTGGTCAGTTGTTATCAGGCCATGGAATTTTCCCCTCATCCAGTGATTGTTTCTTTTATGTCTCTTTGTCTGGTCTTGACCAGTTCAAAGGCTCTTCACGCCCGCCCTAGTGCGCAGCGTGTCAGAGGCCGCCCAGTACCCGAGGATTACCACACACTATACGCTGAATCCCCGCGAGAAGGATGGACGGTGGAAGGAGGTCGACATGGAGCGCTGCATCGAGGAGGTGGACATTGTCATTGTTGGTGGCGGACCGGCGGGCATGTCGGCAGCCATTCGGGCCAAGCAGCTAGCTGCTGAAAAGGATCAGGTGAGATGTAGTCATTGAATAGTCAGCAGATGGATAAACTGACAAGTGGGCATACATTTTCCATTACTGCAGGAGATTCGCGTCTGCGTTGTGGAGAAGGCGGCGGAGGTGGGTGGACACATACTCTCCGGGGCTGTTGTGGATCCCATCTCGCTGAACGAACTGATACCCGACTGGCAGGAGCAGGGCGCCCCGCTCAACACGCCCGTGAGCAAGGACACCTTCTCCTTCCTCACCTCCTCTGGTCGCATCTCCATACCCATCTTCAAGGGCTGGCCCATGGACAACCATGGTAACTATGTGGTACGCCTCGGCCACCTCGTCAAATGGCTTGGTGATCAGGCCGAGGCCATGGGTGTGGAAATCTATCCCGGCTGTGCCGCATCGGAGGTGCTCTTCCACGAGGACGGCAGCGTCAAGGGCATTGCCACCAACGATGTGGGCATTGCCAAGAGCGGAGCGCCAAAGGACACCTTTGCCCGCGGCATGGAGCTGCACGCGAAAACCACCATCTTCGCCGAGGGCTGCCGCGGCCACCTCACCAAGCAGGTTATGCAAAAGTTCGGCTTGAACGAGGGCAGCGAGCCTCAGGCCTACGGAATCGGTCTAAAAGAGGTCTGGGAGATCGCTCCCGAGAAGCATCAGTGAGTGGCTGCCTTATAAGTAAGAAAATAAACGTATCTCATAATAATTTTATGCCCGATTTCAGGCCCGGCTTGGTAGAGCACACCATTGGCTGGCCCTTGGATCGTTTCACCTATGGCGGATCCTTCCTTTATCACCTGAACGAGCCCACTCCCACGATAGCTGTCGGCTTTGTGGTCGGCCTGAACTACAAGAATCCCTATCTGAGTCCGTTCCAGGAGTTCCAGCGGTTCAAGACGCATGCCAAGGTACGCGACATATTCGAGGGCGCCACCCGAATTGCCTACGGAGCTCGTGCCATCAACGAGGGCGGCTACCAGAGCTTACCCCAGAAGCTGTCCTTCCCCGGCGGCTGCCTGGTGGGCTGCAGTGCCGGTTTCCTAAATGTGCCCCGCATCAAGGGCTCCCACTATGCCATGAAAAGTGGCATGCTGGCGGCGGAGAGCGCGTTGGAGGCCATCAATGCCGACTCCCAGTCCACCGCTGGCGTAGAGCCCGTAACCTACGCAGATAAGTGAGTGGAAAGGACTTATTTGAAATGGAAATTTATATAATCAAACTCACTCAATGCAGAATCAAGGATTCATTTGTGTGGAAGGATCTGTACAAGGTGCGTAATGTCCATCCCTCGTTCCACAATCCGTTGGGCCTGTACGGCGGTCTCGTCCTGAGTGGCTTCTCCATTTTCATGGGCGGCCGCGAGCCGTGGACCCTGAAGCACGGTCCCCAGGATCATGAATCGCTGCAGCTGGCCAGTGCCAGTACGCCCATTGTCTACCCCAAGCCCGATGGCAAGGTCTCCTTCGACCTGCTCTCATCGGTGGCCCTCACCGGCACAAATCACGAGGGCGACCAGCCAGCACATCTTACGCTGAAGGACGACCGCATTCCCGTCGATCACAACCTGGCCCTGTACGAGGGTCCCGAGCAGCGCTTCTGCCCCGCCGGCGTGTACGAGTACGTGCCCAACGAGGAGGGCGGCAACATGAAGCTGCAGATCAACGCTCAGAACTGCATACACTGCAAAACCTGTGATATCAAGGATCCCAAGCAGAACATCAACTGGGTGGTGCCCGAGGGTGGCGGCGGACCCGCCTACAATGGCATGTGAATGGCAATCAATCATCGACTCGGATTCAGTTTGAGATTGAGATTAGGAAACCATTGTATACTGTACCGCAATTGCATTTGATTAGTTTTTAAAATTGAGAATTCGATAAAAATATTTGGAATTTAAGCTGAAAAGTTGCAATAAAATTTTAGATCAAGAATAGTGAAAATTCAGTTGCCAAAAAGGTTTTATTTAAAATGTTCTACTATCGATTTTTTGTTTTCGGTTTCTGTTGTTCTTTCTTGTTTCTTGTTTAAAACACCAACTTAATAGGTAAATATTGAATCCACAATCAATTTTCAATTTCAAAACCTTTCATGTACGAGTATATTCAGTGCACGGATAAAACTTGTTCTCTTTTTATATAGTTTCACATATATGTATGTATATATATATAAGTGTGTATTGTATAATATACTATCTTGTTTTTCACCAAAATGGTTTGCAATGATTTCGCTTAGCCTACGATTTACGATTTAGTTGTATAATTGTTATTAATTGTTATTTGAACAGATGATACATCGATGGATACACGTACATATATGTAGGGGTACTCCTCCTTGTCTCCGTGTGCGCCTCCGCATATCAGTTTCCTTAGACCTACCTATAGATTGAACATACATGTATGTATCTGCTGTATGGGCTGGCGTTACGGCTGCCAATGGACAACAACAATCATGGAAATACAGAAAGAACTTTGCTGTTCCTGGGTAACCTTAACACTAATATTCCGTAACAGGCAAGAGACAAGTTTTGGTACTTTTGGGGTACGCCAATTGTGGCAGCCGTGGCCTTAACTGGAGCTGGAGCTAGAGCTGGAGACGGAGACCCATCAGGATGCGTTACAAGTCTTTGTTTAATTATAATATGATGCTGTTCAGGTGCCATTTAAATCCCATTACAACAGTGCAACATGCAACAGGCTCAACATATTTTAACTATTACGCTAAAGGTACAACGAATACGAATTCACATTCTCAACATTAAATCTAGTACCATGCGCACGCAGTTAGTGTAGTCTGTCTGTGCTGTGAGTGGTCCCTGTGACCGTACATCGTCTTGTAGACCTTCTTCATCTGTACAGTGCATCGTTACTCATACATTTACGCGTATGTATATAAATCTACATATGTATATAAACCATCATCAATATATTTATTGTATTCCTAAACTAGTTTCATAGTTATCTGAATAAGCCGTCTCTTTCCTCTGCCAATCTTCCAATGCCAATTGAAATTTGTCTCTTTGTACATTACGTGCTGCTTTTAGTTCGAGTTTCTGTCTCGTGGCTGGGCTTTTGGGAGGGGGGACTTACACTAGACATGGATTAGGGGTGATTAGGTAATTATCAGTTTTCAGATTTATCTAAATAGCACAGTTAACACCTGTATCGAAATCTTTCACCATCGAGTTGTTCGTTTATCATTATCATTTGCAATCAATATTCAATAGTACAACATTTACATTTACATATATTTATTTTACTTTTTTCTTTGGTTTTTTTTTTTTTTTTGGTTTTCGTTTGTTTATTAAAAAGAGGCACTGTTTTTAAGGCAACACTACACAGTGAAGTTATATACCAGGATGTATGTATGTACATTCAAAACAAAGTAAAAGGTTTTGGGAAATTCCGAAAAGTCTTTTGCAAATTATATGAAAACTCAATTCTACAACATTCTCGCGTACAACATTCAAGGAGAGTGCAACAAAACTGTACTCACTAATATGTATGGGGTGTACATTTATAACATACATACATATATATAGTATATAGGTGTGTACATATATATATATTTACATTAATCTGTGATCAAGCTGAAATCATCTCCAAGGCATCTCAAAATATACAAATTGCTCTATGGATGAGTTGCTTTTCGCTTCAGGTTTCGGGGGCATTTAACGTTCACCTTTGTTTTGTGTATGTACGATGTACTATATGTACATATGTATATCATCGTAAGTATATTGCTAGAAAATATCATCTATAGTGTTTTGGTTTTCCTTCTATATATGGTAGACATATAATTTCGTCGTACTCCTCTTCGCCTCTTATAAATGTACATATGTGTAAAGCTGTTCAAAGGGGGGAAACCTGTAAAGTGTGTGTGTTTGCTTATTTTTACTGCTCATCTCTCTCATCTGACTCCTGGCTTCATCCATATCCATCTGCCACTGTTTTTTGCATGTTTGCATGTGTGAACGCACCTCAAATACAAATATATATATATATATATATATATATATATATATATATATATATATATATATGTATATACATAAATATACTTTCTTTCTTCCTACGATTACTGTTCTGTTCGCTGCTGTATAAAAGTGCAACAGGTCATACAATATTTGCCGAGCGCATTTACCTCTTGGTCAAATATTGGGGGGTTGGGAAAACATCGAATCGAATCGTATCGACATGGGGAATTGACATTAAAACAGACCCGGAGACACACCCACACTCGCATCCCACAGGCCACATTGGGGCCTGTGCAAATAGGGTTGGTTCAGAATTTATACAAAATGTAAATAATCATTGTAAACAGAAGAAGTGCAAAAAATACAAAATAAAAACGATAATTTCTTGAATAATTTTATTTAAATTATATATTTTGTTGAGTTGTTTGTTGATGCTGTTGTAGTTGTTGTTGTTGTTGTAATTGTTGTTGTTTTACAAAACTTTTTGTAAATGTAAAAAATACAAAAAAACTTAGGCACGAAAACTTGAATAGAAATCCACTTTAAACGTAAATTACAAAATATGACTTCGTTTTGCTTAAGAGATGAAGAGAAAAAGAGGGGGGTCTAGCAAATAGATCAAGCTTAAATCAAAACTAAATCATAATCATCAAGTGTTTAAGTCTATGTATTTGTTTATGTAATTATGTAGGTGTATTATTTGTATTTTTCTTTTTTTGCAAAATCAACCAAATCGCTAGACGAACGAACACTCCTGCTACACTTACACGAACATAACTCATAATAAAATAATATAATAAGATAAATTGCACGAAATTACAAATATTGATTGAACATTGAGTACATTTCTTTCAGTGTCTATGGTTCTTTGTGTGTGTGTATATGTGTTTTTTGTATGTGTTTGTGTGTTCAATCCATTCTCAATCATTAATCTGATAGTGCGACATGCATGCTTACGTATCTTGTAATGGGGTTTACAAACTAAGTTTAAAACTTACGGCTAAAATCAAGTATTTACAGAAAACATTTCCTCCGTTTCTCCTATCGCTTTTGCTTTCGCTTTCGCGTTCGCTTTCGCGTTCGCTTTGTTTTTTGTATGCAGCATTTGTCCTAAGATTAGATTTAACATTAACTTTAACCATAGCTGTAACTTTAGTTGTAATTGTAACTAAACTAAATCAGCTCCAACGCTCCAAACAACTTATTTCTGAGGCTCTGGGCCTGCTCTGGCCCATCCATCCCATCATGGGATTAGGATTGGGACTGGGATATTGGGGCCTAATTTCACATTTATAATTTAAAATTATAACTATTACCGTAGGTGTGTGTTTGTGTGTGTGTGTGTGTATTTAACTTACAATAAGTATAGATATGACACTGTCACTGTTCGCTTAAACCGAAAACAAAACAAAGCTCCTATCTCCTTCATTGCATTCTTCCTTCCATCCTGCCACAATTTCCAGCTGACTTTTTTTCTGAACTATTGCACTGGTCTGGAAATTGTTGCTGGTTCTACTGGTTCTTCTGCTCTTTCTCCTTCTCCTGCTCCTGCTATTGATTTTGTTGCGTTCCATAGGCCACCGCCAGCTGCTGTTGGCCATAGCAGTCATAGCCAGAACCAGACGTGATGAATGAACTTCGTATGGCGGCCACATCTTTACGCGGCGGCGGCGGCATCATGGCCAGATCGTCGATGTCGCTGATGTTCGTGTGGATCCCATGCTTCTTGTGGCTTCCGCCGCCGCCGTTTCCATTGCTGTTGTGTTGCTGCTTGTAGTGGCTGCTGCTACCGCCTGCACGTGCCGGCTATGTACCCCACCCGCCCGATATTCTCGGACGTTTGTGGTTGGGTGCATCGTAGTCCCCCAGCTGCTGCTGCTGCTGTTGCTGGTGCTGCTGGTGCTGCTGCTGCTGCTGTTGTTGCTGTTGCTGCTGCTGCTGTTGCTGCACTGCCACGGCGGCGAGGCGCACATCCTGATCGCTGCTGGGCGCACCTGCGTTTAAGATGATAAAGTCTG
Organism: Drosophila bifasciata; assembly: GCA_009664405.1. Classification (NCBI taxonomy): domain Eukaryota; kingdom Metazoa; phylum Arthropoda; class Insecta; order Diptera; family Drosophilidae; genus Drosophila; species Drosophila bifasciata. The sequence continues at coordinate 8,496,610 of CM019043.1, read as the reverse complement.
TTAAACTATTAGTTCGATTTGCTCAAAGGTCGTGTGTGTATGACAAAGGCAGGGAGGCAGGCATTCAGGCGGTCGGTGGGGGCAGGCTATCTGCGGGGGCAGATCTGGGCAGATAATCCGGTGCTGGGGTAGGCATTTCCGCCCCACCCCCCCAGAATGAGTGTGTGACTGTGTGAGGTGGTGTGAGTTTTTTCGGGTGAGTGTTTCGCATTAGTTGTTAGTAAAAAGTGAAACTAAAAACAAAAGCCAGGCAATTTATGTATATTTTCCATTTCTTTAGAATTTGAATCTCTTAAAAATCCCCCCTCAAAAAAAAGTCCGAAACTGAAGGAAAAAACAAACTCAAGATGAAAACCCTCCCCGTCCCCGAAGAAACAGAAAATCTTCGTTTTGCTTGTGTGTACACAAATTTTGCTGGATATTTGTTTGTATGTATGTATGTAGTAGATGTATGTATGTATAAGTATGTACATATGTGTGTGTGTGTTTTTCATGTTTGTTTTGTGTGTGTGTGTGTGTGTGTTGAAATTCGTTTTTGAGGCCAATTTACCGGCAAAATTCCATCTAGGATTGTGACCCATTAGCGCGCGGTACGGATATCCTTCATACTTATCATGCCCTAAAAATATTATCACACAATTGTTGGTTGTGGTTGTTGTTGTTGTTGTTGTGGTTAATGCGAATATAAAAAACAAACAAACGTATTATGTATATAACAATATTATAACAATAACAATAACAATATTAAGGTAATCGCACAGGCGACGATTCTTCAGAAATTCTCAATGGGCAAACCTGCGGATGGGGCGCATACGTAATATTTGCTGTACGAACATTACGTATACGCACCATCTGGTTTCCACAGAGAGAGAGAGAGTTCGAAGAGAAACAGAGAGAAAGTTACGTTTTAGCATTAGGAAACATGCCGCACTTTTTTTTCAACTCTAAAGAAATTTTGTTAACAAAACTGCAGAACACGTGGGCGAAAGATAGACAGCGCGCGGGGGTCAGGATAAGGATTCGGCGGAGGCCTCAGAAACCTACCTGGTGTGGGCGTTAGGTGACCCGTCGACGAGGGCCTCGAGTTGGGCATCACTAGGTGCTGCTGCGAATGGCTCAGGACGCTCAGATTGGTGGCCTGCTCCGCGTTCCCATTGCTGCCGCCTCCGCCTGGGGGACCACCGCCTCCCAGGATACTGGCGTTGTTCAAGTGCGTGATGACATTGGCGGCCGAGGAGCCTGCTCCCCCGCCGCCGCCCGAGGCATTGCTGCTCGTGCTGCTGCTGGAACCGCCGCTGCCCGTCGATCCGTTGCTGTTCTGCTGATGGCCGCTGGCGGATAGATCACGCGGCGGCGACTGTGGTTCGGCCTTGACCTTAATGGAGACGGGTGAGGTGGCGGGCGGCGGTGTGCTATTCGAGACAGCCAGATGCGAGAGACTGATCAAGGAGAGAGAGAGGTGGATTATCAATGCTTTCCGGGTATTTCTTGTGGTTGAGCGGCTCTCACCTAGAGTGCTGCACCAGACCCTGGTGCCATGTGGGCAGGCTCATGATATCCGCACTGCCGATGACGCCGGAGGAGGAGAAGTCCTGCGCCCCAAAGGAGTAGCTCGTGAGGGCGGGTATCGGAGTCTGCAGCGTCACCACGGGCGTGTTCAGCGATGTTTGGCTCTGTCGTTGCTGGAAGGGAGAGCACGGAGGGATCTTAATTGAGGGGTTGCTCGGTGTTATCTCAGAGTTATCGCCCTCTACTCACATCTGTATAGGCCACATCCTCGGGCGCAGACATGTTAGGCGGTATGGGTGCTATGGTGGGTGGTATGACGACCCGTAGGTTGGAAGCCCGTCCATTCTGGCTGCCCGGCGACTGCTGTTTGATAGGCAAGTGATGGGCTGTAAGGAATTTATTGGAAGGGTTAATATTAGGGCACACAGAATGAGATATCTGGGGGAATCTTTGGGCAGATGGGAGTTTGGCGTATGCTCGTAATGGATGGGGGGAGGACGTAATGCGCACCTATGCCAGGACTGGGACCTGGACTGGGCGATCCCACAAGCGGCGAATGGGAATGCGGATAGCCGTTCGACATCTCCAGCATGGAACCCGATGGATATACTGATGGCACCAATCGATAATAAGAAGATAAGAAAATGCACAGATACATTTAGACTTTAGATCGAAACACTATATATGTATGTAGATATACTGGAATTGTGGAACTCTGGGGTTAGATTCATGGCGGGTGAGTCGAGCGAAATCAAAAGAAACAAACGAAACACATTCTCTGTTAGAATTTTGTTTAAAAGGAATCAAGGGTTGGGAATCATGCAAAAATATAAGAAAACAAAAAAAGAACAAATAAAATTGAACGATAACAATAACGATAAAAACGATAACGATAACAACTGATAGATAGAAATATATGTGTGTGCAACCTTCTGCCAGAGACACTGTACTAACTTATCAAGGACATCCCACCTGAATCCGTCTCCGAGCTGGATGGACGGGGGCTGATGTTGGTGTGGGACATTTGTGGGCTGGCCTGCAGCAGGTTCTCACCATAGGACCCTGGCACTGGCACCGACACGGGCAGCGTGTAGCTACTGTTCGGCAACTGCCGTGGCGCCCCGGTCACTCCAATGGCCATCTGGTTGCGCTGCATCATATTCTGGAACTCCTCGTCGATCTTGTTGTACTTGGCCTCCGTTCGTGGTGTTAGCGTGTAGTCTGTTTCGGCTTCGGGCGAGTCCGGCGACATGACGCCGTTCTTGTTCTCCTTCTGTTTTCAGAAAAAAAGAAAGAGAGAGAGAGAAAGAAATGTGTAAAAGAGTGATTAAGTGCAATGCAAAGGCAGTAAAGGTGAGGCGTTTGCTTTGTGCATGTGCATGCTCTATGGGCATGCCGCACCCAACTTTCATATGCCTTGCACAGCAGTGCTGCATTTGTAATGCAAGAAAAAAGCTGCCGGCATTGCTTGCTCTCTTCCTCTCCTTCTGCTGCTTTGCACTCTTTGCGTTAAGCTGCTCTTTGGGCAGGCCACAAGTGAAAGCCCTTAAGCTCTCTCTCTCTCTTACTTAAGCTCCTCTTTGAGTGGGGAGGGGGAGTGGAGCGTGCACTTACCTCAATGATGTTCTTGTTGGTCAGCGACTCGTGCGGCTCGTTGTATTCCGTGTACTTGAGCAGCACCCTGTCCATGTCCGTGCTGGCATACTGGTAGAGCTTGTTGCTGGACGAGAAGATGATCAACGCTATCTCGCAGTCGCACAGCACCGATAGCTCGTAGGCCTTCTTCATGAACGCCGAACTTCCGCTTGTTGAAGGTCACCTGGAAACGGAGCAGAGGAGGAATCGTTTGTCAATTACCGTTGCTCTGCTCAAATATTTATGCGCCACGAATGTAATTAGACGCACAAGTGGCCGCGGCCTCAGGCCGCCGCCGCCAGCCCTTTTTTCGGGGCGAGGCGAGGGCGAGGGCGAAGGCTTGTGAATGAATCGATTATGGCGCCCAGTCAAGGTTACAGTGGTGGCCCATACAATAAACAAGTGGTTGGGGTTTGTGTTCCGGCACACCACACCGCCTAACCTTTCTGCCGATGACGCGTTTACGGCCTGGCTGAGACGACATCAGCTGAACTGAACCGAAAGCCACGCGGAAAACCCTCTCACTCACTCAGCCACGATGACGCGTCACACGCAGCTGTTGAGGCTGATGGAACATAATGAACTAGTTCCAAATGAATTCCAGCGGAAAAAACAACTAATTTTGTTTTTCAAACATTTTCAAACAAAAAGAATTGCCTTGTTATTTACGCATTCAGTTAAAAATCCCTCTAGTATCTCAACTTTCAGGGAATTATATTACCCAAAAGGATAATTGCCACCTAATTAGCGGCACGGGCACAATTAAATGCAGCCTTAGATCTGTGTAGCACCACGAAAGGTGTGCGATTTCGATTTAATTGACGTAAATCGATTCGATTCGCACCTTTATACCCTGGTCGTACCTTCCTTGGGCCTTAATTAATAAAGTTTTCTATTACATTTGATGGGGCAGAACGATTGCCATAGCAAAGAATCAATTGGCAATCCGACTGCCAGGAGCAGCATACAATTGTTGCTCACTGTAGAATTATTGGAAATGGGGGGACTCACCTGCCGATTGCGTTCATCGGTGATGCGTGATATCTGGATTTTTTTGCGACCCATGGCAACAGTTTTCCTATCCTCTTGTCGCTTTTCCGATTATTATAATAATGATGATGGCTGGATGGATGGCTGGATGGTGTCTCCCAGTGTGTTCCTTTGCTGTAAGCTTGGATGTTTCTTGGGCTCCTTATTCTCTGTAGTCTGGTGTCAGGTAAACTCTTGTTAATTATTCGTCAGGTTCCACTTCTTCGCGTAGCTGTTGCTGTTGCTGTTTCTGTTGCTGTTGCTATTGTAGCAGACTTGGGGCATATTTAATATGTGTGTGTTTTGTATCCACACACACAGACACACGTACATATATTATCCTCTATATGTGTGTATAGGGGGGGTTCCCTTATTCTCCTTGTTATTGTTGTATAAGTGGACGGCTTGTCAAAACGGCAAATTCTTCATGTATATTGTATATATATATATATTTTTATATAATTATGTTTCCATATAAATTGTATTCAGGTAGCTGCAAAGAGAGAGAGAAACACAATGAATGACCGAAGGTTGAAAGAGTGTTTGGGTGGGGGTAGGGGCTGGCAGGGGGGCTTTGATTGAGTAATTAACCCATGGCTGACCCATTTAACCCATTCACACTTAGATGGCAACTTCAAAAGGGTTTCCAGCTGGTCTCCAAAGAGGGCACATCGAGAAGGGACACAAATGGTGCCCTCCGCTCCACTGGCGTTGAAAGTTCAATGCACTGCTCTAATGGGTAGGGGAAGGAGAATGGAGGAGGATGGTCCCAGTGCCTCGCACTCAACCTCAAGGTTGACCTATTTCATCAGCTGGGCTTCAGTTAATTGATGTGGCCACATCCCACGCATGATTAGATGCGCGATTGCTCCTCCAGCGCCACTCGATGGGAGCACAGAGGCAACACTTTGATGTCCTTCGAGCGTACAGGACGACTTAGCACATTGAATCAATAAGGAAGTTTCAGTTTCACTTTTCAACTGTTTTTTAAAGCGGAACGGATGCGTCGTATCAAATCGTGTTTGCCTGTAGGGCAGGCAGCAATGCCAAACACTCCTCGCTTCAACAAGAGAGCCGGAAGTGGGCAGGAAGTGGAAGGAAGCTGGAGGCAACTTGTTGTTGGTCTCTCTCTCACACACACACACACCCCCCTGTCTCTGCCTTTGGGGGCCCGTAGCTATGGCAGTGGCAATGGCACGTGGCTGACAAGCACAAGGCAATGTCTTTCCCCCCTCCAGGCACTTCTTCTTCGAGGCAACATGGACGAGGAAGGAGCACGAGAGAGCATGAGAGAGCACACGGAAATCGAGGCGGATAAATTTCATTTGCTTCCATCGTCGGTTGCTTTTGTTGGTGTTGTTGCTGTAGCTTTCCTGTCTTGGCAACCCAAAAGAAAACGGGAAAGGGGCGAGTGGACAGGCGCTGGCACCACTTTGCCTTTGGTTTTGGTTCACGCAGCGCGTCTGGAAAAGCAACAGCGACGACGACGACGACGACGACGACCTACGCAATATGTTTCAGAGAGAACTCCAGAGTGGGAATGGGAATGGCAGTGGGAGTGGGAGTTGGTGTGGGGTTCTGGGCTTTTAGCCTTGACGAATATGTGTGTGACAGCCAGACACACACACACACACACACATACAGAGAGAAAGACACGCAAGTAGAGGGCAGCAGCAGGGAGCAGCAGGACACACTCAACAAATTCTGTGTATCGAAGAGCCTTTGCCCCCTCCTCGTGATTATGCGTGAGTTTTGTATTTTTGGTGACTCGAACATTCATTATTGATATGGAAAACGGAAAAAGAAACGAAACGAAACGAAGAAAATATACCAAGAAAAAGCCAAAGAAAATCGAAAGGAAACGAATATTGTGTACAAATACACTGGAGGCGGAATGTGAATCGATAATGATATTGATGACGCGACAAAGTTTGATTTCCGACTCCCAAAGTTTCCCGGGGGAAACAGCTTGGGTTCGGCCCATACAATAATTATCCACTTTTTTGTAATCAATATTCGATTTTAGATAATCCTAATTTGTTGCTTTTCTGCCACTGTTTATCTTTGGACTAAGCGCTTTGGCCCATAATTAAGGGACACCTAATCCGCTTAGGCTTTGCCCCACACAGCTCTCAGACAAACACACGACGAGACTCGAGTGCGGTTCGAGTGGCACACAGTGGAGAGTTCTTTTCGCTTAAATCATATTTTATTTAATCTTTCGCTTTTGTTTTTTTTTTTGTTCGTTCGTTAAACGCAAAACCTTAAACAGAACCGATAAGCGGCTGACATCGGTGGGGAAGGCATTGCGTCAGTGCGTCAGGGAATCATGAATAATTCAAGGAATATCCAAAGGAGAAATCTAAGGGAAGGAGAAGGAGAAATGAAAGGCAAATAAAGGGTATGATGCATGGACAGAGGGATATCTGTGTGTCATGTGTCGCTGCTGGCTTATCACACCTCTCCACTCTCCACTCCACTCTGCACTCCACTCAAGTGAGTCAATTAGTTGAAAGCGAAAGCCCCAATCCAAGGGCATAAGCGAGTCTCCGAATCTGCATTAAAGTTGGAGGAGAAGGACTTACATGTAAGATGGGTAGCAAGCAAACAGCAGGACATCAATTGCTGGCATTAAAAATGCTACAAATTTGTAGCATACTTATCAGCGACTGCAATTGAGTTACATTTGCTCGAAGGATAGATGGGGGAGGAGGTTTGCAGTGCGGCATTGAAGCCAAGACTGGGGTAGCCAAAACTAATGCGAATCTCGGTTATAGTTATGCAACGCACTGTTTGTATTCCCTTGAGTGTAGATATGGAAAGTAAAGAAAGGGTCAAAGTCTCAACTTATTTCCTGGCCAAGTTCTGCTGAAGTCATAGAAAGTTTTTTATTTATTTGAAAGTTTATTTAGAAATGTGTATATAAACCTTATATTTGGCTGTAGCTAACTCCTTCCTGGTTGCTTTCCCTTTCTGTGTAAACTTCCCCATTAGCCTGAAGGAGCGGGCTTTTTTTTAAAGGATTTCTCGGATCTTATTCCGCGATTTCAGTTACCTTAGGGAACACTACCTTGGGGACACTTTTTTTGTAATCTCTTTTTCATTCTGTGTGTTTTTTATGCACAGTTTTTTGTTGTAGTTATCGCAAATCTGCATTCACTCGTGCCGCATGCGGTGCCACCAATATCTAATCGCGTTTCAAGCTGCCAAAATTGTTTCCCTTTCTTTATAAATTATTAGAAAATGTTCGCGTCACACTACACTCACGAGCAGGGCAGGGTGCGGGTGGTGGATAAGCGACTCCTCAAGTGGTGTCAGGTGTGCAGATTGGACCACAGTAGGGGCAGAGAATATTTGACTAATTGCAAGCAAAGAAAAAGAGAGATGGCTAATCAGAGCGCAATGGAATGGAATGCAATGCAATGGCTGCCACATAAAAACCTAAAAAACAAAAAGGGAATTTGATGTGCCCCAAAGGCTGAAAGAACTTAACACGGTTTTCATTGCAACAACTAACTGAAGGAATCGCCTCTTCGTCTCGCTTTCTGTGGGTCAGCACTTGAGTGGAAGGAAGGAAGGAAGGTACGTAGGAAGATGTACTTCCCATTGCTGCTCCTCTGTGTATCTGTGTGTGTTTCATTGGATGCAGATGTGTGTCAAGACATTTGTCTTCTTGCGGCATGGGGCAATTAAGCAAACGTAGCAACGTGGCAACGACTGCCGACTGCCACATATTTCTCCGTTTAATTGGCCTCCCCAAAAGTGTGTGGCGACAAAGACGACATCATTAGGCCAATGGCCAAAGAACACACAAGCCACAAACATATATCTTCGCATTTACATGCATAGCCCATCCAAAAAAAGTCAAATGAATACTTCAAAAGTAATCATCAATCAATGAAATATTACAAAAAGGAATAGTAGAAAGTTCGACAAAAACATTTCCCAATCGATGAGGAAAATGATTACAAAAGCATCACATGGGTCCAAGGGGGAGGTCTCTCCCTCTCCGCTACCCCCTTAACCTAACCTAACCTAAGAATCACTTTGAAAGCGGAAATCCCTATTCCTAATGCTCTCCCAAAATATAGCCAGATTATTGTATCTATTTAGATGTTTTTTCTGATTTCTGTTCTGGATGCTGTTCTCTGTTTAATCCACAAATTGTTGGTACTAAGGAACCCCCCCATTATTGATTTGATTTTCGAATATGAATCACTTTCTGTGGCTTTTTCTTTGATGAAATGAACGCATTAACGCCGCGAAAACTTGTTGCCTGCTTTGATTGCTCCCCCAATTAGCATTTGTTGTAAATAAATTTATGCAAATGTTAAACTTTTTCCGTATTTTGGATGAATGAACTCGCAACCGAAAACCAGTTGTGCGAATGCGATGAAATGAAATGAGATGAGATGACTGGAGATCAACTAAGGAGAATGCAATGTCTGGGGGAGTCTGGGAGAGAAGATACACTCGGTACCTTTCATAAATTTCATTTTTATGGCAGCTGCCGCCACCAAATTTCAAGTTTAAAAAACTCCATACGAAAGGTATTTGTCACTCACGTTAATAATTATATAAATTATTATATTTAATGCGTGTAATGTATTAAATACATTTCTTTTCATTTTCAATGGGAAGATTCATCGATAGAAATATTCTTTTTGGCTAAGCATCTTTTGATAGGCTTTTCGACTTCACTTTCACTTTTCAGCGGAGCTCTCCTTGTGGCGGATCATTCTCAGTCGGCAGTTCATTCGTTGGGGGGGGATTCTCTGGATATAAATCTTGACTTAATTAGAGACACGCGCGTGCGATTTAAAACGCGACATAAACGCGTCATTTGAAGCGGCCACTGAGGCGGAACTACAGTCGAAGTGGGGAGTAACGCTGGCAGGCGTTAGGGAATGTAGCCAGTGCGGGGGGGAAATTAACAGTTTGGAACCCAATAAATTATTGTGTGAACATCATTATAATGTTTTTGTTTATCTCCTCTAAGCCCTTCATCTTCTAAGGAATGTGAGGAGAATGTTGGATCTTCACAAATCGCTGAAAGTCGCTAAGAGTCGCTTAAGAAAGGACCTAAAAGAGGATCACTAACTCAAGGAAATGCCATTGCAAATATTTGAACACTTTTCTCACGCGATTTGGGACATGCAGAGGGTGGCAGTAGCAGTGGCAAGCAGTTCCGCAAATTTCAAGGTTTTTTTATGCTCAAAACAACAAAAAAAAAAAAAGAAGAACGCACACACGCGTCGCTTGGCGTCTCCGTCTCCCCCCATGTTAAGGTAGTCGACAGACGGGGAACACACACGTTTGATTCCGCTCTCTATCTTATCGCTAAACGCACACTTAAAAGCAGTCAGAGAAGAGGGAGAAGGTGGAAGGTGGATGTACAGGGAAGTATACAAGATAGAGAGCAAAACAAAAAACACTAAACACTATAATGATACATAATAATAATTATACAACAACAAACAAAAAAGCCAGCAACAAAAACATAATTATCACACAAAGAGTGACAGAGAGATAGTCACCGCGGGGAGATCAGTGATGGAAACACACACACAGACGCACAGACACACAGACACACGGCACACGGCATTGCCAAAAGTAATATTTATATTTTTAATAACTACACCAATACACATGCAAGTGATAAGAAATAACTTTCGCTTTCGTTTTTCTCTTCTTTTTTGTTTTTTTTTTGCCAGATAGTAGTACAAAATTTGATTGCGAATTTTGTTGTTGTTGGTTTTCACTTATCAACAAAAAACAACAACAATAAAAACAATGCCAGAAAATTCACTCCACTCCACTATCCATGAAGCAGCAACAAAAATTTGCCAACAAGAAAGACAGAAGAAGTAGACGAAATAATTCAACTAAATTTTAGGTGTGTGTTTTTGATAAGAATTTTTGTTATTCATTCGTGAGTGTTCTTTGTGGCTTTTCGCTTTCGTTTGGATTTTGTTCTTTTGGCCATAAATGCGGCAGATGCGGCAGGGAATGTTTTTAAAGGGGGTATATGCGGAAGGTAGAACTACTGTTATCGCATTAATGCATTGCCCCGAAATGTGTGTGTCCGTTTATCAATTATCGCCATGGCTAAGTCCAAAATCGAACGATAGATTATCGCCTTTCAATTGCTTTGTTTGTTTGTTTGTTTGCAGGAGAGGAATGCCAATCCAATCCAAATCCAATCCTCTGCAATTGCTGCCCTGTGGGGGCCTCTGCAGGGGCCTCCGACTGCGTGTAGTAGGTGTCAAAGTGCATTGCACGCATGTCCCGCTGGCAAAAACAGGCAAAGGCAGCGGGGAGAGACGAAGAGAGAGAGAGAGAGTGAGAGTGGAAGGGGGGAGTGGAGAGAAAGACCTATAGCGATAAGAGAAATCCATATTTCTTTTCTTTTTGCATTGCCAGACAGTGGCAGAGAGAGAGCGTGGGGGGAGGGTGCGAGAACTGAAACAAAGTGCAGACAATTATCAGTAAATTTGCCAATCAGTCGGTCAGTTCGTCATGCCGTCGAACCGTCGAACAGTCAGTCATAAAAACTAAATGCAAAAGAACTCAAACTCAAACTCGAACTCGAATGATGATAATGCGGCGTCTGAAGGGTGAAACAGTGGAAATGGATTTGAACTTCGCTGGAAGCACGATCAGTGTTTCTCTCCTTCCATCCGTCCGTCCCCCCCTGCGATTGATACGAAATAACTGTTATCAGTTTTCAATTGTATTTACATTTACATACATATGTACATACATATACTTTTATAGATGTTTTATAGATGTTGTGTGTGTGTGTGTGTTTGCAAGAGAACTTTTAGCATAAAAAAATGGAAATTGATATATTGGCAAGATATAGAGCTGCGATATCTCTCTGCTGGAATCGAATGGAATTGAAACATTTGTTTGATGAAGAAGGTAACAAATCGAAGGGAATTCCATAGGTGAGACGAAACAAAGTGGAAGTAAAACGAACCCCCAAACGATATCTTCTTTGCTGGAATCGCGCGAATCGAATGACGTCAGTTCTGGTGATTTTCTGCTTCTTTCGGTTCTACCGCTCTACCGGCTACCCGTGCACCTCCTCTATTGGTAATTGTAAATGATTGATAACAAAAATATGACCGCCCTCAGTCCTGTATCGCTTTGGTTTATAAGTACCTATTATACCAGTAATTGCATATGTAAATAATTGATAAGTCCTGTGTGTAGTAAATCCCTATGATACATTGAAATTTCCAACAAAATGATCTCATACATTTCCAGATAACTTGTTTCATTTTTCTTGCATTTTTTATCCGATTTGTAGAACTTTTCTTTGCACATAAACTTACATGAATCCGCTCTTAAAAAAAAAGCAACGCAACTATCTCCAAGAACTGCTCAAATAGAAATCGAATCTCCTTTTGTGTGTGTGTGTGTGACGGGCGGATGAATCTCAAAAGTCGCTTTGAAAAATGGTTTGCACAAATATTTCCGCAGGAAGTTCAAATGCAAATTTGTTTGAATTGTTGTTGAAATTATTGTTAAACAATTGTTGGGCTTTGTTTGAGAAGCGCTCGAGGGCTTTGTTTGATAAACATCGGCGGCGGCGGCGGCACAAAAAATGCGAGTAATGTCTGTTGTGATATGTTTGCTGCTTTCTGTTTATTTTTGAAACTTTGTTGCTTGGCGCGCGATTCGGTTTTTATTTTTATTTATGTTTGACCGACAAAATCAAATTGATATTTGTAAATATAAACAAAAGGCGATTCCGATTGTTGGAGCAGGCGGAGGACGGAGTACGGAGGAGGTTCAGGCGACGCGTTGCGGCAAATAAAAGTTAAAAATAAAAATGTATAATTGTCCGACGGTTGGCGTGGCGTGCCGTGATTTTGTGTTTTTTTTTGTATTTCTATTTGTATTATTTCGTATTGTTTGTTTGCAATTTATTTATGGAAATAGACGTTTAAATTTGTTTATAGATTTGGAGTATAAATAAATTATTGCGCGTAGAGCGAGAGCAGCGGCGGTGGCAACATAATTTCCGTATAGCACATTTCTCGCGCAACAAATTTCCCGTCTGAAGGAAATATCCGAAAGAACCGATCGAATGGGAGGGATCGTATCGTTTTGAATTGGCTCGAAACGCAACGAATTTCAAGAATATAGTCTGAATCTGAATCTGAGTCTGTATCAGAAATCAGAATCAACAAGGGCAGTCAGTCTCCAATGAAGAAGCGCGCACGGCAGATCCCCGAAAAAAACTGAAGAAGCGGCGCTGCGGACGCGTACAAACGTACTGACGGATACGGCTGTCGTTGACGTCGTAATGCGAGGCGGCGCGCGAATACCACACAGAAAAACACCCAATACTAAAGCAGAGCGCACACAGACACAAAGCGAGAGAGAGAGACAGTGCGAGCAAGCAAGAAAGAGTGAGGAGGATACAAACACACACACACACACAGTCTCGGCCCAAGGCCCAAGTGTTGCCTGATTCTAACGGTATGTATGATGGTATTTGTGTGTTGCTTCTACTGCAGATTCCATTCGATTTCATTTCGTTTCTTTTTTTGTGTAACAAAATATCACACACACATACTCAGAGAGACAGAGAGAGAGAGAGAGAGCGAGCGATTCTGACTGGGAGAGAATTTGTGCTCGCGCAGGCGCTGCTTTTTGAGTTTGTGCTCAAAACGAAAGGAAAGTTGAGTGACTTTCGGCGCGAGGGAGAGGGGCAGGGTGCGTGCTTGCGGGAGTCAAACATGAAACATATGGTTTTTGTTTGTGCTCCCGAGGTCCCAGACGCTTTGACACCCACACAGGGGCACACACACACATACATACAATTGATCAATCAGCCGTTTTTCGTGAGGTGGCGGCGGACGGGCCACAGCAACAGTTACAATTTGTCTCTTTTTGCTTCTTTACCGGATTCCGTTTTGGTGTTCCTACGATTTTATGTTCGTTTTTGGTCTTAGGAATACCCTTTGCAGAGAAAGACAAAGAAAGGGATATGAGTTTAATGCCTTTGAACAGATGTTGGCTAATGCTAGGATAGGGAAGAGCATCTGCCTGTCGGTGTGTTTATATGGAAACTACCAAAAGTGTTTGCTCTGTTTTCTTAGCTTTCCTTCGGCTTAGGATACAATTTGAGTAGCCAAATAAATGCCAATGCATTTGGTAGGGTATCAAAATGTTTTAGTCTTTGGGAAAAAAGCTTCTTGTTTTCCTTTGGCTCCAGCTCATGAATGTTAATTATCCATGGAAGCTCGCTCTGCCCTTGCCCACCCCGTGCACAGCTACCCCTACCCCATATCACTACCCCTGCTACCAAAACTAATGCGTTGCTTTGGTTTGTTTTCTGTTTTCCGTTCTCCCTCGCACTCCCTCTACCCTCATTATTTTGGGGGTTCTCGTGCGACAACACATTGTCCTTGTTTCGTGTATCCTCTTAACCACCCACGCACATTCCCCGCACCATCCCCATGGCTCACGAGCCAGCACCACTTTAAGCGCAAACACACGCCATGCTCCCACCATGGGAGCCCTCCTGTGGTAGCCAGCTTGCCGCACTATTAGTTGCTGCTTCCTGACGAGGCTTAATAAAAACTTTGTTGACCTGTGACCTGTGTTTGGCAGTAGCATAAAAAAGCATTCAAAGCAGCAAAATAGGACCACAACAAAACAGAAAGTGAAAGAAAGAACATAACGACGGAGAATAGGTGGGGGGGGGTCTGAAGAGAGTGTCCCATTTTCTACGTGGGTTGTCCTTTGGAGTATAATCGTATATGGTATTTCCATTCATTGTTTCTGCTTCGATTTATGATGGCCTATTCATACAGCAGACAGAACGACAGAGACAGAGAGAGACAGAGAGATGGCGGGTGAGAGGAAGAGAAACAGTGGAAGAGGAAGACGAAAGCAGAGAATTTGCAAGGGCTGGCTGGGCAATGGCAAATTGAATTCAATTTGTAAATGCGATTCATAACTAAGTAGATTCCATCCCATGCCATCGCATACCAAAACCATTCCTCCAGCGCCCTTGTCCTTGGTCGATTGTACCGTAAATGGAATATTAGGTATATTTCCAAATGGAATGCTCCCACTTCTAATGAGAGGACAATGGGGATAAAAGGCAACCCCCGCCAATTTGATATTGGAATCATAAATAACGCAATTGTTTCGTTAACATTCGATGGAAAGGAAGATGGAAGCAGCGATGGATGCATAGGAATACGAAATAAAAGTAGCTGATAGAATGGTCAGAAAAGTAAGAAATATTCTGCTTAAGTTTAGATTTCCCCATAGTAGAAGAACTCTTGATTTAGGAATAATTCAACCTTTGTCATACACTTCTGATACGCACTGTCTCTGGCTGAACACAGGATCTCCAAGAGAGGAGCAAGCAGAACAATGGGGCGTAGTGGAATGTTGTTCAATGGAGCTTCGGCTGCTGCTGGTGCTGGTGCCGCCCGTTAAATGGTTGGCAAATCTTTAACGTGACTTTTTACAGCAATATGCAAATGCCAGATGCTGCTGCAACTGCACGAAAGTCCCTTCCGCCCATTCCTCCCCTGAACTGTTTTCTGTAAAAATCACGCATAACCGATCCCAAGTGCAGCGGGACCATGTTACCCGTTTTATGGTTCTCGAGAGATCTCTCTTTGCAGCCTCTCAGCGGCGCCACACAATGTTGCACGGAAGGGGCAGACGGATGCGATGCACAGCTTCTTTTCGTTTCGTTTCGTTTCGTTCAGCATGTGGCACATTGGCATTGCATTGCATGCCACATTCGTGGCTCAGTCGATGTCCTTGTGACTTTTAACGCCTCTGGCATCTCCAGAGGCAGCCCCTGGTGGCTGCTGTTGCAAGCGAAGGGTGCGACAACTGCCAACTGCAAACAGTCGTCGACAGTCTTAATTCAATAAACGCCGCTCAGCGATTCGCCCATGTGCCCATGTCCATTTTCCCCTGTCCCTGCCTGCCTTACGCTGCATGTGGACACACATGTGCAACATGCGGCAGCAGCAGCAGCAACAGCCTCAATGTGTTTTTGAGTCCGACTTAACTGCCGCTGCCACCGCCGCTGCGACTGCCCCTACCATGCAGCTAGCCGTTGCCGTTGCAGGGGTTTCCTTTAGCGATCTTCACCCCAAGCCAAGCCAAGCCAGAACCATGCACCACGTGGAAACTTCACTGCACTTCACTTTGCTGTTTTTTGTGTACCCTTTGCACTTGGAACACCAAGGGGTATGCTGTATTTGTAGAGACAAATATATTGGAATTCTGATTTCCCAAAACTTTCTGATAAACTCAGGGAAAGTCCAAAATAAAATACAAAAGAATACATAGGGTATCCCTATAGTCTATACATCGCTTCCATCGCATACTGTTGCTGTTGTAAACGCTGCGTAGGTAATTTTCATAAATTTCATTCATTTCCCCCCACAAACAAAACAAACGGCGGAAAGTATCTTTTGGATGCAGCATTACACAGAGTATCTTGTATCGTGTACATACATATATTGTACCCCGCTCCCACTCCCTGTGGTGTCCATAAGCATACGGAAATTACAGGGAAAAACACGAAGCATCTTTTTAATTGCTTGACGAGAGAAAGAGATTCGAAATTTTAAATTGAAAAATGTCTTTGCGGGGAACATCAATTATGCAAATATCCTGTAAAGAAGGAGCTCAAGTAATTATGGAAGGAGAGTGAGTGTGTCCTCCCCCTGTATTTGTATTTAAAGAGTGGCATTAGCATTGTCTAATTACATTTCAATTGGTTGGCTTAAACAGGACTTACAGTGCCATCTCTTCTCCGAACTCCTCTCCATGCCTTTCATAAAAAAACAAAAAAATTAAGTAGAATCTCGAATCAATTTCGGGCCGAGCATTGAGTGCAATTTAAATGTGATTAAATGTTGGCTTAAGGACACTCGAAGCGGAGGGCAAAAAATAATACCTTAACCACTCAGCCTCCCCCTTCTTCCCTCTCTGTGATGAATAATCTAATCAATTTTGCCCACGCTCTCGGAGAAAAGTCAAAGCCTGATGCCTCCAGGAGTCTCTCGTCTGCCTGTCATCCTGAATAAATTCCACCTTAACACGTGTGCCACAGAAGCAGGGGTAGGCATGGACTGGGGTCTGGGGTCTGGGCCAAGGGCACTGCTGTGAAAGCATTTCACTGTTTGCATGAATGATAAGTTCCCCAAACAGAGAGCAGGCAGACCCTCGGGAGAGGGGGGCGGGGGCAGGGCCATGAGGGGAAAGCCTTTCTCTATAGCTGGCTTACAATTCTCTGGTAAAAATCTCTCTCGTGTCTCTCTAATTGCCCCTGACAGTTGCTTGACTTTCTAATTGTTTTCCACCAAAAATAATCCACGTGGCATACTCATAGTAGTACATAGTTGCCGCATGCTACAACAAAAAACCAAGCTGGAAACTGTCAACCATTATTCACTAACAGTTTTTCCCATTTACTTTTCTCACTTTCGAACGATTAAGGATGAAGGATTGCACATATTTAATGCAGTTTTATCGAGAGAAAGGACAATGGAAGGTAAGCGCGAGCTTTATTCATGATTCACATTCCACTCCTACGCAAGAATTTATTTTCTCTCCCACACAAGAGTAACAATCAAATGAGTGGGGAAATAAATAAACGACATTGATTGAGGTAATCATTTCCTATCAATCAAATATGTACACAAATAATATACAGTATAAGTATATGTAAATGATACAGATACAGAGAGATACACTCACTCCCATGCGCTTTTCGAATGATGTGCAAATGGAATAAATACCAGGTAAATGAAGCGCTTTAAATGCAACTCAAAGCTGGGGTTCAAGACCACAACCCCCACCCTCATTACCGCACCGAAGTATGCTATACAAAATGTATTATAATATTTCCTTCTGGGGAAATCCTTCAACTTTTTAACTGGAAGTTTAAATTATCTGTTTACCTGTGTGAAACATCATAAATGCAGCCATTCCTTGGAAATCTGAGCTCTGAAAACCAATTAGAAGCATTTCCATTTGCATTTCACTTTTCGTTAGAACTACCATAATAAGTTTAAGCTTATTTCAAAGCCTTCAACTTGTTGAATTTCCTCTTCAGAGGAATATATGTACCATCCTTGGATGGTAGTGAAAACCGGAACCAGGTGATGGAAACAGCAACAGGACGGAGGAGACAGGCATCCAGAACAGAGTTGAAGACAAACGACAGAGGCAAAAAAGATACACGGAAATTGAAGGAAACTCGCAGAGCAATAAAGAAAAGTGTCCCGCGCACACACAAACCCACCCACACATACACCCACTGCGAGAAGGGGGCGGGGGGTAGGTTGAATGGATGGATGGATAAGTTTTATATAATTTCTTCCCCGCCAAAGAACTTGAGTTATGGCCCCACCACCCTAATACGTACGCACATATAGAACACAATATTTCCCTTAATGTCTTTATTATGTTCCATTGAGTGTAAATATTTGCCTTGTACACACACACACACACACACACACACTGCCATTCTGCCACAGTTTGTGGCAAGCTTCGTAAAGCGTGGCACGTGCTGGAAAAGTAGGATATTTTTGGGGGGGGGCCCGTGGCAAGTAAACACGACTCACCTTAGCGGAAGAAGTATCTGCCTCTTGCCTTTGGCGGCAGACGACGACCAACAACAGGTACAAAATATATTTTCACTGCAATGAAAAAGAGAAGAGCGGCATAAGCCCAATGAAAATGTTGTCAATTTAAGCAAAAGGGGGCAAAAAGCCCAAAAAAAAAAAAAACAGAAAAAAAAAACGCTTGAATAACGCAAGCGATTTATGACGCGCGCAGTTCAATGGACACGCGTTTTAACACGCGTTAACCTCCTGCAACGCATTGCGCCCCCCTGAAGCCCGGACTACAACTCTTTCTACTGCTCTTTCAACATATGCGGCATGTGTGCGTGGCATGCCCCCAACTTGGAAACATACACAAAGAGAGAACGAGAGAGAGAGAGAGAGAGATAGAGCTGGAGTGCTGAAGTTCTGGAGACAAGTGCTCAAAGCGAGTTTAAAGTTGAAGGGATACCATAAATCTTGTAAGCTGATGCAAAGCGACAGTCGACAGTCGAACCGAACAACAGGCAGCAGATTGAAACAGCCAGAGAATGGATGTGGCAGCCACATCGACATCATCATCATCATCATCATCATCATCTTGGCTTCTAAGCCAATAATTTATCTGCTAAAATCTACGAAAATCTAAACTTATTTTTATCCATCACAAGACTCACTTCGATCTCAGCTAAAGACAATGAGAACTCGATGATGAACTTGATTCGATTTTTATTTTTAGCAGAAGTCTTAAGTTTTCAGGTTTTTGGTCTTTGAACTCTTCCAAAAACTACCAAAAATATATAAAATAAACTATTTTGAAACACTTGAGTGTTTGTTGCACTTGAACTTTAGACTTAAGTATACTGTTATATCTACGAAATACCGAATAGATTTACAGATAGATTTGTTTAAACAATAAGTCCTGCAAGAGGACTTTTGGATACCACAAACGATAAAAAAAAAGACAGATAGATAGATGAACAAAAGAAGATCAATAGAATACAGATAGAGCATCCTTATTTGTAAGTATTTCGATCATTTTTTATCTGCTTAGACCGACATCTTCTGCCTCCTTCAATCTCTTAAAAGACTCCCTTTTCCTACTTGCTGTTTCTGGTTGCGGCTTCCTTATTCCTGCCACTCGGATGACGCTCAATTCCTTTTGCCTTGCTTTTTGATTCAATGAGGCACATTTCCCGCCCTTCTCCCCGCTCTCGCTGGACTGGACTCTGATTTGCGTCTCGGCCTCAAGTGGTTGCATCCTCTGGATGTTGAGGCAGCTTCCTGGTTTTGTGGCAGCAGGAGATCTCAGACCAGAGGCAGAGACAGCATACAGCAGACAGAAGTAGTCGAGTTTCGAGTGTGGATGTTCTATGGCCAATGTAATGGTATTTTGGGGTGTGAGGGGTCGCATTTCACTTGAGCATTACCTCAAATGTATGTATGTATGTATCTTTGTCTTTGTATTGGTTTGTATCTGTATCGTTTAGTGTTTAGTTTCTTTGAGTGTGTGTGGGTGAGAATGGAGGGCCTGCATCCACATTTCATTTGCTGTCTTTTTCACCTCAAGACCCAACAGAAGCAGCAGACAGCAGCAGCATACAGCACACTATGGGAACTTTTACCATTTTTTCTGGCCAAAACCCATTTTTCGAAAGTACTTAAAATAACATATTTGTAGCGCTAATATATCCGAATAACATTGATCTTTAATGTTACGTACCAAAAAATTAACAGTCGCATTACTGTTAAGTTAACAGCTGTTAAAGTCAGCTGTTTTTGCTCGATAGACTAATGTTGATGCAAAAATTATTTTTCATCAACTTTAAATTACTAAAAAGTAGTAAATTCATCAATTCAAGTGAATTTTTTACAATGGATTAGAATCAGACAGGTATGTAATATGTGTTTGCGAGTTTAAACTGTAAAAATGGCCCTCGCAATTATGCCTAAAGGCTCATTTTTTAACAAGCATAAATTTGTGACAAAAATTTGACTTTGAAGAGGCGTACAAAATTTGTGCCGGGTCTTGCCAGCATCCGACTATATGCATCTTTTAGAAAATTTAATTCTTGTTCAAATGCATATAGTCATAATCTGCGTTTTCTTGCGTTTATTCTGATATTTCGGTTTCTAGACAAAAGGTAAGGGTTGCAATCTCCGAATTTTTTGCAATTTGGCATGCAGGAAGTACGAAAAATCAGTTTAAAAAGCCAGAGAGGACGCCATTACGAATTAGTTGATAATATATTGTTCTGAGGACGATGAGGGGGCTATGTTAGCGACCAAAAAAAAAACATTTTTTATAAAATATACAAAACATTTAGAGAATGACATAGAATGTTGCTGCGAGATGAAATTAAGCACGCAGATTGGCTTAAATCATTTACTATGGTGAAAAATTAACATAAATTGGAAAACAGTTGGGTGGCTGGCATTTGCCATATATAGTACATATGTCTAAAAAGTGATAGAATGCAACGAAGAGAAGTGCAGATTTAGCGGTATCTAAGGCACGAAATTTAATATTATTGATTCATTCAAGCAGCGAGCGCAGCTGCGCGAGACCGCTGATAACTTGACCTTGGATACGTTTTAAATTTATAGGCCTTATGTCCAGAAAAAGCAATATCAATTCGCAAGACTTTGAGCAAGCCAGTTGCAGTACCCACAAAAGTTCCTACTAGCGGGGCACTAGCTCTCATGTTGGACCAAGGCTTGACATATCAGCCCTTTTTATATTTTTTTTACCTATTTTTAGGGCGTGCCACGCCTTTTTGAATAAAATATTAATTTCCCAACATGTTCCCGAAATTATTTTCTTTTTACAATTTTAAAAATAAAATAAAAATTTTATTTTTATGAAAAAAAAGGAGTTGCCACGCCCATTTTTTCAAAATACATTCATTTTGCTCTTATCAACTCATATCAAAAAACTTAATCAAAAAAATATCGTTTCGTTTGGAAGTTATTAATTATTGCCACAAAAAGTGGTCAAAGTTCCCATAGTGCAGCAGCAGCGGCCATAAGGCACAGATCTTTTCTGTGTTATGTATCTACATATGCATGTGTGCTTGTGTGTGTATGTGTGGATATCTGTATATTTGTGCAATGTTTCCTTTGATTTTTTCGTTGTTTTTTCGACAATAAAAGCAAAAGTCAGAGGCAGTGGCGATGGCAAAAAAAAGGGGGAAGCATAATTGGGAAATTCAATAATTAAATTCCTATATGAATTCCATAGAGAGAGAAAACATTTCGATGGTAGTGGTGAACCCCCTTTTGCCACACCCCTGGATACAGAAGAAAACCCAAGAAAGATATTTCCCGTGTACGCAAATGTTATTGACATGGCAGGAATGGTTGGGGCAGGAGCAGCAGTGGCAGGAGGAGCAGCGGCAGGGGCATCGTCAGACCGACGCCCAGACTGACAGGCAGCCAAGCAGCAGCCAAAGAGAGAGAGAGAGAGAGAGAAGGAAAAGGGAAGGAGGCAGCAGGCAGAAGGCACTAGGCAGGGGGGAGACGGGGCTTGGGCTTGTGGGATGGGGTACGAGTATGTGGCATGGGGCATGCCACTTCTTCCACTGATGTTACCGTTAAAAGAAATGCAATTAAAATGAATCTCTAGAACCCCTGAGCAAGCCGTAGCAGCACCAAAACGGAAGCAATTAGTAAAACTGAAAGCAAAGAAGGGGACCGGGTCCCGTAGAGATCTCCTCCCAGAGGCACAGACATCTTCCATCTCCTTGTAATCCGTGGCAACACAAACACAGAGAGAGAGAGTTCTTTCAACAACACAGACACAACGCGTGCTCTATGTGGCATTTGCATTTTTTGGGGACTGATCGTGCGGCTGAAGGTACAAATCCATACGAAAGGAAGGAAGGAAGGCAGGGGAGTGGTGTGGTGTGGAGTAGAGTGAGAGAGTGAGACAATGCACTTAGGAGAGCAGAGCCAATCCTTTGGCTATGGTGACACACCCTCCATCCCCTCCCACTCCATTCCCAGCCCCCCACCCACCATTTGTTGTTCTTCGTCACGGCTTTGGGGAGCGACAGACCCCTGTGGAAATCATAATTTTTCAATAATTCCTTTTGTCATTCATATTATTTCGGTTTGGGGTTACACCAAAGGTACGAGAAGACACTAGGGATGGGGATACTAAATATAGTTGAAAGATATCTGAACACCTCTTCGGGTGCCAGTAATCGATTATTTAACGACTTGGAATCATTGATTACCATTGATTACTGTCTAAAATGGGTTATGGGAAATCATATCTGAACTATCTCCTGTAGCATATATTCCGAAAGTGAACCCAAATAAATATTCAATCAATCTCAGCAGTAGACGTAGACGGGCCTCCTTTTGGACCGTTGGACCACCCACCAGAATCATCAACAGATTGGGAAATGCAATAGCCGCCGCCATTCCCCTGTCCCACCCAGTAATGATCGAATATATGTATGTAAAACGAAAGCAAACATAAAATCTGTATAAACATGGGAATCAACACAACAGACAGACATACAGAAAGAAAACTATGGCTATATCTACGATTATATCTCTTTCTCTCGATGTGACTGTTTGGCTATAGCTATAGTTGTTCTTCTGTCCGATTTTAGCTGCGGCACGTGCCACTGCCACGCCACATAGGATCTATATATCTTTGCTGCTGGCTGGCTGTAAAAATAAATTGCGGGGCCAATAACATTACTCGTATTTTTCAGCATGAATCGATTTTTGTGTTTACTTGCACAAAATTTGATGATAATATTTCAAAATAGATTTCCGAAACGCCCGAGAGGGTGAGGGTTGGGGTTGTGTGGTAGCTTCAGGTGTTTGTTCAGTTCATTCACAAACGTTTAATTTTAAAACAAAAACCAAAAAAAAATTTTAAATTTAGTTTAAAACAATAATTCTATCTATAAAATTGTTCAACTTTCTTTTTTTTCCCTCAATCTCTGTGTTCGGTTTTTTTTTTTTTGCTTTTTGCTCGTGACGGCATCGCATTGTCGATTTCCCCTTACATAAAATGGCGTCCGATGATGCGATCGCATCCGTGACATGCGCATGCGCATGAAAAATACCCACAAATCGGTGGGGGAAAACTCACCTCAGTGGGCGCTTTTTCATCTCTCTGCTGGCTGTACTGTTTTGCTGCTCTTTCTATATATCCATCTGTCTCTCTCTCTGCCATAGCCTGCGATCGTGTGTGTGTTTGTGTGTGTTTGTGCCCATACGCCATTTGCATTTTCGGTCTAAATATAGACAAAGTGCTCGCCTCGATCGCCAGAGCATCCTCTGCCGCTGCCGCTGCCGCTGGCTCACCTCTCTGTCCCTCTACTCCCCCCTCTGCCAATATTTACCCTCTTCTTAGCCATCTCTGCTGCTGCTGCTCCTCCCTCTCCATCTTGCCCATTCTTCCCCTTCATGGCTGTTGTTCTTGTGCTCACGTTACGCGCGGCGCTGCTTTGGTCCCTCTTCTACCTTTCCCCATCTGCTTCACGCTGACGCTCTTTCAGTCTATCCTTCTCCCTCTCTCTCTCTCAGCAGGAGGGGAAGCTGTGTGTGTTTTTGGTTTGTGTATTGGTTCGCTGATTAAATTTCAGTTTTCATTCTACGAAAAATGCTCTCTTTTTGAAATATTTCAATCTTTCTACACAATATTTTGCAATGATCAAAGAGGGCGGAAAGTAAGGGCGAGGAGGTGGATTAGAAGGGGCAAGAATGAGAAATGGCGGGAGACAAGAATGAGGAAAAGGAGGGCCAAAGAAGGAGGGCACAGAATAAGGGGAATAAGGGGGGTAGGACAGGGACAGGTGCTGCCAAAATGCGTTACGAAAGCGTCTGCCCAAATTGGAATTACAAAAGCAACAGAGGAGTAGGGTGGATGCAACGGCAGAAGACAGGGGGAAGCGGTAACGGGAAAATGACACATGCGGCATGCCCCCATCTCCCATTCCCCCCGCCCAGCTCTCCTGCCCCATGCACGACCTGTGTCCGCTCGCTCGAATCGCTCTACCAGTTGCCGCTGTCCATGTCAGCGTCTGATGTCTGTCGTCGCCAATTGCGCAGCTGCAGATACCGATACAACAGATACAGATACACATATGGACCGATTCAAAACAGATACAGATACAATTCACAGACACAGGAGACTGAGGTAAGAGAGAGAGACAGAGAGAGTCTCGCTCGATAGAGCAAGAGGATGTGTTTGTTACACTGACATTTCATATAAACAAAATATATATATTTTATATATCGTATATATCTTCCTCTTCTTCGTTATGTGTATATCATCCTCTGTGTGTGTGTGTGTGTCCGTAATCCTCCCACAGAAGCATCACAGAGCACATGGAAATCGTTATACATGATCGATATATGATCTATAGGGGGTTATGCGATATTTTCAAAAGCGTAAATGTATGCGATTGAGAATGAAATGAGAATGAAATGTGCCTTTCCGAAGAAGAACAAAGAGAAGAACATGAGAAGAAAGCGAATCATGCGTAGCAGTTTTTGATTCCAATATTAAGTCAAAGAAAGATCAGAATAGAGTTAGGAAGATCAGAACTCAATAAAGTTGCCTTTCTGATATCTTCCTGTCTTTTGATGGAACTGATCTTTAAATATCTTAATAGAAAAACAGTTAAAAAGTGTATGAAATTAAAATATCTTTCTTTATTGTGACTTGCGATCTATATTCAACAAAACTTAGAGGTAACACATGGGAACACTGATATTTCTTATAGTCTATCTGCACACATATGTATTTTTATCTCATTTATCTAACCATTATCTATCTCATTTATTTGGTTAATTTGAAACCATTTGATAGGTGCAATATCAATTTTTGTTTTGGCTTTGTTTTCGTTTCAAAATATTCACGAAATACCAAATCGAACAAGACCTACAACAACAGCTGCCTATGCTCTACATATATACATACATATGTACATATATGTACATACGTAAACATATGTATCTTTATATATACCTCTTATACTCACACATAAGCATCTCCCTTCGGATAGCATTCTCTTTTCGCATTGGCTTTCAATTAACGCAAAAACATTTTGCGCCCCCATGACAACCACCAATGGAGGGGGGGCGAAGGGGCAGAAGTGCAGCACATGCCCCAGGGCCTGGGGTTGGGTGTTGGGTGCACTGGCCAAAACCATTCTAAGTATTACATAGAAATAGATGCCTTGTTACATTAGTTGTAATGAGCGGAAATATCAGTTGCAGCCAAGCGAAATGCGGGGCAGAAGGTTTAGTTGGTTGGCAGATTGGAAATTCCATGGAACTTGGAACTTCTACACCATTGAATATTCTAGGAATATTTTAATTAAACAAAACACAAAACAACCATATGACCTGGGCTTTTCCCTGGGCCCAGACAATGCCTGAAAATTGTAATGAAATATATGTACATATGTATGTGTAGAGGTACATACTATATGCATTGTCCTTTGCATTTCCATGATTTTTTCCGCTCTATTATTGCACTCGACAGCCGCAATAAAGGAAAAATTAAAGTTCCCCTCTGGCACCACTCTCTCTATCTATCTCTCTTTCTCTCACTCACTGTATTGCTGTTTTCCCCCTTTGACATTTCTGCAGCAGGGGTTTTTTCCTTCTTTTTTTGTTTTTTTTTTTTGGCTTCGTCTTGGTCCGTCCGTTCTCTGTCATTTCATTTGCGGCTTTAAGTATTTTTGGCTTTGGGCCAAAATGTTTTTGAATTTTTTTTTTGTTATTCATGTCTTGTTGTCGCCATGCCACAGACGACACACACACACACACACACAAAAGAACTGTTAGTGATTAAGCGTGAAAATATCAGAGAGCCCCATCCAACCATGCCTCGTCCCGCCCCCATCCATGAGGTACAGAAACCGCAGTGGCAGCAGTAGCACCAGCAGCAAACAAATCAAACAAAAACAAAAACTAGCTACAATTTTTTTCTCGTTTTCTGCAACATTTTCTATTGCTTTTTTCTTGTTCTTTTATGGTTGGCAAATTAAAATGGTTTTCGCCTAGAGAACATTTCATTCTCGTTTTTCTGTGCAAGAGTTAGAAATGAGTTGAATTTCAATTCGAAAGATTAAAGGTGGAAATGGAAGATGGAAACAGCTACAGATACAGATTGAGATACAATTCCAAAATAAAGTTTAACCAGCTTCCTCTTTCTAGCTATCTCCCGTTTGCCTTTCTTAATTTATACAGAATCGATTCATTTATATAGTAAAAGTTTTAGTTTTATACATAGTTTCACTCACCTTGATTCCTTGAGGATGTGCAGAATGTGCAGGGAAGTCAACTGTTCCTGCAGTTTTCCTTCAGTTTCGATGGCAGCTGATACATAACAGATTCCAGGGTATCCCAGAGATAGAGATTTATATCTGTATCTGCAGTTCCTTGCGTTCCTTTGCCGTTTTATTGTACGCACATTATGATGGCAATTGACGTGTCTCTCCTCTGTCGTTGCCACCTGAGGTTTTTCCGTGCCTATGTCCGTGCCAGTTCCACGATTGTATAACTGAAAATAAATGGAGTGGAAGAGTGAAAGATGGGGGGATGGATATCAATCATTGCACAATCATTTGCGTATCTGTCTATCTGTGTATCTGTGCGTATGTCGCATGTGTCTCATGCCCCGCTGCATCGAGACGACGCTTTCGCCAAGAGATGAATGCAACAAGTCATCAGCAAAGTGGAGGGGGGGGTGCGGGGATGGACGACAGTCACTTGCAGGATTCCTCGTTTGCTGACGTTGTAGGGGGAATACGCGCGTGCTGTGCTTAACCGCCCACACATACCAAATCTTTCCCTGTATGTGTAGCTATGTGTAGCCTGTGTGTGTGTGCATCTCTCTCTCTCTCTCTCTCTCTGTCTGTCTGTCTGTCTTTGTGTTTGAGTGTAGGAATGCGTGGGTGGCTAATGAAATGCTTCAACGAACAGCAGCAAGCAACAGCCACAGTCACATCAAACCATCCTCCCATCACCCTACCCCTACCCCTGCCTCATAGACTTGATCAGCTTTCCTGTATCTCGCATATTCTCTGTGTCTCTCTGCGTGTGCTTTTTGCATATGTATGTGTATCTGTGTGTCTCTGCGTGTTGCCTGTGGCAGCACCGCCTTTTGTTGTGTTGTTGCCATGACTGTGGTGTTGCCTCCAAGTGGAATGAATGGCTGACTGTCTGGCTGCTGCTGCTGCTGACTCGTACATACATATGTATGTATAGAGGGAAGAGGAAAGCATGTGTGTGCCCCAGGAACGTGCCCCTTAGACATTCCACCTCTTTTCCATCTCCTTCACAAATCCTGACAAAACAACACGCGACTCTACAGAAATGCGATAACTGTTTGCCAAGATTTCCCGCACATTTTCAGAGGTATTTTGCTTTGGGCAGCAACAACTGAAACACTTTCCAAAATAATGTAAACATTTTTTGTTATTTTCTGTACTCATAAATGATAATTGTATATACATAGGTGGATATCTTTTGCAGGGCATAGCCGATTCCTCCATGCTGAATGACATACAAGAAAAGCGTCTTGCAGTTGTCTCTCATAAATTTCCCTCGCCCCCAACAAAATCACGTTCCTTTTTCTTCTCACTCAATCTTTCTGTATCTACCTCTATGACGGCTGCTCTTCTCACTTCCCCTCTTCCTCCCACTCTCAGTCTATCCTACACTCTCTATCGATGACATATATCTTTGTCTCTATATCTCAAACGCCCACTCGTCATGTGCCTCATAAATGAATGTATTCTTTTTGTTTTGTTTTTTGATTTTGTGTGTCAAAATTTATTAATTATTCCTGTAAATATTTCGAAAAACCTAACCGTAATTGGGGCTCGTATTCCTGTTATTATTATTATTATTTTTTGTTGAACATTTTCTTGATTTTTCGTGCAGTTTTCAGCTTTTCCGATTTTCAGCAACTCTTGTGCATTGGCTATTGTTGGCTTTTGGCCAAAGTCTACAACTACAATTTTCACGTAAATAAACAACATTTTGTTGCAATTGAAAAACAAAACAAATATGAACATAGGGAAACATTTTCGTTAGAGGAAAAACCGCATCTTTGGACACTCTTAGCGTCGAATAAATCCATAAATTCCTTACAATTACACTTTGGAAAATTGTAATTCCAAAAGCAATACCAAATTTTTTACAGTTTTCCCCCTGGATAATGGATTATTTGCCCATGATTTCCCCATAAATCGTGATTTCTGCTGATTTGATATTTGAGGCATACCCCAATTGGAGGCAGAGAATATGCAAACAAAAAAATGAGACGTTAATGCATTAAAGTTGTTGCACAAAAAACAACCAAAAGGAAAAAAAGGGGGACACAGGAAATATTTTTAGATCATAGAAGACCCATAGAACGGCGTGGAGTCTCATTCGGGAGCTATTGGGAGACGAAGTGAGAGTGAGAGCCACAGGCAGAGCAAGACGGCATATTAAATTCCCCAACGGAAACGGAAATTGTTCGAGTCCTTTGACAGAGCAAAGCCGCTTCCCACTACAATCACCTCTATCCGCCCACCACACCACAGCACTCTTTCTGATGCTTGAGCCACCTCCAGGGCAAACGATTTCCCTGTATTTCTGTGCACAAATAAGCACAAGTCTATGCCCCAAGGTGATAAGGTGATAAGCTGATAAGTGATAAGCTTTTCCAATGCCAAGCCTCTTAGGCAGCATGTCCCTCCCGCCCAGAAGGCGTGAAAATCGGTTTTCCTTTT
Source organism: Drosophila bifasciata (assembly GCA_009664405.1). Taxonomy (NCBI): domain Eukaryota; kingdom Metazoa; phylum Arthropoda; class Insecta; order Diptera; family Drosophilidae; genus Drosophila; species Drosophila bifasciata. The sequence goes on along the minus strand of CM019043.1, from coordinate 8,468,070 downwards.
CTAGATTTTATTAATTTTCTTACATTCGTCTCGTGGCTCCCTCTGTGGGCTGTATGGGCAAGTTGGTGATCGTGAGCGCGCCATCTGTTGGCCTGATCAACCCGCGACATCTGGCGGCCAAAATTTCCTTAGCAGCATGCTGCTAACGGTAGCTGCTGCTTTTGTGGCTGGCAACATTTTAAATATATTGATTTTTTTTCGATAAAAACAGATGTTTTTTTTTAAACTTTATTTTGGGAAATTTTAATGACTTTTGATGGAAAAAACTCGGCACTTTTTGGCACTGCACCTTACAGATTTTTTGACATTTTAGGTTGCCATTTTTAGGGGTAATTTCTGCACAACACTTGCACTTGTTTCACTATATGATGGATTGAATTGATCGATTCCCGAAAGCCATTGAGGATTGAATGCGAATGAAAATATTGTGTACCATAAACGTGTGAGTACATATGTACAAATGTATATATGTAGCATTTCCTACACTTCAATTTTACTGGCAGAAGAGGCAGATGAACAAAAATCGCATATACAACAAACGAGGAGGAGAATGTATAATTATAAATAAATGTTCTATAAAAAACGCTTTTTGTTTCTTGTGCCTCTGTTCTGTTCTGTTCAGTTCCGTTCCGTTTCGCTCGTATCTGTTCAGATCTGTTCTGTTCTGAGATCTCTAACTGTTTCTTGTTCTGTTTTCTTTTCTGTTTAGTTCGCGTTTTGTTTGTTTGTTTGATTTTGCCTTTTGGTTTTGAGCCATTTATAAATTTTGAGGTAACCCCAAAATAAGAACCATCCCGAAACCCAAAAGAAAACGGCAAAGAAATCATTTTCGGGGGGGATTCCCCGCCACTCTCTGAATCTCTTTTTGATGAGAGTTAAGCGTGTGCCCCAAAAGTGCTCTCCAAAGCGCCTTAATGCCATTTTCATAGAATCGAGTGAGTGGCGTGTAAATGTTTATGTGTGTCGTTTGTCTGTGTGTGTGTGTGCACAAAGGATTTGCTGCGGCTTTTTCCACTTTGAGCGGCGAACCCCGAAAAAGCTGGCCTTTTATTGTTTAGAAGAAGAAGATGCGGCATAAACCAAAGCTGGGGAAGCTAATCAGATTATAAGTAAATCATATTAAGCGAACAATTATGTATTCAACAAGAGTGTAACGTAGCGTAACTTAACGTAACGAAGGATTGGCGTTTAAATGGTTAGAACAAACCAATTTTAAATTTATGTGGCATAATTACAGGCTCACAAACTGACCAAATCAAAAAAGAATCAGATTTTGCTTTTAAATTCTTATCATAGATCGATTGGTTTTGTATATTTGTAGACATTTTGGTACTTTTAACTTTCTAATCACACACAAACACAAAACAAACACTTCGATAACGCGCTTCAGTAGTTATCATTGATCGGTGCATCGATGGCCAGACTTAGAGATGGCCCCATGGACGACTAGTGGTGGCAAAAATTAACACGCGTGGACTCCACGACGGGAATGCGATGCTTCGCGTGTGATTGCCCGACGACTGATGCGATGCGGTGCGATGCGCTAATAAACCTCTTAATTCTTAATTCTGACCGATCGCTCGAAAATAAATCGAAACACCCAAACACAGACACACAGGGATGTGAGAATAAACAGAGATACAGACACACCGACACAGTCCATACCGCACACTGAGAAATATATTTTAAAATTGTATTATTTTTGGGTTTGTGGTTTTTCGCTTTTGTTATTGTACAAGTATTTTGGTCGCCTTTTCGGATATATGCTTCTCCGATTCTGATTCTGATTCCACCGTTTGCTCTGTATCTTTTTTGTGCTGTATGCTTTGAGTTGTTGCTTTCACTGGCGATCTCCTTCGACTAAAAGAAAGGAAATTTCTGAGCATCTGTTTTGGGGGGGCAGCCTCTGCTGGGCTGTTGGGCGGGCTGCTGCTGCATTGGAAGTGTAAGTGCGATGATTTTTAAATAAATGTTCACTTATTTTTATAACCACGAGGCCAAGGGGCACACACCCCACACAGCCCACTCAATCCATGCCACACACCCCTGCCCTGCTCCATCGAAAAACATATACAAATACATATATATACATATGTACATACAATTTATACTATATATACTTATGATCCCTTACTATTCTTTGCTAATTTCTTTCGCCTCAACGGATGCGCAGGAGAGGAGAGAACAGAGACCAGCGGCTAGGGGAATTTCAGTTAAAATTAGCACTGAAACTGAAAACATCAATATTTTTACATTTCCCCGATGTGCATGTGATTTCCATGGCATGGGAATTCCACACAAAACAAGGAGTTATTTTTAAACAACAGTTCACTCGCAGGCGGACCCCCCACCCCGACAACGACCACGACCACGACCCCCGCTCTGAAATGCGTTTCGTGAGTTTCGGCAGAAACCATTACCCATCGGCTCGCCAAAAGAATGCCAAAATATTTCGATATAGTGGAAAATCCTTTTAGCCACTAGCCATTCGGAATGAATGCAAAGATTGGCACATAAAAAGTGCTATGCTCACACTTGCTCCTGCTCCTGTTCCCATTGCCATTCCTATTCCTGCATATAATGGCATCAAAGAAAAAGGGGGGGTGGAATCTATTTTCAGCCTCAATTTGCGTACATTCGCATGATTTTTCTCAGAATTTTACGCAATTAGGCCTGCCAAAAGCAAAAACCTTCTTATATCTTATATAAACCCTTCACCATTTTAAATCTGTCACGTGGCTAAAAGACTCAGACTCAGACTCACACACACCCACACCCACACACATGCACTCAAGCATAAGAAGGATTTCATTTTAAATTCGCCTCTAGATATGCAACACTTTTTAATGGAGAGATTAACATACACACACTTCAGGGGATTGCAATTAACAAAATGATGGGGGAAAATGTATACCATTTAGTGGGAAAACCAAAGCAATGCCAGAGGATCGGGAGCCCTCATTTATTCAGGAAACACTCCTCTATTCCCGGGAACACCGTTTTTCCTGGGAACACGTTTCCTTTGACCAGCAACATCGGATACCAGGAAGTGGGAGGGAGGACGACACCATTACTGTGGCTAATGAAGCGATGTCCTGCGGTCGCTACGGTCGACTTTGACACACTACTTCCACAGAGATACACACTCTCGCACACAGATAGAGATGCCATAGATACCCACACACCTGCTTGTGTGGTTGTGTGCCTGTGTGCCTGCGTTTACTGTCGAGTGGGGGCTGTGGCTGTATAAGCGTAAAATTTGATTGAAAATGATGAATTAATGAGGCGTTAAATGATTAAATACGAACAGAATGGCTCTCGGTGCGCCCTATTGAACTGGAAGGCATTGCTGCGAGAACATTAACAATATCAGACACGACCTAAGGGGTCCTTACCTACATACACCACATTCACCTCCCAACCCACCCATTATCCACCCATCAGTGAATGCACGCTCATCTACTCCCGTCAAGTGTCCTTATCAACTCGATGAACTAGCAAAGTTCCACCACACAAACACCACAATTAATTTCCAATTGGATTGTGGCGATTCTAATGGGGAATATTCTCGTAATTATGAATTTCAATTCAATTAAAAGGCGGTGGAAGAATTTTAAGGGATTAAGGGTAGCTCGACAGGAGATTGAAAAGGGTTTAATAGTTATATCAACGAGAATGGCGCTATAATCCCTGTAAATGAATAGTACAGTGTATTTTTGATCATTTTTGAGTTTTATGTCATAAAGATTATGGCTGATTAAGCCAGAAAATTGGGTTCACTGCTTAATCCCATATGAATGTGAGTGTTTCCGTGGATAAGAAAAGTGATTACCATGCTTAGGAGTGTTACCTGTTACCTCCACCATTCCTATTCATCAAAAAGTGTTGCATATTATATGTACATATGTACAGTCATATTCTGTTATCCAGAATTACTTTAAACTGTAATTTATTACTACAAAAATATCGGAAATAAATAATTTACTATTTCATGCAATTGACGTGTAATTTGGCTATTTGCATAATCGACAGACATTTGATGGCTTCTTTCCACACACAAGCAGCACCCCCTCCCTTTCATTGTTATTGATGAGCCGCCTATCAGGAACCCATCCCCTAGTGCACCTCCATCCCCTATGCCGTAGCATAGCATATCCCGGGAGCACGAGAGTCGCATTAAAAACCAATAACTTACATTGCCTGTCAAAACCGCGTACACACAAAAAACACAAAAGAAAAACGTGTATATAGATAATACATATGTATGTATAGCATATACATATGTATATGAATATGTAATAACCCGATTCCGATTCTTATGCTGTGTGGAGGAGGTGCCATCAGGTGCTTGGCACCCATCAAATTTTTGTTTGTTTGTCTTCCTTTTACGTGCATTTTCTCTGCATTTTCCAGGCTGTTTTATGCCCATTTATGAAGATTGCAGATTGAAAATTGAAGCGTGAAAATCGCACACAATAAAACCAATGCATTTTTTTTCCAATTTATTTTTATGGCTAAAACACGAGATAAAAAAGAAGGGAGGAAAGGCAATGTCTATCGACATTTGAATACCACACCCATTCGAGAAAATTCATTTCTAGGGTAGAAGTAGAAATAATACACTTTTTAGAAAATATATAGTTATGAGATCCCAATGGTTCCACGGCTCTAATGCTGCTCTAATGGCTGTACAAAGATCCCCCTTAGGTGATTGGACACATTTGTATCGAATGACACGAATAGAAACAAGACCCCAAAAGTATCTATAAATTATTATGGGAACCAATAATATACGAAAAATGCAACCAATATAAATTATACAATGCTTGGCAAAAGTTTTCCTGTTACCACATATTTTTACTACTTCATCAATACCCTTTATTACGATAGAGTGAGAGAGGGGAAAAGTCAGAGAGAGCCATCGACATGGAGATGGAATATTAGTCAAATTATTTGTGTGTATTTTGGTTAGATAAAACCAATTTATTTGCCATTTCCAGGCCATCAAATATTCAAACTGCGTGCGCCGTCAATCAACAGAAATAGAGATAGAGAGAGAGAGAGAGAGAGGGGAGTGATACATAGTTACAGAAAAGATAGAAGGAGAAAGAGCAATGACATTTCCGCTGCGACAGCCAGACGACTACGGCAAGAACCTGCAACTGCAATTGCAATTTGCAACTGCAACAGCAACCTCTGTTGCAACAACAAACTGAAAACAACAATAACTTTGTATGCAAATGCAGAACTCTGCTCACAAGGTACTGGCCCCAAACAGAAAGCCACATAGACCGCAACTCACAGGCCGAATATGAAACGTGACTGGAAGCCGAACTTCACTTTCGATTTGGCCAGTTTTTGTCCTACCAAAGGTTGTAGGTAGAGAAGGACGGAGCGAAAGGTGGAACGGTGAGCTTGACGGGATGGACACACCATTTGACGCATACCAAATGTCCTTGTAATCGGATTGTGAATGTGTATGGCAGGTGTGGTAATGGCATTGGGTGAAAATGTGGCAAAGGGGCAAGCAATCGCTTCGACTTCTGTCTGCCGTCTGTCCATGACAATTGGCAAAACACGGACTTTGACTTTGGTTTTCTTTGTGGTTTGTATTTTCCAGTTACCCTTTGCAACTTGCGGTTGCAGTTGCAAATTAATTGATAGCTCAAAGGGGCTGGGAAGGAACAAACGGCGCCCGCCCACCAAAAAGTATAACTACACAGAAGTTGAAGATACTCTTTGAATTGTGAATTTCTCGTCAGTTCCTCACATAAAACATTCCCACAGTATCGTATCTCTTGCCATTGGATCTCCTTTTCTATTCTTTACACAAGGCACTATAAAATCTATAATTCTACCATAAATCCCAAGCGTAGCTCCTAAAAGTGAAGGTTCTTTTCGCTATTTCAAGGGTACAGGCAACAGAAAGAAAGAAGCAGCAACAACATTCTTGACAAGTGTAGAAGGGCGGTAGGGGAGGTTGCTGCCTTAATGCAGTCTGAATGCCCTCCTGCATTCCTAATGAGTTTCCAAGCTGCAATTTCACTGCGAATTTCACTTGTGGTTTCAGTTGGAAAATGTCACAGGAAATAATGGCCCTGTTGTCTCGGTGTTTTTATACCCGTACTCGAAGAGTAAAAGGGTATATTGTATTTGTGCTAAAAGTGGATGTGTGTAACATAGAGAAGGAGTAATTTCCGACCATATAAAGTATATATATTCTTGATCAGCATCAATAGCCGAGTCGATATAGCCCTGTCTGTCCGTCCGTCTGTCCGTCTGTCCGTCTGTCCGTCTGTCCGTCTGTCCGTCTGTCCGTCTTGTTCGTCGCCCATTGCTCGAAGGCTAAAAAGAGATAGAGCAACCAAATTTTTTTTCCAGACTGATGTATGCTCTCACTCCTAGAAAAAAGTTTAAAAATTCCGCCCCGCCCACTTCCGCCCCCACAAAGGGCGCACATCTGTGGCGTCCACAATTTTGAAGATAGCAGAAAACTAAAAATGCAGAATCATAGAGACAGCCCATATCTATCAGGGGCCCAAATCTGAATCGGATCGGATCATTAATATAGCCACAATAGACAAAAACATACGCAAAAACTTCGCTCCATCCCTTTCGCACTCACACAAAATCGAGTCGATTTGGATTTTTGTATTTTGTGTAGCCTGGATCTCAGAGACTATAAGAGCTAGAGCAACCAAACTTTTGGCCAAGACTCCTGTGATACCAAACCTGAACAAGTGTATTTCAAAATTTCGCCCCGCCCCTTCCGCCCCACAAAAAGACGAAAATCCACAATTTTGAAGATAGAAAAAAATAAAAATGCAGTTTTGTAGATAATGACCATATCTACCAGATTCCCGAATTTGGTTCAGATCGGATCATTATTGTAGCCACAATGATCAAATGAATTTTCAGCTACGAGCTGTCCCCTTCCACTTGCGCCGTAAGTCATTTATTGGGGTTGATTGTTGCTTCAGCTTCTCTCACACACACACTCACGCTCAAACATGCTGCCTCGTGCAGTGTACGTGTGTTGTTGTGAGAACTGATGTAGATGATGTAGATGTAGATGTTGATGACAGATGTAGCAAAAAATGTCAAATGTAAAAACTGATAAAACATTTTAAAATTCCACATAAATCACATGTGTACTGACTGAGTACGGGTATAAAAGTAGAGTCGCGTTCGAAGCGACTCCGTACGTTCTTTCTCGTTTTTTTTTGTATTCCCTCTACCACACACTGCTCCACCCCTCACACTCTCTGTCGTGCTCTTTCTTACTCACTCTATTTCTCTCTGGCAGGCGCCACAGCGTATGCAGCACTTTTTTATACGAAAAATCGACTTTTAATACAATTTCACATTTCCATTTGTTTGGGCTTCTTTTTTTAGCTTAGTGCTAAATTTAGCAGAAAAGTTGAAAGTTGAAAGTGGCCAGCACACTCACACACACACACACACACCTTCTAGTGCACACGCCTGTTCTGTTCTGCCACATCCTCGTGACGTCAGCACACACAAAAAGTGCAATATTTGAATATTGAATTAATTTATGCACGACACACAACAGAACAAACACACCACCCCCCACCTGGAGCAGTGCAGTGAAAATGAGAGGGGGAAGGGATTGTGTATGAGTGGAATGCAAATCCCAAAGGCGGCGGATGTCGTGTACTCAGATTTTGAGCAGAAAATTCCAGTGCACCGTTTTTGCACGCATCTGAGTGAAAGCACTGCAACGTGAGTGAGAATGAGAGTGTTAATGAGACTGAGAATGAGCGTGAGCGTGGAGAGTGCACGCATATATCCATGTCATGGCTACAGAACACGCCCCCCAAATGGTCAGCCAGTGAGCGAAGCGATTTTCAACCCCCGTTCAAGTTCAATGCAATGTCTGCTACCGCCGACTGTCCTTGAATCTAAACACAAACAGGAAAAGGGGGGGGAAACACGGAACAGAGGAAAAGTGCATAAGCAGAAAAACATTTAACATTTACCATTACCATTTACCACCTCTTGCATGCAAATAATGAGTGGGGTGGGGGGCAATTACAGGTTCAGCAAACACTTAACACGTTACAAATTTTTTAATTTCGATTTAGTAAACACTTGCAGGCCCAACGGCCACAAGGGGAGGAGGTCTCTCCTACGATAGACACCTAAAGACACAAAAAAAAAAGAAGAAAACTAAGAGCCAATTATGGCGGTGGGGAAACCGTGGTGGAAAGTGGTTTTCCCTCAAAGGGAAAACTCAGCTAATTCGGTGACACAATTGTTTTGGCCGCTTTTCTGTTTGACCGCCGCTGTATTTGTTTCGTTTAATTCGTTTATGCATTTTACAACCACACGAAGATTACACAATGAAGAGCGGGTTAGCGGAGGGTTTAAATTATATAAGGACACAACAAAAAGAAAAGACGGCAAAACAGTTTAAACTACATATGTAGGTATAATGATTGCTTAAAGCAAGACCATCCCCAGCTGTCTGTTTGCCTGTCTCTTGCCCGCATATTTCCCTGAATCGAAATATTAAAATTTCTCGTTTCCCTTTATCGCATACCCCCCGCCACAAGTACCAAAGGACTTTTAGCTCTCTTACCCAATCTACAAGTGTATCAACAAGATGTAGATAATTCCTATTATGTTATTTGTAGGTTGTTTGCATTACAACACTTGGCGATTGTTGTTTTGTCATCATACGCGTCGTATGCGTAATATGAAAAGTCAATAAGAGAATGCGACGAAGGAGAAAGCAAACAAAGAGCAGAATAGCAAAACTACAAAATCAACTTATACATTAATATACACACGAGTTATGCAAATACATATGTATATATTTGCTGTGCGAAAGAGATGGTTGAGACATTCAACTAAAGTCACGTGTATGTTTTGAATGCTGTAAATTAGTATTTATTGCAAGAGATAAAGTGATACACAGGCCGACGCAGCGTAGTCACTCGCTAAATGGAATACCATACTAAAAGTACAGCCATGTGTGCTTCTCACTGAGGTTCCACTGCGCACGGGGCAAAGCAGAACAAACAAATATCCAGCTTTGAACCGCAAAGAATTCAATTAGAATAAATCCAGAGCGAGACACCGAGAGAGCGAGTGTAAGAGCGGGCGCGTGTGAGAGATCAAAAGAGAGCAAAGCCTACACAAATTTTGCAACAACAAAAGCAAAGACAGCGCTGCATAATGACATCACACTGACGCCAACAACAATGCGATAAGAGCCGAGAGCGAGAGAGAGAGCAGCAGTCAAAGCACAGAGAGAGAGCACATACATATGACATCAGCGTGTGCACGATTTGTTAACAGTTAATTTGTTAACAGCGATCGGTGTGGGGCAGAGAGGTGAGCGCGGGTGAGCATGCGCATACTTTTTTAGAGGGGACGGTACCCATATTTTTCACGTGTGCGCCACGCACTCGAAGCTCATGACAGATGGAGCGGTGTACGTACGTACGTACAGTGGAAGCAGGGAGGGCAGGGATGAGCCGGAAAACATTTGGGAGATCTTTTTGCGGACAACGCATTTAACATTAATTGACGTTTAACGATTCACGCGTGAAATCTCTTGAGAACCGGTTAACCGTTCGTTTGCTCGTGTTCGTTCTTGGTTTGCTTCTTAGATAGAGAGAGAGAGAGAGAGATAGTAATAGCGATAGAGACAGGGAAGATAGAGATACATAGTTGGCCACAAATCATCATATGAAACATACTTCTTTTTTTCTTGGTGAACCTGTCGTCTCTAATATTTTCATTATTGATTTATTTGCTTAGCTGCTTTATCATTCCTCCGGCACACCGCTCTACCTGTCGCTCCGCTCTCAATCTTTTCACACTTCTTATGGGACGTAGTGGTGGGGTCTGTGACGGGGGGACTTGTGCGTAACCATTTTTGTTTTGTTTTATTTCATTTTATTGCCATTTTTACTGCTGCCCGTGCGCTACTGCTTGCTGCTGCCTGTTGTTTAAAAACTCATTTCTTATGTGATTTTGATGTCAGCTTAACTGTGTTTACTCTTGCTCTTGCTATTCTCTTCTTCTTCGTATCGATCTCTGTTTCTCTCTCTCTATCTCTATCACACAATTGACACCTTAATCATGAGCAGAAATTTTCAGAGCCTGAAAGCGCTGTCAAAGCAAAAGAATTTATTTGTTTTCCCCACCAATCTTCTTGTCTTTAAATAATGCCTTCTGATTGAAATTGGAATTGGGAGGCTGTCGATAGGCATATGGTACGTGTTTAGGATACCCTGTAGCATGAATATTGTTAAATTTCAATATGCGGATATCCACATTCGTGACATCCGCCAAAAGCGATTCGTATGATGCTAATGAAAGTGTGACATTATCACCATACATCCAATCAATGTATCCTATGACTCCTTTATAATAGATTGTATAACATTCGGTTGATAATGTGGCTGAAGGTAGATATCTCTTTTCGTAGATAAATACGAAATCTACTGGGGCTAGTAACCAATGCCCTTAAAAGCACTATCTACTGCATAATAACTCTAAATGGATTCACAAAGATATCCTTAACCGAAAACTTCATGATGATATTTCGCTTATAGGGTATCCCCATCCCCTTTATACCAACAATTTTCAAATGGAAGTGTTTGTTTTGTTCATTGAAATCTGTTTCTGAGTCGCGAAGAAGTTTGCTGAAATGTACGTACTCCAACAATGACGTCAAGACTGTGAAGAGTACTCTTCATACAAAAGGCACAATACTACGAGTATAATAGACAGATAGATATAGAAAGTACAAATATGCGTGCAGATGAAGATCCAAAAATACCTCCAACAGAGTGAAATGAACTAAAAATATCGTTATCTTTATCGGAAGTGTGTTATCTTTATCATTATCTCGTAGACAGACAGACAGATGCCCGTTAGGCAACAATTAGCGCAGCAAAAAAAGACCAGATTAAAAAAGACTCAGAGAGCCAGAGCATTCCACGCATTCATTTATAATTGTTAACCCAATGAAAGCAATTAAATCAAGTCTCGCGGGTCGCTGGGTTTCGTCAAGAGTTTTGTGTAGTTTGCCAAAAGATTTGAAAAGACAACCAGACGATGACGTGGCATGCCCCTCAACAGCCCCCCTTCTTCTCTCTCTCTCTCTCTCGTTGGCAAACAACCTCATCGAATCGCTAATGATCTCAAGGTAATACTTCGCACAGCTTCATTGTTATTTATTTATTTATATTTTATATTTTTTATTAATATTTGATTATAAATTCATAACAAAGGGGAGAAAAAAATATCCATCATTATAGAGAGAGAACCAAGATAAATATTTATTTATTTAATTTTTTGGCTAGCCAAACACCTGAACAAAAGACGCAGAGAAGAGAATCGTGTTCGAAGCGTACTAGAAACTTGCCAAAAAACAAAAAACCACAAAGACAAAACACTTTTCCAAGTACAAAGATGAATTGTCATTTTCTGTGATTTTGATTGAGTGGAGTGCTCCTCAAAACGATCGATAGATCGGTTCCTTAAAAGGCATCCCGCGCCACAGCACAGAATGTTTTCGCTTTCTACGCATCGGAGAGCCAACCCGATTCCCAATTATTCCATTGCTCATTTGCATTTAACTTAAAACTACAAAACTTAACGTGATTCAATGTTGGTTAGGGGAATTGTTTTTAATGGAATTGAAGGGCACAAGTTTTTGGTCGACTTTGTCGCCACCACACAGATGTTTTTTCCGAAATTCCAAAAGGAAAACAAGTTTAAAAAAAGGTTGAAAAATGCCAAAGAAATGACAAGAAATTGCTTCATCATCGAGAACAAAGAGTGAAAGCCTTCAAAAATTCAATTAAGAAATAAGTACTTTAATAAATTAAATCTGATAAAATGTTGTCCCCTAAGACAACTCCTAATACAATCCCTAAGACACCGATCTTTCCCATGTATGAAATGGGAATGGCTATACACATATTTATAAATTCCAAAAATACAAAAAGAAGGTTTAACTCCCACGACCATTAAGCGGCTGAAGGACTAAAGTTCATTGTTAATGTCATTAAAATTGTTAGCTTCAATCATTTAACACACTCTCGCTCTGCCTCTCTCCTCTCTGTGCCTCTTCTTTGTTCCACTATATCCTCCCACACATATACACATGTACATATATTCTTTCGTTCATTCATTCATATCTCTCCATATGCTAAGGCTCTCAAGCATTTATGGATGTGACCTATCATTTAGTGAATCTTTGATTCCATGCCCCCTGTCCATTCCACGCCCTAATATCCCCTCCTTCGCCACTCTCTTTATTTTATTTGTGTCCCTAATTGTGCCGCTATATTTATTCCATCTATTTTAAGGCATGAAGGTTAACCTCCAGTTAAAGTGGTGGTTGCATTTCCATCCCAGTAGAAACTGATACAAAAGACACTCCACTTTTTTTTTTGCTTGTTAATTTTCGGTGTAAAATGTGCGGTTAATCCTAGAATTAGCCAACCTCTGGTTATTGGTTAATGTCTCCCTTTGCTTCCACGTTTTGACCATTTCCCGTTGCTCAAGTTCTAATGATTTGACCAACCACGGGGGAAGACGCAAACAACTGTACTCACGATACACACGCACACACACGTGCACAATCGCTGGGCATTTAAGCGGCTTAATGAACCATTTGAACATTTGAAAACTTTCACAGTCATCAAACATTATGATGTTGGCGATTTTTGGCACTCAACAGCAGTGCCACAAGTGGAACAAATGAAGTATTATTTGTCTGTGTGTGTGTGTGTGTCTGTGTTTTGTTGAGATTTGAAGTTTAGAGGAAATTTTCTCAATGAATTGTGGATTGGCAAATGCCCTACCAAGTAAATGAATGGACTTTAGTTTAGTTCAATTTTGATATCTGATAAAAATTAAATTAAAGACCCGATTAATTCTCAATAAACTCTTAACCAAGTATCCATATACCCATCCCCATATGACCCCTCCTATCATATGTACATATAACCTATCCCATCGTATACCCTACTCTAATAAACAAGCCTCAAGTCTGACAGTCGCTTAATAAAAACCCGTTCAACTAGACCCTGTCTGTTTCAAGTGATCAATGCCATCAAAAGACAATTACCCGGCAATGGCCAAAAACAGTTCCACAGTCCCCAGTCCCCAGTCCCCCTTTTCACCCTTCTGTCTTATCCCATACCCCTCTCAAAACGAAACTGCAATGCCCAACGATGATGATAATGATCTTGCAAAAAGAAGACAAAAAAAAAAAAAAGAATGAGCAGAGGCAGAGGCAGCGCAAAAAAAAATGGTAGACAAGCCATAGAGCCCCATCATCGACGCAAAAGCGACACCAAAACAGAGACCAAAAGACCTAAAGATCGGCAATCGAGTGGCCACCACTTTGGACAGGTATCTACGCCCTCCCACTCTTCACCCGACCGTCCATCCATCCACTGGACAGAGACCGTCCTCTGCGGCGATGAAAAACGAAACCAAAACGAGGCGAAAGCCCCAACACGAGCAGCAGCAAAAATGCTGGTTAAAAATAGACACCGCTCATTAGAAATGGCTAAAAATAGGTAAACGGCTGGCCAGGTAGCATTAAAGCGCTCAGGTACAGTGGGCGGGGGGGATTGAAGTGCATTAAGCGGAGTGTGGAATGAAGAGCGACATGGAGAGAGAGAGAGAGGGGGGAGAGAGAGATCTCATATATGACGTATACGACACTGTGGACCAAATAATCTGTTGGAATCTAGTTATCAGAGGATGCCACTGCCACTGGTGCACTAGTTATGCGGCTGTAGAACAGGTATTGCAGGTACTCTCTGTTCGTGGAACTTGTTGGGGGATCCTCAAGACAGAAGCGATCGAAATTGTACGCGTACAAGATGAGAATGAAGATATGGAACGTGTCCCACCAAAGAACTGCAAAGGGAATCGTTCAAGATCTAATTAAGGGAAATCTGATGCAAAAGGTATGCAAAAAAAACGGTCTCCAGGTAACAGTGTTCCCAGATCCCTGACCTTACTTTTTCCCAGTCCATAACGGGACTGCACGTTACAAGCTGAAGAACAAAACAAACAAGGAATTTCCTTCCCCCAGCAAATCCCCGTGGCATCTTTTGAGGAAGCAAGAGAGAGAGAAAAAGAGAGAGAGAGAGAGAGAACATAATTTCAAACAATTTAGTCAAGTTAAGTTCCTTTCAGGTCCAGTGGCATTTCAAACTGTTTACATTAAGCAAATACGCATAGTTGTGGGGCTTGGGAGCGAAAAGTCGAGGGAAAAACCCAAGGATCAGGAACACGCGCAATATAAACGTTTGGGACAAGGTAAACGAAGTAAATTAAATACCAACAACAACTACAAAAAATAAATGGTACCCTCCAAATTGAGGGGAGCCCCTTGAGACACAAAAGAGTCGAAGCTATTGATACCCTTATCCTTTGTAATATAATTTGGCAGAGTTTCTTTTGTTTTTGGCATAATATGGTTCTGGCTTGATCGTGAATCCGATAAACTACTAACGCATGTAAGTGGATCGACTAAATGAGTTACAAATATCTGCTCAAGGTCCTAGTACCCTCAAAAAGGATATATGTATGTAGCGACACCAAAAGCAGGAGGCGAGAGCCAACAACAGGGCAGCAAAGAAGGCGGACGGAGAAATAGCAAAAACAACAAGCCAAAGGCATGCGAAACAGCAGAAAGCATGGAGAAACCCAATAACATAAAAGCAAAAGAATTTCTGTTCCCTTCCCTACTTGGAGCCAAAAGGATGATGATTATGGGCAGGCGGCCGGCCCTGCTGCTGCTGGTGCTGGTGCTGGGCTGAGTGCGGCGGTTGGGGGCAGAAAAAACCCGCTTACAGCAGCGAAAAAAATCAAGCAGCAAAAACGCCAAGGCAAGCAACGACCTTGATAAGTTTTACAACAGGGCAGGCAGCGCCAGCGGCAGCAGCAGAGGAGAGTGAGATTTGGGGTGGGCGAGGGGCGAGAGCGTACGCCAAAGGAAGAGCCAAACGAAGGAGCTTCACCTCTATATCTCTCTCTCTCTCTCATACAGTCCACCACAATCGATGTTCCCCCACCAGTGTGGTGGGTTTCGTTCTCTCTGATAGCTTTTGTGCTCTCTCACGCTCTCTCCCTCTCTCCCATCAACAAGTGTCCCAGCTGTGTGTTGGCCGGGTTGTGGGGAGCAGGGGGTGATGGCGGGGGGATTTGACCTGTTCCTAACTCAATTCGGTTTTTTGTGTCTGTGTGTCACCAAAAAAAAAGTACTCTCCCGCTCTTCGGTCTCTCGTTTACTCTCTTTGATAAACAGTCTGAGGTGGATTTTTTTTTCTTCCTCTTTCACAGCTTGATTATCATATTCTGCGTTTTATTATTGAATTTCTTGCTCTCCCTGCGCGAGTGTGTGTTCCTCTGTGTATGTGTGTGTGACGCATGTGTAAAGTGCGGCGCAGATATTGATATAACCCGTACCCCTATCCTTATCTTCCCCCCCTCTGTTCTAAATGCCCGCCTAAAATGCCGTTCCGACAGTTAGTCTAACAAATTTGTTTGTTTCTTTTCCTATTCTCATCCGCACTCTCTGTCAGCTGCCAGATCAGCTGGCATTCATTCGCAGAGGCACAGGCATACATATATAATTAATATTATTAAATAATTTCAACACACAATATTGACCGACGACAAACAACAAATGAAAAGAGGAAACCCGAAAAGCATGTGCTCCGTAAGCACAAGATGGAAAAGTTTTGCCACAAATTAATGCAAAACTCGGAGAACAACAACAAAAATTATACAATTATTGTAGGCAACCTGCAACGTGCCTGAAATATTAACAACAAATTGCAATATCAAAATCAACGCGGAACAACAGCCACACCACGATTCATTAAGCTGCATAGGCGCTGCACTTGCAACGGCCAGGCCCAAACCGGACTGCATGGCGGCCCCGCCCCCCTTATAACACACACACACACACAAAAAGGTACATATGTATATATGTATGTACATACATAGTATATATTAAAGACAAGAGACGACGCCTAGTTGAGCATTTTGAACGACAACGGCAGCAGGCAGCAGGCAACAGCAGCAGTGGACAAGCCATAATTAATCAGGACTGGCCGACAATATTTTACTAAAAAACAACAAAATTAAAATGAAAATTCCTCAACAGCAAATGCCGGCACAGCAGATCCTTAATGTGCAACAACATAAACAACAACATGCTATAGGGGAAACGATACAATGAAGAGAAGATGAAGTTTTACATACACTAGCATCAGACATACTCTTTTTTGCTCCATTAACCTGTCTTAGGCGGTTGTTTTATGACTACTGATCGAGAATATATGCATGTATGAATTTCTGAAGAATTAATACTGAAAATAGCATAGGAAAACAATAAAAACAAAAGCAAGAAGACATCTGAAAGAGTTTTTTCTTATCATAGAAATGGTATTTCTTTTCTGCATTTCATTTTGTTGTTACCTAATCTTTAATCTTTCAAAATATATGTACGAATTCCAAAGAATTTTAAATACAAATCGAACAAGTGAAGAAACTCGTTTCCCTCTCAACATTAATTCGCATATTTTTACAAATTATATTAGAACTCACATAAATACATACACATGTACGTATGTACGTTCATGGGATAATAGAACCAGAAACAAGCAACAACAATTCAAAATATTTCGTGTACTGCTAAAACTTGTTTTATTTATGTTTGTTTTTGTCGTTGCTGCGGTCGCTTGTAAGCTTATTGAACAATTATTTTGTGGCGAAAAAAAAAACACGATGGAAATGGGAAAATTTCAGCTAAGCGAAGCTTGGTTACCCTATAATTAGGGTCGATTTGTGGGCTGCAGTGCAACCATATCGATGACAAGTTCAAGGAGGCAGTACCGCCCCCTGGGAGGTTCCCGTGAACAGCTTCATAAGCCGCACATGGCAAATAATATGACGTGCTGTGTCTTTTACATTTCCTTGCGAATCTTATATGTTTCACTGTGAAGATTTCCACTCATTGCATATACCCCAAAACAGTAGAACGGAACATCCAGGAAATATTTCCAGGCATGATTACGTACATATGAACATACATATGTACATGTATATATTTTAACATCGCAAAATGAAATGTTAACTGAATTTTGTAAAATTTCAATTAAAATAAAAGTAAAAATTATCAGAAGGGAAAAAGATTTTCCACATGCATAATGGAAATGTTACACCGAATCTTTTGCATGGAAATAATTCAATTAAAATACATTAACGAGCTCGGTAAAAAGTCCATGATGAAACTGCACAAGGTGATCCCATCCCAGAGCGGGAACTTTTCTATCCCATTTTAATGTAGTAATATCCATATTATCTAATTCTGGTTTCTCTCAGTGTGTGTGTGTGTGTGTGTGCAGAGGCTGGAGAGGGAGGGAAAAAAAATGCAATTGGGGAGGCAATGCCCGGGACTTTAGTGTCCAGCTATCAATTGTCGTCGCGTCTCCGCTCATTGAAGCTCATCAAGAGGAGAGATCACAATAACAGAGGACAGGGTGTAGGAACAAAGACAACGACAGCGTCAAAAGCATCCACTTAATTCTATGCTGCATTTGGATAAATCAACAACAAATCTATTAAGCTGAAAATCCAAGTTTAAGAAAATCAGCAGCAAAACAGGGCAAGAGAAAGTCACCATCATGCACGAGGGGGGGGGCGAAACGAATAACATTGTCACAAATACATTGCAACGTGTTGTATAGCTCTCTCTGTCGCACACAACTTACAAGAAATGCAAGCCAAAAAGAAAACGAAGAAGACGAGGGAAAAAAAGCTGAATTCAACTTACCGTCCGCACAAGTTCAAGGCCAAGTGTTCAAGTTCCTCCCTCTCTGGCCCGGCGCTCTCTTGTTTCCACGCTCTTTCCGTTTTCCTCTCTCTCTTGGCGTACCGACAGAGAGTGTTTACTTTGTACATGAAAAATAACTTTACTTTCGTTTTCTAAGCCAGAAGCTGGTGGGGGAGAGGTCGGGTGGTTGGGCGGCTGCCCCGCATGCAATCGAACTGCAACGGTAGTTATGTTGTTATTGCCGTAAGGTCACACTTTCGATTGGGGGCGCCCTTCGTTTCCCAACGCTTTTTATCTGTTGTTACAACAAAACATACAGATATGGGGGGGATCTTGCACTGAGGGCTGCTGCAGGACCGACTTTTGTAAATTAATTAACAACATTCCCTAGCACACACACAGACACACACTCATACTCATCATGCGAGCGCGCGCGCCTCGAGATAAGAGCAAAGCAATTTATTTGCAGTAAAATTTACGTTTTGCGCGCTGAACGAACCGAGAGGGGCGGGTGGGTTGGAGGGTGTCACTGGGGGGGTATGTGGGAGAATTCAATTCACCACACACACTCTCTCACGCGCAAACCGACGTAAGCGCACGTTTTGGCAAGTTATGAAAATTGTGGTTCAAACTTGGGCTTATTTTTCCCACTCAAAGAAAGTTCACTGTGCTACAGCTGTTTGTCGAATATTTGTACGGTTTCAAACTTAATAAATTTAATTAAGTGGAATTTTTGGACAACACCAGAGCGATAACAAGACGACGGAACGCTAGAAAACAACAAAACGATAACAGTGATGACCAAACTAGCAAGCTTTTCAAATTGCTGAGAAAAAACAGGGTATGGTCAACAGGCAAAATGGCCCAGAGAATGTAGCGCATGTCATGTAAAGTCCACCCCATTGCCAAACATACCCATGACTATAAAACTTATATATCGATACTAGTGATGGGCGGTAACACAGTCAGACTCATTTTTAGCGCTTCTTTATAGAGGTCAAAGCTCGACTCTAGTACAATTTTTCAGCCCTAATGAAGTGTTGGAAAACGGTTGCAGGTCTGTAGCATATTTTAAAATCTTTCTATTTGCCACTTATTTATTTAAATTAAATTACAAGTGAAGATTCGCTTTCAAGGCATTAAATTCATGTCGGTCCAGTGCCTTGATGTTTGGTGCCCGAAAATGGCGACTTGAACTCCAGGTCGCGATGCTTGTTCACGAGAATCTTTTGGTCCGAGTAAATCAGATTTATCTCCTTTTCAATCTGCTGCTGATCTGCAGGAATCAAAGTATTAGATTGAACCATAGGTGAGTCTGCATTGCATACCCTTCTTGAGCAGCTCCACTGCCTTGTCCTTGGGCATCTTCACCAGCATGCTGCCAATGGTGATCCAGACCTTCCTTTCCTCCGACTTCTCCACGAGACGCAGTGCTTCCCGCGCCTCTTGGCGCCGTTTATCCATAACCGTCAGCTCGTGTTTGTTGGCCAATATCTTGTCGGCCAACTCCTCCGTCTTGGTGATCAACTCAATGCCTTTATCCAATTCGGAGTTGGACATTTTGTAAAATCTTTTTTCCGGCTCTTTATTTATAAACAAATCTTTTTGCGAAAACAGCAAAGTGTGACCAGAGCAAAGGCACAAGTGATACACTAACGCGTGCCTAACAGCTGAATCTCATTCAACAGAAGAAAATGTAATTGCACTGTTTCCACACATATTTGCTTCTGAGATCGAACCACTCCACATCTCACTTTCTGAGAGAGATCCAAGATCTGAGATCTCACATAATTAGTTAAATCGCAATGCATTCCATCGACGCCTGCAGACGCTGGAGCGTCATCTTTTTCCTGCTGACCATTTGCATTTGCCTGCAACAGACGCATTCCGAGGTAATTAATTGTTTGTGTAATCCGTATATCCGTGAAATCCTTGGGTCACATGCAGAGTGCGCAAAATAGGCAAACATATGGTTCCAATTGATTGTAGGGGTGTGTTGGTGGCTGCTGTCTGTCTGCGTGCGTGTGTATCTGTGTGTGGATTGCTCCCGTGGCATATGCATATGTGATTGTGATTGTGATCCCCCACCTGATTTTTGCATACCTGGCTTATCTCAAACCCCTTTCGCAGAGTCAAAGTTCGCCGCGTTATCTGCAAAACATTGACATCGCCACCAACGCCAGCGTCAACAACAACGAGAGACTGCAGCAGATCCTGAAGGGAGCTGGCCCAGGAGCCACGCAAATCAATTGGCCCCAACGGTCCAAGCAGAGCAACCTTCCCGACATTAAGACTGAGTTAGCCAAACTAAATACCAGTAAGTGGCATTGCGTTCTCCATTCAGAATAAGGTATCCATGCTAATCCCCTCGCCACCCACAGCCTATATCTACCAGAATGCCTGGCCAGCTAATAATGTGAAGCTGGGCGCTGTGACAGCCGTGAGCTTCGACAAGGCCGGCAATGTGGTCATCTTCCATCGGGTGGACCGCATCTGGGGCCAAGACACCTTCACGAATAACAATCAGTATCGGGAGAAGTTCCGGGGGCCCATTCGGGAGAGCACTGTGCTGGCCCTGGAGCCTGCCAGCGGCCGTGTGCAATACGATTGGGGCAAAAACTTGTAAGCTCTGAATTACTGCCATCCTGCCAACTGGAGCTACAACAAATGTTCTGTTTCGTGCAGCTTTTACATGCCACACGGCCTGACCGTGGATCCCGAGGATAATGTCTGGCTGACGGATGTCGCCATGCATCAGGTGTTCAAATTTGCACCCCGCGGCGCTGGCAACAAGCCACTGCTGACGCTCGGTGAGGCCTTCCGACCGGGCTCCGGCAAGAGGTTCTGCAAGCCCACCTCTGTGGCCATCCTGGACAACGGGGACTTCTTTGTGGCGGATGGCTACTGCAATGCTCGCATCCTCAAGTACTCCAGGGCGGGCGAGCTGATTTTGTCATGGGGCCAGAACTCCTTTGCCGGCTTCTCCCATGATGTGGCTCCGCAGAATTACCTTGCCATTCCGCATGCCCTGACGCTGGTCCCCGAACTGGAGCTGCTATGTGTCGCCGACCGTGAGAATGGACGCGTACAGTGCTTCAACTCAAACAACGGCAGCTTCCACTCCCAGTACCACAATCAACTGATTGGCGATCGCCTGTTCAGCATGGCCTATACCCCGGCAGCAGGTGAGTCTCTTCCTCCAGGCTGTAAGAGAAATCCTTTACAATCTCTTTTTCGTTTTTCAGGGGGGGAACTGGTCATTGTCAATGGCCCCACAGCAGAGTTGGGTTTTCTTCCGAATCATTATAACGAAGTTCATGGCTTTGTGATGAGCATGAGGAACAGGCAATTGGTCTCCAAATTCGGACCAAACAATTTGGAATTCAAGAATCCCCACGACGTGGCCGTAACAGAAGATGGCAATGAGATCTATGTGGCCGAACTGAATCCCATGCGTATCCACAAGTTCTTGCACAAATCCCTGGCCAAACCCATGTCACTGTCGGCCACAAAGGACGCCCAAAGCAGCGGTGGTGTGCCCGCCGAGACACTGGCAGCGGGAGGGGACCCAAGCCAGATGACGCAGACGACGACACACCATCCCAGTGGCAAGGCCGTGCTGGTGGCCTCGCTAATGCTGATATTTGCCGGCTCCACCTTTGCGCTGGCCCTGCTCATGGCCCGGCGGCGGAAACGAGGTAATCAAGCCATCGGCCACGCTGCACCGCCCAGCGATCTGGTCTACCGCCAGCTCACTGCATCCAACCAGAGTCTGTGCTAACAATCTCACTGAATCCTAATCCGTGATCCTAATCCCTCCATGTCCGTAAATGTAGTTGTGAATTATGTTGTGGTGTATAGATAGATACATTTACCTATATTTACCTATATTAATTTATAATTATCATTTGTAATGCGTTTAATTTTAAGTTGATTTCCGCCCGCAACCCTCCCCAACAAGTATTTGAATGCTAATTTACCCTTTTTGGTGCTTTCTTTTTTTATACAAAATATATATATATATATGTACAACACAACACATCTTTATGCAACATAACTTTTCAATTTAAGTGTGTTCTGTTTTTCGTTCATTTGTTGTTTGGTTTGTTTCAGTGCAAAAAGCAAGCAAAGAAAGAGCTGTGTACCGTGCATGATCTGTTAAGTGAATCTGCCCATTTAATGCCCAGAAACTCATACGAAAATCATTGATTCTATAACATTCGCAGGTTGCCTGCCGTTTGGCGCACGCAGTCGGCGACATGCCTGGGAGAAGGCGGAGGGCTTCAAGCTGGGCGGACTGTTGGACAGGGATCGCAACGGCTTCGAGAAGCTCGACCAGCAGGCCAGCGATGAGGAGCAGGAGACAAGCACACTGGGCAGTGCCGCCCCATACGCCTAGACAGGACCAAGACTTATCTAAATCTAACTGAGAAATCATTCCTAGCCTAGTTCTAGTTCTAACTACCTGTACCTCAGAGATTCGACTTAGTTGTACACCACACACTTTACTCTCTCTTTTATACATTCTGGATTCATGGATTTCAGTTCTGACCCTCGAGATCATTTGATTTTTGATGTATTTTCTCGCTCAATCCTTTTGATTTGCCAAACGGGAATATAGTCTTATGAAAATCCATCGAGTTTTAAATGTGTGTTCGTTTGTTTAATTTTTATTGTTATTTTTAGTCTACGATGGTTAGACTAAGAAAACTTAACTAGAATTCGTTATTAATACGTGTGTGTATCGTGTATATTGCAGTTTATCCACTAGTAGGCCCCTTTGCGGCAAATTCTTTGCTTCTCTGTGTGTCGAAAGATTCCCTCAAGATTCATGTTGTGTGTGTGTGTGTGTGTGTGTGTGGGTTGGAGGTCAGACAACTTCGGCTAGAAAGCCTTCGTTCTCCTCCGTCACAATAGCATCGATGTTGTAGAATATCGCGTGCGAGGCTATGACAAAGCAGGAGGCCCCCAGTGTCCAGAACAGTACTGCGCCCGCACCCACCAGAAAGAGCAACGGCGTCGCCGCCAGATTCACGGCAATGACCTGTTGACGTGGCGTCAGCTGGCTGCCCATCACGGTGATGTTTGTATTGCGAGAACGCAGCCTGTGGCACAGAAAGGCGGCCCCAGCCAGCACCAGCAATATGAGCGGCGATGTAATGCTGTAACAATGGGACACAATAAGTGTTTATAC
Source organism: Drosophila bifasciata (assembly GCA_009664405.1). Taxonomy (NCBI): domain Eukaryota; kingdom Metazoa; phylum Arthropoda; class Insecta; order Diptera; family Drosophilidae; genus Drosophila; species Drosophila bifasciata. The sequence continues at coordinate 8,445,025 of CM019043.1, read as the reverse complement.
AACTGTTTGCTGTTCTCTGATACTCACAGGCAGTAGATCATCAGCACAATAAATACGAATATGTAGTTGCTCTGGAAATAGGAGAGATTGCGCTTCACGCGGCTGGTCAAACGCTGCATGCTGACGGCCGTCTTGAAGTTCGGCACGCTGAAGAAGACTGTCCAGGGGCGCATGGAGCTGCGGACCAATTGAATAAGCTCCAGCGGAGAGGGCAAGCTTTGCAGTTTCGGCAGGCTATATGAACATTAGAATATATTATGTTCTATAGTATATAGTATATACATGGGTTGGGGTTCTAGTCTTACCTGTTCAGATCAAACGCGAACCTGCCACCACCTTCTTGTGGCGGCACCTGCATGTGCCCGCCCATATTAATGTTTGTTTGGGCCATTTCGAATTCGGGCTTGTTTTCGTTCTCGTTCTGTTCTTAGATTGCGGACAAGTTTCTGTGGCGGCTTCTAATTTGTTGGGGCTCGGTTCGAAAGATATTTACTTATCTCACCGTGTGGGTGTGCGTGTGTGTTTGTGTGTATATTCCTCACATTCGTTGCGCTTCAAAATTGTTTTTATCGGCGACGGATTCTGCGGCAAACGAAACTCTCGGGCGCTGACGTGTTTTGTTTCGGTCAACTCCAGGGGGGCCACAACATCGAAGTGAAGAGAAACACACACAGCCGCTTCTCTTAAACTGCTGACACTTTTAATTTGTTTGGGGCTATTGTTTAAATGACATATTTTGAATGGCAAGGTACATTTTTAACAAAATTTGCCAGAATATAATTTACAAATATGTATGTTTGTGTGTAAGTAATCACAGTGCCCGGTAGTCCCCTTAACGCTAAATAAATAATTGTTTATCGATAAAAAAATTCAAATGCTCCCCGGTTCAGACTTTTAAGACAAAAGACATTTTAAGACAAAAGACATTGTAAGACATTAAAAAAATCGATATTTTGCTTGCTTCACGCTGGATGCCGCCTTTTCATGCGTTTAAATAAAGCCAAGGCCTTTTGTTTGGCAATAAAAATAAATTATTCTATGGAACAATGAACTAAAAAAATTATCGAATGTTTAGCGCGGTGTTGCCAGATCAATGATGGTGGAGTGGGGTTATGTGGGTTAAGTTAATTTACTTCTTCGGTCACACTGCTAGTTTTTGCTCGATTTTGGATTTAGAAAATTCCCGAAATTGAAACGCTGCTGGAACGGTGTCGTAGTTCGTGTGAACGCATATTGTACCCAATCAACTAAATAAAGCACAAATCCCATTGGACACACATTAAACAAACAGCCATGGCCGACGACTGGGGTGAGTGGGGGGGTGGCACGCGTGGGCGTCGTCGCTGGTGGACAATAAACGTGGTCGCTTTGGTGCCATGCAACCAAAACCAACCTTGATGCGTATTTTTAGCCAGTCTACTACGCGCAACGCTAACCGTTCATATTTTGACCTGTCTTTCATTTTCCCCCCATGATGTGGCACCACACAGAATCCGCGGCCGACAGTGAAGTCATACTTCAAAATGCAGCCAGCACCGTAAACAAGTGGGAGGGAGAGGACGACGACGACGATGTGAAGGTGCGCATACCAAGTAAATCATTTCTCAAGCAAATCGACCAGCAAATGCTGCAGAACAACAACAAAACAGCAACGGCCAACGAAAGCAACAATCGAAACTTGTTTTCGTGCGCTGCTCTGGGCTTTTGTTAATCAGTTTTCACTTTCTTTGTGGCCTGAACACGTGTACACTTTTTGATTACTCACCACCACTGATTGTTTCCCCTCTGTGGCCGTAGGAGAGCTGGGAGGACGAGGAGGAGAAGAAGGACGAGGAGAACGAGAAGCCCACAAAAACAGACGTGCCAGTCAAAACCAAGCCAAGCAAAGCGCTCAAAGCCAAACTAGAAGAACAAGCGGTAAGCAATCGACACCGACTCGGTTTATCTTAAACTCTGATCAAAATAATTGCATTTATTCTACTGGGAACAGCGGCTTGAAGAGGAAGAGGAAGCGAGACGTCTGGCCAGCCTCACACCCGAGGAGAAATTGGCCGAGAAGCTGCGGCTGCAAAAGATCCAGGAAGACTCGGATCTGAACCATGCCCTCGACACGTTCGGAGTGACTCGTGCCGAAACCAACGGCAACGGCCTCGACGCCTTCAACCCGGAGACCAAGGAGCAGTTCAAGGAGTTCTGCTCGGCGATCAGCTGGAAGGTGGGCCAGTATCGCGAATCAGCGGAATTCCCACAATTCGTCGAGGATCTGGTGCGCGGTCTATGCATACACTGTGAGTGATTTTGTCAGAGACTTTCGATCGACCTGAATGATAACCTGAATTCCATTTCCCCTTATCAAGTGAGCGCCGCTGACATTAAGAAGGTCAAGATGAGCGTGGAAGTTTTGCACTCGGAAAAACTGAAAATGGAGAAGGCCAGTGCCAAGAAAGCGGCTGGCAAGAACAAGGGAAAGGCCACGCTTCGCACAGAGAGCGATGTAAGTGCACTCCACAGTCAGAATGGCCAATTTGGCACAGAATACGATATTAATTTGATCGCACTTTGTTTTTGTTGTTTGCAGGATATTGATGGTTACAAGAAGTATGGCAATGACTTTTCCGAAGATTACGATGACTTTATGTGAATAGGCGTTATTCGAGTACATATATAATTACCCCCTCCTGCATATACCTAATTATTGAATACATAGTTGCTTGTTGAAGAGTTCTTCGTGTTAAAGAAAGTGCGCAGGAATTAAAACACTTTGTTGGTTATGAAAGTATAAAGCAAAAGCTATATAAATATATATATAGATCTATCTATCTATCTGTACATATATATATTTATATGACCCTAAAAAACATATTGAGCATATAGAGAGAGACACACATATAGATATACTGGCATACGGTCAAGTCGAGTCAAGTCAAGTCAAGTAAAGCAATCAGGAAACCTCAGTGAAACCCTTTTCGAACATGCAAAAATTACGGAATATTTAGGAATATATATTACAAAACTTTACTCATGGCAACCAACTACTTGGAATGGCTTCTTGTAAAATTCACCTTTGTATAAATAAAACTTAATTGCGATATTAAACGGTATTTACGGGCTTTCATTTAAATTTGCGATCAATCAATAGATTTTATTTAAATTAATTTCTTCGCTCTTAAGTGTTTCGTGGTGAATGGCCGTTGTTGACCTTTTTGGCTCAACCCATGTTTTATAAGCAATCCAATAAAATAAAGTATTTTTAATTAGCAATTACTGTAGAAAATGTATTAATTTATCCGATAAAATTATATGTTCAGTGCTGAAGATTCTAGCTAACTAATAATTCAAATCCGAATATCAAAATCGAGAAAATATGTTACCATGTTTAAATAAATGATTTTAAATGGGGGTTTGAGAGGGTTAAGATAAACTGCAACCAAACGCACGTGCGAACGACAACCACAACAAAAAGACAAAAATGACCGATTTCGACAAGTATTTAAAGGGTAAGCTATTAAATACCCAATCAACTGACTTAAAACTATTCTGGCATTACAGAGCCGGTTACCAAGGACCTGCCCAGCTCAGAGGACGAAGAAGACATCGAGGACGAGGACACCTGTAGCGTTAAGGAGCTTGCCGCCAGTTTCCGGCTGCAGTACAAGCCGCAAGATGAATCGGTTGTATCCCTGAAGCGGGACTATGTGCTCAATCTATGTGCAGACCAGGGATTCACCAGAATAGCAGCCGGTCTGTCCAGCACAGCCGTTCAAATCTACGATGTGGAGGCGGCCGGAGGACTGAAAACCCTGCAAGATGTACCCGCCAAGGAAAAGCCGGAATTTGGTCCTGCCATCAGCACCTGTGGAGTGCAGTTCCTCGATGAGGGCTCCGACACCCTGCTTGTGGGCACCACCGATGGAATGGTGCGTCTCTTCGACCTGCGCACCACTGGCGAGCAGGCCAGATTCGAGTACAAAAGCGATCCAGAGGTACTAGTCCCACAGGTGCCAAAATCCCTGACTTGCTTCGACCGGAATGCCAATGGCAGAATCATTTGCTGCGGCACGGAACAGTACTTCCGCACTGTCCACCTGCTGTTCTTCGATGTGAGGGAGCGCAAGCAGCTGGGCGCCTACCACGAGAGCCACGAGGATGATGTGACCTCAGTGCGCTTCCACGATCGAAATCCGGATCTGCTCTGCACCGGCGGCACGGATGGCCTCATCAATGTGTTTGACATCAAGCAGCCCGACGAGGACGAGGCCCTGCAGAACACCATCAACACGGAGAGCAGTGTGCACCGCGTGAACTGGCACCGTAATGTCTACGACAAGGACATCATCTCCTGCATCACCCATACCAATGATTTCAAGAGCTACGAGTGCGAGGAGGGCGACGAGTTGGTTTCGTTTGAAAGGCACGATGTCACTGCGGCCATTCGACGCAAGAATGCCGGCAATTTCAACCTGATTAATGCCCACAATCTGGGGACAATGGTGTTTTCCTTCTGGCAGGCACCAACTTTAACCGCGGGTGAGTCTTGGCGCTTCAAATTGTGTGTCCCCCCCTTGTGACAATTGTCGTTGCAGCGAAATCCTGCGTTCTGTGAGTGTCCCATCCAAGGAAAAACTCGAACCATTGGCCAATTTCACGGGCAACAAGCAAATCGTTCGGGAAAGTCTCTTCGATGCCAAGCGCCAGCTGCTGGTGACGGGCGGCGAAAGCGGCATTGTCACCGTTTGGACACAAGACGCCACTGGCAATATAAGCAACAGCAGTGGCAAGCTGAAAACTAAGCTAAAGTCACACAAAAAGAACCCATATTAAATATACAAATATACTACAATTGAAAACATTTTTTGAATATCGATAATTAAATTTAAAAATTATTTATCGAAAATTACATTACATTGATGCTGCCAGATAGCTAGAAACTGTTCAGCTGTGTTTGCTGTCAGATGGTCGCTGCTGTGACATCGTTTGCCGAATAACGTAAGGAGATTACGTTACGTTTTGCATAAAGAAAAGTGTTGCATACTTTCAGGGCATGTAAAATGTAATGCAAAACGACATGGAACGTAGCAAATACATCGGATGCTACATTAATATTTGGAACAATAGATTTTGCCAATTTTGTATTAAAATATATATGTTATGTATGTTTATATAGTGAAACAAAGCCAATATTCCTATGGATTGTATTCTATAAGACCAGAGAAGCTGAAATTGTTAATGATCGTTCCCGGAGGGGTCATATACTTATGTACTATGTATGTACTCTCATCAAGATGCTGATGTTTTCGGTCTCATCTCATTGCCAGCGTATGCTGAGGTCACAGCAAGCTCTGTTGAGTAAAAAATTAGCACATCCTCAGCGCAGATAAACGCATCCTTAGAGCTGCCTTTTACCCCTCCCAGTCACTATCCGCTGCGCCTCACTATCGCCCATGCCGAGTGTAGCCCAATTAGTGCTGCAGTAGGCATTTCAAATCCGTGCCCACAAATCGTCTAATCCACTGCCACCGACCTATGCCTTTGCCTGTGCCCCGCCCATGTCCGTTCCACTCCGTTCTGGTACGCACGGGATCGGATAGGATCTGTGCCTAAGTCCAGGCTAAATGTTGACAAATACAACACCTACGATACAAATAAAATTGCTACAGAAGTACCACCTAAAAACCGGCCACTGTGACCGGAACGACTCAATTTTCACAAATTTACGCCAAAAACCAAGAAACAGAAATAGAAACAGAAACAGAAACTAAAAGATTGCCTCGACGCCGCCACTGAAGCTGTGGGTTTGCTCCTGCAGAGCAGCAGAGTCCAAAATTTGAATCGGAGTCCCAGTCGGCGAGTCCTGCGAGTAGCCAGAGTCCTGTAGCTCACTCAAAAACCGCCACTCACCGTGGCTAATTGCTCATCAATAAAGGTCCTCGCTGTGCAGAACTCGGATTCCATTGAAAATTTGTTTGCCCAGCTCAGATTCTCCTCAGCGCTCTGCGCTCTGCTCTCTTCTCCATATCCATGTCCATGTCCGTTGCAACCAAAATATTATGGTGTTCCCCGCTGTTCACGCACAGCCAGCGCGAATTTGCTGCGGTAAGTCGATGCTGCTTTTGGGTCTTCTCCTTCTCCTTCTCCTTGGCCTTTTGCGACTCCCTGTGTATCCGCTGTATCTGTGCATATCTTCTGGCAGCGCTCCTTTGGCGGCACTGTGTCCTGTCGTCGTTGTTTTTCCGTGATTTGACATGTCTGTTAGCAGGATGCCTGACCCTGAGCTGGACCCTATGTGTTCCACTTTGATGTGATTCGTCAATGCGGTGGACTACTGCTACCGACTCTTGGCACTCTGTGTGCCCCTTGTGTACTGTGTGTGTCCTGTGTGCCCTTTGCTCTCTATCTTTTGCAGTCTGCGGCTTTCCAGCAGTGTTTGTTGGCGAATCTATCCCTGGTCTGGTGCTGGTGGCCCCTGCTGTTGCTTCGTCACAGATGGAACTCGATTGGTCGCCCATCCCGCACTCTCCCGTATTTATAGTAAACGTGTAGAATCGATTGGACACCCCAATTGTGGGGGGAAGGGAGCCATCTCCAGCCCCAGCTGCCATCTTCTTAACCCACTCTAGCGCTGGTTTTCCATCGATGCCTGCTCATCCATTGATGATTGTTGCACTGCTGCAGCTTCCATTTTTCTCACACCAGAGACATGTCGAGGGATCCTAAAAAAGAAACCGCTAATCATTTCGCCCACACAATGTGGGAACAATCCGCTGGCCAAACCTAATTATTTGACTCAATTGTGAGCCTCGGGCTCGTGGACACTTTTTGTGGCCTCTTTTTGTTCCCGGCACCCGACACTCGACAAAAAGCGAGCCAATTTTTTTTTTGTAGGCCACTTTGTTGCTCTTTTTATGAGTTTTTTCCATTGTCCATTGTCCATTTTTTCCACGGCCTATGCTGCGACCTGGCTGCGATCCTCGATCCTAGAGTGCCCTACAAACATCCTAATTATGGCAGTTAGTCGTTGTTCCCAAAAAGGGACCAGGACTGCAGTTTATTACGCGCTCGAATTTCCACTAAAAATTGGACCGAAAAAACTAGGTAGAGTCCCAGGGACGCGCCTTTTTATTGGTGCAACTTCGGCGGAACGACCGCAGGACAACGGCGACCGGCCGATGAGGCATGAGGATGCGGATACTGCTCTGCTCCCGACGATGCTGCATCTTCTTGGCCATGGCAGGACCACGACCTCGCTGCTGCATTAGAAAACTAGATCAGTTTTTTGTTCTAATTTTTGTGCCCTGCTCTCTTTATGCTTTATAGTTTATGGTCCATTTCCATTTCTATTTTCATTTCCATTTCCACTCCCATTGTTTGGCCGCAAAACAAACTCTCTGGACGGGAATTATGGCTTGTACTATGTGTATATGCAGATTTTTATGGGCTCTCGGGCTGTGATCTAGTTCGCGGAATGGCCATGTATCCTGTAGCGCTGCAGCGCTGGGACCTCGAGGTATGTATTAGGAATGTAGATCAAGTTTTTTGTTTCCTTTGTGCGATTTTTTCGCTGCGCTAGTTTTTTTCCCCGAACGCAGCAAACTGCTCTAATTTTTTAATTCTTCACGGGTTTTTATTGTGCTCCTGGAAAAACTGCGACGGTCGGATGGTCTTTCACAAGGTTAGAGCGTTCCTACGTTCCACTTACCTGTTAATTGTGGCCATAATTCACATTCCATTCGGTGCTCTCATTTTTAAGATACTTTTCCCTCTGTTTTCCGCTGCGGCATTCATATTTTTATGAGGCTGTTCCTCCCCTAGCATAAATTATATGAATTTGTTTTACCATTTGCTCTGAAATTGTCCATTATTGGAAAATTCTGAGTTTCATGGGATTCGCTTTGGGGGTGGTTGGGTGGAACACTGACTGTCTCCCAGGGGGGGGATACGTGCCACAGCCCAGGCAGTGGCATCTTGTAGGAAGTTTGCAATCATGCGAAATAATGAAGTCAACTTGGACTCACTTTTTCAAGGATTTTGACTGATTTATTAATGGAAATTCTAGCAAAAAATCAAAATAAATTTATTAGCATTTTGTTTTCAATGAACATCTGAGAAAATTAATTAATCGATGGGGTGTAAGATTCCCCTTTTTTTTACACCATTATTATAGCTACTTTATGCTCCTCCCAATTTCTATTTGCGAATGCTCTATTTATATATTCATTTATACAAAAAAGAAGAAACAATAAATATGTGTAATTATTTTATTGCGGAAATTACTCAACACGCAATCATCGGCAGTACAATTTGCTCGGCATTTTTATGGCCAATTTTTGCACAGTCTATGTATGCCTTTTGCCAATTTCTGTTACCCGTCTCTGTGTTTTCGCCCACTTTCTGTGAGGTGGTGAGGCTCTGCTCTGTCCTCCCTCCGATGTGTATTCGCCATTTACTTCCCTTCCCATGATGACGGACATAATCAGCGAGATCGGATCGGCGCTTTGTCCATGCAAAATGTGCAATAAAGCAGCAACAACACAACAGGAGGAGGAGAAGAGGATCGGTGAGAGAGGCTTCCTGGTATTCTGACAGCGAATGGCCAGAAAGTGTTCGTGGATTGAGGATTGAGGCCCCCGGACAATGGCCAAGGGATTGGGATTGGTATTGGTATTGGTATTGGCAAGGGGCAGGTACTGTTCGACAGTGCAACAACTCGACACTTTCGCCTGGTGAAAGGACTGCCATAAAGGGTATTTACTGTCGCTGCCGCAGTGTCGCCTGAACCCGAAGCCGAAGCCCCTGGCTGGTTGAAGTTGCAACTCAACTCAACTCAACTCAGATCGACTCAACCCAAAAAGGGACATTCTCGCGGACACACAGAGTCAAAGACAATGGTGGCACAATAGGCAAGGTTGTGGGTAGGGTTCTGGCCGGGTCGGGAAGGCTTGCACTGGGCCTTTTCCCAACAGAGGAAGAGGAGTAGATCGCTCCAGGTAGAGAGCCTCTGGCGAGTTAATGCTAATGCAAATTGCGGCGCAATATAACCCAATAATTTTAACTAACTGTCAATGCCCAAAAGGAGAGCAACAGGGCAACCGAGCAGCGGAGCATTCAGCAGGAAGGATGCATTACTCGGGAATGCATAACAATGGGCAAGGACCAGCGAGGTTCCGCGAGGTCCTCTACGACGATGTTCCCTCTGTGCTCTGTGCTCTGTGTTAATCCGTTTGCCATCAGCCAAGATTATTAGTCAATTTTCATACATATTTTCAGTCTTTGGTTGGTTTGGTTTGGTTTCACTTTCCTCTGCCTTGCCTCATGGATGGATGGATGGATGGTTGGATGGTGCATGGAGTTAGATTTTATTGCAGCATCTTGAACAATCAACTGGCATTTGGTAACATGCTGCGAGAAGATGCCTGGCCCGGCCAGGGTTAGGTTAGGGTAGAAGATTGCTCTACTTTCGCCTCAATTGAATCGGAGAGTTATGCGGAATTTCAAATTCCTTGCGACCAAGGGTTGTGTCTCTGGCTCTGTCTCAGGAGTTTCCACAGTCAACGCTTTTGCTGGTTTGTTTATTTGTTTGTTTGTTTTAGCCAGGATTAGCCGAGGGCTTGACTTGGAACCCGACCAAAGCCAAGGGCTTTGCTTGAGATCCCTAGCCCTATCTCAATCCCTAAACCGATCCCATTTGGCTATTTCATTAGAAAGTCATAAAAATACATAATAATGACATGTCGAAGGGATTAAGGGACACACAAACACACACACACACACACACACACACACACATACAGGCAGCAGCATCATTAACGGACTAAGAGAATTTGGGTTATTTTTTTGCGCTCAACCGGAGAGCTTAACCCTAAGCCACAAGCTTAACCCCTTGTGAGCCGCAGCAGGTAAATCGATGGCTTGCGCAAGGCACCTACTACTCCCCCTCCTTTATGACTCCCCAACCAAACCAAAATGTTTATGTGTGTGTGTGTGTGTATCCATTTGTGTACAGTTGTGCCTCCTCTCTGGATGATTATATCATCATAATAAATGTTTTTCCCAACGAAACTGAAACCGAGAAACTTTTCAAATTAAGTTCCAACCCCACACTCCGGCCATGGTGCTCCATTATCGTAGATATCCAGCCCCGGAAAATGGTAATGGGATTCCATTGCCCACATCCAAACTCTGTTGGGATTTGGGGGTGGTATGGTGTGGTGTGGCAAGTGTGAGGCCGTTAAACGTGCAGCATTATATTAAGACTTCATAAAAGAGCAAATAATTCGCTGGGCAAACAACGATCGATAAATGGTACATACTATATATACCATCCATATGTATTTACATGACTGGTATCTATGTATAATATAGGAGCTGGTGAAAGCAACCACCCACCCTCGAACCGAAACATCATCCTGTTGTGAACTCTCTTCCGTACTCTCCTCACTGCTGAGCAGCATTATACCATATCATACTTGATGAAGCCGATAAAGTCGCATTATTAAGGGGGGCCACCTCACGTCTCGCTCACTCTGGGGCGTCTGCCTGCTTGCGGACAAGCGAAACAAAAGATTCGCTCATTCGCTATGAATACCAAATTCCTCTCTCACAGCACAGCACAGCAGAGAGAGAGAGAGAGAGAGAGAAAAGAGAGAGCGAGCGAGAGAGAGAGCGACTAAGAGCGAGGCTCCATGATAACTTGATTATGTTCTCCGCTGTCCGCCCCCCCGCTTGGCATCCTATTCTATTTTTTGTGCCCAGCATCCTCATCCTCCCTTTTGTTCCGGCATCGTAATTGCCTTCATCGTCGCATAATTGTCAGCCAGCAGCAGCAGCAGCAGCAAGCAGAGACTCTCAGCAGCAGCGACTCTCTCAAAGTACCGCAAGATTAGCACCCTCATCTACTGTCCCGCTCTAACGCTTGCCTGCCTGTTGTGATTGGCTGGCCGACGGCAGCCATTGCAGCAGGCACGGTCGCACAGGTATATAAGGGACGCGGGGTGGCCGAGAGAGGCACACTCGAACTGTGACCGTCGCACAGTCAACAAGACACACTCGATCCGCTTCCGCTCCGCAAAGTGAAGAGAGAACCGCAGTTTCCAAATCAAAGAGACAACGCCCAACCAGCACACCATCCATTAAACCGAACAACACACTAGCCATGCACGGATACCGAACATACAACATGGAGAACCACCATCACGACTCCAATGCCGTCGACCAGAAGCCCCTCGTGGTCGATCTGATGGCCACGCACTACGGCAAGCCGCAGACACCGCCGCCTTCGCCAAATGGTAAGTTACCTCAAAGCCCAATGTGGACTTGTTCGACAGATTACTAACCCAATCTTTTCCTCCTTCTTGCAGAGTGCCTATCCAGTCCGGACAACTCGCTGAATGGCAGCCGCAACTCCGAGATTCCCGCTGATCCGTCGGTTCGACGCTACCGAACCGCCTTCACACGCGATCAGCTTGGACGTCTCGAGAAGGAGTTCTACAAGGAGAACTACGTCTCCCGGCCGCGTCGCTGCGAGCTGGCCGCCCAGCTCAATCTGCCCGAGTCCACCATCAAGGTGTGGTTCCAGAACCGACGCATGAAGGACAAGCGTCAGCGCATTGCCGTCGCCTGGCCATACGCTGCCGTCTACTCCGACCCCGCTTTCGCCGCTTCCATTCTGCAAGCGGCTGCCAATAGCGTGGGCATGCCCTATCCCCCATATGCCGCTGCCGCCGCAGCTGCCGCCTCCAATCCGATGCTGCCCACAATGACGGCAATGCCCTCGATGCAGTCCATGCAGTCGATGCAGCAGATGCAGTCCATGCAGTCGATGCAGGTCCCCGTCGGAGGCCATGCACCCTCGCCGTACGGACAGTACCGCTACAGCCCCTACCACATTCCCGCCCGCCCCCACCACGCACCGCACATGCACCCACACGGGATGATGGGAGCTGCCGCCGCCGCCTCCTCTGCGATGGGATATCCGGGAGCAGCCATTGCCGCCGCCGCCGCCATGCCCACTGCCTCCTGCTATGCCGCCCTCACCGTGCCCAAGACACAGACACCGCCGCTGGATCTGCAGTCCTCCTCCTCGCCGCACTCCTCCACCCTCTCGCTCAGCCCCGTCGGCTCGGACCACACCAAAGTGTTCGACCGAAGCCCCGTGCCAGCGCCTGCCACCACCCACACACCACCACCAGCCCACTGCCAGCTCCTGGTCTGTTGATGACCAGCGCCAAGCGTCCCGCCTCTGAGATGTCGCCACCGACGACGGTGCTGGCGGAGCCCAAGCCGAAACTCTTCAAACCCTACAAGACTGAGGCGTAGGCAAGTCCACCTGTCCCCCACCCCCCTCCACGCCCTTAAAGGATTGTACAAATTAGCCTTAGCCTTCCCCTCCAAAATCCTATTTATTGAATGCCCCCCCCGTCTGGATGGATGTATTGCAATCTATAGCTAAATAATAGAATTAGAATAAGAATTAGAAGATCCAAACAACAAAATCAAAAATAAATCTACAAAACATTCGAAAATTATATCTAAAGTGTTTTTGGCGATATCTTTGGGATACGGGATACATCTACCTGAGGAATGAATCTTACCTGGCGGCGATTTACGATTTACAATTTACGATCCAACTGAGAGTTGGATTTGTCAGCGCTTTTATTTTTATGGACCTTGCTGTTGGATTAGCTGTGTGGAGAAACCTGCCCAGAAATACTAGAACATACTGACGCATAGCGAAGCACATCCGAGCCAGGGAAGGCAGCTGCTCCTCGACTCCTGGCCTCGCCTGACCTTCGCCTGGCACTCTGTAGGGAGGAAAGGCAACAGCACGGGCAGGGCACGGTGTGCAAATTGAGAGGCGGAACGGGTACAAGCGTGCCTGCGAAGTGGCCTTCGGAGGAGGAACACCAGTGTTTGGCCACCCACAAGCACGAGACGGGAGGCCAGGACAACGACATCCACGGGGGTTTGGCACAAGCCAGAAATCGGGCACAGAATCGGCACAGATTTGTTTGGGCTCCGTCGGAGTTTCGAGGCGAGCATTAATGCGATTCCAGCAGCATCAAATCGATGCGGAGAGGAGAGCACCCCGCAGGGCAGCAGCCTTGGATGTGTGCCTCCTCCCTGCCACGCGTCAGGTTGCATTGCAAGTCAAAATAAATTGCAGTGTCCTTCAGCTAATTAATTGTCACCTCACCCGTTGTGTACTCATCCTGTGCCGTGCCATGCCCTGGCTCACGTTATGGTCCTATCCCCTGGTGGCTATTCTCTGGCCTTCTGGCCGTCCTCTGGCAATTGTCATAATTGAGAAATCATTGGCAAAATAGCAAACAAAAACAGTCAGAGAGAGAGAGGTAATGGAGAGAAAGCGTGTCCTGGCTGGAATCAAATTTGGATTTAATTGCCAAACAAAACATGTGTTTCAATTGCACCAGCAGCAGGAGCAGCAGCAGCCAGCAGCCCTTAAAGGGGTGTGGTGTGGTGTCAATTGCTCATAATCCCACAAAAAACAGAAGGGAAGTCAGGATATCTACAACCCCCTGAATCCTGCTACTATGTATATCTAATTGAGCGTTCGCATCAAAACATGTTTTGACACTTGCCAGCGAGCCGTAAAAAATGGTCTGTGAAGTGCTCGCTCGCTCGCTCGCTGGCTCGACCCGGAATCGAAGTTAGATTGTGTCCCCCGTGCCACTGGCAGTGGCACTGCCCCTTCTGGTATGACACCCCTTTCGTGGTGGCTGCGGCCTGGCTGGCACTTCCTTTTGGGGGATGCAACACAAGTGGCAACATTTTATGATTTGATAATAAAGATACACAAAACAGGAGGATGAGTTTTGTTCTGCTGTGCCATCTCTCTGCCCTGGGGAATGCCTCTTTCTCTCGCCTGGATTCGGATACAGTAAATTAAAAAATAGCAAAACAGGAAAATCTCTGCTGAATTGGGTGTGGCAGTGGGTGTGGCAGTTCGTTTCCCCCCTCCCCCTGGGCTGACTTTAGCGGGGTGCAGCGGGGCAGGTTGATAATTAATCATGTGGGGATTAGGGATTAGGCTTGTTTGAAATGTAGCAATCATCAAGTTGTTTATTGAAAAATTATGCGCCAATGCGGCTCAAAGCGGGTCGGATTAGGACACCAGCTGAAGCTGGAGAGACACCCACCCCTTATACATATATGTATCTTATACATACGTATCTGTATCTGTGAGAAGCAGCTGCTCTTTTCATAAAAGAGTTAACCGATTTTTCTGGCTAGTCGTGGGGAATAAATGCGATATTATTATCAATTAGGCATTTGTATCTAATTCGGCATTGTCTCTGAGTTCGTCAGAGACTCAAACGTCGATTCATACTCATATTTCGAGAGCTCGAGAGATCTTCTGTTTTATGAGGGGGGCAATCAATGGATGGGATGGATACAAAGATACAAAGATACATACATAGATAGATACACAGCAATGAATGGCAGCCACTTCATGCGAAGTTCTCCCACGTCTACACAAGAGGAAAACAATGCATTATTCAATAGCATTATCCAAGGCAAGGCAAGGCTCTCCTACACCTCCACCTCCCTCCTCCGCCTCCTCCTCCTCCTGCTCCTCTGTTCGATGTGCAAACAAAATTAAGTTTTATTGGGGCGTGATGAGTGGACGTCGGGACTTACTTCAGTTTTGGTTTCGGTTTCGGTTTCTGTTTCTGATTTCTTTTAATAGTGAATTAGCACCTCTTCCCCCTCTCGGCCTCTCGGATTTATGGCACGGTAGGGATGGGTTGGGGACTGGCTAGCTGGCCGCTTTCCCAGCATTTAGAGCCGACAAAAGGCAGCTTTTGTGCGACCGCAATCCAGGGACGGGACCTGAAAGGAGTCTCTCTTTTCTCTCTCTCGCTGGGTCCTCTCTTTATGAGCTACGAATTTCACACTAACGGTCAATGAATATAAAGTGATCATCAGACGGGAGACTGCAGCCACCGAAGGAAGGGTATATAGAGTCCATACGGCAAGATCTAAAGATGGACTGGGGCTGGGCTGGGCACATAGCATACACAGATCTATCTGTGGATCGGATTTCCATTCCCATTCACTGCTTTCAGCATAATTGCAAGCCTAAACGAAGTTGAAAATGTTTTATGAGTGTGCCAATAGGTGGTGGTGGTGGCACCTATGTAGAGGGGGGGCTTTCGCAATCAGCTAGCTCTCCCCAATGAATACAACATCTTTGTAAAATGATGATGCCAGGCCAGGCCAGGCCAGGCCAGCATTGAAATAATTTCACACATTTTAGGCACACACAGCAGAGTAGAACCCGTTTGTCCCCGTCCCGTCCTCCCCCCCACAAATATGCGACTATGACTCGACACACAGATACATATACATATGTATCCATGAGGTTGTGCTATGGGCAATTTGCACGCTGTCCATTAACGGACGGAGACCATGCGCCATTCCGTTTATCGGATCTCATTGGATTCATTCTGCCAGCCTCATCATTTTCATGGATATTAACAAACTGATAATCGCAACAATCAAATTACAAACGCGACCAAACGCCTGCAACTTGACTGGGGTGTATACATATGTAGGCCTTGTTTAGCCAACATTTCCATATCTATCAGAGAGCGGGGTGGCGACAGTAGGCCACAAATTCGACTGCAATTGGTCAGGGTTCATTGTAAATGGTGAATGCTCAATGGAAATTGACAATAAAATGCCCGGGAAATCAAATCAATTGCCCCTTGATGGATGCTGCGGCTGTCCGAAAATGTTGCAAGTTTTTAGGGTCAGCAAAAGGACGAGGGCAGGGGGGCGTGTGCAGTGAGAGTCGAAGGACAGGCCATAAATCTGCAGCCGAGATAATGAAACTAGAATGATTGCGGCAATCACTGGTGTGGCTAAAAGGAGTCCATGCTAACCCCCCGCCAGAGGTGGAGTATACACTGCCTCTGCGCATGTCCCTGCCGCACATATAGCGATAGATACAGGATACAGGATACAGTATACAGAGGACCATGGCCAGTACATAGACATCTACATTATGTAGAGAAGGACACTCTCTTTTTATTTTGGCTCTGTTTCTGCCATGGTTCTTTTCTGCTTTTGTCCCCGCTGCCGATTACCGATTCTAGAGTTTCAGGACTTTCAGGATCCTGCGCACGACGGTGTCAACTTTATTGCGGTTTGACTTTGCCCCTCGAGAAGTCAGAGCCACAGCCATAGTCAGATATGAGCAAGGAGGCAAGGTTCCAGGTTCTGCTGCGACCATTTGATTTACAATTCTCATTTTTTTCGCGTTATTTTTTTAGGGGCTTTAATGGCCATCGTAAAGCCGCAGGACCTGAGACCAACAACTCTCCACTCTCCCTCTCTAGCTGGCTTTTGGCTGTGTGAGTGCGAGCAGGAGCTGGGCATCGGTGGTTCACATTTCGCGAACTGATTCTAAAAAATGAAATCATTTTTTCTCGAATTTCGCCGAGGCAACTGTGCAAAGGCTCTTTGTCCTGGACCATTGCTCGTCCTTTTTTGCACACTCGGGCATCGTTTTTTTTTCCCCGCTTCGAGTGCTACCTAGCCCGTCTCCGGGGTTTTTATGACGGAGATGAGATGATATTCTTTGAGGCTCGGTTCGGTTCTGCTGTTCCGTTTTTTAGGCCATAAAAATTAGGCGGCATAAAAAAACTGCATTGGAATTCTAGTTCTAGTTTCAGATTTTTAGGTTTCCAGAGTTCCTCGGACTTTTTGGGCAGATTTTTAAGGAATTCGCGGAATTCGGAAGCAAAATACAGGAACAGAATGCCAAATATCCGATATTCAATGATGGATGACCTTCGCTTTCCGCTCCTCGGAGGGCCGTAAAAAAATTGACTCGCTGCGGTATGCTGGATATTTTTTAGAACTGACTTTTGCTCGCCCTGTTCCTCGTTCCTGGCTCTAATTCTGAATCCTGGCCTGAATCGTAAAAAAAGAAGAGCACACAAAGGCGGAAAATGGCACTGAACGAACACTAAAAATGATCTTTTTATGGGCCCAACGCCTAAAAAAGTAAGTCACAAAGTCGCTTCGATTTCGTTTCTCTGTCTCTGGCTTCGAGGGAAGTCGTTTTTCCTGCTCTTGCTCTGTGACAGAGATCTGTGGATTCTTCAAGGTCTTGCTAGGACTCTGCTGCGTGGAAAGCCGCAGGACTCTTCCACATCAAAGCTCTCTGCGCCGCCGCAGCTTCAGCTTCCAGCGAAGATTCACACGATTAACACCAGCGGCATTTTCACGTTTGAAACGGACATGCAAATTAACCAAATGAATTCGGAATGAATTCCGGCCAGTGGTCATGCCCATTAGGGAGTCGATTTGTCCCCCCTCCTCCTTCTCCTCCTCCCACCAGCAGCAGCAACCACTGTTGGTTGCAGCCACAGTTGCCGTTACCGCCGCATGACGCATGACCTTCAGATCGTTTATTGTCCCTGATTTTGCTTATTTTTTTCACAGGCAATTTGCGCCTGCTTCTGATGTCCCTCTCGCTCTTTGTGTATGTGTGCTTGGGTGTGTGTGTGTGTGTGTCGGTCCGTGTCCTTTTTAGCATTTGGCATGCTAAAAATCTGCGCGATCTTAGCCGGAATCCGAGTGGGATTAGAGCATTTTATGGCCCTCAGGGCACGCCTACTCGTCCCGGCCTCAATCCTCCATAAAACACTAAGCGCTTTCCCCTAATGCATCTTTTAGATGTATCTGTATCTGTAAACAACTTTTTAATAGAGCATTCCACAAGATGGCGGATGGAAAAGGGCGAAGGGGAGCCGACACCCATCCCCATTGGCAGTTGGCAGTTGGGAAAATGCATCCGGATCCAGAAATATCTTATGCCATGCCATGCCATGGAAGCAGCCATCAATTAGCATACAATTAAAGAATGCTTAAACAGGGAAATCATCTTGAACTGCAGCGCCCCAGATGCGCCAGATACATATGTATCTGTATCTGTGCCTATAAGTGGCCAACGGTTGCGACTGCGGCTAAGTTCAGATCAAAGCGACGACAACATAATTGCTGCTTCACTTCACAGTTTTCGGAGCACACTTAAGGCAGATACATCCGAGTATATATGTATCTATGGCATATTGTATCTGCATCTTCCCTTATCGATCTTGTTGGAGTATCTTTTTTATGTCGCTGCGACATGCCACAGCCACAGCCACTGCGACATGCCACTGCATTGGCCTTTGAGTGGCCCTCTGACTGCTGGCGCCTGTTAATTGAAAGATCTGAGTAGATGGAGATCCCAGCGGCATCCACTTGAGGACATGTCCACCGACATGCGGAAGTGACTTCCTGATGTCCTTGAGCGGGATCCGGTAATGATAATGCCATGGAGGAGAGCCCTGTCCCTGGACATGTACCTGATGCCGGGAGCAAGTCCGAGACTAATCCACAAATATTGTCAACTCTTTGGCTCTAATCTGCGCGACCTAATCACTTCCCTGAAATGCATAATTGTGCCGTGGCTTTTGATACGCTCCTGGCGGAGAGGGACAAGAGAGCAAGACAGAGCGAACGAACCACAGCCCGGAGGAGAAGATCGGCAAATCCCGGCCGGGACAATGGCCAGAGAATGGACAACAAGTAGCGGCGAATTAGCAATCCTATCATGCTTTTATGGCCAGACCAACTCTTGCCTTTGCCTCAGAAGCCTTGCTCCTGGCCACCTTATTCTTCCTGCCGGCCGGCCCTCTCTTCTCCCGAATCGGAGGCAGCGTCAACCCCTTTAGGGCGATAATCCTTCTAAATGTTTGCATTAATTTCGAGGCGTGCACGGATTAGGGCGTTCCGTTCGCCCTGGGCGTTACCCGCAGCAGAAACCGCCGTCCAGGAGGACACTGCACCGACTGCACTGCTGACCTGCCGTCTAATCCTTTCGCGACTGATTTGCGACTGACTTCTGTGCCAAGTCCGCCCCTAATCCCTTTGCCCCTTGCCCTGACTGCGTCCTGCGCGAAGGAGTTGAGCCCTGTTTCGGGTACTGCGACAGCGACTGTAACCGGATTATCGCCGATTACCCCAGATGATCCGCAGAAAGTCAATCTGGTTCGGGCCTAATGGACACGACAGCAGCAGCCAAGTCAATCCTTTCGGCCCCGTTCCACTCCCACAATACAGAGAGAAGGAGAGAGATCAGATCAGATCCTATCCTATCCAATCCTATCCCCTGATCACGGAAAGATCTCTGTTTATTTGTTTGTTTTCGTTTGTTTTGAGAATTTCTGGCAATTAAGTTTCGCGATTTGATGCGGGGTCGGGGCCACGGGGGCGAGCGCATCAAATCCGTTATAGCCGTTATGCGTACCTGTACCACATGCTGCATACTCTACGCACAGGCTCGACTCTGTCTCTCTCTCTCTCTCTATTTCCCTCTCTCACACTCCAAGGCCGCAAAGTCAAGTCAAGTCGGCAGCAAATTTTTTCTCATTATTTTGTTGCATTTTTTATGCCGAACTTTGTCTTTCGCTCATTGCGGAGATGATGCGGGGATTATGCGTTGATTGCGTGCAATTACGACGACGACGACTCCCGCGAAATCCTGCGAAAAGTATCCTGTGGAAACTGTGCAAACTTCCTGCTAAATCCTTTGAGACAGAACCCCTTTTGTCCCCAGCCCAGACCAAGGACCTTGACTGCTGCTGGCCCTCTGTTGCAGCAGCTTGCGTAAAATTTCATAACCCTACGCGGGTTATGAGGATGCGGATGCGAATACGTTTCCAGGAACATTCATCGCATCCTTGCGATTATCCCTTTTTACCTCTTGCCAATCCGTTGGCTAAAAAACAGCTCCGACACTTCCGCGAAAGTGCCACAAAAACAAACAAACAAACACTGAGAGAAAAGAATTACATAGATACATATGTATGTATATACCTGGGCGGATCCTTTCGCAATAACCCACGCAAGATGAGGTGAGGTCCGGTTATATAACGGGTTTATATGACGATGGGACAACCACGGGCTATCGGCTATCTCGGTTATGGTATGCTATGAGGAAGGTTAAGAGATGTTAGCAGGGACTGACTTCAGCTTCAGTTAATTGCTCAGGCAGCTTTGTATGTACATATGTATGTATGAAGCAATTGCCGGCAATTATAAAACAACGCAGATGCGGCGCATCTTTATCGTACTCCCCCCCGTCCACCTTCCATCCAAATCCAAATCTCCTGGAACTGCGGATGTGAAAGCGAACGGGTGATAAATGTGCGTGATTTGGAATGAATGCGCATCGATTAAAACCGCAGAGCAATCAATTTAGCGCCTTTTACACCCAAAATTGGCTTGAACACATCCAATTAATGTCAGCGGGTGGAACATACACACCCAACCCCAACCCCAAACCATTCCGCTACATAGGGCCGCCCGGGGCCACCACCGAGAAACAATTACAACAAAGCAACAAACCACCCACGACAGGAGAGAGTGCCAGAGAGGGTGTGGGGTGCGAGGGAAGGGGAAAGCATTCCGGACAATAAACCTCCAATAAAGCGAATCCAGCGTGAGGCGTCGACGTCTAATTGCTGTTAACTCGTCAACGAGGAGCGCTCCCTCCGGATCCCTGTGCTGCCTGTGCTCCCTTGCCTTGCGCTCCCTTTTGATTAAGTATAGGGTGGCATGTCAGATTAGGTGGGAAGGCAGCCAGAGAGGGAGCGTCCGGGTGGAAGTTGGGGCGCGGTAAAGTACACTCTTTGCATCATACACCGCAATGAATGAGTGCCCCATAATTGTGACTCTGAGACAAGCGACGGCCATCTTTATGTAGCCATCCAATCTCCCCACCCCTTATACTCATCATGCTCTCTCCTTTGCATAGAAACTTCTTCTCACTCTCTCTCATGTTGGGCCGCTCTCTTGCGCATGCGTGTTGGCGCTTCGGGAGACTGCGCGCTCATTGGCTGCTACGGGGGGGCGTTGCTTGGAGCCATTGCTGCAGCAGAGCAGATACATTTGTATCCTCTGCCCGCTTCTCTGTCGCACTGCTGCTGCCTGCTGCTGTCGCTGCTCTGCTTATGGCTAATAAAGTAAAGCAAAATAAAACGCTGCCATAATTGGCATTAATGCCGCAACCATGAATACTAAAAAGTTTTTACGAGTATAAGCTGCAGTTGAGTCGAGCGCGAGTCCGCCATTTGCAGCATCTTTGCCAGGACATGTTGATGGGCCAAAGCTACGGATAGAACACATGCTGATTCATCTGAAGGTGTGTTCCAAAAACACAAAGAGTTTTTATTCTTTTTTCAATTTATTTGTATATATTTTATTTTTATTTAACATAATTTTTACATTTTACATGCATTTTACATTTCCTGGGATCAAAAGTATGCTTTAATGAACGTATAACGTAAGACTCTTACGTTGCAAAATAATTAAATAGCATAGCATCGAGATATTGTCAGCTAGCATACCGAAACAGTCTGGCAGCATCATCGGCTTACGCCTTGGCTTAGCGTCGCCTGACTTACAGCGTGTTTTGTAGCAACAATGAATCAACACAACATACGAATTCCCGTTAGATACATTTCATTTAAATTGCCTAGGGAAAAGTGATGTTATAGAATGGGCAGTTTTTGTAATCCCAAGCTCCAAAGAATCCAAAAACTACTCAGACACTGATTTAAATCTATTTCAATGATATTTTACAATGAATACTGTCAAGAATAAGATAAAGATCAGGACAAAAAGGAACTATATAGAGAAATAAATCAAATGCATTAATAGTTAAAAAAATTTATTCTTGGAATAAGTCACTATTCATATATCAAATCTGCCTGGAACACCATTATATTAACTTTAAGTAACGGCAATAGGTCATCCAAATGTAGATACTCAGAGCAATCTATCACTAGCAACAATGACGTCACATTTCGAACACACTTACGTTTTATAATAGAACCTTTTTTGATTGAACCTTATTATCCAATCGAATCCAAAGGTGTTCCGAAGACTAACCAATCTTCTAGAAAATGTATTCATCAATAGGATAAAATGATATGTTAAGTGCAGAAAGTCCCAGTTAGCTAGTAATATTGAATCGAATATCAAAATCAGCAAATATGATTTCCGATCATCGACATAGACCAATTAACCCATTGTCAACTAGTGGGTATTTCGATTTACGCACCGAATAGTATAATATTAAAAAAATGTTGTATCGACTTCAGGTGAAAGATATCATGGTAATATTAATTTGTATGTAAAGAGAACAGAATGGATCTACAAAAAGAATATACAAATATTTCCATTAACCGCGGTTTTACTCAAGGTGTTCGCCTATGTAAATAGAGCGGGGCTAAGTGGGCTAAGTTTTTATTTATCGGTATATTTGCGGTATATTTAGAAAATTATATTTTATTTTTGGTATATTGCTTGAACAGTCAGCCGATATATTTCTTCGATTAATCCGCGGTCACACTATCGACAGTGCGGGGGCTGGGTGTTGCTGAATCTGCGGTCGCAAAGTTAATAATTTAAGCAAAAACCGTGCAATGTGATACAGTTTTGCCTGCCTGCGGCCGAAATGCAAACGCGAAAAGCACTCAATTATTTATGCCACTTGCAACAGTAGCGGCCACCAAAAGTGAAAGTATTTGCATACCGAACGGAGTGGGTCACTAAGGAAGAAGAGGAAGGAGAAGCATAGGCAGACAAACAAGCGAAACGAAGCGTAAAAGAGGAGAAAATCGGAAATAAAGTGCATTAGAAATAGGTTAAAAATCACTGCTCAACGGTCAATTTGAATTAGTTTATAACTCCCGCCAGTGCAATTTATATATGTGACGAAAATTAGTGTTTTGCCGTACAGAGAGTGGGCGAGTGAGAGTGAGAAAGAGCGAGAATGGGCACAACAAAAGAGCAACAAAATGAAGGCGACGCCGCAGCAGCAGCGGCCGCCGTGGGCGCCACCCACACAACACCAACGCAACATCAGAGGCGGGAGGAAGAAGAAGAGAAGACGCTGCCCACACCGCCAGTGGTAATCATTCCTGCTGCCCAGGCCTCGACCATGGCCACAAATGCCGCCAAAAAGATACGCCGAGCCTTCTCCATGCCACGCAATCCGTTTCGCTGGTCGCGCAAATTCAAGACAGCAGCCGCAGCGGCAGCAATAACAACAGACACAGAGTCTGGAGCCGGCAAGGATAATGCCGGGGTGCGTCGAGGCAGCCATACGGCCATTTCGTCCTGCGTCAGCGGTGGACGGGGACGCAGCGGCAGCATTGTCTCTCTGAGCAGCTACGAGGCGGCGCCTGGAGACGCTGCAGCCGCCACCACCACCAGCACCACCACCAATACAAATGCCAATAGTAACAGTAACAGCAACAACACAAATAACAGTAACAGTAACAGCAATAAGCGGGCACGTGTTCTCCGCCGTTCGTCCTTCAAGAAATTTCTCAATCGCATTGCCCAGCATCTGAGCGCAACTGTGAATGTTGGAGTAAGTATTCGATTTGTATTTATGTTTGTAATTACTATCCCCACATTATGTGTGTGGTGGGGACATGTTCGAGCATGAAACTTTGCCCCTCTTTCACCTTTCTTTCTTGCGTTCTTTCTTTGTTCTGCTTAGGCTGCAGCTTCTAGCTTCGTGCTCGCTGCCGCCTGCTGCTCTGCTCCTCTTATCAAGAGCAATATATTTATAAAACGGCATCCATCGCTTAGTGCGTTATCGTTGACTTTGTTTTGCTCGTGTCTGGTTTCTGTGTCTTCTTGTCTCTCTTTGTGCCTCCCCCACACTCCACACTCCACACTACCCAAGCACTCTACTCCACTTTGGTGCGGCATTTTCTTTTGTGCAATTCTCTTGTGCATATTTGAATATTTTGAACAGAGAATAAACAATACGTGTACCCTTCCCACCACCCACTGGGTAGGCCTGCCACAAATCGCACTTTGCCACGTAGGTTTTTTTTGTCTCCCTACTACCCCTTCCCACTGCTGCTGAGTCACATTTTGCGTGCTCGATGATAACACAGAGGTACAGCGGCACGAAATGCGGCTTATTGGGACTTTGGATCGGGCTTCCTTTCTCAATGCACTCCTGAAGGTGCGTCAGGCCTGAAGAGTATCCAGAGTATTCCTTAATCTATATGGTCTCGGGCCACTCTTTGTTTTGCTGGGGGTGCGTTGGGAGTACTTTGTGCACAAGCGATCAATGTACAGTTGAATTCCATTCGATATAAATCCTTTGTTTATACAACTATAAATACATTGTTGTTCCTCCTCTTTTTTCCCCAAGTGTATCCCAAATGTTCTCCACTCTTCTTCATCGTTCTCAGGCAGAATTTAATTTACAATTACCATACCCGAGGACGGCGCATGGAAATTAATTTTATTTTTGAACAATTGCTGTCTCATTATTATCATAATTTTTGTGTTTCTGTTTTGCTTGGTGTGTGAGGAGAGTAGCGGCGCGGAGGGTAGCTGTGTGTGGCTGGAGCGTGAAGGTGAGGAGAAAAGTAGGGCGGGAGCTGGAGCTGAAGTTGAAGCTGTAACTAGGTGTAGGCGGGGGGAACATTTGCCTTTTGTTTCACAGACAACAATTGTTCAAACAATTTTTGTGTAAATGTTTCCAGCATTTGTTGCTCTGTCTGCCCTGTTCGTGCTATAATAAAACAAAAATTCAGAAACAAAACAGTCCCTGACTCCCTGACAACGGCAACAATACTTTTCAGGTCGAAAGCTGTTGGAGCAAATCCGCGCCAGAAAAAGAGACAAAAGTTAGCGAAAGAGCACAGTGGGCACAGAGGGAGAGTCGCGTGGAGTCAGAGACTCACTCACTGCTCCCGACAAGGCGCTGGCTGACAAATGTGTGCCACGCGCTTGTCAGGAAGACAAAACAAAAACAAAAACAAAAACAAAAGAGCGAAGACAAGTGCAGGGCGCCATGAAACACTGAATCCCCTACCCTACCCCTAGAAACTCAATGGAATTCAATTTGATCTAATAATATAACATCATACATGTACAGAATTGTTGTTGTGCTTGTAATGGGTTGATTAATTGTGGGGGGCAAGACCTTAGGAACGTATTGCAGTTGACCTTTTTGCGTTGTGAATTCCAGAACGAAACGATAACTGCATACGAAATCAGTCAGAATTTCATTCAAAGCGCAGCGTAGCGAAAGGGATGGCGAAGGGGAGTGGTGGAGCACGTAACGCTCAATGAAAACAACCGTATGTACAGTTGTGTTCAAAATAATAGTAGTGCTCCTCAACATATTTTTTCAAACCATTTTTTAACACTTCCAGTCATCCAAATGAAACAAATGATACCTTTTTTGAATAGATTGGAATGTATACATTAGAAAACCGAAGAAGTTTCATTACATTTGCGTTCCAATTTCTTGTTTTGCTTGATTTTGGACGTATACCCATGAAATCTGCTGTTCAATAAAATAGTAGTATTTTTTATAAAATCGAAAAAAAATCAACGAAACTCAAATTAAAACCTATGATTCATATTCCTCATGTTTCTTGATCTTTAATATATAGTTTTTAATGAATTTTGTTAACATTACGGCCATACACCGGTCTGGCATGTGTCCAATAGGGTCCTGCCAATGCGTCAATAGGATTTCAGCCGATAATGCTTAATCCACTTGCCAAAACTTAAGTCTGGTTGACAGATTTGCAGTTTTAACAATGTATTTGACATTCCCCATAAAGTTTTAAATGAGATTGGGATCCAGGGACTGAGTTGAGCTTGGCAAAACGTCGATATTTTTCGGATGAAACTCAATTCCTAGCAAGCTTTTTGAAAGTGTTTTGTATTAAAACTCTGCTGATAGATGTTTTTTTGAGGTATTTTTTAATTGTAATATGAACTTTATGTATATTAAAAGTATATCTGCATACTCAGTTTTGTTAAATACCCAAACCCAGAATGAGGAAGTACAGTTGAAGTAAGTAAAAGTTCATATGAGCTGGGCCCCATAGTGCTCAGCCCAGCATATCAATGCTATTTTTTCCATATTTTGGGGAAATCGGATTTCTTTGAATGCCAAACATATTCTTTTGGCGTCTATCTTACCATATAATACAACTTTACTCTCATTTGTCAAAAGTATTTTTTCGACTGTGACTCAGGCCAGCCCACAAGTGTTTCTGCTAACTTGAGTCGTGGGTCTTTGTGCTGTATTACCAAACGCGTAACTTTCCAGGACTTCTTGGACTTAAATAATGTGTAATCAGTTGTCTATCAACTGTCACATCACTTTCAAAAGAGATATAAAATTTTTTTCATAATTTTTGAGGATACTGAAGGTGGGGTCTTACCTTCAACCTTTGTTGACCATTCATGCAAAAGATATATTTTTCACATAAAAAATTGATTTTCAGTTTACTTCTTTTACTCAATTGAGTCAAATACAATATTAAGAGTACAAAAACTTATTTTTCAACTCCCTTATACCTCCAACCTTTTTTGTTTTTGGTCTAACTCTGATGTCTTCTCTTCAGCACCGAGCAATGATTTCTTTTACGCTCCAAAATCGAAAGAACCGATATTTCCAAAAATGTTTTCATCATAATATATAACAACTAAATTGAGCTTACGGATTGTGACTCTTTTAAATTAAATTCTATCTGTTTTCATTTTTTTTTAAAATTAAATTATCCCAGCACTACTATTTTATTGAACAGCAGATTTCATGGGTATACGTCAAAAATCAAGCAAAACAAGAAATTGGAACGCAAATGTTATAAAACTTCTTCAGTTTTCTAATGTCTACATTCCAATCTATTCAAAAGGTATAATTTGTTTCATTTGGATGACTGGAAGTGTTAAAAAATGGTTTTGAAAATATTTTTGAGGAGCACTACTATTATTTTGAACACAGCTGTATATCTGCCTGCCAGAAGCCGCCACTATAGCGTACAGTGGAAGCTGCAGTAAGCCAAAGCTTAGTTCGTAGATCAAGCTTTAACTGTACTTGTGCAGTTGTTGTTTCTTCCGTCTTTTTCGTCTTTTTCGGGCACCTTTCACCAGCAGCAGAAGAAACAGTAGCAAAAGCAAATCGGCAAACAACTACAACGTATTATTGTTGTTTTTCTCTTTCTACTTTTTTTTTTTAATGACATTATGAGGCAAGTGCCCATTGTTGCTGCTGTTATGCTTCGCCACTACGCTGCTGCTGCGAGATTACCTCATGGAAAACAATTGCTGGCTCTGATTTATGATTCATGCCTCAGGCATTCCTCATCTCCCATTGATTTTATTCAAAAGCTCAGCTCAAAAGCGAGAACAGCAGCAGGGCACCAACAACAATAAACTAACCTGCCCTATTAAAGATTGCATGCCAAATATTGCAAATAGCAACAAATGAATGGCAATGATGCGAGGAAGAACGGATGAGGTGCACAAAGAGAGAGAAAGATAGAGAGTGAGTAAAAGTAAAAAGTGACACTGTGTGAAGAAGATCTCTTAACACGTGATGGACTAAGCACACTTACATCATAAATACATACATACACACACATACATGTACACAGCATGTTGTATGTACATACAAGCATATCTTATGTACAGTTTTGTCCAAGGTGTGTTTTATTTTAGGTAAGGGTATACACCTCTACCGAATAAAGTGTTCTTTGCTTGCTGTACCATCTCTCTGGCTATGCTTTGCCCTTTATTTAATACACCTTGGATTTGTCTATTTCCGTATGCTTTGTAGCCCACCCACGAAATCGTGGCTCACGTTGCGGTTGCCGCTGCACTTGTTGATGGGAAGATTAGTACGTAACAGCCGTGTGTGCGCTTAGTCCTCTTCCCTCTCCTTCCTGCCACACCCACACCCACACCCATACCCCTGCGTGTCAGTGTGTTTGTTCCGCTACTGTTTGCTGATTTTCTATGATATTCAAGTGCACGATATACTACTACTACTACTACTACTGCTGCTACTACTAGGGAGGGGGGGAGGTGTTTCGCGTATTTGTATTTCCGCTGTTTCTGGCTCACACGTAACTATTTGTTGTTGCCCCAGTACAGCACTGCGAATCGCTATCTGTTGTTGCTACTTTTGCCATTTCTGACGGTGGGGTTGCCTCGCACGTTTTGCACTCTCACGCTCCATCGCTCTCTCTCCCTCGTTCTCTCTTTTTTACGTATCCCCCCGTCTCTCTCTCTCTCTCTCTCTATATCTGAATTCTTTTTCAAGGTAAAATCAATTGAGATCAAACTAATTGAAAAAATGTTTTTAGAATTTTTAGCCTCTGTATTTATTTTTGTTTCTCTGCCGTTCGCAGCATGTTTATTTTCATAAACAATCATATCATTTTTGTTCGTGCGGGTCTGTGGTACACTCCCTCCTCATCCATTAGGAGGAGCAGGGGATAAATAATGTTTTCAGTGCTGCTTAGGCTGTCTAATTAGCCGGTGCCTCCATCACTCTTTACTTTTGTTGTTGTCCATCCGTCCGTCCGGCCGGCAACAGAAATTATTCACGTCACTCTACAGTAATTATTCTCTGCCTTTGTCTCCCCTTTTGATAACCCCAACACCACCCCATACTCAGTGATATATGGTGAATGTTGTTGAGCCATATAAAGATTGTTAAAGCCTGTCATCAAAACGTCTACACTCTCGCTTGGGGCGACCCTAAAACTGGGGCTAAGTGAAAAGGTGCAAAATGTATGCCCCATTGGCAGGCCAGCAACTGCTTTTCCCTAGTCCAAGGCCCGGGTCCCATTCCCGGGTCTCGGTCCCTAGAAATACTTCAGTCCAAACAAAATTTAGATTTAAGTTAAGTAGACAGAAGTCATGTGTTTTTTTTTTCGTAATACTCGTAGATAAGTGAGTAACATATGTCTATGACACTTTCTATAAATTCTACAAATATTTCGGGTCCATCCATTTATTTTAGTTTTAGATTAGTTACCATCGAAATGTGAAAATCATACAGAAATATGATTTATTTCATTGAAACAGTAATTAATATATTAATTAATTAATAATATATCCATACAGTTGCGACACGCACTGTCGATACATACATAAATATGTATGCATGTATGTATGTATATGTAGATATGGAACCCATAGTTTTGTCTGATAACCACTATAGCTATTTTCAAGGTGTTCTGATAAAGCACCCATTGTAGACACCAAAAGACAACCTTGACAACGCTTTTCCGTTCTCCTCCACCTCGTAATCGAGCCAGCTAGAGGGGCGTGGCCCTTGCTGAGCACATCGTAAGGTGTTAGCCACGTGCGAGAGTGCCTTTACGTAAGTAGATCTCAACAAGATCCAATTAGCACAGTTCTGGAAGGGAGGGAGCGCTCTGCAGGGAGCGGGTGACTATGGGAACAGGAAAAGGTAGAGTAGCTGACACTATTAAGCCATAAACTAATCTCAAATGATTGTCTTTTATCTGAGAGACACACCGAATCACGGCCATAGAAATGTTTCATCGTTTAGCGCAGTAAAAGCCCATAAACACGTTGGGAATCGTATTCCGAAATCAATGTTCATAATGACGCGATCGTCAGACAAATGTATACTCGTACTTATGTGTGTCACGTGATCGATTGCCGCAGCACAACTTTGCTTCAGAATATATATATATGTAGTACATAGAATATCCCGGCGAACTTGGCTGAATATCAAATGCGATTTTATGATTAGACGCATGACAAACGACTATCGATAGTACAGAACAAGTGGGAGAGGCGGGGAAAGATAGTACATAGGTAGGGAAAGAGAGTGATCGAGAGAGGTCTAGCTCTAATAATAGTTTGTGTGTCGAGTGGCTCCATTAATAAAATGCCGTCTAACCGGTAGGAGAACCTAGTCACAGACTCGGCTGGGATTTAAGCTTACACGAGCTCTCTTGGGCGGATTGAAGGGGGGGGCCCAACCCAAAAGCCAATTTCATTCATGTTCCAAGACAAGATCTCGGAAATAATAACAGCGTCATGGCAGCAACAACAACATGACCCATGCAATTATCTTCAATTATTTACAATTATTTAATAAAAACGTAAGCGTAACTACAACAACAACAGCAAAAACATTAACAAGGCATCTATTTGTTGTTGCCTTTTGTGGGTTACGTAAAAAGTAAAACAAATACTCGAGAATGCAGTGCAGCGCAATATCTATAAGAAAATTACTCGTAACTTATCGCAATCTCCCGTGGGGGCTTGGGGGGCTTATCACAAAACACAGCACCCATACGAGAATGGAATTTTCTGCAGGCCCAAAGAAAGAAACCAAATAAAATGGACTAAAATAAAGTGAAATGAAATGAAAAGAAAAGAAACCGAAACCGAAAAGAATTCGAGACTTAAGCATAATAATTCGATAAATTAAGTTAAGGGGAATTCTTTAACTGCTACGCAATTGTAAACAAAGTGAAGACAGAGTTGGGGAAATGCTGCCCGAAGCTTCTATTACCCTGTAAAACAAGATATGCTAATGGAATACACTATAACCAAGAGGTAAAACTTTGGGATAGTTTAATTCGTTGGGAGAACCCAATAAGCTTTGCTCAACTGTGGCAAATGTATCCGTTTGCTTAGGGTAACGTTGTACAGCAAATCAACGTCTGCTGTTAGAGTACAATATGATGGACTATTCCACACCTTCCGTCTCTTCCCCTCTCTCACTCGCCCGCGTCAATCGACAATCGAACCATACACCTAAAAAACCTGACACCACCCTGTGGATATACATAAACATTCTGGGACGGGGTGCCCACTAGCTGGAGACTCCAAATGCTAACAAAACGAGCCAGAAATGTGCCTTAAATTTATAAATAATAATGACGATGACGATGCCGCTGACGATGTATGTAGATGATGATAAAATTGCTGCCAGGGTAAATTGAGACAAGTGGCCGATGGCTACTTCTATGCTATGCCCCGCTTGCTGCTCAATTAACGGAGACCGCGCGAGACGGGGGTAACACGGACACGGCAAGAGGTATGGAAAGAAAGGAGAAATTGGAACTGCGGCATACGGCATACGGCATACGCGTCGTATGCGCAACAATCCAAGACTCGAAGTCTGGATCTCCAGCTGTGTGAGAAATGCTTCACATGGCAGCCGCAGCCTGACCAACAACGCGATTAGGTCAGCCAGCAGCCGCAAACAAACATCCATGTACGAGTAATATGTAAACGTATAAAGAATGAATGCTGAATACGTACATGTATAGTATACATACAAAGAGAGGAGATCTGGACATGCGTTTGTGGCAACTAAAAAATTCCATTCAATTTATTTGCCACAGCCACAGATCCCCCCTGTTTGCCGCTATGGGGCTGTGGCTCCTCGGTTTACATCACCGTGGAATGGGGCTTAATGGGGTTTGTCTAATGAGCAGAGCTTTTGCTTAAATGCAAAACCTTTTCAGCTTAACGCCATAAAGGAGGAGGAGGAGGAGTGGAGCTCTGGCGCCACTCATATTCCCAACGAAAATCCGCTTATCGAACGGAACGGAACGGTTTGAAGGTCAGTCCAGGGGTTGGGACCTAAAGTTTGCCACAGATGTTCGAAGTGCTTTAAATGTTGCCTCCAAGTTCATGCCCTTTTTGGTGGCATCTTTCTTTTTGTCAGACACTCGAGCAGCCACTTGGCTGCCATTCAATATAGTTCCTCTTGCTCCTCCAGAGATGTACCATGCCGAATATGGCAACTGTCGGATGCAGCAGGCAACCGTCAGTTCAATGTCAATTTTTGTTGGCAACAAAAGCAACAATTTCTGGCTCGGAAACAAAAACATATTGGAATGGAATGGGTAGAGGAATGGGATTGTGTCTCAGGGCGAACTTTCTTTAGTTGGGGGAAACCTCACAGATATATCCTATGCTAACTATATATGTATTTAAATAAATGCTTTATTGCTCTTTGAACTAACATTTCGATTGCTTCCCCACCGTTTTGTTTGCTGCCTCTTCAAGTCGGAGGAGCAGAGCTCTGCTGCCGCAAGTCGTGTAAACTTGATAGACATCGTTCCCTTCTACACCGGATGCTGGCGCAGGAAAGAGGTATAAATCCACAACAAATTCACATTCAAAGTACAGTGCATCGCATGTTGGTAATGTCATGATCATTGGATGCCCACACGGCAGAGATCTATACGCCACGCCACGCCGCGCCCACCCACCAAAAAACAGTCAACTAAAAGCAATTTATTTCTTTCTTTCTATTTGCCATTGGATTTATTTCTTTCTTTATTTTTTTTTTGTTGGCCTTTTTCTTAGGATTTCTTCTGATGCGTGGGTTTTCGCTTTCAGCAAAAAACACACAAAATTGATTAAAATATAACCGGCTTTTGTATTCGATTTGTGCGCCGCTTTTGTGGGTCTCTTCATCTACGATTTTGCTTCTCTATTGATTCCATTATTCGTTGAATTTTTGTTTCTTTTTTTTTTTTTTTTTTGGTTGTATCTTTTGAGCTTTGGCATCGATTTGCTAGACACCCAACGATGACGCTGTCATCTGCGGCCCTGTCTCTGGGTCTGGGTCTCTGTCTCCGTCTCCATCTCTTGCTTACTCATCCGTTGGCTTGCTGTTGTTTTTTTTCTGCCTTCGTCATTCTTTCTTTCTTTCGCTTCCTACAACATACTAGTGCATACACGAAATAAACCCACTTAGCATTGACCGCAGACCAGCATTGCAATATTGCATCTTCGTGCAACCCATACGTACGCCGCATGCAACAGACCCCCAGTGACCTTTAACCAATGGCTGCCCCGTAGTTTTTCGTTTTTCGCTTCGCACTGGCGGCTGCCAATTTCATAATCCACAAAATTTCACTGCCGTTAAAGGCACTCAGCCCCCCAGAGCAATAGCCACAGCCAGTCACAGCCCCAGCCCCCATCCCCCAGCCTTAGACTCATTTATAGCCCCACATTTCATTTGATTTCGTTGCGATTCGTTTCCAAAAAAGCGTGTTTATAATATCGTAAATTCATATTTGCCTCCCAAGCATCCTCTCTTAAGAGGTGTTGCTCCAGTTGCATTTAATATGGTAGTACAGTGGACACTCAAAGCAAGCGGACACACACCATCAAAACTTGAGAGATTTTGTTTGAGAATAAGGAGATTCGATCATAAATAAGTTTCCGTTTATTTTAAAGAAAGTTTTCTTAATTCTAATATTTCTTTGGTTTTTCATCTGTAGATTATTTTTATCGACATTTTAAACTGTTTTTAAAGACATATCTTTTGCAATGATGTATTTTGATTTGTATTTTGTTGAATATAATTCAAAACTCTTTCGTCAACTCTCGTTCTTTGCATTTTGGGTAATTTTCTGCTGTGGATTTCAGATTTAAGGAAACTAGAGACCTGTACGATTTTATGGCATAATTATTCTTTTATTTCGTGGCATGCAAGATAACTTTGATTTTTGTGATGGAAAATTTTCCCGTTTTGGGGCTGCGTGACTCAATCCGAAATGCTATTTCTTTGATCAGTTGATCAGCACACACTTTGTAGTAAATTGATCCAATCAGACACACAAACACACAGCTTTGATCCTCCACGTTTGCGTAGCTCGTTAGATATCATACGATTATATTATATTTTCGAAATGCAGCAGATATGTGTGCCGATAATTGATACGCTAAATATTCGAATAAGCTATATGTAGAACTGTCTTTGGAATATAACTAGGAATTCATTTACATACTTTGTATTGTAGAATCAATTTAGATTTGCGTATTGAGGGTGGAATATCGACTAGACATGAGTGGAACCAACTGGAAGGTTGATAAGATTTTCCCTTGAGGGAATGCAGTATAGATTTTCAGTTATAGTATAGAAGTATAGAAGTTATAGTATGATGCATTTTATTAAATTCGCTATGAGTGGAACCAACTGGAAGGTTGATGAGATTTTCCCTGGGGAATGTGTTAGCTATCTCTGTCTTGCAGTATAGATTTTCAGTCAAATTTAAAAGCTATAATGCATTTTATTCAATTCGTTAGAGAGCATTTCAATATTCGATCTTAAATTTGATTTTTCTTGCTTGTTTTTGGTTGTTATTTGTATTTTCTTATTTTCCAACAAAATATTTCTTCATTTATCGCAAATTGATGTCTGAGAGCTGCGCTAAACAATTTTTAATTGGCAACGAAATTGAAACCCATTTGCTCCCCAATCCACCCCGCACCACTCCCAATCCGATGCTGAGGCTGAGAAACGGGTTTCTTTCGGAACAGCCATCAATTTGTTGTACTTCACAGCGACTAACACTTGTCTCCTCTCTCTTTCTCTCTTTTTCCAGGCGAATAAACACCGGCAAACGAATGGATTGGGATCGGCGAGCAGCGGCGGCGGCGGAGATCGAGTGCCTCCCATTGGAGGCTATCAGTGGCCGCCGGATCAGACGCCCGGAGTGATGGGGCTGAAGAATCATGGCAACACCTGCTTCATGAACGCCGTGCTGCAGTGCCTCAGCCACACGGACATACTAGCTGAGTACTTTGTGTTGGATCAGTACAAGGTAAGTGAATGAAAAGAAGTGAAGGAGAAGAGATCACTGCTAATCCACGTACCTAACTCTTTTCGCCGCAGGCTGACCTCAAGCGTCGCAACAAGATCAATTCGCGAAAGTTCGGCACCAAAGGAGAGCTCACCGAGCAGCTGGCCAATGTGCTGAAGGCCCTGTGGACATGCCGCAACGAGAGCGACCACAGCACGGGCTTCAAGGCGGTGGTGGATCGGTACGGGACGCAGTTTCGCAGCTCCACGCAGCACGATGCGCAGGAGTTCCTTTTCTGGTTGCTGGACAAGGTGCACGAGGACCTCAACACGGCCAGCAAGCGACGCTACAAGAGCATCAAGGTATGGATAAATCAGACCAAAATGGAATCCCTGATAATCTCTTATTTGTACCCCACACATACACAGAACTCCTATGGTCGGTCGGACGAGATCATTGCCGCCGAGACACTGGCGAATCACATCCGGTGCAACAACAGCTTTGTGCAGGCCGTGTTCCAGGCCCAGTTCCGCTCCTCGCTGACGTGCCCGCGCTGCAAGAAGCAGTCGAACACCTTCGATCCCTTCCACTGCATCTCCGTACAGCTGCCGCAGCTCACACAGCAGACGATCTTCGTCACGGTGGTGTACATAAAGCAGCAGCCGCGACAAATCAAGATGGGGCTGCGCGTGCCGGCGGGATCGCCGATTGTGGCACTGCGGGAGCAACTGCAGACGGACACGGGCATTGCGGGATCGCGCATGGTGCTGGTGGACCTCAATGCCGAGGGCTTTACGCACGTCTTCTACGACACGCAGCCGGTGGATACACTGAGCAGCATCGACACCATCTACTGCATCGAGGTGCCGGAAGCGGAGGCAGAGAGTCCCCGATCACAGCCAAAGACCGCCGTAACCCCAAAGGCCTCCACTTCACCGTCGGCTCCCGAAGCGGCAGAGAAGATCGGTTCTGCCCCTGCCCCTGCAGCTGCCCCACAAGCAGATCTGCTCCTCCTAGTGGCCAACGTTTATAGAGCAAAGGACGGCAAGGATATGACCCGATTCGGGGCGCCGTTCAGTATGAAAGCTCCGCGCGACTGCTCCTACCAGGATCTGCAAAAGCGGATGCTGCGAGAAATGTCGCCGCTCCTCAAGCCGGAGGTCTTCTCCTATGCCACACCCCTGGCGGATATGTTCCGCATCCGGCTGCAGGACCCCTCCGCCGATCCCGACACCTACCTAGAACAGGTGGAGCATCCGCTGTTAACCGAAATGATCGACATGGCGCTCACAGTGCTCGCCTCGGAGGCGGGGCCACCGCACATCAAGCTCCTGCTGGAATGGAGTTCGCCCGAGGACTACTTTGTCGCCCGCCAGCAGGAGACCGATGATGAGGCCGTCGTCGAGCACGAAAGCGTGGCACGGCTAAGCGCGAGCAAGGCCAAAGATACCGCCGCCCTGACGCTGGAGCAGTGCCTGGAGCACTACACCAAGGCGGAGACTCTGAGTGCAGAGGACGCCTGGCGCTGTCCCCATTGCCAGCAGTATTTGCCCGTGGTGAAGACGCTGGGCCTGTGGTCGCTGCCCGACATACTGGTGGTGCACTTTAAGCGCTTCCGCCAGCACCAGTCAAAGGGTCCGCAGGCGGCCAAGCTCACCACGATGGTCAAGTTTCCGCTGACGGCCTTCGATATGTCCCCCATCTGGCCAAGGGTGTCCACGAGAGCGCAACCAGTAGCTCCCTGGGAGTCCTAGATGGCGGTGGTCGCGGCTCGAATCTGTGGAAGCGGGCCCGCTCCGGCGACTCGCGCTCCTCCACCCTCAACTCTCGCTGCGACCCCAAAGACACGCGGTATGATCTGTATGCCGTGTGCTACCACCAGGGCGACACTCTGGAGACGGGCCACTATACGGCAGCCTGCAAGAACCCATACGACCGGCAGTGGTACAAGTTCGATGATCAGCGCGTCAGCAAGGTGCCCGAGGACGACATCGAACAGGACATCATCAATAACGAAGCCTATATGCTCTTCTACCAGCGACGCAGCGTCGATGTCGCCGAGTGCTCCGGCTCCAGCTCAAACTCAGGGGATCACTGGGTCTCCCGCATTGCCCCGGCCCCAGCTTCGGCCACCTCTTCATCGGCCGCCTCAACATCTGGCAAGGAGAACGAAGGAGCTGTCAAGGCGGAGGCGGCGGCCAGCGAGGTGGCCGAAAGTGGGCCAGCCGCGGAGAAGGCTCAGTCCAAGCCCGTGGATATTCCACTTGTGGGAGAAGAAGGTAAGCGAAAAGCCACCCTAAATGTTCGTTGCATGAATATTTATCAACCTCTCTTTCAGTTGCTCCAGAAACCACAGAAGCTGTGGTCCAGGAAGAAACCACAGGCGCCTCCCACGAGCTACCACTCAATATTGAGGAGCTGGCCTTCGCCGATGCCGATGCGGATGTTAGTTTGAGTGAAGATAAAAAGATTGACAGGATAGAAGCTCCAGCAGAGTCAAGCCAAACAACTGCAGCTGCAGCTACAGAACCGAAAACGGCAGTGCCTATAGGGAAGTCACGCACATTTTTGACATGGACGAGGAGCAAAAAGAAGAGCCCGTGGAATTGTCCACGGTCATCAGTGGGAGCGAAATGCTGCCCGACAGTCTGCCCATCGCTGAAGTGGTTCGGACCAATGGCCATGTGAGCCCCTCCTCCAGCTCGGCTTCGTCGGAGAGCTCGCTCTCGTCGCGTTCCTCGCCACGTTCGCTTACCACCTCCGTGACAGCGGCATCCACGCTGCAGAACAAACTCAATGGCCACATGAATTCCGCATGCTCGGGCATGTTCAATGGGAATGGAAATGGAAATGCGACTTCGAATGGCACGCACCCGCAGCTGTCATCCAGCCTGCAGCTCACACGGCAGGTGCTGAGCAACCATAACTGGCACGGATCCCGCAGCAGTGTCTCGGCTGTGGAGAATGCCACACACCAGCAGCAAAAGCAGCAAGCGGCGGCGGCGGCCAGCCTCAGCCTGCGGCACTCCTTCTCCACCAGCTCCAACTACAAGCTGCGCGAATGCACCGAGACGCTGTCCTCGCTGTTGCGCAACTCAACGAACACCTGCAGCAAGGACACGCTGCTGTTTATTGATCAGCAGAGCCATCATCACACGGCTGGGCTTATCGAGGACGACGATGATTCGTATATGGGAAGATCCTTGTGGGTGAGTTATACTCTGATGAGAGATATACATTCTGCCTTTGGAAATCTTACTAAATGTGTTGCCTTAAATGTCTTTTCTGCAGATATCCCCAGTGACGCCACACAAACTGATTACAGTTTCGCCCAAGAATTAAATTGCGAACACAACACACAATCAGGAAGCAGCTAAAACAGGATGCAGAACACGGACACACACACACACACAAAAACGCACTATAGCCATAAGTCTAAAGTTTACTTTATATTGATATTTCTAACTTTTAAGAACGATCGACAAGCATTACGAGGACGTTATACAACACGGTTTACTTTAGTAGGATATACATATATTCTATATTCTATACATATATCTTATGTATACTCATATACATAACTTTATACATAATACGATAGCTGCAATATGGCATTAAGTGGAAAAGTTGAGAGGGAAAACTTCTCTAGGAATTCAATAAGTTTAAGTTTATTTATTTTGATTTTGATGGCAGTTTCTAAAGCCAACAACGAGAAGGACTCTTGTTCATATTTTACCAATTGACATTGCATTATATTCTGTATAACTTTAATGTTAGTAACTAAGCCAAACAAACAGTGAAGTACAATTTTGATTCGATTCGGTTTAGTTTTCCCCAACCCCAACCCCATCCCCCGCTACTCTGTATAGATAGTTTACTCCTCCATGTATCGATGAAGTGCTTGGCATTACCACTAAAGTTAAGTTGCTTTCTTTGTACACGAAACCAAGTTTCAAACCACATTTCTCTATGCATAGGATATATAGATCTAGGCCCTAAAGATATATCTTTATTCTTCTTCAATTATGGATTACTTTGAATACTTTAATTTGCCATTTACCAAAACTATTTGCCCAAAACTTGTAAGATTTGAGCACACCCACATATATGTATCTATGTATTTATTTCTTTCGATTTACATTGGTTCTATATACCAGATATTACCATATATACATACATATATGTATATGTATGTACATGTATAGAATGTATACTGAAACATATTACTTTATAATTACATAGTGTATTGTACATGTAGAAAGCATTACACCAAAACATTATATTGATAACAAATGTTTAAAGACTCTACGGCATTGTTTTTGCAAAATGTTTATTATATATACGTACTATACTATATATATATATATATATATATATATATATATATATATATACACATCCATGTATACACGGAACGGAGGCAAAGGATCGGGACTATGGAAAGTTGGAAAGAAATCGAGAAGAGGAAGGAACTTTATTACGATGTGTAATGTTCATTGAATTCATAAATAAACGTGAAATTGTTGGAAATAATGAGAGGAAATTTCAATTAATATTCGGTAAAGCAATACAAGTGGAACACGTATCATTCTACACTACTTACTACTTTACAGCCAAGTCGCCGAAAAGTCCACTACAAAAAGTTGTAGCATGCCTTAACCTTGGGGCTCTCACTCTCTCGCGCTGTCTCTCTGGTGCTCTCTTGTATGCTAAATTCAAGGCAAAGCTTTCTTTCATTCCACTTTCTTACGGCACGCTCTTGCCCGTTGACCGGGCCTGAAGAACCAACAGCAAAGCCAGAGACCCACTGAAGGAGGTTCAACGTCTGCTGGCTGCCACACTCTTGGCTCAGTTTCAGTTCAGTTGCTGCACTTGACGCGTCTTGTTCTGTTCGCGCGGTTGATCAAACCGAAGTAAACCGAGACCCGACCC
The DNA here is from genome assembly GCA_009664405.1 of Drosophila bifasciata. Lineage (NCBI taxonomy): Eukaryota > Metazoa > Arthropoda > Insecta > Diptera > Drosophilidae > Drosophila > Drosophila bifasciata. The sequence goes on along the minus strand of CM019043.1, from coordinate 8,405,639 downwards.
GACTCCCAAGCAGGCCCAAGATCGAGACCAAGAACCCATCATTATTGTGTGCGTGTCGGAAATAAGTTGATCGCCAGAAGAAAAGATTGTCCCATAGAGCATGGATTATCGTTTACTGTTGGTATGTGTCATTATGGGAAAAGGGAACGGGATTGGGATTGGGAATGGGATGGGCATGGGAGCCTCATAGCTGGTGCTAACTGTTTTTGTCCAAGAGTCAATCAAGTTCGTTGGCCAAGTCATTTGTTTTGCAACATTTGCGGTACGGTACTGCTGTATGGCTGGGCAAATGGCCCGATTCTGGAGCATGCTAATGAATTAAACTAACTGTCGAGTGGTATGGTAGGGTGTGGGGTTCTTTGGCTCTGTTCTGGTTGGTTCCGTTCCGTTGATGCGTTGCTTCTAGCTTTGATGCCGGAGCAACTTTCCCGTTAGCCATAGCATACACACACGCCACCCCAACGAGTTCTCTGGCTGGAGGAGCCACCACTGGAGTTGGAGTTGTAGCTGGCCCAACGACCGAAATGCGGTCAATCTCAATCTCAAATCTGCAATTAGGCTACAAATATTTACCATGCAAATTCTTTCCAGTTGTTTATCTCTCTGTGTGTGTGTGAGTGTTTCTTTTTTTTTTTTTTTTTTGGTAACAAACGAGTTTTAGCCCCTTTAGAATGTCCCAAAGAAGTAGAAAAACAAAAGAATGAAATGAGACCTGAGTCTTTGACCCAATTTCCCTTTGTATGGAATTCAAATTTTGTGCTGTAAATCATGTCACGAAGTCAAGAAGTCAAGAGATGCCACAGCTTGGCGGCGCTTGGCTCTCGGCGGCCGCCGCATCCCAAAACAGGCAGAATCACATACAAAAGAGGGGTATGAAGAGCTGTGGTGGCAGTGACAGAGAAATTCCAAAGTGTCTAAGACTGCAGCCAGCCGCCCGCACCGCACCACACCACAAAAGAGATGTTACTGTCTTGACCTGAATCTCTTTGTTGAACTTTTGATTTCATTGAAGTGGCCAGAATTTCAGGGAAAGTTCCCCAGTCCAGCCGCACCACTTAATGGTCAAGTGAGCAGCAGCAGGGGCAGGCCCACCGAGATGCAAAGATCACAGTCTCAGTCTCAGTTTCAGATTGGTTTTCAGTTCATTTTTCAGTTGTCGGGTTTGTTTATTTTCAAGCCCGCAACTTTCGCGCTTTCGCCAAACAACAAAAAATGTCTCAGACGGAGAAAGACAGAGCGAGAGAGAAAGAGAGAGAGAGAGACACACAATGCGGGTCCATTCATGCTGACTTTGAACTTCAACTGGACAATTAATTTGATTTATTTGCTGCCACTACCGCGAGTCATATCCCCATCTCATCTGTGACTGTCTCTTTTGTTTTTTTTCTTAGAAAATTCTCAGCTTTCTGCTGCTGGCCCACTTGGGTCTTGGCCAGCCGCAGCAATCGCCCGCAACGGACTACGGCGAGGAGCAGCCGCCCGAGGGCTACTATGCCTTTGTGGAGTCCCCGAATGCCGTGCCCCCAAGGGTCAGGCCGCCACCGTACACCTTCGTGAATGCTGACTGCAAGGATGTGGCGGCTGGCAAGAAGTCGGCCGTATCCGTGCACAATATCTGCGGGGATCTGAACAAGGGACAGATACCCAAGAATCCACTCGGACAGAATGTGCTTGGCGAGCCGTATCCCTTGTAAGTCTTCCACCTGATCCTCGACAGTTCCGAGCAGCATTCCTAAGGACATCCATGCACTTTCTTAATCCCCAACAGCGAGCTAATACGCAATCAGACGTTGAAGTTCCTCTCGAAGACTCTGCCCGTGCTGAAGGCCGATGATACCTTGCCCAAGGTCACACAGATCATACGCGACGAGCCCGTGGAGCAGCTGGAAAACAACAATATAGACAGGCCCTACCCTCAGGCTCCGGCTCCGGTTCGACACGCGTTCGTCGCAGTGTCCCTGATGGCATAGAGTCCAATGAGTACAGCTACTTCGATCCAGCTCTGGACGAGGAGAACGGACACCAGCAGCAGCGGGAGCTGCGGGAACAGCAACAGAAGAGAGCCGCCGAAGAGCGCAAGCCACGAAAATTCTGCGATGGCGGTGGCGTGTAAGTAGAGCTGGAAGCCACAGATCCTTTGAGTTAATCATTAATAAACTTTATCCGTTAGATTCTGCACACTATATCGGGCCATTCAGGGTGACAGTGGCAGTGCCGCCGCTGCCACGCCCACGGCGGAGAGACGCGAGGAAGTGGGACCCATACGGTATGAGGGTCCGCCCACACCCTGCCCCGCCAAGGTGGAGTATGCCACGCCAGTGTTCGCCAAGAACTACCAGGGCGCCTGGCGTTATGTGGTGCAGATACCCTACGAGGGCTACTTCACCCAGACGGTGGAGGTGACGCGCTGCATCCAGGCCAGGTGCCACTATCTCGACGGTGGATGCCTCTCCTCGCCGCGCTGGGTTAGCCTGCTGGTGGCAGAGATCTTCTATCCCAATGCCGAGGACACGGTGCCCACCAGCTCGACGACCACACAGGCGCCCTCGGTGCAGGACTTCCAGGCCTATCAGCAGTACCTGCAGAAGCGTGCCGGTGTGGCCACCGCCTCCGATGGCACCTCCTCCACGGGTCCGAATGGTGCCGGCGCGGGTGCGGCGCCAGCGGATGCCCACTGCGATGGGCACGATGAGTTGGGCTGCTTCCAGGTGCGCCTCTACTACGACTGGTTCTTGATACCCGGCTCCTGCAAGTGCTGGCGTCCGGACTACTTTGCCAAATATGTGCGCCGGAAGTCAGTGGCCGACTTGTGAGTGCTCCACGAGATCCCTTAGTGATCCTTAGCATAGGTTTAATGCTTTAGCAGTTAAGCGACAGATGGATCGAGATGAAGTGCTCATTCTAGTGATCCGCGAGGAGGATCCACCCGTGCTTGGATTGCGTAGAGTTTGCAGTTCGTGGCAGATACCAGACACAATTATAACTTAGGCGATTAGCTCCCTCTTTGACTGATTAAGCCAGGCGCATTGAATTTCTACTTAATAAATAAAATATATTTCTCCTAAAATGCCAACACCCCCCCACCACTGTCTCGCGCTATGCTCTGCTCTCGCTCTACTCTCCGTTTCGCTCGCGGGGATTTAGGCTAGGCCAAACCGCTTCCGATGCTAGTGTGTGTGTGTGTGTGTGTTTGTGCCTCCTTGTGCTCTTTGTGAGTGTCTTTGGCTGTATGTGTGCAAGATCCACCGAAAACAAAAAACAACAACAACAGAAACGAAACCAGTCCCGCCGCCAGTCAACCAGTTGCGCATGCGTGCCCGCCACAGTCTCGAGACCCATAGTCGACTCGTCGAGTGTGCAGTGAACAGCACAACCAGTCGGTTGGGTTTGTTTTGGGTGTTTTGGCCGGGAGCTGGACCGAACTGGAAGTGCATTACATACACATTGGAGCCGAGCCACCGCCGCCACTCGAGAATAGGTGGCAAGCTTAACTTGTGCAAAAAGCCTTGACGAACGGCCTCAAAAGGCTGCCACACAAAGTCGGACTGGGAATTGGTTTCCGCATAGGCGCGTAGCACTTACCACAGTGAGTATTGGTTCCCAAAATGCCTTGGCTTGGGCTACTTGTAGCTTAAGGATCCATCAAAATGGGTGCAAACTTGCGCCAAGTCTTCACGAAAGGCGACTCAAAGCGGCTCGGAAACGCATTTGGAATTGTAGTGAAGTTTTTGTTAGTAAAAAAAAACCCCATGACATGGGTAAAAATACAAAACATTGTTGGACAAAAGAGCATCCATTGCAGAACGATCGTTTTACCCTCGGAAATATCTAAATGCCTCTTGCATGGGTGTGAACTAGTTGATGGCGTGATTCTTTCCTTGGCGTGGAAGATGATGTGAGCCATGGGTTAGGCAATTCTCTTTGGTTTTCCCACCATATCTCGTTGGTGTCTCATGATTCAAATGGGCTCACATGAATATTCAAGTTATGCATTGAGTCCACTGCGTGGGACCATCCATAATCCGAGCACACACTTTCCATTTTGGGTCTCGTTTCTCTCTTCCAGAGGAAGATGCTGCGGCAGAACACCATCACCAGCAGCAGCATGCTGGCGCTCAACACCAGCGACACGCCGCTCAATGGGAACAGCTCCAGCCAAGGGCAGCAGTCCCTGGACATGGATGCGCTGCCCAAACAGTTTGTGCTGTCCATGAAGAAGCTATTCGACATCCTGGACGACAAGCAGAGCGGCTACGTGAGGTATGTGGATATTGAGAAGGGCTGGCAGGACGACGGATCAAAGGGACTTCCACGCGGGGTCCTGGACTCGCTGCGCCGGGTCACGCCCAGCTGTGGCCTACTCTCCTTCGAACGCTTCTGCGCCGGCCTAAAGCTATGTCTGCTGCGCAATCAGCAACAGATGAGCGAAGCCAAGATTCGGCCTCGATCACAGCCCCAAAGTCTGGGCGCGGATCTGGATTACGGATCGCCAGCACCACCGCCCAAGCCTCCACGTCAGGCAGCAACCGTGGCCACGCCTCCTCCGGCCTTGGCCAAGGCGGACATTCGCCATGCTCTGCAGAACTGGCAGCTGAACCTGATGCACAGCGAGCGGGGTGCGAGTGCGGATGCAGTTAAGCAGAAGTCGCTGACGCTAAAGACAGCCCGCGAGCAATTCGAGCATCGCGGATCCGCGGATGGTGGCTCATCCTCCACCTCGGCCTCGGCCACCGACTGGAACCTGGCCCTGCCGCCGAAGAAATCGAGCAGCAAGCGACGCGAGTCCCGCCGACACACGCTCCAGAACGGCATCGACTATAACATGCTGAAGCGACTCAAGCAGCTAGAGGAGCAGCGGGAGCTGCTGCTGTTTGGCCTGGACGGGGTGGAGAAGGCACGGGACTGGTACATGCAGCAGGTGCTCAACGTGCAGGAGCAGATCAAGTATTTTGGGCGACTCGGCAACAGATTCGTGAGTACAAAACGGCTCTTGCTTGCTTCCAAGTTTGATTATCCATTCTATTCACGGCAGGATCAGTGGTCGGAGCTGCAGCAAGAGCGCCTCAACTTCCAGCGTGCACGCGTTCTGGAGGCGAATCGCAGCCTCGCCATTCTGGCCGATACCTGGGAGCATGGCGGCTATCCGCTGCACATCAATCTAGCCATGCCGTCCAAGCTCTCCGATCTGCTGGAACGTGGCAATCTCTACGAGCAGCAGCAGCAGCATCCGCATCAGCTGCAGCAGTTCCACAATATGCGTGCCATGTCCAATTTCGTTCTCAGCCAACCCTCACCCGATAGCCAATCCTCCGCGGGCCTCGGGGACGCCGATGTGGTCTACTAAGGGAGCAACTAGAATAAGAATGGGAATAAGTCTTGGACTACTTTGTAAATAGTGTGTGTATTATTAAACGGCTCAACAGTCTGATCTAATCTAGAGGGGATTGGGGAAGCGACGCATGTACTTGTTCAGCTGCTTGTAGTTAAGGTTGCTGCCCGGCTGAACGACTCCTTGGTTGACTGTTTTCTTTGCCTCGAACTTGCGGTCCATGTAGCACTTGAAACAGTTCTGGAACTGCTGGATCTCCTTGTGACAGTACTTCTCACGAACTCGTTGTCCTTCATGCAGGCGAAGAGCACGCCCATCTCCTGCAGACAGGCCACATCCGAGCCGGAATCCGCCTTGCCGCTCACCGTGTTTTTCAGGCGCAGCGGCAGAATCTCCTGGAATGGCACATCCTTCTCGTTTTGCGGCGTGCGGCCACGTGCGGCAAAGAGGGCTCCGGGTATGCGCATTTCTACGGAAAACACCAAATCACTCAATTCTAGCAATTCTAGTCAAATAAATAAAATTTTTACCAATAATATTCGTTTTCTTCGTTTTTCTTTCAGAATCAGCTGTGCCGGTTACGTCAAACACGTGTTTGTGCGCTTTCCAACACTGTCTGAAGTAAAGTGACGACGCTTCGCAGCACTACATCTGTCAACAACATTTCAGCCACAAAACAACAGTGTCGGAATATTACAGAAAAGAGTGAATAAAAGCACGGAAAGAAAGGCCAAGAAGCAGATGCCATAACTTGACCGCCACTTATTCACGCCCACGCGTCATGGAAGCCGCCCAGAATCCCGACCAGGCGGCCCAGCAGCTCGTTGTGCCAACAGACGCGGTGCATAAAGAAGAGCAGACGCACCAGCATCCGCTGTCGAACAGTGGCAGTCTGAAGCGCCAGATCAGCCGTTTCCACCCGTATCATGGGTCAAACATCCAGCTGGATGACGATGCAACCGTCGCGTATCGCAGGGCGAGCTTCGCCGATGCATTAGCCTTCTCGGAGCGTCCGCTGGCGCCGGGCGACATATTCCTAGTGGAGATTGAGCAGATCGAGCGCGGATGGTCCGGCCACATGCGCCTGGGCCTCACCGAGCTGGCTCCCAATACGATTGAGGCAAGCGCCGAGGGCCTTCCCCACTTCGCTCTGCCAGACCTGGCCAATATGGGCAACAGCTGGATATATCCGATATCCAAGTTCGATATGAATCAGCGGCAGGAGCCCGTCGACATCGTCGAGCCGGAGACCTATAGTCAGTCACACCGTGAGTAGACAGCCATCATGCAGCGAAGTTTTGTTGGTAACGCCTGCTCTCTTAGGAAACCTTCTGGGCGATGCACCACACATAAGGACGCCGCGTGGCCTGCTGCCAAAGAGACTGCTGCGTCCGGCTATGGGCAAGGGCAACTCTGACATTCTGCTCACCGACCGAGGCTCGCGGATCGGCATTATTTACGTGCCCTCAACCAACAGCCCGTCCAGAGGCGAGCTTCATTTCATCATTAATGGCGTGTCCCGTGGACCCGTCGCCAGGGAAATTCCTTTGAATATGGCACCTCTGTTTGTTGTTATCGATGTGTACGGCACCACCAAGCAGATCCGCATCATCCAGCTAGAGGGCAGTAAGTGCAGTGAAGAGTCCATGATTTTTCCTTATTTTTGCAACCATTTACCCGTTTGATTCCGCAGTTCTTTCCCTGCAAAGCGCCTGTCGCAATGTCATCCTGGAGCACGTTCCGGAGAACGCGATTGGCCACCTGCCACTGCCGGAAAGCATCAAAAGATTCCTGCTGCGTAGAGATTAGGGTCAGACATAGATGTCTCTATGTAATAGAGCTTTGTGTTCCAGTGTGAATGTAGAGAGAGAGTGAGCGTGTGCGATAGTGTGTATGCATGAGCGTGGATCGTGATAGTCTGTTTACCCATATTTTTATAAGCATGTAACACTAGCAGTACCAGCAGCAGAGCAGCGACAACTGAAGTACCCGCCCGTACATTGACTCTTGATTCCAGACACCAGTCGTTGAGGGCCGCATCTAATGGATTGATGACGATGCACTCCGCTACCTTCCATTAACCACAACTACCCAGTTGAAAACTATTCAATACCATTCCCAGGTCACCCTCTGCTGTGGCGGGTGTATATTTTTTAATGTTCTAGTTATTTTTTATATCGGTCTGGTTCCGTTTATTATAAATTTAAAAAAAAAAACAACACGAGTCTATGTTTGAGAACATAACCATCGTTATCCGACTCAATAGGAGGGGGATACCATATCTACGAGTATCTTCCAGCTGCAGAAGACCAGACCAGACCCCCAACACCGCCCTGCCTTTTAGCGTTTCGGTCCCAATCCATTCAAGACGATTTCCGTTTGCTTTTTATTTCTAAGTGATTGTTGCTAAATGTAAATTAAGGATGTAATAAAATACCGAACGAAGTTGCTGTAATCCGTCGAATTATATATTCCAAATTCCCCTTGGGGTTAGGTTGCAAAACTAAAGCCGTTTATTCAAGCATAGATAATTGTATTTGGATGTGTAGATATAGAAGATGGGATAAGTAGCCGGTAAGAGGGCCTACTTGCCGCGATTCTCGGCCAACTTTGCTTTGAAAATGGCCTTCAGCTCGTCGGCCCCATCTCCGTTCACCTCCTGGTAGTAGGGCAGCTCCGCCAGACGCTTCAGCCATGCGTGGACCTTGGGGAACTTGAACTCGTCAATTGGAGCAGCATCGTTCACTGAAGTGACTGTGGCCACGGCACAGAAGTCGGCAATGGTCAGATCAGTGCCGCACAAGTAGGGCTGGTCCTTAAGGAAACCCTCCAGAATCTCGTAGCACTTCTGGATGTAGGCAATCTTGTCAATGGAACAGTCTGTCGAGCCGAAGTACAGGATCGGCTCGTACAGGAAGCGCAGGCGTGCGAACAGATGACCCGAGTCCAGATGCAGACGCGCATCGACATTGGCGCGCTGCACCAAGTCCTTGGGGTAGAGCTGCTGCTGCTCCTTTCCGTATTTCTCCACCAGATATCCGCAGATGGCGTGCGAGTCGATTATCGTTGCTTCTCCATCGACCAGGGTCGGGATGGTGTGCTGGGGGTTCAATTTGATGAATTCCGGCGTCAGATGTTCACCTTTCAGCAGGTTAATTGGCCTGGACGGGCGGAAGAATCTTCTGTTAATTGGTTCATATATGAGGAACTATGCTGGTGGGAACCTACCGCAGTTCAAGATCAAGGCCAATCGCCTTGGCCGTGAGCAGAACGGCGCGAGAGGGAGGACTCAGTGTGGCATAGTAGAGGGCTGGCTTCGACATGGTTTACTGTGGATATCTATGGAAAAATAATGAATTTAGTTGGACGAACTATTCGAGCCACCCACGCGCTTAACTTCATTAAACAGAGCGATCCCCCTTATAACCGCATTCACCAATACACTCTTACCCACGGGAATATCAGATAACAACGCAACTACATATATATTAAACATGTATATACGATAAGTCCCTATCAGACAACACTCAACATAGAAACGCACACCTGAAGGAATTTTACTGGACACACAGTCATCACTTGTCCCCACATACATACATATATATGAATGTATGTAGCCACCTTACTAACCCTAGGTCTGGGAAATTAAATTTACAAAACAAATGTAATTAGCGGCCCAAACATACACACGGTCAAAAGTACGGATGTTGGAAAAGCACAGATCGTTCCTTGTTTGTGTGTCTCTCTTGCTGGCTCACTCTCTCTCGCTGCTTACATATCTACGTTTGTTTGCCGGCAGATTTGATACCCTTGAAGAGGATATCCCTCCTGACCAGATGTTTTAAACGCACACAAAATTACGATCGTACAAGGCATAATGTATATATAAAATTTCTTGATTCAGCAATGGAACGGCTCAATGGAACGCTGCACAGAACTTTTTTATTCACAGAACTTTTATTCACTGATGGATGGATCTGCTAGGGTATCAAAAGTTCGGCGCCCCGAAGTCTGCGTCCCCTTCTTTACTTTTTTTTAGTGTTAATGCAGCTAAATACATGTGTGTGTGTGTGTGTGGGGAGGGGCCTTGGCTGTTAGCGTTTGATTACCCTCGTCTCCCCATCTTTAAAGATTATTATTTCACATTTGTTTAAGCGCACAACACTCACAAAATTTTCTATGACCGCTCGCTGCAAACTCGGAAAAGTAAATGTGGGAATGGAAGAGAGAACCTGGAGCAGCGTAACGAAACGAAACGAAACGAAACGCAAAAGGCAGACCGCAGATTGAGCGCGGCTGCTCTACGGCTACGACTACAGCTGTTTAGTATGTCGTTTCATTCGGTAGACTTTTATTCATTGACTTTTGGTACAGGTTAAATCGTATTATGTTTAGGGTCTACGAGTATATGATTACTGGTAATTTAATAATTGTATATAGGCGAATATATGAACGTACTTAACGAGCTTATAGATATGCAGTAATACCAACGTTTCTTATCCGCCCGCACACGGCAGACGTGCAATCAAAATTCGAATCAATCAAATCCTTGAGCCCAGAAGAGGAACAGGTAAAGCGAAATTACATGAGGCTCGAAGCCTAAATCAAGCGATCATAAATAAGTATTAATAAAATGGTGTCGTATTGAACATTATATGCACTTAATTGGAGATTTCTAATTGATCGATCACACACACTTTCTGCTTCGTTTTGCAGAAACAACCTCCTCCTCGGTTGTCAATTGTCCAGCATGCTGCGCTTGAGCGCCTCCTCCAGATCAGCGTCAAAGCTTTCCGGCTTTGAGTAGTCCGCCGCGTACCTATCCTTAGTTTGTTCCTTTTTGGCCCCGCCATTCTGCTTGCCCTCCGGGAAGCCCTTGCCAAAGTCACTCGAGAAGTTGTGGACATCGAAGGCCTCGAATTTGGCAAAGTTGTTGTCCAGTTGGGTGGAGTTGGTCGGCTTGTTGCTGCCGCCAAAACTGTCATCGAAGTTGTCGTTGAAGGCGTCGCTGCTAACGGCAAAGGCATCGAACGCCGTCCTGCTAGCACTGATTTGTTCGCTGGCCAACGCTTTTATAACCGCTGTCGGCGTTGATCCTGTGGCTGTGGCTGAGTTTTCGTTAAGCTTGAAGTTGTCATTAAATGCATCGAAGAAGGAATCGTTAAGTTTCTTGGTCATCGTCGTTGTTGTTGTGGTTGTAGTTCCAGCTGTGCCCGATCCAAAGTCATCAAAGTCTGCAAACGCATCCAGCGCCGTCTGGGACTTTTTGTAGTTCTGGGAGGCATTCGAGTGGTGCGAAGGATGGGGCTGGACTCGCGTTCAGATTGAATGCATCGAACTGCTGCATTATATCATTGTTAAGCGGCGTCACGGCTCTCGGTTTGGTGCTGTTGTGGATATTCATGTTTTTCACGTTGTTCGAGGTCTTCGCGTCGGCAGTTCCCATCTCATCTGAAATATGGAAATGCTATTAAGATGAGATTCTGATTCTAGACCCAATATGCATACGCACCCTCTGAGCTAAAGTCCTCGGCAAAGTTCTTTTTGTGACTCTCCCCCTTGGAGCCCACCTTCGGGTCCTCCTCCTCATCGTCAGCAAAGGGATCTTTGATGCTGAACGGATCTTCATAGCGGTAGTCCTTGAACGGATCGTCCTTGAAGTCTGTGGGTCCCGTGATGAGGCCTGGCGTTGGTGTCTTTGCATTGACGTTCCCTTTGCCGCCGCCAAAGGCATCGAAGAGACTCGCTTCCAGGCCCAGGCTTCCAGTCGTTACCATTGAACCGATTCCCGCTCCCGTTGTGGCTTGCGTCTGGAGCGGTGTGTTGGAGCGCGATAAGTGTTGGTTATTTGAGGTGCTGGACGTGGCGGACGTGGTGGATATGGTGGAGGTGGTGCTGGTGCACGCTGTCAACGAGGATGAGGATGTCGTCGGCAGCAGGGTGTGCAGAGGTGTGCTGGCGACCTTGGAGCCGGGCGCCGCATCATCGAACAGGGAAAAGCTGTCTAGCAGCGAGGAGGCATTGATCGCTGGAATAGGGGTGGCCGTGGCCGTGGCCATAGGCGTGGGCGTGGCTGCGGGCGTGCTTGGAATGTTCTGGAGCTGTACGGATGTGTGGAAGGAAGGTTGTAGGAGTGTGTAAGGAGTAAAAATCAAATAAATTAAAAGTAAATCAAATTGAAATCAAATCGAATCGAGAGAAACTTATGAGCAAAGAGATAATACAATAAAATAAGGAAAACCAAAAGCAAAAAAGTCAAACAAAAGCATAAAAGCACACATCGCAAAGGTGGAGGTGGAGGAGGAGGAGGATCACGACCATTAGCATTACCATTACCAGAATCCGTCCTGTTCCCCATAGAACTCTCTATCTCTCTGAGGTACGTGGAATGATGTCGAACATAGATATTTCTCTTTATTAATAATGCAAAACGTTTTGTCTGTTACATTGTGGGTATCAGTTAAGTTAGGTTGCGGGCTCCCCCTTTTTATGCGTATGGATATACATATGGTACTTATGTTGTATGTATGTATATTCTATGTACGGACCCATGTGATGCACAGAAAAATCAATGCACGGGAAGCTTTTGGGAGGAAGTGTATGTGTGTTTGTGTGTGTGTTTTATTATAATCAAAATCTGACAAATATATAGCTGGATATTTGGAGGCTAAGCTAAACCGCATAGACTCCTATATATGTATGTATGTTTAAATTCCCTTCTGATGCAGTTTTAGTAAATAGTAATGGGGGCGGGCAGGCAGGCAGGCCATCTTTCCCATAAAATTCAAAATATTCTGCGGCAGTTACATTATCCATAATCCATAATATATTTATATGTGAAATGTTTCCAATATATTTATGTATGTATGTATGTGGTATGGCTATTAACTGTAGGTAGTATTATCTCATATGCAGAAACAACAAACAACTTGCATTTAAATTCCCTTTAGAGAGATCATTCCCTTGACTAGCAAAATAAACAAAACCATTCAAGAAAATACATATGATTAGATGTTCTCCAGCTCCAGTTTCAGCTCCATTTGAGATCATTGATATTTAAACAATTCGAGGGAAATCTCCAATAACATAATTGTAATATTAAGTTAAATACAATATATATTGTACAACATTTCGGAATCGAGCTACGTTTATCCATTTCCTCCCATCTTTCTATCCATATATTTCGTTTAGTTTTCTTTTGTGACTACATTTATAACACGACGAGACGTAACGCTTGGAATTTGTTTTGAGTTTTTGAATTGATTTAGTACATTTAGCTAATTAGAGGCATGATTGATAAGTCTGAATGGGCGTCTCGTCTCCCCTCTGCCGTACACGTGCCATGACTAATACGAGACGAGTATGTTTAGGTTTGGTGTAATTTAATATGTGGTTCGCCATTAGCTTTTGTACGCTTCAAATTGATTTGCAATGCTGCTATAGGAGAAGGAGGAGGCTCTCCCATTAACTGACTATATATGTGTGTGTGTGTGTGTTAGTACAGATACGAGTATATATATGTATATGTATATGTATATATATATGTATGCATTATAGAAATGTGATTATTCTTAAGATGTTCACTGAAAGTAAAGAATTGCAAGAGATGAGAGAGAGAGAGACCAAAAGGTTAGTTTTTCATACGAGCAAAGCCATTGACTACTACGGGGTGTACGAGGTGGAGTGGCTGGCAATAACCATTACAAAATAAATTAAAACCAACAGAAATACTCAAAGTTCTACATTTGTGAGTGGGTGCTTCCAAAATAATATGTTTATTTCTAAACTACACAAAAGAACTTAAGAAATGTTAGTAAATAATCGTAATTGGAAACCAAATTGGATTAGTCATGCTTTAGATACAGGTGATACAGGTGGGGGTGTGCATGCATTACCACTTATCCCAGCGTACACTGAATTGGGTACCAACCTTATTGTCAAAGTCTTCAAAGTCAGCGAAGCCTCCTCCCCCGCCGCCGCCGCTGCCAAAACCACTCGTGGGCTGTGTGGGTAAACATTAGAAAATTCCTCAATTAGTAATCCTCTTAGAGATTCTCGTGTTTTGTGCCTTACCTGTGGTCCTCGTGGTGGGGCTGGTCTGGGTGGCGGCACCTTGATTTCTTTGGGGGCAATGCTGGACTAGGTGACTCCGGTCGTGGTGGTGGGCCTGATCTCTGTGCGTTGGGACTGAGCACCTGACCCTGGCCGGTGGGCGCATGTAGGGCGGCAAACGGATCGCTTCCAAAATCGTCCTTTCCAGGCTGCAATGCATGATCGGGGGATGAGTCGTCGGTCATCCCTCTAAACCCATTGCCCGGCCTTACCTCCGGTGTTATGGCGCTGCTTTTGCTGCCCCCGAATGCGTCGGCGCCGAAGGGATCGCGATGCGTTTGGCCAAAGCCAGCTGCTGATCCTGTTGCGCTCTGGCCAAAGCCCGTAGCAGAGCCTGTTCCGCTTTGTCCGAACGCATCGAAGCCGCTGTCAAAGCCGGAGCTCATCGTGAAGCTGTCATCAAAGCCGGCATTGATGGCTGGCTTGCTGACCTGGCCGCTAAAAGGATCGTTGCCAAAGCCGTTGGTCGACTGGTTGGCCTGATTGGCCGCTCCGCTGTTGTTCTCGTCGAAGGGGTCGTCCTTGGGCATTTCGATCTCCTTGTGGAGGGTCTTGCGAGCGTCGTCAAACTCCGGCTCAATCTTCAGCTGGTACTCGGAGACAAGCTCCGCGTTCTGGGTCTCCATGGCGGCGCGACATATGAGCAGCGCATCGGTCATCTGGCGCTGCGTCTCCATCAATTGAGTGACCATCGAACGCACCTTTTGATGATGAAAACATAAGCTAAATGCAACCCCAAAGAATGCACAATATACGCCACTTACCGAGCTAATTTGGAGCTGCGTGTTCTGCAGATGCTTGGTCAGCTTGGAGAGCTCGCGATTGTTGTCATCGTACTCCTTCTGCAGAGACGTCTCCTCATCCTTGAGCTTCTGCAGTTCGGAGCGCTTGGCGTTCAGTTCGCCCTCCTGTTCGTTGATGGTCTCCTCTTGCTTCTGGCACTGGTCCCGTATCTTGTTTACCTACAAAAAGAGATTTGGAAATGCGATATCGATGAGCGACAGAAAACCAAAATTGTGCACATCATTTAAGCCAACAAATTTGCATGTAGATACATATGTACATGTACTAAAGTACAACAAACATAAACAACATAAAAAACATAACATAACAAACATAAAGAAGTGGAGAAACTGAAACAAACCTGGCTGTTGGTGGTGGATATGTCAAGACTTACGTTGGCCAACACGGCCGTAATTTGGTTAACCTTATGAAATCGGAATAAGTTGTGTGGATAAGTTTATAAAGTGCAATCACCGATTTAGTAGGGGTTTCGTTTTGCATTTAGCCAATTGGTTAACAGTGTGTGGAAGTGTGGAAGTTGGAGGAACCATGACAAAGAAAGGAAAATCAGAGTTCAAATTGAAATTAAAATGTTAACCCAAAAGAGCAAGCAAAGTGAAGCGGTGGCCGCGGCCTTATGGCATAGATGCATGCAAAATAACTACTTGAGCCTGCAGATCGTCCAGACGCTTCTGTGCCTCTCCCCGCTGATTCTCCAGCTGCTTCAGTGTGGCCGTCAATGTGTCCAATTCGCTCTGCAAATGCGATTTGGGATTAGCTACAATCTTACTATGGAATATTCAGGGCTTCACTGACCTGCAGACTGCGCACTTCCCCGTTTTTGATGCGCACATCGGCCTCCTTTTGGGCTATCTCCGTCTCGAGTACACGTCTCTCGCGCGCTAACTCCTCGATCTCCTTGGAAATCATCTCCAGTTCGGGATTGGAGTACGTCGGCTTCGTCTCCTGCAGCTGCATGTCCACGCCCGCAACAGTCGCGCGCATTGATGGCGGCACCATGTTGGCAGTCAGCACATGCGGCGGATCCACGCCGCGCTGCTTTCGCTCGACGAACCACATGGCCAGTGCGAACTGCTCCACAGTCAACTTGCCCGACTGATTGGTGTCGCACAGGGCCCTGAAAGCGAAAGGAACCTGTTGAGTATACGATGTCCTTTCAAGCGGTAAACAGCTGCAATCCTCACCAGATGTCGGCCAGACTACGTTGTGGTATACCCGACTTGATGAAAATGTCCTTCACCTCGAGGCCAGAGACCAGGCCGTCCTTGTCCAGGTCTGACTGTCGGAATATCTCCTCGAATCGGTTTAGCTCGGAGGCAGTCACCACCCAGTCTGCATTGGCCGTCACTGGGGCACCGATTGGTATCAGCGGATCGGTTTGGATCAAAGGCTGGGAACTGGCCGCTCCCACAGGCGGAATACGAGTCATTGGTGGCACGGAAACGGGCATCGGAATAGCCGCCGGCGGGGCAATGTCCTTGGGGAAGTTGGCGACAAAGCCACTATCGCCGAATCCCTCACCGCTGGGGGCACGCGGCATGGGAGCGCCAGCTGGTGGCGGAGGCATGGCAGGTTTGGGCGGCGGACCAGCGCCACCGGCCTTCCGCAGCTCGGGTGGGAGGACACTGGGCACAGTGCGCTTCTGGAGCGTCTGGTAGACAAGATGCATGGCCACGATAAACTCGTGCTTGTCCAAGTTGCCGTCCTTGTCCTGGTCGGCCAGGTCCCAGATGGTGCCGAGAATGTTCATCGGCAGCTTGGACTCCATCAGTACGCCCTTCACCTTGTCGCCGGGCAGCATGCCGTCGTGGGGACGGAGCGACTGGAACAGCTGCTCGTACTTGAGCCGATCGATGACACTGATTGACCAGTCGCCGGTGGCCGCTGCTCCGCTCGCGACGGGACCTGTTTGAATGCGAGCGGGCACCGTTTTTGGTAATTCACCCTGGGGGTAAGGTCAAATTGTGTAACACACATAAGTTCGAGGCTATTGTGTAAGTGGTACAAGGTCTATACGCCGATTCACTCACCACTTTCGGAGGGTTGACAGTCTCCACATAGATGTTGTTCATGTTGGCCACCTGCCCCGCCTGGGAGAGGGAGACTAGCTTCAGGGCCACAAAGAAACCGGGCTTGTCGAGGAAGCCCTTCCCATTCGGATCGGACAGATCCCAAATGCGACTGAGCACCACATCGCTGAGGCCGGACCTCTTCAGAAACTTGGCCGCCGTCATGGCCTCAATTGCCCCAGTGCCTTTCGGGTCGATCTGCAAAAATCAATAGGGGGTTGCACGAAACCGAACCCAAGCCACATTCGCGCTTCGCTTCGCCACGCCTGGGCGTCCTTACCTGTTTGTAGTAAGCCTCGTAGATGCCGATGTGCTTGCTGCACACCTTGGCAAAGTCCAAATTCATGTTGACCAAATTTTCTCACTGTTATTCACGAGTTAAGCTGCAGAACAAGAGCACGAGAACGCGTAAGCGTAAGTCTGTTATCACAAAATCGATTTTTCTCCTATTGACGAGGGCGGAACGGAAACGAACTGCTGAAGAGCGAGTGTTTAAACGCTTGTATATCGCCGACCACGGGTTGCATCCACGAGGGCAGTTGCTCTAGCCACCTATAATATTGCTGCGCGCATTTCGGCCTTGCATTTAACATTTATTTGCAATTGAAAACGAATACACCAAACTTCTTAATTTAGTTTTTTTTTATCAATAAAATATACCGCCTGACCCTCACAAATATACCGACATGCATCTTCTCACTTCCAAAATATACCGTAAATATACCGAGGAAAAACTAACTTAACCCGCTTAACACCCATATACTTAAACAGCAAAACACTTTGATTAAAACCGACGAAAATAATACTGTTTAATATTATTGTAGATTTATCCTCCCTTTACTTAAAAAAACAAATGACCACAATAATTTTCACCTGACCGGTTTAACAAATGTTTAAGCTTCATAATATTCATGCGTAACTAAAAATACTGTTCTCTGTCCAGGATCGGAAATCATATTCCATATTCGACTTAATATTAATATATAGATAGGACTTTTAGCACCTAACTGTTAATTTTATCCGATTGATAAATTAATATTCTATAATACTGGCAAACTTTGAGGACATATTTTTTATTGGCTTGTTTATAAAATAAAAAGGGCCCTTACCGATAAAAACTTAAAGTGATTTGAAATTAAAATTTTTTATTGGGAGTTTCTGGCTACGTTGGAGCCATGCCATTTTATCAATTTAGAGCAAGCGAACGCGACAATTGGAAGCACCGCACTGGCAATAAAGAACCTTATTGGGGACCACGCCCACCTCGTAGTTGTAGTTCCAGGTCAGCTCGGTGCCGGAGCGAATGTGCGAGGAGGCGAAGAAGCCGACCCAGGGGAAGCGCAGATCGTGGGTATCCACAAAGACATTCTGCACAAACAGATTGGGGTTGCACGAATGCTGCACGAGCAGAGGAACAAGCATTAATTAAAGATAATTATAACATGCAGCTGCAGGTAGCGGCTGAACAAAACTCACATTGAAGTAGCGTCCCAAATTGCCAGTTGTCTTGGCGTCCATGATGAAGGGGGTCTGGTCTTTGCCAAAGAAACGACGCACAGAGTTTTCACGCACTGTTTCATCCAGATCAGTGTTGGGATTGAAGCTAATCACTGCCCGCTCTTGCGAGTCCAATTCGGTGTTCTGCGTGCTGTTGCTGCGTGAGGAGCGCAGTTTGTCCTTCTTTTTAACATAATAGTTGTTGGGTCGGAAGTCGTCGTCGTCCTCTGCATCCGGTCCGTAGTTGTCATCCTTCGGGGTCCGGGTCCGACCGCTCCACGTCCGACTCGTAGCCCTCCTTCAGCTGTTCGGCCACCTCAATGTAGTCGAGATCGGCAAAGTACTCGTCCCCCGCATCCTGACCGCCCTCATTGGCCTTAGCCTCCGTCAGCAAGTGGCCGGCATAGATGCACACAAAGGCGCCCTTGGGAATGTCGTTGACACAGCGCAGACCCCAGCCACGGTTCGATGTTTTGAACACCTGCAGCTTCATCTCCAGCGAGTGCTGAACGACACGGTTCAGGCAGTTCTTCTTGCACTTGCAGCGCGAGTTGCACTCGTAGATGCCCGTGAGGACGCCCTCGTACAGACGCTTGTACTGGTAGCCGATCTCCTCAATGGGCTTCTTGGGATTGCAGTACCTGACGCCGGTCACGGTCAGCTGCCAGCAGGCGCACTTCGATTTGTCCTGCAAAGGAAACATCTCAATTAAGATTGTCTCCTGCTATGAAGATTCGAAAACCTACCGAACAATCATCCTCGCAATCGCAGCACACGAGGAACTCCTCGTCGAGATTCAGGTTGACGCCCTCGGTTGGAATGCGCTGCTTGGCATATTCGCAGGGCGGTGGGAGGGTGTTGTCGTAGTAATTGACCAGCGGAATGGCCATCTTCTCCTGCCCCTTGGAGATGTCCGCCTCCTTGACGATGGTCGACTCGATGTAGTATTCGGCCAGGCAGCGCAGATCGGGAGTGAAATCAAAGTTTTCCACATTCAGCACGTTATTGGTGACCCGCAGATAGTTGTGCACTTCGGCCATGTTGCGCAGATTCCGGCCACACGGACCGCGATAGACGACAGTCCGCTTGGTCTTCTGCCTCATGATCATCCGCTCCCATCCCGAGAGTAGGGGCTTGGACAGCGGACTGTAGCTGTCCAGACGGTGCACGACCGTAAAGAGACAGCTCGGGCTGCATTCGTGTATTTTGAATACCTTGGGCGGCAGATTACGCTTTGCTGTGAAGTGCACCACCTGACCTTTGGGGCGGGTGTCATCATCCACGTAGATGGTGGAGTTGTTCAGGTGACGGACAGCGGAAGCGGATGCCGTTGAAGGTGCTGCAGTGGATGCTGTCGAGGCTGATTTGCCAGTGCTTTTGCGGGCTATGGCACGTATCTGTTGATCCACCTGCCTGTTGCTCGACTCCATCTCCTTGGTGTAGCGGATGAAGGGTTCAGTGCGCTGCAATTGCAAAAATATGTCCGAATTTAGTAAGATATACAGAAATTTCGAATAAGCACCATACTCACCCTTGGGACCCTCATCTGGTGGATGGCACAGTCGGCGTTCAGGGAATTCTGGGTCTCCTTAAAGACGGGCGCCAGACGCAACGAGCCGCGATAGATCCACTCCGTGTGGTTCTTGTCGGCCTCGAATTGCATCAGCACCAGGCTGCAGTCGACCTCGATAACCCGGGCATACAGCCAGGTGCCGTTCGATTCGGTGTTCATGCTCTGTCCTTTGGTACACTGCACCATGGGCCTGTCCACCGCATATCTCTCCACGTACTTCTGGATGAAGTCTCGCGAGGCGGGATGCACATCTTCCCAAACCTTTTCGGATGTCTGGCAAACCAGGCGCACATCGCTATGGTGCACATACTGGGTGTATCCGTCGTCGTAGAATATCAGGTAGCGAAAGCGATTGTTTTGCTTCAGGGGCTCCGCAATGATGCCCGGATAGAAGGCGCTCTGCACCACGCCCTTCTCCTTGCCACGCACCAATGTTCCATCGAAGAAGGCGATCACGCGGGTGCCTGAAGAAGCCGAAAGAAAAGACGAAGTTTATTTAACTGCTTGACGGATTAGCAGCATCACTTACCGATGGGCAGACGAACTGTCGGCGGCTCAAAGTAGGCCAAATGCTTGGCCGTCACAGTCTTCATCATGGGATAGGGCATGTGCTGATACTTGATCTTATAGGCCTTGACAGTGACACCTCCGGCGGTGGTGGTATCGCAGATCTCCACAACATTAACGGAGACCCAGCTGGCAATGGCCTTGTTCTTGACCGCATAGTAGGTCTCGCCAACTTGGATCGGAGGCCGTTCGATGTCACCAGCAGCCGGCAGGTGTTGGAGGCGCTAAAATATTGAAATATCCAATTATAAAATATTCTCCATCTTCTTTAGTTTTCGACTCACTTTATAGTCACTGGTGCAGATATTCTGATGGAGATCCAGAGGTGGCAATTGCTTGTGAACCACCTGGCATGAGTTGTACACGGAGCAGTGCATTTTGTCCGCCAAACTCTGCACCTTTGCCAGTTCCAAATCGACCTGTTCGAACTCCTGCTCCAGGCCCTCCATCTTGGCTTGAATGATGGCTTTCGACCAGTGGAGTTGCTTTGAAAATTCAACCTTATTCAGCGTCTTCTTGATGGCATCTTCCAGTTCGTTCTCAATCAGATCCAGTTCATTTTTGGAAAACTCGGGCTTTTCTGGTGTCTTTTCATCCTCCTCCTCGTCGCTGCTGTCCAGGGTCACACAGTCAGCCTGCTCCTGCTTGAATTCCTTTAGCAGCAGCGGCTGCTTCGCCAAAAGCAGGCCAGCATACTCCTAAAAGGGACAGTTTGTATGAAGAACATAGATTTAATGGAACTA
Source organism: Drosophila bifasciata (assembly GCA_009664405.1). NCBI lineage: Eukaryota > Metazoa > Arthropoda > Insecta > Diptera > Drosophilidae > Drosophila > Drosophila bifasciata. Next base: position 8,384,945 of record CM019043.1, on the reverse strand, counting down.
CATAGCAGCTGCCTTACCTCGTACATATCGACTGCCGCGTCGTAGCAGTCCAGGCAAACGTACTGCGACCTGTGGGACTTCCTCGGTACCTTGTAGAAGTTCAGAATAGCCACGCAGGCCAGCACATATTGCTTGTGCAGCCGCTTGCAGTTGCAGTTGATGCAATCCTTGTTGTACGAAATCATCCCGTCCCAGGCAAAGGCACTTTTAGGCCCTTCCTCGGCTTCTGTTGGAGGACACCTATTTCTAGAACTACCGTGAGACCTTCTTTGGGTGCTTCATTGGGCAGTTCATCTATTTCCATGGAATCGACATTATCTGCCACTGCATTCTCTTTGGAATTGACTGGCGGCTCCGAATTCGTTTCAGTTTCGGAAGATTTTTGGTTTTCCTTAGATTCGCTTGTTGCTTTTGGACTTGCCACTGGTAAATCTTCCTCCATGGCTATATCATCCTCCATATGAATACTGTCGTCAACTTTTGATGGAGTCTCAGTCTCTGGCGGCACCTTAGCTTCCTTCTCCTTCGCAAGAGAGTCATCCGATGTGGGACTGCTGATTAGTTCAATGCTGCTGTCAGCCAAGGCTTCACTTTCCTTGCTCTCCTTGCTGTCGGTTTCGCTTTCCTTCAGCTCAGACTCCTTGGTGGCGCCTGGTGTTTCCTCCTCTTCGGGGGGCAATAGCTCCTCCTCGTTAACACCATTTGAGGAAGGTGACTTGAGGGGCTGTCGAGGAGCTCTACGCTACTGTCCGATTCGGTTTTTGGCGCCGTAGCCTCTGCGGGAGTGGGGCTACTCAGCAACTCAATGCTGCTGTCAGCTTCGAGATCCTTGGCCTCCTCGTCACATGCCTCGGGACCCATCTCTTGAGCTTTGCTCGAATTGGGAATGTCAATAGTCAGGTCCTTCATTTCAGCATCCATATCCAGTTTTGCCTTTTTCTCCGGCGATTCACAAAAATTCTCGTCGGTTGCCGGCAGCTGTGAAGCCTTTTTTTCTTCCCTCACAAAAGAAGTCGAAGCCTCTTTCAAAGAGGCTTCGGGGCTGTCCAGAAAGTCCATGGCAGCGGACTCAGCCAAGACTTAATTTTTTTTTCAAGCTTTTTTAAATAGTTTTATCAAATATTTACGCCAAATTTGCAAAAATTAAACCGCTTGAGCGTCAGAAACAGTGTAACCGAAGATTTGTTTGTTTAATATACCGTCAGACCTTCCGAAACATACCATACATACCAAAGTATACCGAAATACCGAACTATTAAAGCTGAAGAAGAAAAACTACCATTCACATCGAACATTTGAAAAGTAAATTGCAACGAACTTTTTTCTGCTATACGTTTGAGTTTATTTTAGAAATGAATTGGTTAGAAGCTTAGGCCTCGACAACCTTTGGGTGATAGCCGGTCTCATCAGCAGTATAGACAACCTTGACCAACTGGCCATTGGGAGCCACATACTCGTATTCGCCAGAAACAACCCAGTTGTCGTGCTCCTTCAAAACACCAGACTGGACAGCCTTGATGTGGTTGGAGAGCTCATAGGCATACTTGAAATCCTCAACATTAACTTCGGCGTCGTTCCTCAGGACATCAGCCTCTTCGTTGGCATAGGCGAGGGCCAGAAGGCAGGCGAGAACAATCTAGAAAAGAAAACTTAGCTAGAAGATATTCTTTCCAATAATTTCGATCCTCACTTACCACGAACTTCATATTGGAGGATAAGGATATGTATGCTGACAGAGTGCGAAACAAATCTAACTAATGCCATCCAAAATAGTCGTTTATATACAAATTTCTTGACATTTCGCCACTGACCTCACAACTGCGACGGCGCAGCATTCGGCAGGGCAGCAGCCTAACAAAGCGTATAAATTGTCTCATAACTGGATTTAAATGGACTTTTGTCTTAATTAAACAAAACACATTGATGCAGTCATTGTGATTCTGCACTAGGCGTGTGTCAGGCATTAATTATTGTTCAAGTCCCCAGGAACCAATCTATGGTAATCTGCGGAATATTCTCGTTTTACCTGGATGTTCATCATCCGCTAGATTGATATGGAGGCACGATCAACTTGACAAAATTGTGATAAGTGCAAACCGGTAACCAGCATAGCGCAAAACGAAAATAAATTGCTATTTATGTGTTATCTAAAGTATATTTGCATAATTTGTAGATAACTCCACTATCTGTCTGGTTTCGGCGCCCGCAAATTCGAACCGGTTCTTATTAAACAAAAATTGACTTTGCCGCTGCAGCCAGTTGACCTCCAAAACACAAGATTAGAATATTGAATTTGAATATTGTGCCGCCAAATAGTCCAGTGCTGGATAAGCCATGTTTCCATATTGACAGACATTGCCAAACACTTGGCCATCAATTGCCATTCGCCCTGAAATCCACACGTGTTGTGTTGGTATAAATAATTTTAAACTTTTGGAGCGATGGCCAGCGATTCTGGCAGTGATTATGAAGTGGAGGCGTTTATAAAGCCGAAACGGGTGCGTCGGGCGGTCAACGATGACAGTGCCGATCTGCTGGGCAACTTCGACGACGAAAAACGAAAGGAGATACTCGATGGAACGTACGTGCACAAGGAGGATGGCAGAAATCCAAGCGATCCCGAGGACAGTGACAGCGAGGATGGAGACGAAGAAGACCACTCCGATGGTGAGGGCGCGCCACCCTCTGGCAGTGCGGCCTCCGAGTCCGAGGAGGAAGAGACAGAAACTCCGTCCGATGGTCGGTTGACCAAAGATCAGTTGGACTCTTTGCTTCGTGGAGCGTCGAAAACAAATAGACATGTTCTATATGTCACAAATCTCAATTTTGAGACGACAAAAGACGACTTGGAGAGGCACTTTGAAGCAATTGGCTTGGTGAAGTCCATTCGAATTCCGAAGAAACGTCGCGGCGGCTTTGCCTTCGTAGAGATGATGGACTTGGCCAGTTTCCAGCGCGGCTTCGAGCTGCACAACACAGAGCTCCAGGGTCGTCGCATCAAGGTGCAGATATCCGAGGCCGGCAAGAAGAAGTCGGCCAACAAGAAGAACATAATTAAGCAGAAGAACCGCAAGCTGGCCGAGATGCGCAACGAGCAGAAGACGTTCACGAAGAGCGGCAAGTTCTACGACAAGGACCTGAAGAAGGAGAAGGCCAAGGAGTTCCTGGCGCGCAAGCGCTGGCGCAAGCCCGCTCCCCGACCAAACTAACTAGTGTACACACTCCCCATTGCATAAGACTCCCTAAATATAGATAAACCTATGATTATTTAACACAAAATTGACTGCACTACTGCCAGCGCACGATGTAGAAGTTTCGCTTTCCCACCCGCAGCAGGGAGACGCCATTGCGGAGTATGTGTATGCCCGCAGTTATCACCTCGGCAATGTTCTGCACTCGCTTCTGGTTGACATAGAAGCCGCCAGCGTTTATGATACGAACGGCATCGGCTATAAAATGGAGTTCACTCTAATTAGCAGTCTTGGTTTCTCTTCCGTTTGCTACACTCACTCTCTGTGGGGAAACACTTGGCCTTCATGGCCAGCTGCAGTATGGACATTCCCGGCTCTGTCAGCAGATCCACCACAGCGGCGCCCTGGAAGGTCTGCTTTATCTCGGCATAGTTCAGTTCGGCCAAGCCATCAACCTTCCCTTTGTACAGTGCATTGGTGACACGCTCCGCCTGGTTAAGTCCATTTTCTGCAACATTTAAACGTGTTAATAATAACAAAACGATTAGAAAGGACGTTCGTCCGAGCTGAACGAACCGCCATGCACAAGCAACGTCACATCCTCCGCCAGCAGCGTCTGTGCCTTTCTCTTCTCCGGCTCCTTTTCGTGCTCCCGCATCAGCTGCTCTATTTCGGACAGCGGAATGAAGGTGAACAGTTTCAGCAGCTTCTCTGCCTCGGAGTCTGGCATGCGCAGAAGAACTGATACAGGGCAAAGGGCGATGTCTTGGTCTCGTCCAGCCACACAGCATTGCCCGCCGACTTGCCAAACTTGTCCCCCTCTTCGTTGGTCACTAAGGGCAGCGTCATGCCAAACACCTCGCGCTTGCGCTCCACACGGCTGATCAGCTCGTGGCCGGTCATCAGGTTGCCCGTCTGGTCGGAGCCGCCCATTTGGAAGCAGCAGTTGTGCTTGCGCAGCAGGTGCAGCCAGTCGTAGGCCTGGAATATCTGGTAGGTGAACTCCGTGAAGCTCATGCCATCCTCCGACTCTAGGCGCGATTGGACGGACGACCGGGAGAGCATCGAGCCCATGCGAAAGTGTCGGCCCATATTGGCAATGAAGTCTATCAGGTGCAGATTGGCGTACCACTCGGCATTGTTAACGATCCTGTTGGGAGTAGACAGACATAGGCTGTCATGATTGTTCTCATTTATGGCTACTCTCTTACGTTAATGGCTGAAGGGGCCCGCTGTTTTTACGCGTGTCCCAAAGGCACTTTTCATGGTTCTCAAAGACTCTCGTCAGCTGCTGCTCTATGGCCTTCAGGTTGCTCTCGATAACAGAGTCTCCCAGTTGATTGCGTTCTGTTTTGCGCCCACTTGGATCACCGATCAGCCCCGTCGCGCCACCCACTAGAGCAATGGGCCTGTGACCGGCCCGCTGGCAGTGGAGCAGGCCCATGATAACCAAGAGATTTCCCACGTGCAGGCTATCGGCAGTGGGATCGAAACCGGCATATATGCTCTGCTGGCCACTGGTGAATAGCTGCTTCATCTTGGGCCTGACGCAAAACAGTTTTCATACATTAAAAGGCGATTCATATGCGGGTGATAAAACTTACGCAGCTGTGTCGGGGAAAATGCCTTGAAAGAAACCTCGATCCGTAAGCTCCAGGAGGTTCTTGTGTGCCAAGTACCGGCGAGTGTTGCAGTAGCCGCCTTGCAGCGGCCTTAACAGGCTCCATCTTAGTTGCAACATTATGCAAAAGTGCACAATATTCAAATTTGTGGTCGGGTCGGCAATATAACCGGATTGAGGTTAATTTGAGGCTGTTTTGCTGCGAACAGCTGATGCACGCGCATAACTGCGAATGGCAAGTTTTAACTGCAAAACAAAGCGCCTTTGTTTTGGTTCGGTTTGGTTCTCGATTGAATTGAACAATGTCGGGGATCGGCTAAAGAGCCTCTTAACCACGCAATAATGCTGCTGAAAATACGTCACGCGCTGCTCGAGATAACTAATCCACCAGCCACGAAGCAGTCTGCAATCATAATCAACAATGAGATTATCATAAGCTCGGGCAGCGTTCTGCAGCCCCACTGCCGTGTGGAGACGGGGACCGATGGAGACAAAGGCCAGGCGAAGAATGGAATCATCAGCGGTCTGCAGCAGTGCCAGCTCATCAATGCCCAGGACGAAGAGAGCGAGGCAGGAAAGTTTATACGTTCGCTCAATTTTCTGGTAACCTTTGACCGCCAAAGTCAACGGGCAGAGCGAAATGTGGCCGCCAGCTCGAGGCAGAGCCACATACTCACCCGCTACACGGCTCATCCTCTGTACGTCTTCTGTGCCTCGGAAGTGTCTCGAAATCTACATAAAATTCTGTTATCTGCGGACTCGGGCGACGACAACTGGGTGCTCCGTTCCAGCTTCGTGGTCCTGAGCATGCGGCCGTCGTCGGAGAGGGAATATTTTAGGCGTTTCCTGGTGCTAATCGGCAACTACTTGAGGCACCTACAGCCCATACACACGCTGGACGATGTGCTGGTCATGTGCTCGCCCTTTGGCCTGGAGAACTTCTACAAGACCATCAGCATTGGCAAGGTCTCGAACGTTATGGGGCGGAGCGGCTGCTTGTTTGCCATCTCGAATGCCTTGCCGCTGGGCTGCGAGGGATCGGCCGTGTTTAACAACAAGTTGTATGACTGAGAGTCCAGAAGGTGCAGAATATTTGGAAATATTTGAGAGATTCTCCATTCATTCTAGGCGACTGATTGGCATTGTCATATGCACCTCTTTCCAGCGGCAGCAGGAAAACGTCAACCTAACGCTGGCCGCCAATTTTGGATACCTGTTGAGAAACTTTATGGAGCAGCTGGGCATTCCCACGACGACATTCAACTTGACGCGGGAGCCCTCGAGTTTTGCCTGTGAGAAATGCATTTGATTGACTTGGCTTGCTATACGATAATGATAATTGTTGATTTTTATATTGAAGGGGAGCGCACAATTGTGGTAATTGATTCGTCGGGCCAACAGGGTACAGGCACATTTATTAAGGTCCACAACAAGCACTTCATCTTGACCTGTGCGCACGTTGTGGGACAGGTAAACACACTCATGTAAACACTCCGCCCATCGATTAAAAGTGCGTCTTATTTAGCCCAATGCCAAGGTCAACTGTCGCGCCGCAGATCGTGAGTTTCAGTCGGATGTGATCTGGTGCAATCCGGACTCCACACGTCCCTACGATCTGGCCCTGCTGACGGCCCCAAACGATGTGCCCGAACGCCACTGCGTACGCCTGGCGAAGAGCCCGGCCACGCTCGGCCAGACCGTGTACAATGCGGGCTTTCCCTACTACGTGAACTTTAACTTCAAGTACGACTTCAATCCCTCGATATTCCAAGGTCGGATCATCAAGTGCGACACGGGAGCCATCATGTCCGATGGCAGCGTGCAGGCCGGCCAAAGCGGCGGCCCAATGTTCGACCACAACGGCTACATTCTGGGCGTTTGCGTCTCCAACATAAAGATGGACGATGTCATCTATCCGAACATCAACACAGCCATTCCCATTTGTGATATACGCAACACCCTGCAGCAATTTGCCCGCACCAACGGTGAGCCAACAATTGACCGAGTGTGACGAATGAATACTCAATGTTTGCCCTTTGCAGATGTGAAAGTCCTCAACAATTTGGTTGCCAGCCAGGACGTGCATCGGGTGTGGTCTTTGGAAATGCCGCCCATACGAAGCAAACTCTGAAGCAAGTTTAATTGCAAGTTGCAACTATAGAAATTGCAACTGAAAATGTAATTAAAACTGCAGGGTTATTTCATAAAGTCATGGGACACACAACAATTCATAGCGTAGGATTAAATAAATGTTATACCATATATATAAGAGTAAGGGATTAATTCAAGGGCTTAGTTCTTGTCCAAGCAATCATTGACGTGACTCTGCAAAACGCTCAGCGAACTGAAGGACTTTGAACAGATAGGGCAGCGCAGGGCACTGACTGATTGCCTGGCGGCGGCGCCTGTTGCATCAAGTACCTAATAGAATAAATAATAATTGTATAAGTATGAAGGTTTTGTGGCCAGGATTACGGCTGCTGCGTACTCTTACTGGTCTCTGGTCCTCGCGTAAGCTGCTCACGCCCGAGCTCGATGGGGAGGGGGAGCCGGACTTGGGGGACTTGTGGGACTCGGCAAGAGCCTCAATTAACTCCTGGTTCCGCCTTTGCAATGAGCGTAGATCCAAGAGATACTGTTCCTTTTCGCCAGCATTTTTCTCGCGATCAGCCCGCTCCATTTCAAAGTCCCTCCGGTAGATTTCGTTTTGTGTCTGCATATTTTCGATCTCCTCCTGTCTTTGGATATCCCTGGCCTTTAGCTGGTCAATATCGCACTTCATTTTGCGAATTAGTTCCTCGGCGCTTGTCAGGTTCACCTTCAAGCAATCGATCTCCTGAATGTATACTTTTTTCTGCAAATAGAAGTCGCATTAGCTGGCAAAAAGTTGAGGTCATAGCTCGTTCATGGGGTAATGACAAACCATGTCGTTCACTTCCAGATTCTCTGCCAACATTTTGGACAGCTCCCTCTGCAGTTCACGGATCTGGCGATCATGCTCTTCCCGCTGCACATAGTTGAGCGGATTGCTCACTTCCTGTTCCTCCTCGGCGGCCTTGTTGCCATCTTCGGGTACAAACTCAAAGGAATTCTGCAATTTCCAAGAGCAGGGGAAACCCCAAAGATAAATGCATATCAGTATGGAAATTGAAAGCTCTTACAACGCAGCGCAAAGTTCAGATAATTGCGTAAGTAATTATTATATGGCATATGGCATATGCACAAATACTCTGATATCTGTGGAGCTGTGGACTCTGCGCAAAGTCCATGTATGTATGTACCTGCTTGATCCGCTGAAGCTTGTCAATTTCCACCCGCATATTGTTGATCAGTGACGTCTTCTCTGAGACACTTTGTCTAAGTTCGTCCTGCTCCTTCTGCCCCATGTTCTGCACGATCTGGATCTGCTCCAGCTTCGTCTCCAGTTCGGCCTTGAGCTGTTGATTTTCTGCTCGTAGCTCTTCCACCTGCTCCTGGCACTCCTTCAGCTGCAGTTTATATTGCTTCTCTCGATCGGCGGCCTCCTGTCGCCATTGCTGGGTTAGCTGGTGGTAGTCCAGCATTGTGCGATTGACCATATCCAGTGTTTCTATAGGGGAGGTTTGCAAATCATTAAGCTGGAGACATTCTAAATCATCCCTGCTTTACATACTCTTCAACGTAACGTACTCCTCCATCATGTTCTGCAGCTTGACCACATCCTCGGCCGACGCCTGCAGCGAACAGAGGCTGGGAAACTGTGAATATACGCTGTTCTGTAATGGAAAGTCAAGCGTAAAGGATCTTCCGGGAGGGAATAAAGAGATTGAGATGATTTACCTTGAGAACATCCGATTTCACTTCACCCATGATGAAACTGGCGGCCAGAGACTTATGTCTGTCACTGTCAATCGATGTGGACAGTGGCCCTGAGCTCGATCCAGCAGCAGGCTCATCCACGGCACTGGGCACCTGCGTCACTGGCACTGGGCTATCACCAGCATCCATTGCATCAGCAAGCAGAACGGGGCCGTCGGGGCAGAGCGATGGGTAGGGGGAGCTCCCGAGAATTACAAACGATTCTTCTTCGGACATTGTTCCGATAGAACTGGCTGGCCCCACACTAATCATAAGCAAGCTTGCGCGCAGCAGTCACAGATTACCTGGGAATCCCCGAAATCAGATCATTTGATGCGCCGTATCGGGCGTATCTGGGGACTGCACAGTGATACAATAAAATTTAGGGATTAACATTTGTACATACATACATACGTTCAATTATATGTAAACATTAATGTAAATTTGTGATTCATAGGCACAAGAGTTATATTTATTCTGCGTCGTTACATGACATGTCTCAAATTCAGCGAACCCGTGAAAGTACAAACCTTATCGCCTATTTCTATCGCTGTTGCGGTATCTTATAAATTCACGGAAGCGTTCATAAGTTCTTAATAATTCCGTGTATTTATTATTATTTTCATTGCTTCGGTAGTGTTGGCCAACGAACTTAACCCACTGAACCCCCTTTTGTTTAAATAGGTAAACAACTTGAGTGTAATCACAGAAAATAATACTGTTTGTAAATATTCCCTGTAGCTCAACCTTCCTCTTTACTTACAATAACATTTTATCATGATATCTTTCACCTGAAATACGTTAAAAATGTTTCAAGTTATATGTTATTGGTGCGTACATCCCCAATACCCACTAGTCGACAATGGGTTAATCCATTCTACGGCTTAGTGTTGCGCAGTCGCTGTCAGTGGTACTCATCGATTGGCTGGACATTCCTTAAGGCTCGTCTATCGGAATTCGAAACGCTCATCTGACGAATCGAAACAAATAAGTTAATTCGTGTTAATGGGAGTATGCCAATTGCCTTTTGGAAATTCCCGCCCATCATTCATTCAACAGTGGTGTGACGTACATACCTTCCCAATTAAGGCGGCATTGTCGGATATCCGAGATTGATGTGCTGCCCATTACGGGAAGCCGGCCCAACCAGTTACATTGCCAAATGTAATTGCCAAACTTGACGGGTTCTAATTGTTGTGGGGGGATTAGGAGAGTGTCAAACCGGATCTGCCCTCCCATCGAGCGAGCTGCACATCTCCATTGTTCGGCTTTAAGTAGGTTTCCAGGCCCGAACCGAAGTGGGTTAATAAGGCTTTCGCGTGCAGCTTATGGGCATGCGATGGGCGTGTGGTGTATGCGACAAGGAACTGGATTGCCAAAGATGCGACTTTCATCATTAACATGCCCAACCGGTTCGGTTCCCAGATCACCGTCTTTGTTGGGGATCGTCAAGTGGAGACGATCCCCAACCCAACCATTCAGAATTAACAAGCAAACAATAATGATAATAATTATGCGGTTTATTATTCAAGAATCTCTACTTGTATTTGATCTTACGGCTAAAGCACGCGAATAAATAAAATTAAAGAAAACTTAAACGTTGTACGAATACGGTCGAAATTCCATTAAAGCTCGAGGTGCATCCAAGAAGTGTCTCCTCCTGCCCTCCTCCTCAACTAAAACGAGGGAAGGTTCTCAGGCCAGGCACACTCCCCCATACGCACTCGTCCATGCACGCAGATATATATTGTATCACATTCAATCCTCACACAAAAGACTTAGATCTAGGGCCACGCCACCAGGCGTGTGGCTCTTACGCCAGCTGCTGGCGGAACAGGCGTCTCTGTATCTGGTGGGGGGGCTGCAGGTCTCGCTGCAGAATGGATGCAAAGTGCTGCTGTTTTAGGGCACTGATCGTGGCAATCTTGCGGTGCCTGTTGGGGATGGTGGCGCGCGGCCGGCCTCCGGCTCCAGCTGCGGCCAGGCCCAGGCGGAAGATGTCCAGATCGTCGTCATGGGGCAACGGACGGTTCTGGTCCCCTTCCACGGGTGAGCCATCGGGACGGAGCCGGAATACCAGGGGTCCGCTCAGGTAGGTCTTTGGCGGCTCTCCTGTCAGGGCAAGGGCCATTGGCAGTTCGCTGCTCGCCTGCTGCTGCTGCTGCTGATGCTGGGGATGCATTGGAGAGGAAGACCCAAAGCCGTAGGCCATGTCCATGTCCATGGCATACTGGTGCTTCTGCTCGTTGTTGCTGTCGAAGAGCGGGTTCGTGTTGGACTCCGCTGCCTGCTGTTGCTGCTGCGGCAGTTGCTGGTGGGTGAGGATGATCAGCGAGGAGGCTGGCGGCGTGGGCACTGGCGGCAGCGGTTTCCGCGTGGTGATCAGCGTGGCACTCGGATGCTCCCGCATGATCGATGACCAGACTGCGGAGAAGAAGCGGACGGGAAGAGAAACAGAAATCAGATCACGTACTACTTGGACCACACGCTGCTTCTGCAGTGCGGAAGTTCTGATGCGGAAGTTCAAGAGTCTGGTCGGGTCTAGTCTGGTCTGGCGGGGCTTCCCACGCGACACGATTACTTACTCAGCTCATTGGCATCGCGCTGATAGGGATCGAGTGCCTCCAGCTGCGCGTCGGAGAGTGTCTGAAGCTTCTCGTAGCCGTAGCCAAGCAGATTGTGCTTGCACTGGTTCACCGGGAGTCCGCCGCCCACCGTCGACTTGCAGTGCACGCTAACCAGCTGGGCAAAGGTGGAGTACAGGTAAGACATCTGCAAGACAAAGAGAGGCCAGAGGGTGGATTAGGCAATGACAGTAGCAGCAGTGCGTGTGTGTGTCAGCGGGGGCAGGGCAGCGCTGGGATGGTTGCACTTTCGTTGCACAAACGAAATGCATTTCGAAAGCCTCTCGCATGTTGGGCAATCCTCAACTGAAGCCAAGCATCTGATGCCATGGGCCAGGGGCCAGGTGCTGCCATGGGGCGTAGGTGTGCTCCACTTTGGGGCTGCCGCTGCTATGGATGGGTTTACGGTTCAGTAGCCAAACTGTGCGGCCCCCCACCTCATTGTCTATTCTTCGTGGCTAGCGGAGCGTTGAATGGACTTTTAATTAGCAACGAATGTTCTACATGGATGACACATTTTGCGTCTCTGGCTGCGTTGGAATTTCACAGATATCCCCATCTTCTCATAGGTGACGTCAAGCTGTGTGCTTGAGCTCTGTGTCGCTCGATGCTAATCCAACGATAATCATTTTGCAGAAACTCCCCAAATGCTTTAGTATCCCAATCCGGATCTTCCCGCACGCAAATTAGCATGGATGCCAGATTCCAGACCGAAACAAACAGATCAACAACGGCAATGGGAAAAACAGAATCACACATAAAGAAAGTAAGTTGATCTGCAAATCAATTCTGGGTCACCATATATTTTGGTCTGTTTTTTTTGGGGAAGGGAAGGTGTCTAGTTTACAGTGTCCCGGGTGCACCCTTGAGCCCCTTCTATCGGCGCGAACCAAAGAGCTTCATTTGCATTGGATTCGTTTCGGGGTTTTACAATTTTACGCCGTTTGCATAATGGACGAGACGATCGTCAGCCGTAGCAGCAGAGCTGAGTGGTGGGGTTGGGGTACGCTCAACTTACGAATTACCGTTACCATGCCCAGGCCAAGACGAACCAGCAAGCAGTGTGCACAGAAACGTGTGCAAAATGTAAAATGCAATTGATACGAATATGCAGCACCCTCTCTCTCTCTGTCTGTCTCAAACTCCCTAGAGCTCTCCGCCTCTGTCTCTGTCTCTGTCTATCGCTTTGTGTTTTGAGTGTTTTTACAGCTAAATATTTCATGCACTTGTGGCAACAACAAATTACTCAATTCCGACATGTGCACAAGTACAGCACGTCCCAAAAGATTGAGGCCTTAAGTTTCAGTTGCAATCGATATGGCGCAGAAATTCCAAGGCTTTTAAAACTAATCAGAGAAGCTAAATTATCGATCAGCGACGAAACAAAATCGATCTAAGACATCGATTTGCCTAAAAAGGTTGGTTAATAAAAGTCCAATAAGATCGAATTTAGAAAAGTTATCATATAATATCCTATAACTAAACTGTTTTTGTAGGCTTTCTGTTGGCTATGAAACGCACTGTATTATATAGTATTTATAAAGTACGTCATGCAGCACGTTATCTGATTCGAATAACTCTGTCAAAAACTTTATGGTCCAGACCCTGACACAATTAAATAATTAGTCAGAACTACAAAAAAAAAAAAAAAATAAATAAATGAAAAATACAAAAAAAAAAGAAATAAATTTGAGCAAAAACAAAATATTATCTAAATAATTTATGGCATATAAACGGTGTAAAAATATAAGGTAAAAATTCCAATCAGCCTTTTGCGGGAGTTGTCAAAGTCACGTACAGAATACACCTCTATAATGTATGCACATTTCATACTTATGCATACATATGTATGTGTATTTATTGTATATAAATACATATATATAGATATGTAGATTTAAGATCGTCGCGGAGGCTGTAATTTATTAGCCTTCCAGTTAAGTGATCAAGCTGACATCGAATGCAATTACGGGAACGTCTAGAGAATGAATTGATCTTGGCCTAAAATCATCGCTCTCTCTCTCTTCTTTTATCTCTATCTGGCCCCGCTGCTAATCTTAGATCTCTGACTCGACTTCCCTGTATAAATATGGAGAATATTCAATTAAAACGGAAAAAAACAAAAGCTGCGTGAAGATTCCCATTAGGCTGTCGCGATTCTGGTATCTGGTAGGTAGCTTCCCAAACTAAAAATATCTGGGCGTAAGCAAAACAAAGTTATCACAGATCTTCCTCCTCAAACGCCGCGGCGACCAGCGGTTCAATAACCTGTTGATATGCGCAGGTTACATTATGAAACATCGACATTGCCAACAAAAGAAATCAACAAAAAAAAACTGAATCATTTCATAACATACAAAAACCAACGGCCGGGCAGAGAGCAGCTTGAAGAAAACGTAATGACGCTCCGGAGCGGAGTGGAGTATGGTAGGTTGTCTCCTCTCCTCTCCTCTGGAATGCTATGGACTTGGTCCCGTTCGATTAGCTGCGTTGGAAAAAGGGTTCGCTCGTTCCCATTACGAGTTGTAGCTCTCCTCCTCTATGTGGCGATATCTTAACATATTTTACGTAAAATACCGAAAAATAAAGTAATGCGAACATAATTTATTTATTGAAGTTTGAACCGCAAACCGGCTAAACGCGTTTGCATCCATCCAACGAACATAAAAGCCCCAAAAAGCCGATTGGATGGATGTTTTATTTTTGCAATCGAAAAATCGAAAGCTGTGCGAACGGTAAAAGGTAGCATCATCGCGACTACAGTATACAAAAAAAACAGGAAGAAGAAATCCCATCTATTAATAGATATCTCACTGGGGAAGGGGGAGGGCAGCTCAGCGGTGGAAAGTGAATTCTAATTGCAATTAGAGATTTGATTTACATAAGCAATACCCAGCCAGCAATGCTATCATCAATATCCCAACATTTGTTTTGTTCTCTTCCCGACTTTAGGATCGAAAATTGCGTTTCTATTTTTATCTATTTTTGTATTTGGCATATAATGGGGCTTTTTTTTCGTACGAGATTATTTTCTCATTTGCGGGAGGGAACTTTGCTGTGTGGGTGCCGGATATGGCATACAATCGGTTTCTAGCTGGAACAGCTTACACTGTGTTCGGTTCGGTTCGGTTCTGTTCTGCTCTCTGGGGTTCTATTGTTTTGGGAGCTTTGATTTTTAAGGCGCAGTTCGCGTGCTTAGCGGTCAGCACCAGCACAAAATAACACAAATAGAGGTTGGTTTTCAGATGATGCGCTGCCAAAAAAGAAAACGCAAAAAAAGGTCTAATGACTGAGCAAATTGCTATATACACACCTTTCGTACATTGAAATCCAACAGTTAATTAATAACCATGAGACAAACAAAAAAAATAACAGCAAATATATTTATATATATTTTTCTCTTTAAACGAACTCCGCCTTTGGAGTTCATTAACCAAAAAACAACAGAAAAGAAAAAAACTGAACAAACAGAAGAGAAAATTGCTGCAGTGTTGTCACGCTTTGTTGCACAAACATTTGTGCAAAAAGTGAAAAGCTTTTAGTTGGTTTTCATCCTTTCAAAACGGAGGGGCGGGTGGAGGGGGGTTTCGGCCAATTTACAGCAATTGAAAATGTAAATTGAAACCGTTGTTTCCCATAAATGGAAATTAATGTTCGGGCCATGCTCTGGTGACTCCGCTCATTGCTCATTTGCGTCCCACCTGTTTTTGGCTAATTCGGAAGGCCTTTGGGGACTTTCGATAGCATAACCTTTCTAGCAGAGCCAGTGCTCATCGATTGAGAAAACGAGATTCATATTGGCCAAGTTGGGTGCTAGAGCAGAGACTCGCTCGAACCTGCTCGAAAGCTAGGGGAAAGGAATGCATGTGGGGAATCGCGTGAAGTCTTGAAGTCTGCTTCCACGAAACCAAACTCAGACCGAACGAAACAAGTAGACCGGCTCAGCCGGTATTTCTAACGATGGTCATTATCATGGGCAATTGGCCCGAAGTTTTTGCCACATTTTTGATAACGCACAATGTCAAGATCACACTCTCAGCAGTCTGCATGGCGCATATTTATGCCAAGGACTGTGTCCGTGTTCTTCTGAACTCAAGTATACACACATATGTACATACATACATATATTATGTTTTCTTTGTCAGCGCCCCCAAAGGGGGCCATCAGCCGAATACGGTAAAGTTATGCAAATGAACGACCAAATACCGCTCACCAACTGCCAACTGACTTTGAAGATGCCATCGAGCAGAGGCTTGTTATCCATTCATATTCCATATTAATTTCTTTTGTTTTGATTGCTTCTTTTTCAGTATGGCAAATACTGCAAGATCGCCAACGACCGACACGAGCTAACAAGAAAAGACAAGAAGCAGAAGCAGAAAAAGCCCCGTTAATATGCAAACATTTGTGTTTTATGATGCTCATTGAAGTTATCACAATATCAATAATATCAATACCAATAGTCATATTAATATCGATTATGTGGCACTTTGTGCCAGATTTAACAGATGCACAATGCCAAGGACAATTCGATGATTCCGATCATAACTGGAGCAGCTATTCTCTCTGACGATACAAGGTGTTTAGAAGTCACTCAATGCATTTCTGATGACATCTAGAGCTCTGTAAGTTTTCTTTTTTGTTGTCAATGAACACATCATTTGAGAATTTCGAAAATTTCGTTCTCAAATGACTTATATTCGTGTTACGCTTGACTTTTAAATATATTCACAACAAAATTTTTGAAAATTAAATAAATAATTAAACAAATGTTGAACAAGCCAAAAGAGTTTTCCTGTTAGACATTAATCTAGCCAAATTAGAGAGGAAGTTGTATAAATTCACAGTAGCTGTTAGTTATACTAAATAGCGATTCAAAAATATTGTAGAAAAGATTCCGGGTAGATTTAGGGAACTCAGATCCCAGGGCTTTAGAAAACGCCGGTTAATACAATTATTGGATCAGGTGTGCTTGTGGGAACTCTTACCTTTTCGTTGCGTGTCAAAAACTCCCAAATTGGTATGGCTGATGACGAGCTCATTTGCATGGCGAATGCGCTCACCAGACACCAGGCCAAGATTACTTTCACCGCAGTCGTCATAGTTGTGTTGTGGAATAACTGTTGCTATTAATCGTGCGAGGGGGGGTAGGGAGGCAGGTGGGTATTGCGTACTGCACACACTAGGCAATAGTAGGTTGACGCTCTGCTCTGTCTGATCCGTGGCCTGGGTCAATTGCACGCTCTCGTTGTGTAATTCCGTCTGTCCAGCGTAGACTTTCTTTTTCGGGTCTAGTTTTGATTATATTGTGTTTCGTGTTTAATTAGGAAACGCTTTTTGTGGTCCGTTTGATAGATTATCACTTGGTCCCCGCGACTGACTGGGCTGCTGGGACTTTCTTTTGTTCGCACTTAATTGAATTGGCTTGGCTTGGCAGAAAACAACAAGCGTGGCTAATTTCGTGTTATCTATAGTTTTGTTGTTATTTTTGTTGCTTCTTTTGTTCGTCGCTGCTTGAAACGCAAAAAGCTCGTTTCACAAATAAGGGGGGCGGGCGCGTGTGGTGGAGTGGGAGGGAGGCGCCTATAACACGATCACGTATACCCGTACATATATCCGTCGAAATTCCACTAAAAAACCACCAACAGCGCTGATGACAAAACCGGCAACGACAACGTCTGTTATTCTTCTTCAGTCGAAGCCGCAAGCGCACACGTATTTATGCTCCAAGCTTGGGTTGGGAGAGAGAGCGAGCGGAGATTACTCAAAGGTATATGAAAATACAGGTGATGCCACGTTGTCGGGGTACTCTAGATATTTGCGTCATATATAAATACATGGGAAAAATAGGTTACTAGAAGAGAGCTTTTTAGAAAATGCCTCACCTTGTGTAAATATGTATTTGCGGCATTGTAAGCTGCTGCTGCTCTCGCACTCTCTCTTTTTTCTCTCGCTCGCTCTCGCAGCAAACTTGTTTGTTCTACGCTTGCACTGAAAATAGAAATTGAGAAAAAAAATCGAAAATATCAAAAACAAAAACAAAAAAAACAGCCACGCCGGGAATTCATTGCAAAAATTCAAAGTCAAGTTTTGTGGAGTCGTCATGGAGTCTGTCCCGACGAGCAGAGCCGTTCGAGCCCGGATTGTAATTTGCAATTGTTTACGGACTTTTAATTGCCAGGCTGGGGTGCTGGCGAATGCTGGTCAACAGCAACAATAGCATGTCAAATATTTAACAACCGATCGCTAATTAAACAAAATAAATACATCAAATCCTAATATGCTTCGGCGCCAGACGGACACGATCCTGTTTGCGAATTCAATTTGCGTGAACTTCATTTAATTGAATTATAAAGCGAAATGCGGTGAACCAGTTGACCAGAGTCCCGATAAGACGCCACAACTGCCCGTAGGAATGCGATTTTATTTTATTTAAAGGCTGGCGGAATTTCCTAATATGTATAATGTCACATAAATTTGATAAGCAGAAATCGTTCCATTGAGTCATTCCAAAAGACAGAAAAGAGAGGGGAAGAGAGCCGTTAGGTTGTTGACACATCCACTGTCCGGCCACAGAAGAAGAACCGTTAATGGGCTGCTGCAATCAGTCAGAGGATGGGGCTGGCGACTTGGACCGCAGTGCCTTCCGGGATCAGATAAACAAAAGGCTCCCCAGAGCAATGGTCTTTGGTATTCTCGATTTTATTTCAAGATTTGCGCACATAAAAAGACATTAGCAATACATAAACACACACGCACGCATATGGGATAAGCAGCGACAGCTTCTTTGTTCTCAAGAGCTGTCCAAAGAGTGCTCTCACTGTGGAATGATTTGTCACTTTTGCCTCACAAATGATTGTACTTTAAGAAGTTGCGATCGTAGTGACTGCCCCCGCCATACAGATCCCGATCCTCGTTGTTGTTGTACATCATGAAGGGGGTGTTCTGGTCGCCGTTGCTGTCAAAGATGGGCACGTAGCTGTTGAAGTTGAGATCCTCCTTCAGACGATGATCGGGCCGGCGGCCCAGTTGAATGACTTTGGTATACAGATCCGTGTCCGATTGGAGGGCACGATCAAAGTCCTTCCAATGCACAAACTTCACGTGCTCGCTGGGAATGGCATTGTTGTCGAGGAGCTCCATCAGGGTATTGGAGTTCACTGGCTGAACCACGGTCAGCTCTCGCTCCTGGGCAGTTGCCTCAACTGTGGCCAGGCGCCGCTTGCTGGGCTGCGACACGTCCACGTCTACATCCCAGAGCCAGGCCAACAGAGGTGTCACAGCGGTCTGCAGGACAATAAATAGTATGTACCGTTGAGAGGAATGCTTCGGGAAAAGGGTTGATGGATCCACTCACCTGCTGTTCACTTCGTCCTATGCGTGGAATGGTCTTCAGGTTCTTCATTACCAAGCTGTCGCGTTTGCCCAGGCGGGGCACGTTCTTGGTGATCTTTAGAAAAAACCCAGGGCTGTCATCTGCCTGACTAAAGACCACGAAAACCAGCACCAGGAGGATGGCTAGGACAGTTAAGGATCTCATGCTGATGACACGCCAAGTTAGCCTGACTGCTGCTGCCACCTCAACGGCATTTATATTGGAAAGTCGCCCACATTTTTGGTTATTTTGGGTGGGTCTGATTAAACCACATGCGGGTGGCTCCAGGAATTAGCATTATCGATCAGCTTCGGCTCGGACCAGATAACACCTCAGCCTGAATACCGTACATACGTACGTACATATGTACATATGGTTCGTTATATACAGACCAAGATCAAGCAAAAGTTTAAAATATAAAAACCGAATTTATTGAATAAATAAATAAGATAAACAATTAAGGAAATGTTGGGATAAGGATCGATCCCAAAATTACTAGATGAGCGAGCTCTGCGCCCATTGGGCCACCTCTGTGGGCAAGGCCTGGTACCGCTGAACCGCCTGCTGAATCTGGCCATAGGTCAAGGCCATTTTGTGCATTTCAAACTCCTTCTGCACCTTGCCCACGCCGCTGTTTGAGAGCGGCATGATCAGCTCACAGATTCGCAAATGCTCGAACGCCTTCAGGACAACCGAACGCTCCACGCTCTGCATAGTGGTCGAGACCTTGGCGAACTTGGAGAAGCGCGCGAATACAATCTCAAAGTTGAACGGATCCCGATCGTAGATCTCCGAGTGATGCTTGATGGCTATGATGAGGCACAGCTCCAGCACGGAGAGGCCGCAGAGCAGATCGATCTTGTCATCGCCCTCGTATTGGGCCGCCAGGACCGTGAGCTGGTCGAGAGTGACGTGGGGAGCTTCTGCCTTTAGTTGAGCCACCAGACGGAATATGAAGTTCTTAAGGAATGCCTCGCTGATGTCAAAATCGTACAGCATCTGAAGACTCTTTTGGGCCTGTGAGGATTTGAGCATTTTGGCATGGTGCTTGTTCCAGAACTCAACGAATTTGTTGTCAAACTCGTACTCCACGCCATCGAAGTGGTCGCAATGAAAGGTAAAGGCTTCCGACTTCAGCAGGTACAGGCTGTCTATACGGTCGGCACTCGCCTTTAGCTCGCTGTTGCTGGGTATGGAGAGGAGCTCTTGACAGAGCTTTGTGTACGCCTCAAACTGATCGGCGCTGGGGAACAGAAACACTTGTCTGTGGGAGAACCGCGACTTGACGCGCTTCTCCAGCAGCTCGATAACGTCCAGGCGGCACGTCACTCCCAGCACACAGATCGGTGCCTGCGCCGACTGCGAGACGTCAAAGAGATTGTACAGCAGCGTTTGGTTGTGATGCGTACAGAACAGATCGAATTCCTCGAGGACAAACACAACGCTCTTGGATTTCTTGTCTCCCGCCTTGAGGCACTGCAGCAGGAAAGCCAAATTCTCGGCGAACGAGCCAAATACCTTGCCGTCGGCTGCATTCTCCAGTCTCATCTGCACCGTAATGGACTTTAAGGCAATGCGATCGTCTGTGTGCAGGTTCCCGTCCAGGTGCACTATCAGCGTGTTGTCCAAGAACGATGGGTTGACCAGCAAATCTGTCAGCACGGCATTGATGAGCTGCAAGGACCCTGGTTAGCTTCAGATACTACTATTACGATATTCATTTGATCATACTGTGGTTTTGCCAGCGCCGCGCGGCCCAATCAACAGCAAGGAGTTCGATTCGCCCATTTCCGCGGTGCGCTGCAGCAACTGGCGCACGTTGGCGCGTTCCTCTTTGTAGCCCCGCAGTGTTGTGTAGTCCCGTTGCAGACGCTCCTTGATGAAGCGTCTAGCTTTTTGCCATTCCTGTTCTTCCTCCGGCTCAATCGTATCCATTGTTTACTTTTTAAAACGATTTCCCGCCGAAATTTTGTTTTCGTTTGTTGTGCATGTCTCGGCGCCACCGGTGTGACCGTCGGCTAAACGATAAATAAAACCGTCTGTACCTCAGAAATATACTAGAAAACACCGAATACCAGACTTTGCACATCACTGGCGTTATCGATTATTAATATCGAATGATTCGATTGTCTTTCTGACAAACGCTGGCCGGCATGGAACTAAAAGTTTGGCGCCCGGATATTAAATCAAATCAAAAATTTTGCGTAAACTATTTTCTTTCTAAAAAAGGATGGATTTATCCCTAGAATTTAAATAATAATAATAAGGTAATTGGATAAGCTGCAGAAATCTTTTTGAAAATTTTGTGATTTAGCATTGTCGTTAGTAAAGTTGTCACCGTTACGAATATCCGTAACTCTTTTGTGGTGTCCGATTTGATTGATCTGACTTTTTGGATCAGCTGCCTTGTACTGATCGAAATTAGTTGTGTTTAAAAACAAAAATCCACTAGGATAATGGGCTTTATCATTTCGGAAATCGATATTTTGGGTGTGGTTGTTAGGAGCGCCAATGGAGCGACTAATTATCATTGTAAAATATAAACTGATGGCCGCTGTTTTTATTCATTCGCTGAGATTCACTCTCAGTGTTGTTCCAGAATGAAAACTCTGCGGTTCTTAATTCTAATTGCCATTGGACCGATCGCAGTAAGGTATCAAAATATATATTGGGATGTGGGCTAAGCAGTTTTTCCCACTCCAAACAGATCCACGGACACTTTGAGTTCAACAATGTTCGCTGTTTGGTGCGGGATCGGGAGTTCATGGACTTTGACTATTGCTATCTGAGATCTGTGAATCGCACCTACAAATACATGTCGATAAAAACCAAAATTCACCAGCTACCCATTACCAATGCCATGGTAAGAGTGATATTCAGACACATACCATCCACATAACTGTCGATTTTTGCAGATCAGTGTCCAGATAAGGATGCGGGAGAACAAAAGAATCCTGTACAACTTCGATGTCCGATTCGACGGATGCAAGTTCATGCGGGACCGCAAAAACGTCATTATCAATTGGATTTACAAAATTGTTGCCGACTACTCGAATGTCAACCACACCTGTCCCTACTACGTGAGTGCAATCCTTCGATTCTGCAGCTAAAAATGTCTTTTGATTTCGCCAATTCTAGCACGATATTATCATGGATAAGGTTCCCGTTCAGCATATGAACAGCATGGTCCAGACGGTCGTGCCGGATGGGCGTTTTTATATAAATAGCACCTGGTATACGAACGGCATTCCGCGCTGCGATATTGTTGTATACTTCACCAAAAGCTAAATAAATAAAGTAATTTATACAAATAAATATATATCAACTAAAATACAAATTAATATTTATCAATAATTTATCAATTAAATTCTCCTCCCCAAAGCCTTATCTATATTTTTCGGGAATATATTGTCCAAGGGATCCATCGAATTCTGGCAGATCGAATTATGTATTGTTTTTATATAGAGTTCTGCGAGAAAAAGTGGGAGTTTTCTTCGCACAGCTGGCGGCAGACAAAGGGCCTGGACCGACCGAAGGCACCTGTCGCTGGTCGCTGGTCGCTTGTCAAGTGGTTGCTGCCCAGGACAGCTCTGCTAATGCGATTAAGGAAACGAAATGCTCGCCTCAGCTGCCAATCACATGTGCCCTTGTCGAGTGCTCATCCCAAAAGTTCATCCACATTCCCAAATACTGACACTCGGACAGGAACCTCAATAGCCTGCTCTACAACCGCCACAACGACCACAATTCTGCGATCATGCCAGCAGATCTGGTGTCAATGGAGCGCTGCCAGCGCTCCGTAACCGCTCACTTGGCGGCCATCGATGACGAGTGGAAGGAGCGCCTATCGTGGTATCCGCGACTGCAGGCCAGCCTGTATGGTCGGGTTCCCCAGATCTACTTGGAGTGCCGTCAGATGTACGGGGACGAGCACTTTCTGCCCTACGCTCGTCGCCATCGCCTGCACAAGAAGCACACGGTGACCAAGCAGGATGCGGAGAGGATCATGCAAGAGCGCCAGGAGAAGCTCGACGCGGCAGAAGCTCTGGACTGCAAGGTCCCACCCACCGAGTATGGAGAGTATGGGCGTGTCAAGCCCTCGCGCCAGCACTTTTGCTAGGCTCCATCCAGGCTCAGCCTAGAGCTCCTCCAGTTAGTTGCCATTTCAGTTAGTATTGAGTTCAGTTCCTCTGTAGTACTACTATATATACGATGTGTGTGCATGGCATACGATTAAAATATCATCGCCTGCTGACAATGCAACTCTCAATGGCCGTCACTTCATTACGAGATTTGCATGACCGTGCGCATAATTAACAAGGTGAAAATGTCAGCCCAACTGACAACCGGTTCTCCTTTTTTTCCATGCCAAGTGATTGAAAGTAGAAGTAGAAGCCGCTGCTCCTCCTCCTGCTCCCCTGGGATCTACGATTGGGGGAGCTGGGGGTTTTTTCTACTTAGCGGCAGTTCGGTTGAAAAGTTCGCACAGGTAATTAAGTGCCTGAGTATCTATCTGTCTGTCTGTATCTGTATCTGTATCTGTTCGGCGGAATGACTCGTCTCGTTTGTTCAGTATGGAAAATGTGTTTTTTTTATATGGCCCATAAAATGGAAAATATTCCACAAGTGCACATGATATGATCTATCCATACATACATATTTACAAGTACGTATTTGATTTGATGAATCAAATCATTTTCATACAGGCTGAACTGCAAATCAAAGGGCAGATATCTTTGGAAACGGATCCATGATATATAGAGAACAGAAACCATGCAAGAAGCACCCTGCCAATGGTACATTAGAGCTGACTAAATGGTCAGCTAAGTAGCATATGATTAGGAGACAAAATGAATGACTTCAAATGAAATGAATTTATTATTACTACTCATCAAACGTACATCAATCGCCAACGATTCGTAGATTTGATTTAATATAGTTTAATGGATTCCTTTTTGGTTCCACGAATCTGCTTATATGGCAATGTATATTTATGAATGTGTCCACCGTAGCAGCTGCTCCACTCCGCCAAGGCTGAGCCCCGGTCAAAACGACGTCCACTGAGGTGTCATGGGTGGTGATTTAAAAGTTTCCTATGCAAATTACTGCCAAAGTTGCGGCAGAACCGCAGAACCCCTTCACATTGCCAGAAACCCTCTGCCAGAAAATGCCCCCATACAAAGTGTGCAAATTACACAAAGAGAAGGAAAACTTTAAGCCATGCCACGGAATTGGGAATTGGGCCAGAAGGCTGGATGGCTGGATTGTCGCTAGAAGTGAAGCCGGAAGAGCGCAGGTATTTGCGACTCATTAGACACATGACAGCATTCACAGGGGGTGAGGGTGGGCATGAAATGGGGGTATCTGGGGCTATCGAATGGGCATGTATGGGGGCGATGACTGTTGGCGGTACGGGGAGAATGAGAACGCGTGTGAAAAATCAGGCAGCAGCGGCCCACAAAATCGTTCGTTGTGCAATTAAACGGTAGCAAATAATTGCTATCGAAAGCCATAATGATGGCCAAATCCATATACATATATGTATGTATGTATGTACAGAATACTCGTATACAATGTATCTCTCGCTCTCTATACCGGCACTTGAGTGTGTAGTGTGTGTGTGTGCGTGTGTTTGTGTGCCATATCTTGATTTCGAGTGTCGAGAGCTTTGGCGGGGCCTTTTGCGCTTCTTATTGTTTGCACAATTTTCCCATCAACATCGATGCGAACTTTTTTCAAAAAATGTTTCTTCTTTTTGTTGAATCATCTCAGCCCAAGATCAGGCTGATTCTGTCGTTTATTTTTGGTAAGTGCTGAGAGCAAATGAATCTGTAAAAACAAAAGAAAGAAACGGCACAAAAAGTTACGGGCCTTAGACAAAACAAATAAACATAGAGACACCTACGACGAGGAGTGGGCTGCTGCTGCTGCTGCTGCCAGTGGGAATGGGAAATGGGAATCACAGTGCAGTGCAGTGCAGGGCCAACCCCTTTTTACTTGGGTCCTTGGGCCAAAGGTAAACATACATTTGCGGATTTCACGCCAGCCCTGCAGGGCTCAGACAGCATTGCTGATCCTATTAGTGGGACAATGACAATGGCCACTGACTGACTGACTGACTGGCGCCATGTCTCGGTCAGGATTCGCTTGCTCTCTCCGTGCTACTTCCATCTCACTCACTCACCCACTCTCTTAGGCATTACACGATGACCCGAGACGCAGGGCCAGAACCAGAGCCAGGTTCAGTGTGGATTAGGGCGTAAAAGGGACTTAATCCAGTTTTGCATCGATCTACCATTCAGTCGCTGTTATTCTTTCGCTTTTTTTTGCAGGTAGCCGGATCGTGGAACAGGTTCGTGCTCCGCTCCGTTCAGTCCGTGTCCGGGGCAGGAAAAGCCAAATAAAATTATAAAAAATAAAAACACTAAAGCCGCAACATTAAATAAATAAAAGTCAACAGCAGTCGGCAGCTCATAAACGATGCGATCCCCAAGTCTGCGGCGGCAGCTGACGCCGGCCTGGCCTAAACTTCAACTTCAAATTAAAACGCCATTGGCACTTTGGCACGCATAGACAGAGGACTCCATCTCCATCTAGAGTCTGGAACTTGGACTTGGATTTAGACTTGGAGCCACACACACAAAAGGCAAAACTCTTTTTGGTGTTTCGCCGACAACTGTGGCCATCAGCCAATTTGCCAATTTCTTCAGCTCGTTTTGATTTGCCGCCAAAAATCAGAAGACGAACGAACGTCTGAAAACGTAAAACAAAACCAAAACTCAAATCGGTTCTGAACAAAAATAAGGGAAGAAAAAAAACACCAAAAAAACGCCCCCAGGCAGGGCAGACAGACAGAATTCGAATTTCCAACTTCCATTTGAATCTCTTGTTTGGGAGCAAAGCAGCAACAAGATATGATATGCGCGGCCTAGACCTAGGAATTTCGTAATGAATCAATGGCTTAGAGGGTGTCCAGGGGTGTGGCTAGACAGGGGTTAAGCAAAAGTGGCCAAAAGTGGGAAAAGCTCCATCAACTAGACCTCTAGGAAATCTTCGTTAATTCCATACAATCCATAAATGTCAGCCCATTAAATGGGGTCTTTTCTGCTGACCCCTTCTTGTGGCCATGCCACTGCCTGCCTGCCACTGGCCAAATTACACTTATGGCCATAATTCAATCAGCGGATTATCAATCACTGCGGCTACTTGTCTTGCCCAGTGAGTCAAGTCAATCAGCCATCGCCATCGCCTATCTCCCTCACCTGGAAGTGTGTGTCGTGTCCCTCTCGCACTCGAGTGTGAAACACGTTTGAAAGTCATTAACTTAAATGATTCACTTTCTGAGCCATAAATTTCGCCACTAACTGGCGCACAGACTGCAAAAGTCTCTCTGTCCGTCTCTGTGTGCGAAAAGTCATCCAGCTAACCCAGCTACCAGCTACCAGCGAACAAAATCTCTTAAAAAAATTGCTAAATAATCGCCTTAAATGAGTCTATAAAAATGAACACCCTGAGCCCCGGCCTGGGTTCGGCAGCTCAAACTGGGGATCGCATTGGTTCGGGGGACTCTGGCTAGAGCGCTCAATCGGCGATCACAACGGACGGACAGACCCAACGGACAGAAGTAGCTCAAAAGTGCTTTCAAAGTCTCAAAGTGAATTTTCATTGCCAGCGGAAGTCGTAAATCAATTTTTTCGTCTACCAAAAAAAAAAAAAAAAAAATACAACACAAAACATGAAAAAATGGTGGAAAAATGTTGAATCTTTCAACTCAAATATATTTAGGCCTAGAAATCAGGGATAGACGGAGAGGGTGAGATGGTGAGCGGGTGAGAGGGGGCGGGCGTTTGGAACCCATTCTGGAAGAGCATCCGCAAAGAAAGAAACTTTTGTTGTTTGTGTGGCTGGTTCCTCGACCAATTTCGGCTAAGACGACAGCCATAATGATAGGGGCCACTTTTGCCGCCACCGCTGCCGCCGCTACCACTGGCACTGCCACAGCCACAGCCACGCCACCACGCACGCTATCGTTGTGGCCAACAGCCGTGGGGCAGGAAAGGGGCAACTTGTCAGACAATGTATTTGTATTTCATCTACGTTTCCGTTTCAATGTTTTCAAGACGCCATCATGACATTGTCAGTGGCGTCGACAACGACAACGACTGGAGACATCTCACGCAGCCTTAGAATACCCTAAGCAGTCGGGGAATGGGCACTGGAACTGGGCATATATTATGCCTTAGATTAAAGTAAATATCTGATTAATGTCTGATATAAAGATACATATGTCTGTAGAAGGTCTAAGTAGGTCTTCTCTGCGCTGGACAACATCAGAGTCCATAGAATCCATCAGTATCGGCGCAACTAAAAGTATCTTAATCTAAGAGAAACCCTCTCGAACCCAACCAATATGCAGGATCTTAAGCAGCCCAAGACAAAGTTAAACAGATCAGACAGCCAGAAGATAAAAGATAACCCGTCTTAGGCATAAGGAATAAGTAGGTTCAAGATGCACAGCAACAGAATATCAGAGGGGCTTGAATAGCTCACTGGAGAGCAGGCCAGCAAAGATTCGCATAATATGGTGATACCCCATTTTAAGCATATGAAAATACCCTTTAAAATGGTTCAAAACAACCTGAAGTATCTGTGAATTTTGGCCGAGGCATATCCACACGGGGAGCCCTTGATGTTGGGAGCCAACGCCTCTGTCTGGCAGAAACAATAGGATCGTCCCAGTCGCAATACCATTCCCATTCTGATACCCATTCAAATGCCAATGGGATTATCTATGAGCTGTGAAATCCTTTTAGGCGGAAATTATGAAAACCCACACACAAAGCGCAGGACAATGCAACAAGTGTTGCAGCAGATTGAGCAACAAAAGGTTCATAATTATGGAAGCCACACAATGCGACACATTCGAGGGTGAGGGCGAGGACGAGGACGAGGACGTGGACGTGGACGAGGGACTGTAGCAACCCTCGCTCGGGGTTAGGGGTCAGAGCCAGTTGGCCAGGCTAATGAGTGGCCGCAAAACAAACCATAAACCATTGGAAATCTTGCACATTGATTTCATGCCCTCCGACTTTGGCGGCATCTTGTTCGACACCCTTGCTCTTGGGTCCCCGGACTATCCCAATAGTTTCCCCTTCTCATTTTACAAATTTATGTTCGAAAATATTTGGGAAATTAAATCATTGCCGCAGACAGTTTTATAGTCAAGGGCGTGACGAAGGGAATCGACGAGGAGTTCGTGTGTTTGTGGGGTGAAACAACTATCTAACAATGATGACCTCTCCAGCTCGGGCCTGCTTCTCTGCCCTCCCCCCCCACTCTCCAGCTTTTCCAGCACGAATGAGCAAATTGGAAAAATGTCAATTATGCGCAATTTTGCCTAAGCAATTGACATTTGTTGCCGCTGTGGCTGTGTGGCTGCCTTTGTTGTTGTTTTTTGCTCGTTGCGATTGCACGCATACTTGCTCAAATAAATTGACAAATAGGATTTGCGTTTCTCCACATTGATATAACCTTTCCCAGGGTATAATGAATCTGTGCAGTGGTTTGCATAGCAGCGAAAAAAAAAAAAACATTTTCATCTACCTGGTCGAAATAAATATTGGGACACTCACTTATCATAGATATTTTTCAAAAATTTTTAAGAAATGGTAAGCATTTGTAACGACCCACAAATTTTTTTGAATGTATCTGCATATAAAAGAAAGTAACGGCAGGTTAAAAGTTTATATTTTGTATTCGGGGACTTTTTCCTGACCAGTTTTGTGGAGACGTGTTTTTTTTTTTTTTCTAGTACGAAATAATTATTGGTACAACATCAGGAAAGTGGTGCTAATTGATTGTGTATTCAAGTTTTTCGTAGTTAAAGGTGAGTATTTTATTCTTTTTAGCAGTGAACAAGTAAATTTAACAATCAAAGGCTAAATAAAAGTTCATTTAATACAGTTCCACACGTAAATAAAGTAAAAAAATGGGGAATGGAGTAAAGTTGTCGGAGAATATGCAAAAATCTATCCTTAATCTGCACAGGGAAGGGAAAAGCATTCGAGAAATAGCCAATATTGCGGAAATAAGCAAGAATACTGTCGAAAATTTAAAAAACCCGTCAGGATATAATAAAACAGCAAAAAACCGGCCAACCTTGCTTAGTGTCTGATCGAACATAACGACAAATAATTAATTTGGCTTTAAACACAGCGACTAGTTCACGGATATTAAGGCTAAACTGTCTCTTGACATCAGCACCCGTCGTATTCAGCAAATTTTAAGTTCAGATAGTAACATTAAGTATGAAAAAAATGGTACGCAAACCTATGCTTCTGCCAAGGCACAAAAGCAGCTCGTCTGGAATTTGCAAAAAGTAAAAAATTTTGGACAAGTGAATGGGAGAAAGTTATCTTCAGTGACGAAAAAAGTTCAACTTGGATGGTCCTGACGTTAAAATGATGTACTAGAGAAGATATACGCCGTGAACGCAATTTCGCAATTTTGGGGCGGCTCGCTCAGGTATGGGCTGCATTTGGACACCCCGGAAGATCCCCTGTATGTTTTGTATCATCTTGAATGAATTCTCAGCTGTACATAAGCCTCATAGACGACGTATTAATACCGTTTAGTGAAACATATCGGGATAAAAGTTGATTTTTCAACAGGATAACGCTGCATACCACGTATCCAGAACCACGTATTCGGTCTTTAAGGACCGAAAAATAGATCTTTTCGGGTGGCCTGCATGTATTCCCAATTTAAACCCAATCGAGAATGTTTCGTAAATACTGTCCAGCAAAGTTTATAGCAATAGGCGACAATTTGAAAATTTGGTGCAGCTCAAAAAGCCAATTATCGAAGAAAGGGCCAAAATCGACGAAAAACGATCCAAAATTTAATTCTATCAATGCCTAATCGCTTGGCTGAAGTTAATTCAAAGCATGGAGGCAATTCACACTATTAAGTATGAAAACAAATTTATTTGTTCTAATTTTGGAATTTTAAAAATTATTTGTATTTTAGTGTACCAATAATTATTTCTAAGGCAGCAAAAATAAGGACCTGAATTTTCTCGAAAAGGATCAGATATTTACAAAAAATTTATTTTATTTCAATGCATTTTCTCTTTTATACTTGCGAATAAAATTTAAAAAAATAATAGATAAGCAAATACGATTTACTTTAAAAGAAAAACTGAGTGTCCCAATATTTATTTCGACCAGGTAGTATACCTGATCAACAACATCAGAATTTGAACCTGTTTTAAGCACAAATCTCTCTGCCATAGAGCTGGAAATTTGAAACTATTTTTGAAAGTTTAAAAATAAACCTAAGCTATAAACAATTTCAATGGAAGAATGAATGCACGTGCTAGGGTATTTAATGCTTCGAAACTTTTCCTTGCTTGTTTTGGGTTTTATTTCTTTTTCTGATTTTTTTTTCTCCTACTGGCCATTTTGAATTAATAAATTGCGACCAATTTGCCGCTAGCTAGCCTTGCCAGCGTGGAAAATTAAAAAAAATCAAAAAACAAAACTGAACAAATAAACCAATTGCGTTGTTGAATATTTTCCATATTTTGTATATCTCTGATACGCATATACATATGTATATCCCTAAATATTGATGCCTCATTGTGGAGTGGACGTGTTATCATTCAATTGTTTTGCCAGCGAGAAAAAATAAAAATAAAAAAAAATCATGTGTAATTAATATAATTGGCTTTGTTTTGGAGTGAGACATTCATTCGATTGCATAAACCACACAGCGATCGATGCCAGCTGATTGATTCCGCTTTGATCTTTGTTTTGAAATCCAGAACAGCTTGAAACTTGTTTTTGTGTGTGTGTGTGGAATTGTTAGTCAATATATTTTTATTGCACTCATAACTCGATCGAGGCGGAGGCTGTAAAAGTGAATCATGTCAAACTCTAGACTTGTGCAACTCTATCACAAATGCAGCTTAATTATATGTTATTAATAATTAATATTCGTTTGCTTAATGATCCATAAGTATGAATA
This sequence comes from Drosophila bifasciata, assembly GCA_009664405.1. Lineage (NCBI taxonomy): Eukaryota > Metazoa > Arthropoda > Insecta > Diptera > Drosophilidae > Drosophila > Drosophila bifasciata. The sequence continues at coordinate 8,354,273 of CM019043.1, read as the reverse complement.
CATTTCGAGTAATTAATAAGGAATATATTTTCACTTGAAATTTCCATTGAAAAATTACTCGATTTTATTGCCTACTTTTGGGGGAGCAAAAATCTTTCTTTTTTTTCATTTAATTTGGCATTTCATTTAAAAGGATGTAAAAATATTTAAAAAATTTAAACTAAAATGTTTAAGTCTTTCGTATAAATGTAGAAATAATCTATCTGAATTATATGCTTTCTAGACTATATTTGAATGCCGTTTAAAATGTTTAAAAAATGCACCTGTATAACTGTTGAAAGTTTATTGAAATTTCATTTAACCATTCCATTTACTCTCTCTTTTGTGGCATTTCCTCTAGTTGCACCCTTTTTCCGACTACCAATTGAACTGAAACAGATCAAAGATTAAGCGGATCGACTCCACCCTACACACTCTAGTTAGTTACCATGCAAGCCCGAACCGAACCATTCATGAATGACCTCGGCTAAATCAAAACCCCAAAAACAGAACACGAACCGAATGGGAAAACCTTTATCGCGGACACGCAATCGAAACGGAAGTTGGGCTCAATTTATGGGTGAAATTATCCACCAGCAGCGGCGCTCCGGTCCACACATGGCAAGCGAGAGCCGCACCAGTGGACCTGGACCAAGATTTGCTGCGTTGTGGAAATAAATGGCCGCTGGCCAGGGTGGATGCCAGATGAGAGAGATCTGAGAGATTTCTGTGCCCGATCATCATTGGTTGGCATCACTTTGGGCATCGACAATCGAATTAGAAGAGCTGGTGGCAGTGGGAGGGGCAGTGGCAGGGGTAGGGGCAGGGGCAGGACTCCTCATGAATGAGCAACTCGAGCGGAGTCGGAGTCAACGCATGACATGAGGCATGAGATCAGCATGTTCCAGCCAGAGCAACGGAGGCAGCAGAGCCACAGTGAACCCATTTTCTCACCTGTTAAAGTTGTAAAGACTCGAAACAACAATTTATCGTTGTTGAGATCGTCGCCTGCCGTTCCTCGAGAGGTCTTCACCTATAGCTTCAACGGCTTCACCGGCTCGCCACTTGCTCTTCGATTGACTCTGGAGTCGGACTTGGGAGTTGGTAGTCGGGAGTCGGCAGTCGGGAGTCGGCAGTGCGGGCTTCGATTGCATTTGGTTTTCGAGTTTGGCATTTCGGGCAGCGTCATACGATTTAATTGCTTCGATTGTGTCAGCATTTTTATACACATACATACATACATACATACATACATCTATATCTATATGGTACATGTCTTCATCAGGCAAACATTTTGCTGCGGAAGGGGGCGTTTTGTGGCACAGACAGGCAACCCAACCGGACTCTGCTCTGCTCATAGGCGCTCAATAATTTGATGATCATAATCAATGCCCCTTGACTGACATTTGCTGCTGTTGCCAAGTCTCCATCTCCATCTCTGGCTTTGGCTTTGGCTTTGGTTTCTTTTCGGCATTTCCCTCCAAAAACATAACAAAAGGCGAAAAAAAAAGTTGTTGAAAGCCGATTTATCCTTTTGATGAGGCGCTCGTCGGATCGCTCCAGCAATCGATGAGGATGATGACGCTGATCATTTTTTGGTTGAAAGTCAAGTGTTTTTGTAATATTCTAAAAAGGATGCCGCCAATTTGTCCTGAACAATGCGATCAGGATAACAAGGCCACAGAGCAAAAGGGAGCGTGGGAGTGGCAGTCAGCCTTAAGACACCGTAAGACACCGAAATTCACCCCCACCCCCTCGTTTCCTATCAAACAAATGAGGCAAGAATCTGTTCTGGGTTCGTTTTTTGATTCATTTCTGATTTCTGGTTTCTCAAAGTTATAATGCTCGAATCGCATGCGTAGGTTTTCTATGACGATTAAAACCCTCATATGTCAACTGGGCCCATTCATCATCATCTGCCAGATGAGACAGAGACAGAAACAGAGACAGCGGTACAGAGGTACAGACTCTGAGACAGAGGTAGCAAAACAGTCGCCAGACACTCTGCCTGATGAGCTCAAATCTCATCAAGAAGTGTCTGGCTCGGTGCTCATATACATATATCTCTGTCTCGGGCCGTATTTTTGGGGTAACCTACAGCACCTACTTCACCTAGCTCTGAGACTCTGCCTTTGACTGTGGGGCTTGATGACTTAATTTTCACTTTAGTCTGCACTGTCAGAAATCGTTGCTACCTCTGGCCCCTTCTATTGTTCAATCTACGGGTAAAAGTTCTCTCAGTGCAGCAGCGGGGAACTGGGCAGCGGGTACCTTTAACCCAACATGATCAGGTGCCTCTTCTTGGGGATTGAGGCTGTTGTTGCTGGAGCCAGTCGACTACTTGAGCGTCACCACAGTGACACACGCAAGTGTTTGGCCTGTCTCTGGGTCTGGAGTCTCGGGTCTACTCCAGCAGGCAGGAACAGGCAGGAACCCTCATCACTCTGGCCATGATGCAGCGGTTTCTGTTCCTTTGTTCGGGCTCTCCTCTCCCGGGCTCATGCTGAAGATGATGTTGACTATGTTGACTACGAGTGTATTTGCTGTAATGATTATGGTAGCGCCTTCTGGCTTGCATCCATCGGATGATAAATCTATCTTTTATTAGCATTTCCAAACACACACTCCAATGACGGGGAGTGAGCTGTTTTGGGGTCTTGTTTACAGCTCTGTTAGCTCTGTGTTAGCTCTGGCCTAATCCCAATCTCAGTCCCAATTAAAACAACATTTTTCATCGATCTGGTTTCGGTTTCTGGCCTGTGCTTGTAGATGCGCACACAAATTCAACTGAAATCATTAATAAGGGAATAATAATAATAAAAGTTTTCAGAGATTTATAGAGAGTGGCCTACCCCTACCCCTACCCCTACCCCGACCATTCTGCCTGTGCCATTTCCTTTTGGGTCCCTCTATCTGGATGTCGTATATGAATCGCGTGCTGCTCTGGAGGTCTTCAAAAACGCTTACGAGTTGATGCCCCCAAGGCACAGGCCGCCACAAAAGGCAGAGCCACATCATCAGCCTCCTGCTCCGAGTTGGACTTCGACTTGGACTTGGACTCTGTCTCTGTTTGTGCCTCTCATTCATTTTGTTTGGGTGTTAACCAACCACGAAAGAAGTCCAACTTCGAGTCCAACTCCACAGCTGAAGACCCCTTGCCTGGGGTCATGTGCCAGCGCTTCTGTCTGTCCCGAGCCAAGAGCCCCGCTCCAGCTAATGATGATCCCCAGAGTGGCCTCTCTTTTAACTTTTTTTTTGTTTGGTATTTTTGCCCGCTTGCCAATATACCGAGTTGGTATTTTTTGTAGAGTGGCAGTGGCAGTGGAGAGCACACGAATGGATGGCCAAAACAAGATTGATTTCCTGAAATCGAAACCTTGAGACGAGTGCTGCGAGAGACACGCAAAGGGTGTCTGTCCGTCGCTGTCCGTTGCCTTGTGCAGATTGCCCATGTGATAATGATGTTGAGAGCAAGTTCTCGTCTCGTGTTTTGTCTTGGGGTGGTGGCTATCCATGCTACCCGCCAGCGAAATGCAAAAACAAATTGTTTGTGGGTCAGACAGGGCTGGAGATAGGGCGAGGGCGCTGTCGAGCCAGGAGACCCTAACAAGGGCAGGACGAAGACAACGGTTGAGGATGCGGCTCAGGATGATGATGAGGATCGAGCTGGAGCTGTAGTTGTAGCTGTAGCTGTAGCTGTAGCTCTGGCTGTGGCCAGGAGGGCGTTTCGTTGTTTCAAGGAATTCAAGGGAAACAGAAACAGAAAAAGGAGCACCAGAATGGGGTATGAGAAGCCTGCCCGTAGGCGGGGAACGACCTCGTCTGCGGGCCCCAGTCTCTGTCTCTGTCTCTGACTCGGACTCGGATTCCGACTCGGACACAGCACACGGAAGCCTAATGCTTGCAATATGATTTGTGATTTGTGCTTTTGGCTCGCCTCGCCTCGGCTCTGTTTTGTTCGTTTTGGTTTCCTTGGAAAACGCTGCGGCATTCTAGGCCTAAGCTATGGCAATGACAAACCGCCGCCTGAACGCTGAATGGCATGGCGGAGGGAGCAGCAACATTGAAGCAGAGGAGTCCGAGGGAACATCAGCAGCAGCAAGAGCAGCAGGAACAGCAGCAGCAGCATGCTAATTTATGAAGTAGCAACTTGCAGCGACATGGATGCAGTAATTATAGCTTGGCAACTTGTTGCCAGCCAGGCCCAACTGCATGAATGGAAAGAAAGCCAGTTTGTCTTGCTGCTGCTGCTGCTGTTGCGGCTGCCTCCTCCTCCTCCTGCTGCTGCTGCACCTCCTGCCCTCCATGCTAAACAGAAGCTGTTCTACTGCAGCGTGGCATCAGGTGAACGTTGGACGTGGACGGGAACGCGCCCACTCTGTTAGGCCGCCAAACTGCAGGGAGACACAAAAAAAAAACACACACAGGAAAGATATGAACATGAAAGCAGAGCATCCTGATGAAACGAAGCTTGTAATACCTATAGATATCCCATAGATATCTGACATGTCTTATATAAAGTATCGAAACAAAGAAACTCTCACCTTCGTATCATCTGATAAGACTTCTTTTCGCATCAGTTTCTTAGATGCCAAGTTGCGCCACAAAACCAGTACACCCAATGCTAGGGTAGCAGAAAAGTAAGCGAAGAAAAAAAAGCTAAGAAAAAGGTCCTACCCCGTGGCGTTTTGGCTGTTGATGGGTTGGCTCTCTGCCGACTGCTCAGCCAGAGATGGAGCAGGCAGCAGGCAGCAGCAACATAGTTTACACACCTACCGAGGTTGGGGCTGGGCTGGGCCGGGCCGGGCTGGGACTGTGCTCCGTCTCTGGTACCCTCTGGCCAGCAACATGCACTTAACTGGTAGCCACAATGCACTTTATAATACCTCAAGAACATGGCTCTCGCTCTCTCTCCCCCTCTCTCTCTCTCTCTATCTCTCTCTCTCTCTGTCTCTCTGTCTTGAAGTCGTTGTTTGATAGATGCTGACTTGGACTACCCGGAGCGATCTACCAGGGGGCGTTGCTGCTGTGTTGCAGCAACCAGAGCAGCATCAGTAGGCGCAACATCAGCAGCAGCAGCAACAGTAGATGAAGTAGAAGCAACATCAGCGACTGGCACCGTTAGCTGACTTGTGAGCTTAGGCCTCATTTGCATTTGCACTCGAAATTGGGCCATAAACTGGGCCACGGCACAGCGAAGACTCGACGCATCCGAGTCCAATTGAGGGCGAACTTTCGGGCCGGCGCTAGGCAACGGCCTTGGATTAGCTAAATCCGTTAAATCCGTTCAGTTCCGTCTCGTCTCGGGGTTAATCCTTCCTTCCTGCAGTGCTGCAGCAACCCGGCCAGGGCAGGTCCGCTCATTAGCCCTTCCACCACCCACACAGGTAGGGGTAAGCACAGAAATGGAAATGCAAATGCAAATGCAAAGGGAAAGGTGTGTGGCAGAGTACCAAATTATAATTAGCAAACTCTCTGGGCAAATAAATCTCTTTTTAATGCAGAGCAGAGCAGCGGGGGCAGAGTCGAACGCCGATTGAAATTGGAGCGTAGCGGCGGCAGCAACAGCGGCAGAGGTGTGAAAAGTCAGCAAAAATTCGTTGCAGAAATTCTTGAAAACTGAGAAGGAAGTCGGAGATGAGCACAGGAGAAGGGGTACAGGCAGCAGCGTCAGCAGCAGAAAATAATTAAAAGCGCAGCCGCCTCTCATCATCATCAGCATCATCCTCCAGAGCCGAGCCTCATCCTCTTCCACATCTAGAGGGGCATCCATCCACATCCACCACTGGCACTCACGCACACACATCGAACCGGGTCTTTGAGACATTAAAGATGCCGACCCGCAGTGGATTTGGTCTGTGGCGCCGGCCAGGGAGACAATATAAATCATATCACTCACACAAACACAAAGCAAGTAAGAGTGAGAGGGGGAGTGCCATATCCCCTCTGTAGCATCCTTTGTTAATTAATTGTACATCTCCGATATGGACACCTTTTTCGTGCCCTTACCTTGCGTTACCTTTCCATTGAGACTGTATCCCTCAAAGCTATGTTTGCATCTCTATAGCTGTGGAGGAGAACTTCTTGCGAATAGATCCCACAGCTGCAGAGCTAGCTATAGCTACTGTAACACATCAGAAGATCTATGTTCAGTAGCCTTGTCAGTTGTGGGACACATTACCTTTTCCCTGAGACACTTTCCTTGTTTGCTGTATTGCTCAAAGTAAACCTTCAAATTTGTAGGGGGGAATTAGTGTACGAAATTCTCAATATTTATATGGAACTCAAAGCTAAAACTAGTCAATACTATTCACACGAAATAAATCCAAGTTTTTGAAGAGTCGCGCAGCTCTCTTGTGGCTGCTCGAAAACTAATCGAAATTGGTGACTCTATCTGTGCCTGGTGCCGTTTGGAAAAGAAATGGAGGAGTTGGAGCTCATCTCCTCGCAGGCATTTGCGTCCCAGCAACAGCGACTGCATCCCTTGCAGAGTGTCACCGCCAATCGGCTGCAGATGCCCTGGTGGTGTCCGCTCCTGGAGAGCCTCTTCCTGCTGCTGCTGGTGAAGCTGCTCCAGCTGTAGGATGACCAGATTACCCGCCGCCCACCATTACCGATGCCCCGTGTACTATGCGTCTTTTTGGTAATTGCCCCGGTGATGTAAGCCAACAATGGAGCCGGCCCGGACGGGGCGACAAATGTCACACATGCTGCACGTAAATCACACTGGAAACTGTTTTTCTTGCCACACACGATAATTTGTAAAGAGGGGTTGGAGGGGGCTGTGTGGATGGTGGTTGGGCGGGCGGAGACGATTCTAATTAAATTGTTCAAATGTTTTCCAGCGCGTTTTTAGCTTTCGGATCGGTCTGGTGCTGGAAAATCGCTGACAAATGTTTCCGTCAAAACACACACAACAAATAAAAAAAAAAGGGAAAACATTTTGTTTTTGTTTCAGTGCAGCAGCCATAGAGCACCCACACATACACTGTAAGCACAGTGGTGCGAGGTGCATGGGGAAGAGTATGAAAAATATGATGAGAAGTATGGCTTGGCGTTGTTCGATTCAGGGCTAACTTTTGAGCCAAACTTTTAAGCCAGAGAATCAGGTTTTGATGACTTGAAGATTATAACCTAGAAAATTAATTCTGCTTGGAGAAAGTGCATTCAAAACGATCGAATGTGCATTCGGGAATTCCCAAGTTTACCGAACCGATTATATACCGCTGCTTTGTTGAGAAGACTTAGCTCAGTATCCAATAGATCTGTAAGTAGCCTCATAATCATAGATTGCTATGCCTTATATATAGCTTTAATATTGACTCAAATTTCTCCCATTAGTTCTCACATCTAATTTAATTTTTTTTTTTAAATTCTGCACCACTGTGCCAGAGCTCTGCGTACGATTACGATTCTCTGCTAAATTAAACTTTAGCCCAAGGAGTGTTATGTTACTCCACCCCTCAGAAAATACCCTCAAACATCCAGTTACAAAATAATTTAAAACGAATTAAAAGCGCAACCGTTCGAAACCTCCCAAAAGCCAAAACAAAATCGTAGCCAGACGAACCGAACCGAACCGAACCGAACGCATCCAATTGAGAATAGCAACAAGTTAATTTGAGCCAAGACCAAGCCACGTGCCCCCACCTCCCCACTTAAAAGGTACCTGTAGCTGTACCTGTACCCTCCCACTGAGAGCCAGCAACCTTCCCCACCCACCCGCAACTCGGTGCCATCCCTCTGCTGTCACCTGTTTTTGTGGCTCCTTTTGAAATGTCATTAGATAAAATTTCGAGTCGAGCAATTTGAATATTTCGATGGCAATGTACGCGACTCAACGGCGACGGTGACTGCCGGGAGGGGGAGTTTCGGATCCGCTGGTTAATTTAAGGTGATAATTGCTTTTTAATGTGACACAACTAAATTTTTTGTGTACTATTCAAATATTGTTGTGTTGTGGCTGCGATGCCGGAAGTTTTTTGGGCCTGCGCATGTGCAGCCAAGAGGTGCACAAAGAGTGTCAGGTGAATGGGATGGGGAAGTGGAAGGAAGGGGCACACACACACTTGTTACGTGGCAGCCACAACAACAACAACAACAACAATAAAGTGTCAACAATTATTTTCAAATTTCCAAAACATTTCATTTGGTTTTTTTTTCTTTTCTTTTTTTGTCTTTTTTGGTATACAATTTTTGTTGATGGTTTTTTTTGTGGCTTTTTTTTTTATTTTTGTTCCTTTCGAGTGACGCTGCTTAAAATGTTTCCCAAAGTGTGAAATTGTTGAGACCCTCAGCGAGAATGGTGGGGGTGGGGGGTGGTAGGGGTTAGAGCCATCAGGGGTGCTATATTTTCCATCAGTTGGATTCAATGGATAAAAGTTCAAACTCCTAAAGATTCATTCATAGTCGTAAGAGTATTTAATGGATTTTTCGATTCATTATTGTATTTTTGGGAATGTTTTCAAATCACTTGTAAATTTTTTCATTTCCATTACTAAATTTATTAATTTCTTTCACTTTTCGCAGTGCAATGAAGCCATCATCATCAGCATTCAGTGGCTGAAAACTCAATTGAAATTCCTGGCCAGCAGCATTTCCATTGTGTGTTTCGGGCGGCTAATTGGCCCCAGCTGGAATTTCCCCACCACATACATATAATAGGTTCAGAGACGAGCAGATCACGCGTTGTCCTCACCTCGTTCAATGCTGATGCGGAGATCCACAAATCGGAGGACTCAATGAATACATCAACAGGGAGTTGTCGGGGAGTCGGGGCCGTTCGGCTGGAAATTTATTGGCTCGGGCAGTGTCGGTGCTGCCAATTAACGCCAGGATGAAAGCCAACGGGCCAGCGGCTAACAGCCAACCGTCGAGTTATAGCCACCAGCGTTGATCTTTGAAGGAAGCCGCCCGGGCACTGTGACTGGCACTGCGACTAGCACTGGCCGTGGCACTGCCACTGGCTGGGGCTCGGGCGGAAGCGGGTGGCGGTGGCTGCAATGAAGTCGTTGGCTCTGCTGGAGTCGTAAACTCTGATTTATTTCGAATTGAATGTCAATACACGCACACACACGGCAGCTGTGCCGGCCATCTTCATGCGGCTTCATGTGGGTCCATGTGGATCCATGGGCGAAATGCCCGAAAATGCGGAGCCCCGCCACAGGCGGTCCTGACCCAATTTGGCGCCTGCTGTGGCGCTTTCATTAGCCTCCTCGTACATCATAAACAAATTCATAAAAGTCGGACGTCTCTTCCTCTTTGCTCTTACTCTGAGGCTAAGGCTGTGGCTGCGGCTGCCCCATTCGCGTTGCACTTCAAACTCCACAGTTTATGGCGTTGAAAGGCGCATCGAATGGTTCCTCTCTCTCTCTCTCTCTTCCCTTCTGGCCCAAAGGTGAGGTAAGTCTGCAGTTTGATTTTCGCTAGTAGAACAGAACCCCTACCCCGCTAACCACTGACCGCTCCACCAAGCCAACCCCTGGACTTGGACTCATTAAAATGTAATTTGAACGCGTTGCTTCGCATTTCATTTGAGCGGAGAGTCGGAGACGGACATGGCCTGGCCTGGAGTCGGAGTCGGAGTAAGTAAGAAACGGTCAAGTGAGCAAATGCCACTCGGCGGAGTCAGTTTCCATTTCATTGAGCCCGAAACAACCCTCAGAAACTAGACTTCTGACCAACTCTATTCCTGGCTCGCTCGCCCACTCTCTCTCTATCTTTTGCTGTCCTTTTCTGGCCTGGAGTTTGATTGATTTATGTCCCGGCTGTTGCCTTCTCTTTCTCGCGGGGGTTCAGTCATTTGTGGCACATTATTATTTGAATGATAAATTGTATTTTGGTCGGGAACTTTGTTCATTGCTTTGCATTTCCCTTTATGGCCGGGGACAGCCATTCCCTGGCAGATCCCTCTTCGCCTTTTGTTTCGTGGGTGTTTCCGTATGGCGCTTTCCTTTCCCCTCATCTATGCCTCGTCTTGGCCAGCCCCTTCAATGCCATCTCCATGCTCCTTTGGTGGGCGTTTGTGCTGTTCATTTCGAATTTTCCGTTTGATTTTCCCTCACTGGGTTTCTCCTTCGGTTTCTCTTGACTCGAAATTAATCGTCTCATTTGTTCGAATGCCTGGCTCTTGGCTTTAATTCGGGAATTAATGTTATTTGGTAACAAAATCGATTTGGCTTCCGTATTTGCTTGCTCTCTCTTTCTCTCTCTCTCTCTTCGTTCTCTGTTCTCATTCGTTCACCCTGAAGTGATTTCTTTGCCAAGTGAGATATCAAAGTAAAGCTTTAGTGGTACTTTCAATATAATCAAGTGAAATTATGGTAACCTCCGTAATACATAATGGCAGAGGTTAATGGATGAACCGCGATAGAAGTGTTGTAGGAACAGGGTCAATGGCAAGCGGCTGGTGTGGTAGATATGGGAAGTAAAGTTAGGCAATATTACGAGAGATGTGAATACGATTTAGCGTAGGAGCTCTCTCTTCATAAATTCTAAGAAATTCTCTGCTTAAATGTCTTGAATTATTCAATCTGTTTATGCTTTAAAATCGATTGTTCCCTATAGCTGGCCTACATATGTATAGCTGTCTGATATATGAAGCCGTTGACTTGATCTACGACTTTAATATACTATTTGTATCTGTGACAATTTGATAAATTTATTCGCCGGTCTGATTGACTTGCAAACGTGTTCGTTTGACATATTTGCACGTGTCTCGTGTGGCGGTAATTTGATTTTGATTTATGAGCAATTAATAGTGCCCCAATGTAGCAGCACTCACACACACTCTACTACTCGCGCACGGACACAGATACTGACAGATACTCACAGGCACGAAAACACGGATACTGGGTGGGAAAAGGAACAGTGGAAGTAGCAAAGGCAAAAGCAAACTTGGCCTAATCATAATTTGCATTTAATAAATATTTCATTGAGTAATTGCAACAATTACGTGCATTTGAACTGTTCCCCTCAAATTAGTGCAGCGTTGCCGACCTACAAGACTGCCCCAGAAGTTAGCACTAACCCAGAACAGAACTGTACCCTACAGTGTATAAAACATAACAGAACCCATAACAGAATGGTATTCAAATTCAATGTGATTTAAAGTCTAAAATTAAAAAAAGAAAAGTACACACTATTGAGAACAGAACAGACATCATATGAAGTGTGGAAATGATAATAGATTTTGAGAACTGAAGATCATCCAATAATATATTCTCATTACACATAAATTCTTTACCATTATTTACACAAATTAACAAATAATATTAATGTTAAAGTTATATTCTATAATGAACATAACTGAACGGAATCGTACCGCACCGAACCGGACCATAGGGGGATTAACATTTCAATCGGATCAAACTTGTCTGCTCAGCGCACAATTTGTATTGCTCTGTGGTCCATTATCTTGATGTTCGATCTGGATCTATTTACTTTATATAAATGGAACTTTTAGTTGGTTTTTGTCCCTCCCTGAAGCTGCTTAATTGCTGTGGCGCTGATGCTGATGCTGACTCTGACGCTGGGCCGTGTCTGTCTCCCTCTCTGTCTCTGTCGCTGGCTTATGAATATGCATTTTCAACTTTTAGCGGAAATCCTTCTCAGGTGACAACTGTCTGTCTCTCATGGGGCACAGAGAGAGGTGGTTGAGAGAGGGAAGCCCGATCTGCCGTCGCTTTTTTTTTGTTTTTTTTTTTTTGAAAGAAAACCAAGGAAAATCGTATTTGACTGTTCTCTGGCTGTTGGGCTCTTTGCGTCTTTGTCTTTGGTTTGGTTCCGTCTCCGGCGACCGACTTTGTGAATGAAAAATGCCGCTCGAAATGCGGCCTGGCCTGCTGTCGCCGGACCTGGCTACAAAGCGACACAAAGTCCAACAACAACATATTTGGTAAGGACGCCATTTTGAATTGGATCTACGCGTGCGCTCTCACTCTCTCTTGCTACTCCCTCTCTCTCGTTCGCTCTCTGGAGTAACAGTTGCAGTGGAAGGCGTGGCATGTGGCTCTCTCCGTGTGCGTGTGTGTGTGTGTGTGTGGAGCAGGTGAGCAGATTGTCGGCCTGTTAGACAGGTTTACAGCCGCCAAGTGCGGCCACTGGATGGCGCCACGCATGCCAAAGTTGAAGAAAACAAAACAAATTTGCATGTTCCGAAGAAAATTTCAACTTGTCGCAGAAATTATAAAATATGCAAATTTCATATTATTTATAGATATTTTTTAACACCTTTCATATTATCACACAAGTAAATTTTTACCAATATATAAATGAATTGTTAAATTAAATTAGATTTTTCTCACATTTGTTAATGGTCTCCTCAATCAGTGGCCGTTGCCGTTGCATGTGCCACAGTTTCGATTTGAACCGAAAAACCGGCAACAGCAGAAGAAACAGACAAAATTACAGGTTCAACAATCAATTTAATAATTGAGACCTTTGCATTTAATCAACATTATTTAAAACGTCAAAATATTTGCACTTTCCATGGGTAGCCAGGCCCTGCCCCCTTTGCCACCTCTGTCGAGCATACTATATTTGCATATAAATGTTGCAGAGAGAGGCAAAGGCAAGCCCCCGCACCGAAATCCCGAAAATCCGAATATGGGGGGCGACAGGCCACGCCTCAACACGGGGCCCTAGACCTAGACAATAGGCAGAAATGACAGACAGTAAAGCGGGAGAGTAACTAACCCGCACCAACCCCCGGAGCAACTGGACTTAGTGGGAAAATTGATGGTATTGGTTTGGTTTCAACACCACCAAATGCACACCGACACCAGGAACCGGTAACGCTACAAACGATTGGCGGTTACGAGCACCAGAGCAGCAGCCGTCCCGCTCCGACCCACGGCCAGCCACGAGCAGCTCGCTGTTGTTGTTCAGCTCGCACACTACAGCCACAGAGCGACAAAGCGACAGCGAAACAAGTCGGACTCGGCTCGGGCAGAAACCCGGGCAGGCAGCGCGCAATCGCGACGCGGAGGCCTTACTTTGTTCGGCACTTTGTTCGAGGGCAGTCGTCGTCGGTCGTCGTCCGTTGCTGCTACCTGCTGCCGTCGTCGTAGTCTTTTGCGTCGGGTCTAAAATCTAAAATCGAAAACCAAACCCAACCAAAAGCCGAGCCGATCTGAGAAGTCTGTTCCGATCCGATACGATTCGTCGCGTTCGTTACCGTCGATTGTGATTTGATTTGAGTTGATTTGCTTTGTATTTGAGTTTGAATTCGAAATGTGGCCGTCGCTGTAACCGGTAATACTGAGTGCTAAATCAAAAGCCAGTGCTGTATGAATGCACCAGCCAGAAATGATACAAGCTTCCTCCCCCCGTTCATGACCAGTGTGAAAAGTAATCAAAGATATAAATATATATATATTCATATATAGAGAGAGAGATCAAGATAAAGAGAGTGCAAAATAGAGTTAAAGTGCTAAAGAAAAGCGGATTTCTACCTCGCAGCTGGAAAAGGATTTACGCGCTCAAAAGTTATAGATACACCCAAAGAGAAACAACAACATCGAACTGAACAGCAATTAAAACTTTGTTTACGTGTAATTAAATCAGTCACACACACACACACACACACACACACTAACACACACCCATTACCGAGTGTCAAATATACCGATTGAAGCCTTGAGATCGTTATCAGATTGTATCGGATTGTTTCCTTGCCGCGGATCCAGCCACCAGAAAAGCCTTCAAAATTCTTGATAAAGTGGCCTCAATAGGCGCCAACACGCTCAATTTTACGGACCTAGGGAGCCCCTACGAGGGGCCTCCCAGCACCCCCCAGTCGGGCATGGACGCACCCGATGCCCCCCACACGCCCAAATACATGGACGGTGGAAATACCGCGGCCAGCGTCACGCCCGGTGTCAATATACCCGGCAAGTCAGCCTTTGTCGAGCTCCAGCAACATGCCGCCGCCGGGTGAGTGTCTCAGGATTGCACCCGATTGGGGTGTACTCCATTGTCAGGGAGCTAATCGAAAGCTGAAAGATCTCTTGGGGAAATGTCAAAGAGTTGCCACAAAACTAGAGTCTTTGACTGACTGACACTCAAAAGACTCGACTCTTGCAACACTTTAGCTATCCGCATTCGATCTAATTTGTGCAGTACCAGTATTTGTGAACCAACCACACCCTGAAAGGAAACAACAAAAGTTGGGAGTCAGGGCGTTCCTTGGTTGGGCAAATTATGTTCAGATAAAACGTATAATTGTAATTGCTTATAGTGGAGATGTGATAAAGATATGTTTGAAAATGGGAGATGGAAAACAAAAATACTTTTGTTAAATAAAAAATAAAATAACAGCTTTGAGAGAATAAAAGAAACACTTGAAATGTTAAGGAACATAACTTGTGCTGTTAAAATTAAAACAATCTTTAAAGGAATTTGAATATGAGAAATATATTGGTTGGAGAATAAAAGAACCTTTAACAGCAGAACTCCTCAAGTTCTTTATGGGTATTTATCTTTTAAAAATCCGTCTTTAAACTCATTTAAAGTTAGCTCACAAACATTCTAAACATTTGAAGGGGATCATTAAAAAGCTGACTGCCGCGAACATTCCATAATTTATAAATATTATCTGATTAAAAATGTGTAGTTTATTCTCTATCTAAAAATGAGTAATTTATGGAAAGCTTTGCAGTTTAATGAATAGGAAGTTGTGTGGGGATCGATCCCTTGTTGAGGTCTCGGCATTATTAGTTTTGATTAAGAAAATCACTTCGGTTGCACTTGCCGGCGTGCAGTTCATGCTGGTGCCTCTCGATTCGAACGGAAGCCAAAAATAAATTCAATTAAGTTTAGTTGAATCTACTCCAGGCGCTGGCAGTTCATGTGCTAAATAAAGCGTATGTTACGTAGGGTTCCCAACGCCATTCTCATCATCATCATCATAATAATCGTGGAGGGTTTGTAGATACTACGAGTATTTACATACAAACATATATGTGTACATATGTACTATGTATTCGAGCTATGACTTCTTTAGAGTACTGCTGCTTTCAGCCTGCCAATTGTTTTTCCAAACGCACGATTCGATTTTTCATTATACATATTTCATTGTATTCCCTGGTTTTTGCGGTTTTCTCCCTTCATGTTCTTCTGTCATTTCTCCTGCTCCGACCCTGCTCCGTGCGTGCTTAACTTCTGGGGTTCTGGAATGCTTCGCTGGGTTTGGTTGGTCCCGGTCCCGGTCTCGCTAGCGGTAGCAGTACCCAGGAGTTCTATCTTTCAAGTGTCAGTGGCTGCCGCCATGTTGTCCGTTGTCCGTTATTCCCTGTCCTCTGTCCGTTGTGCGTTGCGGTTTCTGTTGCGTTTCGTCTGGCTTTTTGACCGGCTTCCGCTTCCGTGTTTCAGGGCCAAGAGAGCATTGAATATTTGATGCAATTCGTTAGGAGACCGAGCATAATGCATGGGAACTCGCTCAACTGTTCCTACCGCAGAGTGTTAACAAAATATTTACCACTGAAGGGGAGAGCGGAACTCAAACCAGAACTACGACCAAAAACCAAAACTACTCTGACATTTGTATTGATTTTTCTTTGATAAATTTAACCGCATCAAGTTCGGGCTTTAGTTTTGTTTCTGTTTCTGTTTCTGCTTAAATGAAGTCATGGCAAAAGTTTCTGAGCTCTATGGACTCTGGGGGCCTAATATTTTGTTGTGAAAGAAAAAGTTTTCGTTTCGACGCTTTTTGCATTAAACATGAAACATTTTAGGCTAACATATTTTCTGTTTTATTTTTTTTTCGTGTGGTTCGTTGTCGGCGACGTTTGAATTTAATAGTGAAAAGTGTAGACAAAACACGCAAACTACATTCGTATATGGGGGAAAAATGGGAAAGGAAATGTTGCTGTGTCCCCCCCGATACACGACAATTCATTCACAGAGGAAATCCTCTCTATGTAGCCTCTGTGTACTCTATTTTTACTACTATACCATTTATTGATTTTTTTTTTTTTTTTTTTTTTTTTTCTGTTTTTTCAGGTACGGCGGCATACGGAGCACATACCAACATTTCGGTCCACAGGGTGGCCAGGACTCGGGCTTCCCCAGTCCGCGAAGCGCCCTCGGCTACCCGTTCCCGCCCATGCATCAGAACTCCTACTCCGGCTATCACCTGGGCAGCTATGCCCCGCCCTGCTCCAGTCCGCCCAAGGATGGTAAGTGAAGTGACCTTCTCCTACCATACATATGTACATATCTCTACTCTCAACTCTACCATTGCGCATTCAGATCTATAATTTGCGGCCGCCTGCTGAGGCTCTTCTGTTGAGATCTCTTGGCAGCTTCCTCTTCTCTTCTATTTTTTTGGCGACACTTCAGCTCGAGAGCGGCGAGGCGACGCTTCTCGAGTGCCATTGTTGTCTTCTTTAGCGATGCTTTTGTTTGCCTGTTGATCTCAAGATTGACTTGTCTCCATTCAGTCTCCCAAAACTCACAAAATCTTTTCAGATTTTAGTGTTTTTTTTACCTTTATCCAGTTTCAATTGTTTGCTGCAAAATAATCTAAAAGATAGTTGTGGAGTTTCTTACCGTTTTAAACCTATAACCAAAAACCCACAACATTTCTTCTTTACACCTAAGTATATCATTTAATTTCATTTTTCAATTCAATTTTTTCTTGGTTTTGGTACGATTTGCTCTTTTAACTTGATTTATTTTTAGATCGTTTTTGTTGTGTATAGTACAATGTGTTTTTTTGGCAAATGTTGTTCCCAGTCCCAGTCTCAGTCACTGGCATAATTGCGCGCTTGACTGTGACAATTTGTTGCTGTTTTCATTGTCGTTGGTAGTAGCTCTCGCATTTTGTTGAACAACTTTGTTTTTTTTTTTTTTGCTATTTCGATGCGTTTTGGTTGAGCAGTTTCTATTTTGTGAGTGAAAAGCAATTCGTTTTTGTGGCTGCTGACTGCTGGCCATTGTGGCTGGAGACAAACAGCAACGCCAACAGTGGGTGCCAGTCTCAGGCCCAGACATTGTCACCCATACGCAACGTGGGCCCAATTAACCTTGAGGCTTCCCTGCTTGCACTTGAAGTTAGTTCAGCCTGGTCTGCCAATAGATCGGCCAAAGCAGCTGATCGTTATCTATAGCTAAGACTATTCTCTCTAGTGTTCCCTCTGATGATTCAGGAGAGTCCTACCACTCTCTCTCTCTGTGTGTTGCCGAACAGTTGTTTGTAATTATAATTGCAGTAATTAGGCTTTCGTTTGGCGTAATTAATTACACCATTCTTTGGCGTAGTTGCCTGATGGATGAATGTGTGGCAGAGAACCGTTGGCCAGGAGGCCACTCACACATTAACAAAACTACACTACACTACTGCTACACTAGGGAGGCAGTGGCAGTGTCAGTACCGGTGCTGGTGCCGGGGCTGACTAATGGGCCATTGGGTGGTCGACAATGACAATGATTGCTGCCATCTCTGTTGCTCAGTTGCACTGTTGCTCAGTTCCTCTGTCGCTCTGTTGCTAGCTCTGGCCATTTTGTCATTAAGAGTGTGCAGCACGTGCTGGCTGCTCGGGCGCCAAATAAATTCGGCCTACACCAGCAGCAGCACAGCAGAGACACAGATACACAGATACACCGATACAGACAGATATTCATGGCACACACCTGTAACCATATTTGGCATTTAATAATAGTTTGGCGGCATCGTGTGTTATTTTTGAACAATTAGCAACGTCAACAGTCGGTGCGGTGCGGTGCAGCCGCCGCTCATTGAACTTGAGCTCTACGTATCGTATCATAATCATCGTATCGTCATAGTGCTGATGGGTATGGCTATGGATATGGGGAATGATGATGATGTGCGGAGTGTGCGGAGTGCTTTGAACTTTCATTTCTGCAATTAACTATAATTCGTTGACATTTACAAGTTACTTAACAAATCGATATTGGAGTCAGAGCATCAGCTTCTTGAGTCTCTCTTTTTTTTCTGTGTGTTTGATGTCTATGGGCTGACTGCAGCGGCAATTAATTCAGGTCCATAAATGTAACAGTTTCATGCATTCCATTCGCTGGGGGAATTTCCTCATAAATATGCATATGGCGCACAAAATATACACAAAAAAGGGTTAAGTGTTCGACTCCCCCTCCAGCATTCTCTGCAGCATTCTCCCGCGCTCCACCCAAGCTACTGCTCCATTCTGGCCATAATTTCTTAGCCTAATTATAAATTCATCATTGCAAAGTTGCTTGCCATTTACAGAGAGTCAGAGCCAGAGTCAGATCCGACTGACGGTTTCCATTCCTTTGTTCGCTTTTTGCAGACTTTTCCATCTCGGACAAGTGCGAGGAGTCCGGCCTGCGGGTCAACGGCAAGGGAAAGAAGATGCGCAAGCCCCGCACCATCTACAGCTCGCTGCAGCTCCAGCAGCTCAACCGACGGTTCCAGCGCACCCAATACCTGGCCCTGCCCGAGCGAGCAGAGCTGGCGGCGAGTCTGGGCCTAACGCAAACGCAGGTGAGTTCAACTTTATAATTACATTATCACAGATAATCAATAAAATTAGTATTTAGTTATTGGGTCATACTTTTGCTGAAGGATATGGGTTAAAACCTATTGCAGACTTCAAAAATTATTAAGTCGCACTTTCAGTTGATTTTTGCATCATAAATTTGGCCGAAATGTTGCACTGTAATGAAGTGAGTTTCGCTAACCCACTTTGTTCCATATTTAGTCTAGAATATGCCGTAAAAGTATTTGCCCATCCTACAGTCCTTAGATAAGGGATCTACATACATACCTAGCAGTATTCCCTTGTGCCTGTGGCAGCAATCCTTTTAGCCTTTATCTTCGCAGTGCTCGCAGTTAGTTAGCATTTTTCAAATTGAATTGTTGACGTGCCTCTAATGTTGACTGACAAACGAGCAAAGACAACAGCCACAGAGGCAGAGGCAAAGGCAGAGACAACGTTGCAACAATAGCAAGAGCGCTTGCCTCCTACGCCTGTGACCCTCTCACTTGACAGACAGACACACACACACACACACACACACACAAAGATACAGCTCATCCAACATGCAATATATGGATGCATGTGTAATACTATTATGCTCGTTTTTTTTTTTTTTTTTTTTTTGTTGTTCCTCCACGTGTGTCAATGTCAATTCTATGAAAAGTTTCTGCTGCTTGCCCCTTGTTCTCCAGCAGCATTGTCACAGACAACAACCACCCACCCAGGCCCAAGTGCACACTGTACACTGTACAGTGTACTCCCCTGAGCCGCACAATTCATTGCTTTTGTGTTTAATACTCATAGTTTTTTCCCATTCGAACAAAAACAATTCGCACATAAAAACTATGCTAAAGAAGAAGAGGCAGCAGCTACTACTATAGAGGGATAAAAAAAAGCTGTGAATGAGTCTCGTTTTTAGAGAAATTTATTGATAGTGGGCGTGGGCTTCCTAATTGAATTAGTGTGCCACAAAAGTTCATGTGCCCAGCCACAGTCCGGGGCAGTGGCAGTGCCACCACAGAGAGACAGTGAGACAGAAAGAGAGAGAGAGAGAGTGAGGGAGAGCCAGAATAATGTTGTAAAGAAAAACTTGTAAAACAAGTTGAAGACCCTGTGCTATAGCTATTTCTTTGTGTGTGTGTGTTAGGGTGTATCTGTGTTGGTTGCGTGGGTGTTGCTCCAGCCGCAAGTTGTTTATCAAGATACATATTTGAATATCTGACAAGAGGCAGGCGCAGAGGTGGAGGGGCAGAGTCAGTCAGTCTAGAACGGGCGTGCCACACGGCGGCTGTGTAATAAATTCTGCTCCAGAGCTGCCCCACCACAGCCTGAGTCACCCCAGAAATTGTCTCTATATATATACGAAAAACGATATATATATAGCGAGAGGAAAGACGCTGATTTCCCCGAAAACTGAGACTGTGGCAGCTGTCAATCGAGGCAACTAAACAAATAGCCACGCCCCTGCAGCGCCTGCAGCGACACAATCAATTGCGGTCTATCTTGGCCTGGCCTTTAAGGGGTTAAACAGTTGGCCAAAAGCATAAATTTATGACTGCACTTTGGGGTGCTACCAACTGCCAAGCTACACTGCAAGAGGAAAAGGGGAGTTTGATATGAACACTTACCTATCAATATCCACTTGGCATGGATCTCGTTTTCTCTCAGTGCATCCGTAGGACCCTCTCCAGCAGGGTCTTAGCTGCTTTCGCTTTCCGCAAAGGAACACAACTTTTGGGCCGCGTGTTAATTAAAACCGCCCTCGCCATTTGAAGTGGCGGAAGTTTTTTATTGATTTGCCCGGTACCAGGAGCCAGGCCAAGACCAGGACCAGTACTAGGACCACGACCAGGACCAGCGGTAGCCGAAGCCCGACCTGGCCACGTGGAGCCGCACAGAGGCTAGTCGCCGGGCAGACCACGCCAATGTTTGAGACGTGCAAACAGACCATTGTGCTTGACTTGGCCCAAAAGATTTATGCGTTACACAAACAGCAAACAGTTAGCGGACTGCTGCAGCCTTAGCTTAATGGCCTTCAGCCACACAGTCAGAACGCAGGGGGGTGCAGCGCTTCAGGAGGGGCTGTTTTTTTTTTGTGTTTTTGTGGGGCGTGTTATACAATTCGGTTTTTTGTGGCCTGACAGCAACTTGTCCGACTCGGACCCCGGCTCAAGAGACACGTTCTAACACCTGCCAACCAGCAACAGCAGCAGCCGCCACAGCAGCAACAAAAGCTGGTCTATATAAATATATATGCATGTAGACATATACTATATAGGTATATATTTAATATATGCATATAAAATTATAGTATGTTAATATTACCGCTAAAAAAAAACTGTGGCACATTGCTTGCTGTTTTACAGCTTTTTTTTATAATTATGGTAATTTTATTATGATTTTTTTGTTGTAGTTTTTTTGCTGCTGTTTCTGTTGTTGCTGCTGTTGTGGCTGCTGCTGCTGTTGTATCTTCAGACACAAAAAACTCGTTTCCAGTTGCATCTTTCACTCGGCCACTTGCTGTTCGTTTGATTTGAAAGTGCATCCGGTGACTGTTAATGAGCTGCGGAGACCCCCCGAACCCCCAGACCCCTGAGTATCTCCACTAAACGTAGTACATACATATAACTATAAAGAAAAAAAAAACACATATTCAGCTAAAATAATTAACTTTCAATTAGAGCAAAATCTTGGCTACTGTTTGCTTCTAACTCTCCCTCCCTCTCTCTCTCTCTCTCGCACTCTCTTACTCTGTCTGCTTGTTGCCACTTCGCCTAATTGAATAATTACATAGAACGTCTTAAAAATGATTGCCAAAAAGTTTTCAATACCTCAAAAAAAAAAACAACAAACTGAAATCTGACAGCGCGAGACAAAAGTGTATGTACAGATACAAATACAGATCCCCTTCAACAGGCTTCGCGCTTCTCTGATCTTTCTTTCCGCCCAAAAAAAGCACAAAAAAAGAAAGAAAAAAAAAAAAAAAATATAAAGAAGGTTAACTGAAATAAAAATGAATACAAAAAAAATACTTTGAAACTGCGTGTTTATGAGCTCATATCGGCACATTTTGATCTGCTTGCCCCGGCTGCAGCTCCTCTCGAGTAGGAGATGGAGAAGGGCGCAACAGCCACGAAATATTTGTAGGAGGCCACGCTGGCTGAAAACAAAGGATTTGGCAGACGAACTGCCAAAACGGCGCTTGTGGGAGCAAAAGGGTACACCATTAAAAAACCCTGCAACAAAATGTTGGTAGTGCAATTGCTGAAATAAATTATACGAGTATAGCCTGATAAAATGAAGCTTGAAAATTTACTGGCCATTTCTTGAAGATATTAAAGTTTATTTTACTTAAATTCTATTTAACAATTAACTTAATTTTATGCAGAAAAAAAATTATAGAAAACTAAAATCATTTTCTCCTACTGAAAGGTAATTCCAGCCAATGAACTCTTACTCGTTTGACCCCTAGGTCATTTCTACTTCTACTAACATTTTGCATTGGGCCTCCTCAGCCTCTGCCATGGCCTGTCTTCAAAAATCAACAACGCCTGCTTTATGTGTTCGTCTGTGTGCCTGTGTGCGTGTGATTCTGTGTCTGTGTTCTGTCTTTGTGTTGCGATCTCGCAGCTTTGCTTGCGAATCTTTGGCCTGTCGCTGCTGCACGCAGACGCAGACGTCGTCGCCCCATGACGACGCAGACGCAGCCGCAGACGCATCGCCCACGGTGCACACCTTCGCTTTGTTGCTTGCCCCGGCTGCTGCGATAAGTCTGCTGCTCCACCCCTAACGTGCAGCGTCGTGGCCCCATGCTCTGGAACCTCTCAAAGGTCATGGACTCCAAAATACGAGAGAGAAACCCAGAAACCCAAACTAAAATAAGAAAAGCAAAAAAAAAATAAAATAAAATGATATTTCGCTGGAATTTCAGGCCAAATAAAATACTTGTAACGAAATTAAAATTAATTTCCACATCAGCAACAGCAACAAAGAGCAAAGTCAGCGGGAGAGAGGGCGGGAGAAAAATAGAGAGAAAAAAAAACTAGCACAACTTGATTTAAATAATACAAGTGTCTAGTTAGTATCAACGACTAAGCGAGAAAAAATGAAAAACTGGCTGACCGCATTTAAATGCTCAGCCACAGAGCCTCAGAGCCGCAGCCCCTGCCCCAGCCCCAGTCCATGTCCATGCCTCTGCCCCTGCCACTACACCGAAGCGTCGCTGCTCACGTTCGTTTATGCTGCTGCTGCTGCGGTCTCCGCGGAGGAGAGGCACATCGTATATCAGTGATTGCCTGATTTACGCGAGCAATGTCAATTAAATTATGGCACATAATACAATGTAACTTAGTGGAGGCAGCAGCCGCCACACTCACGTCTTAATCGCACGCACATTGCAGCAGCAGCAGCAACAACAACCCCAACACCACCAACGACAGCAGCAACATCGGTGCCCCACCACCACAGCAACATCAACATCGCGCTGCTTCCTTGCCTCCCTATGTCGAAATTTTTGCACCGCCAGCTCTCGTAACAGGAACTTTGAATTAAGTTTGATCAATGCTGATGCTGGTACTACTACAACAGCAGCAGAGGCAGTGGCAGTGGCAGCGGCAGCTCGGTGGCAGCAACGGCAGCAACAGCAACAGCAGCGACAGCGACGCGACAACAAACAAGTTGCCATTAACAATGATGCATGGCCCGAGAGACAGGCACGGGGCTCGTTTCTCAATTTCTCACCATGCCTTCTCTCTCTCTCTCTCTCTCTTTCTCTCTCTCTCTATCTTTTTCTCTGTTTCTCTGACCGCATTTGCATCTTGAAGAGAGCAATCTAATCTAATGCCTGTCAAATAAGATGGAACTATTGGCGGATACATGGGAGACTCAAAAATATATAAAAAGGGGTAGTTAGAGACTCAAACAAAAGATATAGAGGGGCAGAATTATGCATGGATATCTGTAAACTTGGATAGACTTATGTACAGATAGATATGGACTCATATGTGTATATATACTATATTTAGAGATTGTAGCTGTACAGATAGTCGTTTTGAGTGCTTACGTGCTGTCTGCACCATCTTGATGGCAGTTGACATAATTCGTTGTAACAGGCAGAGATCAAACACACACATACATATGTAGATTGACCCATAAAGCGTGCCAAAATGCACAGAAATGAAAGAGAAAACGAGAATAACACATCTCCAGGCCAGGCCAGACCCCATCCGATGACCGTTTATAGCTTCCTCTAGACATTAGCATTTGACCATCAACTCCATTCTCTACAGACCAGACCCCATCAAGTTGCCACACAACTTGTGGATCGGATCGACTCGCCTCGGCTCAAATGGGATCCCTGCTGCTGTAAGCAAGTTTCGCGTTTCATTCACAATATTTTTGCAGCTTTCAAAACGCTAAAACTGGTCACAGTCACAGCAGCAACATCGGACCCCAAAGCCAGCCCCATCCGTCAACGGATTCGATCAAAATCATTGCGTACAGCAAAGCTCAGGAAATTACAAAATTGGGGGATTGAGGCAGAGCCAGAGGTAGAGGGGAGAGGCAGGCTGGTGACTGTTATTGGCCTGGCCAAGTGAGAGTATTCAAATAAATAACATTTTATGATTATTGCGCATAGCTGGAGTGCCACAGAGGCACGAAGGCACGGAGGAACGGCGACTCTATTGGCCAACAATGCGAGTGTAACTCGGGGGTTGAGTGGGCCGAGATCCGACAAGGCTGGGTTAATTACGGTCTCATTTTGTTGACACACCGCACAAAGGTAGACTCAACCAGACCAGACCAGACCAGCCCAGCCCCAAGGATGCCTTTGGTCTGAAGATTTCTCCGATGCGATAATAATAATAATTATTATTTTATTACCAAGACTGCGCACTCTTGAACGTCAGGCTGAACCTCAACTGGTTTGACTGCTGCGGTCTCTGCACAGATACATCCAAAGATGATGATGATGCTGATGATGAAGATGATAATCATAATGCTGATGACAGGATAGCTCTGCTCTAGTGGGTGGTGGTGGTTGGCCAGAGCCCGTCCCGGTCTCATATTATAATTGGTTCTCAAATTTGCAGATACTCGTATCGAGCGGGTTGAGAACCACCCCTTTGGCTGCACTTGTTGGCCTTGTAAACGCGTTGCCAATTAGCCAGGCTCGAATATCCTTAGTGCCACCAACCCACTCCAGCAGCAGCAATCCGGGCAGGCCTTGTACTCTGACACCAATTAATGCCGGATTTGTCTAGAGATAGTTTCACAGGCGGCGGCAGGTCGAGTGCGAAGGGCAGATCGGAAAGCAACTTATGTGGCTCCGGCTACGACTACGGCTACGGATTTTCCTTCGAGGTTTTCCCCCTCTCACGGCAACAGCAACAGCAACAATAGAAGATAGCAGACAACCAGCTTTTAACGCTTGGTTAACTCCCGGGTCTGTCGTTTTTTGTTTTTGCTGCTTTTTTTTCCACTCTTTTGTTGTTTTTCCAGCATTATCATGATCTCGCTGTCGCTGTGAAAATGCATAGGAAAAGTGCTGGCTGTGTGTAAGCGACAAATAATAGTCAGTTGACCATGATTTCATTTTGCTGACTCTGAACAGAAAATACAAACTACAAAAAAAAAAACAAAAAGACAAATAATATTTAAATTATACGTACAATCCCCGAACCCCCCCGAACAAAAACAACCAAAACGAAACGAAACCCCTTCGAAAAGAATGCGCTTATATAAATTGCACAATTAACCGCCACACTTTTTTTTTGTTAGCGTTTTTCCTCCTAGTTTTGTTTTGTCATTATCTGACCGATGGGATCTGACCACAAAAATGATTTTTACATAGTCGAGAGGAGGGTCGGTCAGTCGGGTAGGGTCTTCACTTAATTTCGACTCCGTCAGATGGATCGGGACCAGCCATGTGGAAAATATGTTCCATCAATTGCCCTTTGATGGGACCTCTTTATGGGCAATGGTTGGTCATAATTGGGAGAGCATCTAATTGAGGTCGGATAATTGAAAGTGCAGTGCAGTTCTAGGGGGAGTTCTAGGGGGAGTTCTAGGGGGAAACTACGATTTCAGTAATACTCAAAGTTATGGACTGGCTGGCTGGTTTGGCTAACTTTCCCAAGCTCTGACCCGCTGGCGGTACTTCCCATACAACACGTGATACGCGAGAGTATCTACTCTATCAGGCATTTGCTATTCTTTTTTTTTCTCTTTAAGCAGAATCGCATAAATATTAAACAAGTTTCGGGGTTTTCCCGTGGCTGCCCCCGTGTGCTGCAGCTAGCGGATATCTTTTACGGCTTGACCAAAAAAGTTAGTCGATCTCTGCCCCTCCCTCCCTCGGGCCATCAAAACCTAATGACATAACTAGACAAAGTGCACTGCCAACCGAATTTTACTGTCACTTGCTACAAAGCCGAAAAACTAAATTAAAATATGACTAATATTTTGCAGTGACTGTAAAAAGCGTTTAAGACAGAAAGTACAGCAGCCCCCCAACATCAACGCTGACTAAGTCGCAGCATGCTCTCGAGTAACTAACCGAGGCTTTAGATACACTTTCAAATACCGTAGAGAGATAAGGATTATATTCGGCTAAGTTGTGTAAAATTATGGTAATCAGATATAAAAATAGATGGGCCAAAAGCGCTTCATTCGCTGTAGTGCAAATTTCTAGTAAAAGTAGCAATACCCTACCCCCGGAAAGGGTATATACTATACAGCTGTATATATGTTTATACTTATTTTCGTACACGCCCCTTCGTCCGCGTCCGCCCCTTGGGCAACAACTACTTGGAATTGCACTTGTTGTTGCCGTTGTCGTCATGAGACGCCGTTGTTGTTGCTGCTGCTGTCGCTGCTGTTGCTGTTGTTGCAGTATTGTTGTATCTGTATCTGCTAGAATCTCACCTTGACAATTTCTGATCAAATGCTGCCGCCGATTTATTGTTGAACAATTTTCGTACGTCAGCTGCTGCTGCTGCTGCTGTTGTATCATTTTGTTTTTTTTTTTTCATCATAACTTTTGCTGCCGCTGCTGCCGCTGCTGCTGGCTGATGGATTACAAAAGTTGAACTGAGTCAGTGTTTCAGTCGCGTAGCAGCAACGAATTAGAATTACAAAATTTCAAGGCTTTGCAGGTGAATCAAAAATGCGCAAAAATTCTCATTCGCATTCGCAGTCGAAGTAGAAGTCGAAGTCTCAGCCTCAGCCTCACTCGCATTCACAATCGCATTCACATTGCATGCCAGTCAGTCAGTCAGACAAAAAAAAAAAGCCAAACTATAAACGCTGCTGCTTTGGGGCGTTTTTTTTTGCAGTTTTTTGTACCCTGGGTACTCGAAGGGTAGAAGGGGTATATACTGTAGGGGTGTATACTGTAGCCAATCTAATTTATATCTGTATAAACCACAGGGACATGGGACATGAACAACCTTTCAACAAACATATAGGAGTCTTGTGTGGCTGGAACGCTCATACTGGGCGGAATCTTTTCACTTACTGCATCCCAAAAGTATCTTCTGAGTAGCGGGTATCTTTTAGTCGGCATACCAATTGCTAGTTTTAGTTTTCAGCTTTAGTTTAGCTGTCCGTTTTGCGTTTGCTGCCGTTGCCGGTTGTTTCGGGCTGTGTGTTAGCTGAACATGGGAACAGTTTCCGGATTTGACAACGACAATTTGTTGCACAATTGTTTTGGCCGCGAACAAGCGAAAACAAACGCTTTAAGAAGTCTGAATCCGAATGCGAAAGCGAAGCTGGGTTCGAGGCTTGTCAATAGCTGCAGGCCGGATGAGCGTCATCTCAGCAGCCCATTCTCATAGGCTTCAGCTGCCCCGTCCTTTCTCTCTCTCTCTCTATCACCCCGAACCGAATCAACTCGACCAGGCCTAGGCCTCTTTAATTGTTTCTGTGAATACGCAAGCTGAAAATGGCAAATCGAGGCATTTCTCTCTGGCCTGCTAAGCACTAATTGAGTTAGTATAATGCTCGATTTGTCCTTGGCTCTGGCTAACTTTGGCAGTTGGCATGCGGCTGCACTTGTCACTCGTTTTAGCCAGAATCTCAGCTGAGCTCTCAGGTCTGTCCATGCCTTGGTCTCTTTGTCTATAGCTCTCCCTCTGCCTCAGGATCCGTTAGCAAACTCAACCGGCTAACAACATAATTAATATGATTTTAATTTGAGTTCATCTCAAAAACTTGACTGAAAGCTGTTGAAATGCTACGCTCAGGCGATTGAGCAATCATCGCAATCGCAAAGAACTGGCTCCACTGACAATGTCTATATAGAAATTAGATCAATATCTTTATTTATATACTTATAGTACGAGTATACATAAATCGATGGCTATAGAAATTGTTTGGCTCCTCGTTGGCGTTTCTCATTAATAGCAGCCAGTTCGCCAGCGATCGCATCGCGGGATGACTTCGTTCCAGTCCAGTCCAGTCTAGTCCAATCCAAGAGCAAGTCCAAGACCAAGACCAAGTCTGAGCATCCAGCGCTACGTTAATTGCTATTAGAGTGGGTATAGAATAAGGAGGGGGATATGGTGGGGCTTATATAAAAATCTTTCAGTAGCAATACCAGTGGCAGTGGCTGCTGCTGCTGCTGGTTGCCTTTTAGCCATCGTCTGGCCTTGCTTAATTGCATATTTATTGTTTATTAAGCAGAGTTTTTCCACCGCCAGCGGAGCTTCATAACTGGCCAACTAACTCCTCCCTCCCTCTGTTGGCAATCTTTTCCATCTCCTGCTTTTTCCCCCCATCTCATTCACTTTTTTTACGCACTGCCTATATATGCATAAATTAATGAATCTAGCCAAGATCGCTTCCAGCTTCATTCATGGCGACTCTATCTATGTATGTACGTGCCAGCCCCCCCCGTCTTTTCCGCTGACTTCATTGATAAAGATCAATGGCATAGCTGGGACATGGCTGCATGCAGCATGCTGCCCCCTGGGGGAATCACTCGTAGAGAGCACTGGCGGTGACCCAAAAATGGTCATCAGACGGCATACTTTGCCTCTGCAATGAGCCCCAGTGAGCCCCACTGAGCCTCAGTGAACTTTCGCTATGCAGGAATCCATCACATCATATAAACCCATACAAATGGGCCATTAATTTGTTTGAGCAGCTAGGGCTGGTGTACGGTAGCTGCCCCACGTGCGTGCCACAAACAAGCCAAGTTGCTGCGGGGTCAACGCTGCTGCAGCCCATCCACGTGTTTCAACTTTGAACGATGCTGCTTGTTGCTTTCTGCCTGGTGCTGCTGATGTTGCCGCATCGATTTGCTTTCAATTTGTTTGGCGGCGAGCGCTGACTCGGTACAGGCCAGAGCCGGGACTGGAGTGGAGTGGACCGGACCGGATCGGATCGGACTGCACTTGGGGCACAGGCAGTGTGTTAACGTGCGTTCATTTTTAGTTTTAGCTGGAGTTGGAGTTGAAGTCGGAGCTCTGGCTGGAGCTGGAGCTTGGAGCTGGGTAGCAGATTCAAGGCGTTGTTGCGTTGTTGGCCTTGAAGCCTTTGAGCGTTTTTTGTCGAAACTCTGTTGCTGCCGCCAATGCCGCTGCCTGTCGCTGCCTGCCGCTTTCCTTTCTACCGTTTTTTCTTAAGGTTTTTGTTGTTGTTGTTTTTTTTTTTTTGGAAGGCGTTGCCCAAAACAGCCCGCAACGATTTTATTTGGAAATCACTTTGGTTGCACCTCTCTGGGACGTAGCCAGGGCCGGGCCCGGGCGAAGGTTTCTGTTTGCTCAGCACGGTCTCCCTCATGCTGTCTCTTGTGGCAGCGCTACATCTGCCTCTTTCTTTCGCCGCATGCTGCTAACAAGAACGAAAGACTTAGGCAGCGAACTTGAACTGACTTTTTAGCATGTGGCTTTGGCTTTAATGAGCTGAAAGTCGAAACTGAAGTTGAGGCTGGAGCTGGGGCTAAGGCTGAGGCTGGTGCTGGTTCTGTGGAGCAGAGTGTGCGTGACACTTGACTCTAGGGCAGGTCCGAGCTGGGACAGGGACAGGGAGGGGCACACGGGAAACACAAAAACCTTTTCAAAAGAAAACTTTTTTTTTTTTTTTTTGCACGACATGGCATTGTTGTATATGTTTCGAAGTCATTGCCTGCCTCGAGGCGATTGTTGTTGCTGTTGCTGCTTCTGCTGCTCGCTGCATTCAAAATTATAAACAAATTTCTGCTGTTGCTGTTGCCACGTAGTACATACTATAACAACAAACAATCGCATGCAATGTACAAATTTTCCAAGCACAATGAAAAACGCCACCGACAGCAGGCAGCAGCAACAGCAACAGCAGCAGCAGCAGCAGCAGCAGGCAGCAACAATGAGGAGAGTTTATAATAACAATAATAAAATGAAAATGCTACGGCCGGCAAGTTGCGTAATCCGTCAACCATGGCAGTCAAAAGAGCATAGAGAGGGGGGAGTAACAGAGCGAGAGACATAGACAGGGGCAAGTAGAAGAGGCAGCAGCAGAAACTGTGGAAGAAACAGTATGTTGATGTGGCATAGAGGTTGGGTAGATGGGTTGAGATGAGATTTACTGGGTTCCATTTTGGGGGCCGCTTTTCAGCACACGCAACAATTGCTGATGTTGCAGCAGTAGCAGCACCAGCAGCAACAGCAACAGCCACAGCACCGGTAATCTCAAATTTGCAATCGTTTTGCCCCACAGAAATATATATTTTAAATGCGTTTTTTGTTTTGTTTGTGTTTGCTTGGCTTTTACTTTTATTCGGTGCTTGTTGAGCGATAAAAATCAGGCATAAACATGAGTTAACCAAAAATCAAAAGTGCCACGCGGTTGCTGCTACTTTTATGAATGACTGACTGACTGAGTGACTGACCGACTGACGGCCGGACGGTGGACGGCAGACGACGAGTGAGTTATACTGCCCGAAAGCACTTGTTGCGCCAACAAACTTGTATGGCCAGCTTCAGCAACTTAAAAAAAAAAAAACTACAACAGTAGATGGAACAACTACAACAACAATAGCAGTTTCGGCAGCAACAAAGACAGAAGCTTCCAACAACCAAACTTATAGCAGTTTCAACAACAGATGCAACAACAGACTCAAGACTATACAAGGATTACAACCACAACAACAACAGCAGCAATAGAGACTACAACATAAGCAACAACTGCCGCAAATAAAACTTCACCAACAACAACAACCAATGTTACTTCAACTACAACATTTACACCAACAAAAAGCACAGCAACAACAAGCACAACAACAACGCTACCTGCCATCGCTGGCTGTTGACGAACAACTTCAGCGACAAGATCATAAATCAAAATTTTTATTTTATTTTCGCGCAGCCCCAACTCCCTCACGCCCAGCAGAGTTTGTACCCCTCTCTCTAACTCTTGTCTCTCCTACTTCCTCTCACTCACTTACACACACACACACACACACACACACACACGCTCTATCTGCTATTTGAATTTTTATGATTTTCGTGATTTTTTTTCTTAGCTCTTTTTATTTTTTTCACTTTTTGCATAAATTAAAATGTGCCGCGCGAGTTGCGCGCGTTTTGCTGGCGATTGCAGTGCGATTACAACCGTTTGGACAGATGGCGCGTGCTGGAAGCGTTTCAGAGGAAAGTTGTTGGCCATTAAACTTAATAGAGAGGCAGGCGGAGAGCAGGTAGAGCCAGAAGTTAAACGAAAGTGATCGCCGGCCGGCCATCTAACACATCTAAGAGAGCGTACGCGGGATTGAACTTGCAAGTCTTTCAAATCCGGAAAGAAGTTGAATCTGCCATCATGTACAATTGGCGCCTGCTGATTGGGAATCGATAATCGGTGAATCGGTGCACAGGCTAATCCGCCTGCAGCCCATTAATCAACGGGCTAAGACAATGCCTCTGGCTGGGCCGTAATTCAAAGCTGCCGCTGAAAGAAGCCGCCGAAAATTGTTTTTCATGTTAACCGCGTTGGCCAGCAAATTGAAATTTCTCGCACCAAAAATGTGCAGCAAAAATGCTAAAATCTTGTTGCACGGAATTTATGAATGAAAACCAATGCAACAGCAGGGGCAGTGGCAGAAGCAGCAACAGCAACAGCAAACAGCGGGGGCAACATCAGCAAACATAACAAGCAACAAGCTGAGAACAATGAGGGGAAAACTCTGTTTGGTAGCCATAAATTTGTGGCAACAAAACTGAGACCATTTCATGCCTCGCCATTTACTCTTGCCACTGCTGTGTTTTGCTGCTTTTAGTTGTTGTTGTTGCTGCTGCTGCTGCTGCTGTGATGTTGCTGGTCGGGAAAAGCTATAAACATTTTTGTTGCTTTTTAGTCAGACATCCACAGCGGGTCGAAGTGGAAATGCATTTGTTTGAGCAAGTCAACAGGAAGGAACCACAAATACTCTAGAATACCAGAAGAAAGATGGACTCTTAGAGGCAAAAGACAAGGCTGAAGCTATATCCATGGATAATCAAATCTAAGCTTAGGTCAGAGATGTATCTGAAGGCATTCCAAAAGCTTCACCATGCCAAGCTACTTTTTTGTTGCCAGAGAGTATCAGGCAGACATTATCCCATGGTTTATTTTTTGGGGCGTTGTGGCTGTCATTAAGTTAAGGCATCCGTGTCCAAGTGCCCAAGTCCCTGTCCCCTGTCCAGGGCTGTGGACAGCCCAAGTCTTCTCTATTTGCAGGCGCAGTGCAAATAAAGTCGTACTTTTTTGTCGGATGTGTGAGGAGTTCCCCCATATTTATGGCTTGGCAAGGGGGCGTGCAGTTCGTTGGGCGATGATTTATCAGGGAAAAGCTGTGAAATATTTTCGAGGAAAATATGGAAATGGAAAACCTTTTCGGCCGGGTCTCCCACACAAATCAATCGATGGCCGGTCGAATGCCCATGGCCAGATGAAGTTATTAGAGTTTTCTGAGCAATTGGCTTATCTGTTTCCCACGTTTTAAATGCTCAACTGTCAAATGAATTAGAGTCTGTCTCTCGAGAGAGGGGTGGAGTGGTGTGCCTGCCTGGGGTTGGGGACACATTTGGCAATGCCCGACGAAACCAGTTAACAGCCACGCAGGTGTCTACCACTCTGTCTCTCTCTCTCTCTCTCTCTCTCTCTCTCTCTCAATGTTTCTATGTGTATCTTTTGTGAGTAAGTTTTATCGCTCGAACGGCAAGTGTTCACAATTAGAAAGCCCACAACGGACAGCAGCCCCAAGTGGTGTCCACTCTTCGCCTTGCCCCAGCATCGTCATCATCTGTGCTCCATCATCATCATCATCATCATTGTGATCGTCATCGTAGTTTACAGTCCACTTCCACTTGGCTGGAACTGTGGCCGAAACACCGGCTGAAGGAGAAGCGCGTTCCCGTCGTCATAAAACTCATCTGTAATCTGCCACCAACTCGAGGTCCGACTCTGTCTCCTGAGTCAGACTCTTGGCTCTAGCTAGCCATCAATTCTGCGTTTGACTGCATAAATTATATGGCAAGTGACATATTGCGGAAGTGATCAAGCAAGTGTCTGACCATCTGACCAGCCGCTCGAAGTGGGTTAAAAGGATAATGCCACAGAGACGACTTCGATCTGTTGTCTGCTGCTGCTGTTGCTGTTGTGGCTGCTGCTGTGGCTGCTGTTGTAGCTGCCTCAAGTTGACACAGTGACATGCTAATTTCTTGCTGCTTTTTGCCATATTTGTTCATATGAAAGTGGTACAAATTCAGAGATAGGAAGAGAGAGAGACACACAGACAGATCCAGACGGTGGGACACCATAAGGCTGATTGACATTTGACAGACTGTCTGAGATCTCCCAAAGACACTTTTACTCTCATGCAAAAACTCTTTTTTTCTTCCCCTCTCTTTTTTTTCTCGCAGTGTTTCGCTTTTCGTAGGGGAACTTGTTGAGTTGATATTTCATGTACGAGTAGTACATACATATATCTCGTTTGTATATCCATTTATATTTATATAGATGTATAGTCTTTTTTTGTGTGTTTTGAGGTTTATTTTAAGCTGACAATTGAGAGGCTGTTGGCCATTAGTTTTGACATTTGCTTAACTTCATTTTAGCGCAAAACGATGAACAGCAAACCAGAAATATACGAGTAGAAACATTTTTTTCGGGGTCTATATTGTAGTCGAGTAGCGTGTGTACACACACAGTTTTTGGTGACTGTTGCTGCAAGGAGAACCTCGACAATATTTGTTCATTCAGCGCAGATTTTTCGCTTGGCCTCCCTTGCGTAACAGCTGCACATACATATATCATACATACATACACATACATATGTATATGCATGTACTTATTAAATGTTTAGTACATGATTTCTTACCAAGTTCATGCCTTCCCCAAAACCATCAGCGATCAAGGCTCTGCCTTGGCTTTCTTGTGGCATGCATAGATCTCATCTGACTGTAGTTGAAGTATTTTTTTTTTTCTACTAAAATGTATCTAAGCCAAAGCACAGACTGACAAAATGCTTACCGCTTGATTGAGCACTAAAATGAAATGGAAATTAAAATTTTACTTGTGGATTTCGGCTACCGTTGAGCGACGAGGCTGGGTATGGTGGCTGCCAATGTCAATGATCCGACAATGGATTACCTCAGCATCAGCCCCCATCAGACATCAGACAACAGTCAATTCTGGTAGCTATCGGCTAATTGAAATCGATGGCCCAGGCAGGCCCAGACAGGCACAGGCACGCTCCCATAGTGGAATGCACATAAAAGCCGAATCTCCTCAAACTGTTTTTATGGGCACAAAAAAAAACCTAAACAAAACAAAAAAAAAAAAGCTAAACATGAACCAAGTCAGTGAAATTTGCCAAACGTTGGAAACAAATGCTGAGCTTGGAGCGGCGCTACAAAAATCCAACCAACCGCGAAGAACGACCTTGAGCAAGTCTGGCCTGGCAAGTTTATATAGCTGTATCTATATACATGCATAGATATAGATAGATCGAGTGGATGCAGCTAGCTACATGTGTATAGAGTGTGTGGCACAATGTGGACGGACGCCATGCAAGATTGCAGGCTGCAGATACTGTTAGTTTAGTGCGCATAAATAGCATTAGATACGCGTCGTTGTGGCCTGATGCCTGCATCTATATTTAAACATACTCGTACTCACCCCACACCCCACTCGCAGATACTTCTACTTGAGTCAGCGTTAGCTAAATGCTTAGATTCATATGCCACAGAGCTTCGCTGTGGGATATCTTGGGGCTGGCTTTCAAAAAAGTGAACTGCTCCGGCAGCGGCTCACAGCTCAGCGCACAATTAGTTCTACGAGCAGCTGGAGCTGAAGCGGGAGCCGGGAGCTGGAGACACTCAAAGATGAAAACTGAAAGTATCTGCGAGATACATTTTGGCTGGTGGCTCAAGTGCGCCTGCTTTGCATTTGCCCAACAAAGATACAAGTTTCTCAGATGATGAAATACGATTCGATTAAGACATGTGTTAGACTCTCGTATCTCGCAGATACTCACTCTCGTGCATTTATGTGTTGTATCGCACGCTGCCAAAAACTATAGTTTATAGAGCCATTTTCCTGCCAGCTGCTTTTCACGACCATTCACTCTTAATTGTATCTGAAAAGCTGTTTGAAAAGCAGGCAGTCATATATATATCTACTATAGCTGTAGCTGTATCTTTGGCTGTAGCTGTATCTATTACTTGGGGTTCTGCTCTGGCTAAGGATGCTGTCGATCCGCATTAGTTCGTACTACTAGCCAGAGACAATTTCATTTGCATTCATTGCTATTCACACGCTGATCAAATAAAGTGCGACTCATGCTGACTTCGACACTCACCATTAACTGACCGCCTAATTAACGATGATTCGCCCCCTGGTCGTGCCACATACTGATCAACTCTTTTCCCTTCCTATTTTGCAGGTGAAAATCTGGTTCCAGAACCGCCGTTCCAAGTACAAAAAGATGATGAAGGCCGCCCAGGGTCCGGGCACCAACAGTGGCATGCCTCTGGGCGGAGGTGGACCCAATCCTGGTCAGCATAGTCCCAATCAAATGCACAGTGGTGAGTAGTCAAAGGATGCCCCCCACCAGCAACCAGCAACTAAAGGATATCCTCTTGCATTTGTTCTTTCAGGCGGTAATAACGGCGGCGGCTCAAACAGCGGCTCCCCCTCACATTATCTACCTCCCGGACACAGTCCAACGCCATCGAGTACGCCCGTGTCCGAGCTATCACCTGGTAAGTGGGATCTATTTGTCTCCCCTTCCACTTGGCTTTATCCTTGGTTTGCTTTCCCCTTTAGAATTCCCACCAACGGGTCTCAGTCCGCCAACGCAAGCGCCGTGGGACCAGAAACCCCACTGGATCGACCACAAGCCGCCACCGCAAATGACGCCGCAGCCACCTCATCCAGCGGCGGCAGCGCCACATCCGCAGTCGCACCACCACAACCCGCCACCCCAAATGGGTGGCTATGTGCCCCAGTATTGGTATCAGCCCGAGACGAATCCATCATTACTAACGTGAGTCTTAAATACTATCACAAATACTATCATCAGCATATCCCATAGAGACACTCGAGAACAAACTTAACCAACACCTTTGTTACCCTTTATTTTCTATGTGCCATCCACAGCGTTTGGCCGGCGGTCTAACAGCATCCGAGCACGCTGCCCGCGGCTGCCTGGATGCAGCATCATCACCACCACCACCACCAGCAGCAGCAACACCACCAGCAGCAGCAGCAGTCGCATCTCCACCAATCCTGTCCAGATCTGGGTCTGCAGCAGCACCAGCTGCAATTAGGTCTCCAGCAGCATCGGCAGGACTTTGCCAGCGGGGCGCTAGGCGGTGGAATGGGCGTAGGCGTGGGCGGGGCAGTGCATCATACAATATCTTAGCCAATAACAGAACCATGATAGCAAACTGTAAAATATCCATGAAACTATTGACAAAATCCAACAAGAGAGGAGAAAAACGAGAGGAGAAGAGAAGAAAAAACTTAAAAGCTAAAGCGAGAATTTTGTACATTTTAAAATACTTTACCATATAAATACATATGTTTACCAACGTGAATAAAGTCGTTCTAAAATTTAGTCTAGCTACTATCTAAAGCAAAAACAAAAACAAAAACACAAATACAAAATCTATTAAAAAAAAAAAAACAAATGAAACACAACTTAAAGAAAACATTCCTCAAGAGAAACAAACACACAGAAGCAAGTATGAAACGTGTCCTTTAATTTTGTTTAATTTAGCAAATTAACTTATGTATAAAACCTATCTACATATACACATATGAAACAAAACGAAAACAAAAACAAAAACATAAACTATATATAGTGAGCAACAAAATACAAAAAGCATAAATCGTAAATAAAAATCAAATGAAATGAAAACAAAACAAACAAAAATAAATCAGCTGTTGATCTTAAGAATTTCTTTCGAAATATTTTGTTCTTGTGTAGAAAATTCGAAATGACGAGCAACAAAAAATCAGTAAAATCAGATCTCAAATGCAAGAAAGAAGAATTCCCCTCGATTCTCTTAACTAATATTTTTTTATATTTTGTTTGTAGTTTTTTTTAACCTTGTTTTTCTTTGACCCCCCCAAAAACTGCACTTGGAAGAGGACCCCATACACACAGCCCTAAAAGAGAGAGAGGAGCATTTCGTTCACTTAATGTGCAATAATAATATAACATTCTAACCAAGTTTAATACCCCCTCTTTCCCCATTTTCTGACTACTTGAATTGTATTGTACATTTTTGTCTAGACCACAATTGAATCAAAGCCAATCAAAATCTTTTGGCAGATGGAAAGATCTGCCATGTCTCTCCATCCCAATCGGAATGGTATTGGGAATTTGGAATGCTATTTCTTAAATGCTTTTCGATTCGATTCGATTTTGAGCTTGCTGTAGCTGTAGTAATTATGGATTAATTTGTAGTTTTAGCTTTAGTTTATGAGCGGTAATTAGTGCGTGTGTTTCACTCTAGTTTAATTTATACCAACAGCAAACAAAAAAAACAAGAATTAATTCATAATTAATTGATAGTTTAACATTTAAAGTGCGTGTGTGTGTGTGTTTGTCTGTCTATATGTGTGCATAAGTTTGTGTAAGATAATGTCTGTGAGTGTGTGTGTGTGTGTGTGTGTGATTGAATTGTAAACTATTAAATGATAAAGAAACAATAATTTAAAAGTGAAAGCAAATAAAAATAAATACGTTTCAGAAAAAAAACACAAAAATCAAATTCATAGAAAATCTGAAAGGAACAAAAAAATATTAAAAATCATGTGCTAGCATTTAATTAATTAGTTTTAATCTAGAAAATGGCAAAACAAAAAACAAAAAATGGTAAAGCCTAGCGATTCGTTTGCCCCTCCCAACCTCTATATACCCCCTTCCGCAATACCCCCCATCCTTCCCCCCTTAAATTTAAGTAATTAAAGTTATTTTAAAATCGAATCAAACAAATGAAAATCAACCCGAAAAATCCAATAAAAAAAAAAAAAGAAAATTTTAATAATATTGTGAAAATTATAATGGAAAAGGGAAGGGGGGAAGAGGGCCACTTTCAGGGACATTGGCTGCCATTCAATGGGGCAGGACATATAAGTAAGGGAAGATGCCACACATTAATGCATTACACTTGAAAAAGTTAAGTGGCATTCAACGGATGAGCGCGTATCTGTGTGCAACGGTGTGAGGGTGTGTGTGTGTGCGAGTATGTGAGTGCGGAAGGAAGCGTGAAAATCTGTTCCATTAATCATAAAAGAGCGCAACAGGATATGCTTGAGGCTGGCAGGCTTTTACAGGCTCGATGAATGGTTCCATTATGTCCTCGAGGCAGCATCGTTTTGCAGCAGACTCAAAAGTGGATGGAAAGAGAAGGAGAGATACAGAGATGCAGAGATGCAGATACAGATACAGTGCGAGAGGTAGCCACATTATTTTCCCATAGAGTGAGGCATTCCCATGTTGTAGCCTGACTCGTTCATTTGCTGTTGCACAATTAGCTAGAAAACACACATTTCAGCAGCAGAATCAACTCTCGCAGAAGTATCTTACTGAAAGTATCTACTAAAGTATCTCAAGTTTGGAATGTCAATCACACATTTAGTTGGTTTAGTTTTAAGCTGACTTCCAAATTTACTCAGCCTCTCGGCAAATCGAATGGCACATAAAAAACAGAGCAGAGCCCAATGGATGGACAGACAGGCTTCAACTGTCGCCTTCTGTTCGGAGACCCCTGCCTGGCACTGTTCCTGGTTCTGGCCCTCAGCCTCATTAAATCAACACCTTTTCGACCCGGACCGGACCGGACCCGCAGAGACAATGGCCAAGAAGAGGAATTTCAACTCGAACGAAAGGATTTTTGCATTTCTGAACGCTTTTTGCGATTTCAATTTAAAATTTCCGACAAAGAATTCGCGAATTCTCTCAGCTCAGGAGTACTCAATGGTTTCTAATTGAGAGAGAGAGCGACCCAAGGCACGGTAGGGACCGGTAGCTAGGAGTGCTCTGGCCTGGCTGTACTTACGGTGTTTACATAAATTAGCAGCAAAATCGGGAATGAAGGCCTGGTACTACTATCCAGAGCTGCTGTGGCAGCAGTAGGAGGATCTCTGGCAGCAAACAGCAGGAGGACAAAGAATCAGAGTCAGCGTCAGAGTCCGAGATCGAGTCTGAATCCGAGTCCGAGTCAAAGGCAAAGCAAAGGAATTTCCTTGTAAAAATGACGCATACCAAACTTAGACACAACGGGGACATCCAACGCTGTCGTTGCTGTCATTCGTGCGGTTCGTTGCGTTCCAAAACTCAACAAGGTTTTGTGTCAACGCCAACTCCAACTCCAACTCCAACTCTGACTTCAGCTTTAGTTTCAGCTCTGACTCGGCACTGACTTGCACTCCATACCAAATTGGTATTGGTAGTGGTGTCCGTGGGTCCAGGCCAGTCCAGGCCAAATACTCGTACAATAAATAACGCAAAGCGGCCAGAAGGAACTACAAAACTAAACAAACAAAACGAAAACCAAAAAAAAGCAGCAGAGGAGAGGCCCAAGAGCTGCTGCTGCAGTTGAAGTTATTTGTGAAATTCATCCGTCAAAGTCGCGACGGGCCCTGGGAGCCTTTGCCTCAGCCTCGCAGCTTCAGGTTCAGTACAACGAAAACCCAAAACCAAAACCCAAACCCAGCCCAGACATTGGGTCTTTGGCGTAAAACTTGAAAAGCGTTCCTTTCATGGCTTTTGCCCATTGTCTTGAACCTGGCTACTGGTCATGCATAGCTCCTCCTGCTGCTGCTGCCGCTGCTGCTGCTGCTCCTGTCCCTGCTGCATTCCTGCGCACCGTCCGCTTGGAATGATGAACGATGTGTCGCTGATGACCTGATCAAAGTGGAGCATCTGCACGCATATCGATTGCAGAGCACTGGACCAAAGCTCAGTTCGGTTCAGAGCTGTAGTGCTGTTGTGGTGTAGCATCCTCCTCTGGTCTGTTGCAATGTTTAAGGACATGACATTTTTTGTCGTACCGTTTGCTAAAATAACTTTGTTAAGATTTTTGCAACTCGCTTTGGGGCCTGGCCGCTGCTCACTGCCCGAGGAGGGCTCGGGCTCTGCCGCTTCTCACAAAACAACAAAACAAAACGAAACGAAAATCCCGAAAAAACAACAAGGGACAAATTTGATGTGGCAGGGAGTCGAAATCGGAATCGGACTGGGACTGGGACTCTGGCTATGGCTCTCTCTCTCTTTTTCCTGAATTGCATTTTCAATGAGGCACCATAAATCTTGACCAGTCTGAGGGGGCAGGGCAGGGCAGGGCAGGGCAGGGCAGGCAGCCCCGCAGTGGCAGTAGTCGTCGCTGTCTCTCTGACCGATATGACAAATGTATTTTATGAACTGTCAAAATAGGTGTTGAAAATGAATTAATTTGCTCTGCTCTCACTCAGCGGCTCAGCTAAGACTTCGTCTTCGTGTTCGACT
The DNA here is from genome assembly GCA_009664405.1 of Drosophila bifasciata. Classification (NCBI taxonomy): domain Eukaryota; kingdom Metazoa; phylum Arthropoda; class Insecta; order Diptera; family Drosophilidae; genus Drosophila; species Drosophila bifasciata. Next base: position 8,313,836 of record CM019043.1, on the reverse strand, counting down.
GTGACTCTGACTCTGACTGACATTTGGCGGCGAACATCAGACTCGTAATGCGTAAGGTCGTCTGACATTTGTAACAGAGTTTTGGCTCCTTGGATAGAGGGGAGTGGAGAGGTCGCTGCAGTGCCAGACAAACGGGGGCATGTCTCACACATTTCAGCTGCTGCTGCTGCTGCGCCTGCGCCTCTGTCAAGCTTCGAAATCCGAAATGGGAAATCCGAAACGGGCAATTACGCGAAACTGGGTTTTATTTCCCTACCTCATAGCGCTCTGACTCTGCTAATTTAATCAGGCTGGGGGCGTGCCACGTGAGGCACGTGACAAGCGAGCGTTTGATCTACCCAACATGAGAAATGCAGCTGCTGCTGCCATTGAGCCGTGTAGTAGCTCTCTATAATGCAGATCTAATCGAGGGGGACACTCTCACCCAAAAAGGGTCTTCAATTGGTCAGAAGGAGGGGTAGGAGGCTTTCCATTTCCGTTGAATATTTTTTATAGTCATCTTTAAGCGAATATGGAAATATTCGTACTTGGAAGTTCCCAAGCAATTGTTCACCCTACCCCACCCCACCACATTTCCTGCTTCGTCCGATCCATCTGAATCTGAATTCCACCAATAAGTCAGATAATTCAGAATTTTATTGCTACCCCATTCGAGGTGACTGACAGAGAGATCTACGAGTACTCAAAACACGAACGAGTATGAATGCAACTGAATGCTGAATACTCGCCAAATGTTTATTCTATGAAATCGAATGTTTTATTTATTTCTGGGCTGACATTAGAGGGGGAGAGAGATCCATAGTATGTGTCTGCTGACCAGGGCAGCATATGATTATCGGGGAATCGACATCGACTGGCCTGGCCTCTTGACGTTTTCATAAATACATAAATAAATGTTAAGAAGCTCCCGCCCGGCTCAAGTGCAACCAGTCGAGGCTTTCCCAAGCAGGCCAGCCTCTGGCCCCTGGCCCGTGGCGTGAAACGCGTTTTCTGTTCCTTTTCCAGTCCGCCGTTGGAGTCGCCTCATGTTTAATGCGAATGTGAGCGGTGAGCGGATCAAGAGCAGGGCAGGGCAGAGCAGAGCAGAGCATTGCAGTGTGAATGTGTTGGCCGCGACACCTAACACAAGTCGAATGCTGGACCCCAGCTCCAGTTACAGTTGCAGTTCCAGCTCCAGTTCCAGCGTCGTCTCCTGCCTGGGCTGGGACTTATGCAACACACTCTCTGGGGACATTGTAGCATACGCAATAAACACATTAACGTGTTATTTAGTTGTCAACATGGCCAGGAAGCTGCCTTTGGCTGGCTTTGATTCGAACCGCGCGATAGCCGCCATACTATAGAAGGCAAAAACCGCGACCAACTTCGCAGACGACTCTTCCATTCCATCAGATCAGATCCGATGCTATGTTAAATTAACTAAATCTTTAGCGTGGATGCTGGAACCAGCATGGAAATGCTCGGGATAAATATGAAATTCTCTCTCGCCAATTGTGGGGGTGATTTCGCCCCCACCATCCCGCTCTCGCTCAGACAAAAGAACCCGAAGAGCCCCAAACAAAACGGAGGGTTGTGCCCGCAAAACAATGCCCCAAGTCGGGACAGAGTAGTTCCCAGGCAAAACTGTGAAAGTGCCGCATCATCCGACTGGCTTGAGATCTGTTGAGCTGCGGTGCTTCGGTGCTGCGGTGCGTTTCGGTTCTGGACCCTGAGCTCTGAGGGGGATATGTCATAAATTGATTGACCCAAGTGCTGGCTGCCCCTCAGTCCAGGGGGCAGAGAATTGTCTCCGACTGCTGCTGCTGATGGTGCTGCTCCTCTGATGCTCTGCTGCTTTCGTTGTCGTTCACAAAACTGATTTATGATTATTTCGCAGACAATTAAGACAAATAAAACGCAGCAACAAGCCAAATTCAATTAAATCCATTAACAGAGTAGAAGCTCACTCTGGGTGTCTCTCCCCCTCTCTCTCTCACACTCTTTCGCTTCTCTTCATTTTTGTCTCTCATTGTGTTGCCTTTTGGATTCTGTTGTGGATCCCACACTCTATATAGAAAGACAAGCCGCCACTGGACTGGACTCTGGGGATCAAAAGAAAGAAAGCGTTTCCATAAGGGGTCTTTACTTCTCTACCCTCTCTTTCTCATAATCTCTCTCACTCTCTCTCTCTCTTGAACGCACCACTACAAGAACAACAACAACAACAGTAACGAAAGAGAACAGCTTGACCTCTGGAGGTCAATTAAATTGACTCGATTTGCGGACAACTGCCGAGCGGCGCTGAAACAATTCGATTACCACAAACAACAACAGGGGGTAGGCAACAACAACAACAACAACCAAGCAACAATAACCACAAAACAACCAAGCAACAACTTTTGCTGACGACATTCATTTTGAAAGTGTTTGGACTAATCAAGATGTGGCTCATGCAAACGAGTTGAACCTAAGGTCACATACTGGCACACACACACACAGCAGTCAGCAGGCAACAAGAAGTAGTGCCCCATGTCCAGTGTGCCCCAAATTGTTGACAAATCAAAGTGTTTGGCTGAACGTGAATGGATATCGTCGCGGTCTGATGGGGCATTGTGGTTAGGGGGGGCAGGTTTCAGATGGCGACCCAGGGGGTTGATCTCAAACAATCAAAGCACTTTAACCACTTTATTAGCCCTGGCAATGGGTTGAGAGTATGGAGCGGAGTAGAACCTGGAAATTTACGGATATACTTGAATTAAATATACATACTATATGTATGTAGTTCGAGGTTGGATGATTCTTCAGTTAAGGAACTGCATGAAAACTAATCAAACTTCCACAAATATTCAGAGTTTTCCAATGGCATTGGGACATAACTTTCAGTGTTTTCTGACAACCGCAAATGCTATCAATGACAGTTTACATCAACGCCGGAACCCAAATGACCTCCGACCCACAAAAACCACAAATGTTTGCGCCAAACAATAATGAGCAAATCCAATGCATGCCATTATATTATCCCCCCCTCTGCTCTGCTCTGCTCTCTCCTCTCCTGGCCACTCTCACTATAAAGAACAGGAAGGAAATAACGTTTGCCATGCGATGCCAATGAATGTGTTTGGGATTGGGAAAACTTTTTGCATTTGGCAGTCCATCAGAGAGAGGGGGAAAAATCGAAAATAAAACCAACCAAAGTGAGCAGCGGCGAGAGCAAATTAAACTACGTGATACGAGTACGAGTATCATTAAAAATGCAGCCGCAACAATTTCAACGGGTAGCAGCACCAGCACCGTGCACCACTCGTAAATAAAAAGGTGTCGCCAACTGTCAATCAACGGACAACGGTGAACGGTGAGCGAAGAGAGCGGAGAGCACTCCAGTGGCGAGGATGAGGTGTGAGGTGAGCCGTGGTGCCCCCTGCTGAGGCAAACACTAAACACAGATCGGATAATACGAGTACAAATGGATGGAATGGAATGGATTGGGTTTTTGGGCTTAGAGCACTGCGACCACGCCCACAGACGAATGGATCTTCCATTCTGCCGCTCTTTTGTTCGGAGCATGTGCACTTTTTCGCTTACGGATTATCGATGTCGCACTTCTGGTGCTCTTAATAGATCAATTTTCAATCAATATTCGTTGGCACAGCGGGGCACAGTCGAGGTCGAGGGCCTGCTCTCTAATGCACTCAGGGGCACAGGGGGCTCCCTGCAAGCTGCAAGTCTCCCACAGAGAGGCAAAGATAGTAGTGAGAATCTGATGCTCTATCTAATTGCAGTTGGAAGAAGCTGAGACATAGTTTGCTGAGGAAATCGATTAAGAAAACCCACTGGGTCTGGGTTTGGGTTTGGTCAGCCACCAAGATACATCGATAGAGAGAGAGAGGGAGAGTAGAGCAGAACCAGTTCAAGTCGCAGTCGCAGTCCCCAGTAAAATCCATTCATTCAACACAGTGGTCGTTGCTGTTGGTCTTTTTTTGTTGTATTTTATTATTATTACTACAATCTATTGATGGGGATCGGGGATCGGCAATCGGCGGTGATGGGGTGTTCGAGTGATCGCAGCGGCAACCTGTTGCTCCGATCGCATTTTGTAATTTAATGCTCGGCTTCTGGTTAATTGCCACTTTCATTGTTCAGCGGACGTTTGAGTTGTCCGAGCCACACAGAGTACCCATTGATCCAGCGAAGATTAACCCACGAGTGGGCCCCCAGATGTGTGAATGGTTTGAGCTTTAGCTTTTGCTTTTGCTTTGGTTTAGTTTTGATTAATTTCCCCCGAACTAGACCCCGCTGTGAGCTTTAGCCACGCATCTCCATTGGGTTAGCTTCTGCCGACACCTCAGAGTTTGTGGGAGATCAGAGATCAGCGATCGAGATCGAGTGCGGTGTTGCCTAATCGCATTCACAACGCTCTCTTCTGGACTTCCAGGAAATACGACCGACCGACTACTAATAGGATTTTGTTCAAGCTTTTGTTTGTTCGAGTCTGTGGAACCCTCCCATGTACCTCCAATCTTTCAGATGGAACAGTTGTGCAGCATCTACTCCTGCAGCTGCCTGCCACATGTAGTAGCTACAACTGCAAACTGATTGTAACAGAGAGAGGGATGGAGAGAGAGAGAGAGAGAGTTGACAAATCCGAACAGTTGATCGAGTTGGGGCGGGCGAGGCAGCGTTGGCGGCAGGGTTCCGCTACAACGGAACGGGGTAAGGACCCTTGATCTCGGCCAGTGAACAAAAGGCCGCACTCGAGGGCGCAACAAATGTGGCAGTGGCAAGGCAAGGGCGCCTGGGCATTCCAGGGCATTGTTTCAGCTGGCTTCCGGGTGAAGCAGCCACCAGCGTGCTACAACTGGCGGCAATTCAAATTGGATTCTTAAGACGGCGACACAGGAATCGTGCACCGTCGAGCTGGGCTGGGCGGAACTTGCCACTCGCTGCTCAGGCTGCTCCCCCGGCTACTCCTCTCGGGCGTCCGCTCCAGCAAAATCCGCTCACCTTTCGCTAGCCTAGCCGTTTGTGCGCCGCATTGTGTAATCCAAAACGCGCCGGAAATCAGCTCGAAAAAAAAAAATAAAACTCGAGAAGAAAGCAGCGGCAGCAACAACAACAGAAATTGTATTTTTGGTTCACGCCCATTCGAACGTTTTTTAACAAAACACCAAAACACATACAAAAAATAAAATAAAAAGAGAGGAAAGGAACGACAGAGAGTGAGAGAGAGAGAGGGGTAGGGGGAGAAATAAAACAATTGCATAAAAAACAGCGAAAGGTGCAGCTATAGAGAGGTATAGTATTTGTATGTGTGTATCTGCAAGATACATACACACACACATGCGCAGCAGCAGCGGCTGCGTAACTCTAGAAGGGAGCCCCGTCCGACCTTTTGTCCTTTTATCCTGTCCCAGCAGCCACGCCACCCTTAGATGAATTTCAATCTTCGGGCGATGCCCAGATACAGATACAGATATTCAGATTGTCACAGCCCCAGGGCATATACTTATCTCAAAATATGTATGCTCAATGTGTGAGCGAATGTCTGTCAATTGTTTGCTTTCGGCTCACTAGCGTGTCGGATCAGTCAATTACGCAATTAGAGCGGGCATTATGGTCGCAGAGTAACTAATTTCTGGGCAGGCACAGTCACAGGCACAGGCACAGGCACCTTCCCCGACCCAGACACAGACCCACGGCCAGACACACGATGATCTACCTCTCTCTCTGCGCTCTGCGCTCTCTCTCTCTCTTTCTCCTTCCCGGGTATTGGAGCATTTCACTTTCAAGGTCACCAGACAGTCTATAATTTACTTTTTTTTTCTCCTCTGTGGCCTGGTGTTTGAGTGGCTTTAAGTGTGTGTGTGTGTGTGTGTGTGTGTGTGTGTGTGTGTGTGTGTGTGTGTGTGTGGTGTCCCGTTCGCCCATTTGGCAAACATTAAATTATCATGTTGCTGTTGTTGGCTCACATTTTGTTGTTGTTTTGTTTTTTTGGGCCAATTTGCAATTATGTTGTTGCTGCTTCTCTATATTATTATTATTATTATTTTCAACAGACTGAAAAGTCAGAGCTTGTTGTCGGAAATTTCGTATACTCATACCATAATCGTGCAATGTCGAAAAAGCCCAAAGATCGAAGACTGAACCGAACCCCGAAGACCCGCACACAAAGTGATTGACTTCTGATTGACTTGCTGAAATGCGGAACAGGTTGGACCTGGAGATGAAGATGAAGTGGCATGGAGTCAGGCACTGGCCCTGCTATCCATTGGCTTGTACACACATGGAAGTACATAAATACATACATATACATATATGTACATATATGTGTCTGTAAAGAGAGAAGAATCGCTGAAGAGACCTTAACCTTGTAATTAGCTCAACACTTGTCCGACAATTTCTATTGCAATTAACCTCATGCATAGGGATATTTATGAGTTGGAAAATATGTATAATTATGCTAGAGCAAAAAAGTGGGTTGTGGGAATATCAATAAAAAATAAGTTAAGCTATTGATTTACACTCTCAATTGATTAACTTTCCCAAGAAATAACTAATCCTGTATGGTAGGAGTAGCTTCAAGTTTTATATGTGTAAATATTGATCTATAAAACACTGAAATTCTCAAATGAATAGCAAAGGATTGTACAAGTCTATCCATGGTTTGGAACAACTCCAGGTAGGATATATTTTCTCTCGTAACAATGTAAGCAAATCGCGCTAGATACGCACTGGAGTCGCATCTGTTGGATGCTTTTAAATTCTTAAATGTGGAAAGCTGTTGCTGTATTGCTGTGAATCTGTGGGGCTGCCGCCCAAATTGAAATCAAGTCACGTATTTGATTAAACATGGCGACCGGCCATGTTAGACGCTGAAAATTTGCTACCCGGCTAACGAGACGAGGCGACAGTTGCAGGAGCTGCTGACTCTGTGCGAGTCCACGTCCACTCGACTCACCATCGCATCCGCTTCGAGAGCTGAGCCGAGGTGAGCTGACGAGACCATCAATGGCCTAATTGCACTTATTATAGCCATGGACCCCAAGCCGACTCCAACTGGGAGTGGGACTGGAACGGGGCGGCTAAGAAGTCATTATGAAATTTCTCATCACACTTTCAGAGGTGGCGAGCCAATGGGGCTGCAGCGCCCCATTCAGCTTTGTTCGCTCGATTTTTTCGCTCGATTTTTAAATTGAAATTTGAAAATTAATTGAAAATTTCATGGCAACTAATTTGAAATAGTTCAAAAGCTTTGTATAGCCACAAGATTAGCTTCTGGGCTGGGAGTTTTTGTGTAGGCCTCAGTCAGCTCCCAGACCAGACCAGACCAGACCCAGTTCCAGTCGCAGTTCCATCAGAGCAAAGCTTATCCAAGTTGCATAGTTTCAGTTGTCTTTGCCCCTCTTCTTATCTTTCCCTCCCCTTCTTTGCTTGGGTTTTCTTTTGCCTGACTTTTCCCCTCTCTTCCCTGCGGCTGCTTCTGCTGCATTTCAACCGCACCGCACCGCACAGCAACGGAGTAGCAAAATAAGTTGTATGCGGTTTTACCGCTCTCTCTCTCTCTCTCTTTCTCTCTGTGTCTCCCTCTCTGTTGCTCTTGGATTATTTTGGGCTTTTGGCTTGGGTGGTGATGGTGGTGGTGGTGGTGGTGGCACGCAAAACAACACCAACTACAATGACGGCTTCGTGCCACAAAAGCCATAGCCACAAGCATTCGGCATCGGCCATAATGCGAAATGTTGCGATACGTGCCTACACATATGTATGTGTATGTATGCATGTAAGTCGCTATACATAAATATACATATGCACATACAGCTTGTGTACATACTTGTGCATACTTACATACATACATATGTATATTCCATACTTTTAGTTTTTTCTTACTTACATTGATAGTTACATATATACATACATACTTATATATTTATGTCTTTTCTGCACGCGTACTACACGCAATATGGCGTCGCCTCGCCGCACACACATACACACTCAACAGCAACAGCAGCACCTACAAACATACATACATATGTACAAGAGAGAGAGAGAGAGAGAGAGAGATGAAGAAGGAAAGCAACAGCACGGCAGCAGCAGCAGCAGCTTTAAGCGAAGAAAACGAAAGAAAGAAGCTGCAGACAGAAGAAGATGGCAAGCACCAGCGACACACACGCAGTATATGATTGTTGTTGGGGAGGGGATGAACAAGAAGGAGAAGAAAAAGAAAAAGAGGAAGCCAAAGAAGAGCAAGAGAAGATGCAGCAATGTTTTCGTTGGAATTTTTCGTTGCTTGCATTTTTTTGTTTGTTGTTATTTCTGTTGCGGTGCCCTGCACTTTTTCTTCTTCCTCTTCTTCTTCCTCTTTTTGTTGCATTTTTATTTTTAGTTTGTTGTTGTTGTTTTGCGGTTTAACGTTTTGTAATCATTCAGTATTGTTTTTCTTGCTTTTCTTACAATTTCTTGTACTACTTCTTGGGCATTTTGTTGCTAGCATTAAATATGCAAATTCTTTATCAAGAAAATATGTAAATAGTTTCGTAGAGGGAGTTGAGATGGTATAGGGTCTCAGAATATTAAGTATACGCACCAACGCATAAGTTTAGGGATACATTAAGTATACGCCAAAGTTCTGTCTATGCTTAAGAAACTATTTAGAAATGGTTTTAGAAAACGTTTTTAAGAGATTTATTATGTTGATATTAGGCAATCAGAAATAACGCTCTCTTGGACATCGATAATTATAAATTATACTATAATCAATAGCAGAATAAGTATAACAGACATGTTGAAGATGAAGTCCAGAAAGATGGATTTAATTTATATTTATTGAATCGATTGGCAGTGCGTATCAGTAACAACACAAATAGTTCAATAGAAAATCAATATTTTAGGAGTTTTGGTTCAGGCTTAACTCATGATTACCTCATTCAGTTAACTGTAGTATAAACTTATATACTCGAATATCCTGCAACCCATCTAGTGTCTGTGTCAGGCAATGGATTATGGACATTTGAATCTTTTAAAGTATATAATCAACGCTGGGCTGTCTTGGAGCTCGTACACCGTCTCTAATCGGCAATGCCATGCCATGTCCGATGCCGCATGCGGCACACACCCCACTCACACATGACCCAACTATTAAGCCAATCGTAGGCTGGCCATCAACGTGTCACTCCCACTTCCATTGCCATTTCTACTCTCAGTCCTAGAGCTTGTCCCAGTCCTAGTCCCAACATTGGGAAGTTTGCGACGATGAGCGTATTGATGCCGCTCTCTGATTCGGATTCAGATACAGATTCCGACTGTGACTGTGATTCTGATTCCGATTCTGATTCCGTTTGCTGATGGAATGCCATGTTAGATGACGGCAAACATGCCGCTCCATGGCAAGAGTCGGGGGCCAGGCCGACTTAATTGTATATTTGCATAGGCGCACAGCAGAAAAACACAGAAAATACACACACACACACACACACACACACACACATAGATGCATATATGTTCATATATATATGTATGTACAGACACACACTCTGTAAGTAGAACACGACTGTAAAAAAAGGCCATGCAACCATCAAGAGCGCAACGGGTAGCGACGTTGAGGCGCCTGCCTCTTGCAGAATGGGAGATTTCGAGGGTGTGGCCGCGCCATGGAGCAAGCGATGGGGGGAGTAGAGAGCTACACGAGAGCCAGTAGGGGGATACCAATTTGCATGCAGAGGTAGAAACTGCAACGAATGCAACTGCCAAAGAAATATGCCACCTATTCCTCTTTTTTTTCTCCACTTTTCTCTCTTCTCTTTTTGTGTTGCTCTCCTTTGGCTGTCGTCTTGTTGGCGCAGCAGAGGGATGGTGAGGGAGGGGGGTAACTGCAGTCAGCGGCAGCAGAAAACCAATACGAATCCAATTTATCCAACCAGCCATACATACATATATCCATCAATCCCGCCGTGCATCTATCAATACATCAAGCAAAGCATTCCACCAATCCATTCATTTCCATAGAAATGTGCGAAGATTATATGTTTCGTCAAACGCGAAATTGCTCACGAATATGCCGGGGCGAGTGTGCCCCAAACCCTCCCCCAAGACCCCACCCCACCCCCAACTGCATCTCCCTCCCCTTCATGCAATGGCTTGGGTGCCAGAGTTTGCACTGTTTCTCTTGTTGTTTCCCTCGTCTTTTTTTTTTTTTTCTGTGTTGTTTGCCCGAAACAGTTGAAGCAGCTTTTGAGGCTGTGCACAGACCCCGACGCATCCGCCCGCTTACCTCTTTTGGCTGCCATTGTTGTTGGTGCAACTAAAACAGGGCGTATGAGTATTTCCCTCTGCTGCTCGCGGAAGGGTGTTCGGGGCTTGGTCTTAGGTTTGGTGTTGGGTTTTGGCTCCAACTCCAGCTCCGGCGCTTTGCTACTTTTCTACCCATACTCCCGGACTATTTAAAGGTGTCTGGTCTGCCTTTGGAGTCGCACAGTCAAGTTGTGAAAGCTTCTGGTGGTGCATCATTTGCATTTTTATTCCCGTGATACCCTCAAAAAAGGGGCACTTTTAGTTGATGTTGGTAACATACAGAGAACAGGAAGCCTCGACACACTAAAATAATATCTTATGCTACGAATAACATTCATCTGATCAATGGTTTCCATTTCATTTATTGGCTAGCTTTGGGACCTCTTATTCTCCTTGGTTCAGTCGATTTGCCAGACAAACAAATTATACAATATCATATTGGTATGCTTTTGCTGTGTACCATTCAATTAGACTTAAATATTAAACAAAAACAAGTCCTAAATTAAGTATATCTGAAGTCTAGGAGCAGGAGTCAAGTCACAGGAGCTTTTGTTAATATTTTATGTCAATTTGCGAGTATTTTTCAAATTGCAGACACATTCTGCTGAAATTCTCATATTCCAGGTGAGTGTATCTCTCTCCCTCTCTCTCTCTCTCTCTCTCTCTCTAGAGAATATATGTATGTGGATAGGGTACTTTGCATACCTTCGTGGCCATTGTTGTGCCCTCCTGGATATCCGCTTCCATCCACCTTCCATCTTATCCACCTCGTCTCTGGCAATCCAATGTGCGATGATTGCTCCCTTTGGATGTTACGACCTTTCCTCGTCACTTTGTTTTCAAATGTTGTTCCCTCTCTCTCTGCAAGCAGTTAGTTTTTCCTACGATTGCTACTCTTACTCTGGCTTTCCCTCATTGTGTGGTCCCACCCATTGTGTGGATTTTCTTCACTTTTTTGCCACATTTTTGTTGCAGTTGCAAATTCTATTTCTCTCCTTCCCTGGGGGTCTTAGTTATGGGTTTCGTTGTTGTTTTCAGCACAACAATTATTCCTTAACTGCACTTTAGCAGCACAAAATGTCGAACCAAAGGCCCACTGAATGTTCATTATAAAATTCCATCAGCATTTACTTCTTTACTTCACTTCACCTGCACCTGCTCCCTCTGCTTCATCCATTTTCTCCATCGTTTTTCCATATGAAGAGAATCGTTCAATAGAGATGAAAAGAGACAGCGTTAGTAGAAGGGAAACACAGTGAGAGAGAGTGAGAGAGAGAAAGTATGCAAAGAATAGAAAAATTTATGACTGTAGCGGAGGGCATTACGTGTCTGTCAAACATTTCCGCCAGAGGTTCCCTGCTCCATGATGTTCGCCATCACGGAATACGAAAACAAACTAAACACCGCACACAAAAAAAAAAAAAAAAAAAAATGAAAATGAAAACTACAAGAAATCCGAATAATAATATCTCGTAAACCGACTTCAGGATACCCCCTAATCAGATCTACTTATTCAATGAAAATATTTCTCCCTTCAAGACCCATCAGACCTATCCAACACGACAACAATATACCCCTCTTATACGAATATATCTCGATTACCGGGTATCGAAAGTATTATGGAAAAAATCCAAAAAAAAAAATTTCTTATCTCGAGCGCGCACACACAAGAAAAAGGAGTGCAAAACTCCGGGCCCCCAAAACGTGGCCAACATCATCATCAGATGGCCAACGGAGGGGGTGCAGTGCTGCAGAGGTGCTGACTTGCAGAAGGGGGGGGTTAAGCCACCATGGCCGCCATCATCGCCCCGCACGAAGCATTCGCGACTCACGTCCAATGCGCGCCGCGTTCGTTCTGATTCGTTTCGCTTTTTGCATGACTTGAGATCATAAAAAAAGAATTCATATTTTTTTCAGCATATTTTTGTTGTTTTTTTGTTTTTGTTCATTTTTTCCTTTCTGTTTTTCAGCTTTTGTCGGCTGCGTATGGGCCAAGACTGTGTGTGTGTGTGCGAGAGAGTAGGAAGCCAAGTTTTGCGGGCGTTTTTTCAGAGCTGAGCTGGTCATAATATTTAACATGCGGTCCCTGCTGCTCCCTCTTGGGGTTGCTTTTCATTAGGCTTCTCCTCCATATTCCATATTCCATATACGCCTCGAAGTGCTGATGGCTATGCGCCATATTGGCCCGGTCGGAAGGCAACACATGAACGTTGGTCAGAGGGGGGTAGGGCCAGGGACATCCACCATCTTGCTTTGCCTCATTTGGTTCGTTATTGCTCATTTCTTTCCTTGCGCTGCCAGATTAATGGGTGCGATAAGGTCGCAGGCTGGTAGGTGTAACCCAAGCCTCAGACCCGAACCCGAACCCAAACACAGACGCCAAGAGGGCTCCAAGCCCAAGCTCCAGCTATCCTCCAATATGGTAGCAGCCTTCCGCACATCAGGGCCCGCATTTTCGAGTTTGGCTTTCCTTTGGCCACCTTGGAATGCCGTTTTTGGCCAAAATGAAGCCAAAGGGCACCCCGACTCCGAGACTCCGACTCAGTCCCTGACTTTGGCAGTCTTATCTGCCAAGGCAGATCTACAGCCAATCCCGACCAATTCCATGACTCACCGCAAGGAGAGGAGCACAAATTTGGGCTTTGCTTTGCTGCTGATGCCAGATAAAAACTTCTGCGCAATGAAAACTTTCTGTATTTGGTCATCCTAAAGCCTTCCCTTCCTTGGGAATGGCAGCAGATATTTGTGGTTCTCTCGCGAAGAAAATGTTGCTGTAAGACATTGAGGAATGAGGCTGTAAAAGTTACGAAGAAATCGATCAAACTGGAGTCTAAAAAGTTCTCTTCATTTGTCAATGAACTTTAGCAATGATTAGCTTATACTTCTCCGCAGTTAAGAGATTCTTTAAGCACATAGAATATCCCTGTATCTGAAACCCAATGGAACTTCCATTTACTTGTTATTTTGGGTGAAACGATTATCTTCTTTCACCTCGGTATGATCTGTTGTGTGCCCCTCAATGAAATACGCAAGTTGAACCCGCCAAAACCTTCTTTTCAGCCGCATGTTGACCTCGCAGAGAACTCTTCACAAGTGTGACCTAGTACCCGGCCTGCGTCAATGGTTTGCCGTGTGAAAGTCAAGCCACATTTTGTTTGCACAGCTGAACCGATCTTCGCGTGGAAGTGGAGGTGGCAGATCTTCCCCGCATATAAGCGACAGCTCCGGCACTTGCCGATCATTTAATTGCCGTAGCCATGAGGTGCCTTCGATCTGGAAATCTTTTTCTTATCACTTGCCTGCAGCTGCTACTCCTATGGCGGGTGAGCAGCCAGCGCATTCAGCCCCGCATCGTGGGAGGCACGACCACCTCCCAGTCGGCGGTGGGTGGCTATGTGGTTAACCTGCGCTACGATGGAACCTTCTACTGCGGCGGCTCCTTGGTGAGTGCGGTGTACGTGGTGACGGCGGCCCACTGCGTCAGTGGCTACCAGGCGAGCCGCATGACCGTCCAGGGCGGAGTGAGCAAGCTCTCCCAGACGGGTGTAGTACGACGCGTGGCCAGGACCTATGTGCCCGGCACCTACAGCAGCTCGCGGCTGAATATGGACGTGGCCGTGATCCGGCTGCAGAGCTCCATGACAGGCAGCAATATCGCGACCATCCCACTGTGCTCGGTGCAGTGGAGTCCCGGCGACTACATGCGGGTCTCTGGCTGGGGTGTTACACAATCGAGTGGCAGCCAGCCCTCCAACCAGCTTCGCACCGTACAGATCCAGCTCATTCGGAAGACTGTCTGCCAGCGGGCGTACCAGTACCAGGACACACTGTACGCCTCCACTTTCTGCGCCCGATCCTCCGGCAGGGACAGCTGCACAGGCGACTCGGGGGGAGGGGTTATCTACAAGAATCAGCTCTGTGGCATCGTCTCCTGGGGCCAGGGCTGCGCCAATGCCAACTATCCTGGCGTCTACACGAGCATCCATCGGGCGCGCAGCTTCATCGTCGGCGCCATGAACAAGTGAGCCCTCAACTGGGACGGAAGTTGTTACTGCTATTAATAGTTGGTTAAAATATTAATTAAAAATCGTTAAGGTAAAGTGTGCACGCGTTGACTTGGATGCTGATGGTCAGGAAACCCTTCTTGGCCGGCCCCAAACCGGATGAGCGATGGGCGAATGAAGATATCAGCAGGCCAGGTTGCATACGAGTATCTGCTTTGTGGCCAGGCCGCATGTAAATAGCTGCACAGTGGATGCAGGGTTGTAGAATAGTGGAAGACGAGTAGATCATTGCTAGATAGCTGGATTTGCCTAACACAGCATACCTAAGCCACAGGCAGGCTTAGATGTAAGGCAACAGAAAGGAAGATTCAAATAGGATGCCCGAAAAGATAGCTAGCTAGATATAGGAGTATATATAGAGATCATAGGGAGACTGTATATTGTTTAAATGGCAGGAATTCTCATCACTTGCCTTGCACCACAGTACCACGCCAAGCCTTTCTGCATCACTCCAAGGGCTCTGCCACCAATCCAGCGATCCACCGATGAGTGGCCACTTCCGTTTGTTGACTTTGTTTGTCGCGCGCTAATTTAAAGTCTATTGCTACCTACAGCTACCTTGATTTGCATTGATTAGGTTCTTGCAAGGCTGCCGCCTGTTCCTGTGCCCACAGCGGAAGGAAGCTGCTGGAGGGCCACCACTGTGTGGCACGGGTCACGGGCCTGGCCGAGAGTAAACTTTCATATCCCGTCAATCGATTGCCACTAATTTCAGATAAATTAAGTGCAGTTAAAGCGCCACTTAACACGTGCTCCAGCTGCGGCTGGTCAACGATCTGGCGACAATGAAACGGACCACAGCGGACCACAGATCGCTGCTCATTTGTATAATTGACAGGCCACGGCAATCACAAAGCGGTCTGGTCTCGATCCGCTCATCGGAATGAGCCTATTTAGGTTCAAATTGCAATTAATAAGTTTGCATTATGGCGATTTCCATACGCGGCCACCGGATGGGGGACCGCAAGTGATCCGCAAGTGCGACCAATCATTGAGAGATTTGTGGTGCAATTTCTAAAGCATTTCTTGCAACTTATTAGCTCTACTTAATGGAGAACGGAATATATTAAGCCAATTGCTGCTACATGCAGCAATACATCTGATAGAAATTAAACACTTGACTGTCATTCACTTCAATTTGTGGCGAGTACAAGTACACCACTCCACTCATATGATCAATCAATCGTGCATTGATTCACGGAACTGGACACCAAAATAAAGTGCTAATTGATGGAAAACTTTGACCAATTTACAGCCAAAAGCTTTTCCAAACAGACGGACAGACAGACAGAGACACGGCGTCGGGCAATTGACAGCCACAAATACACAAATTAGCCAAAGTATGAATAGCTGGGAATAGGTATGAATGGGCTTGAATGGGCTTGAATAGGTGGAAACGAGGCGGCAGGTTCCACTGATTCCGCTAATCAGCTGCCTAAATTATTATTATTAAACTCGCTCGTTCGGGCTGGCCAATTATTATTCTGACAGTTTCTGCTGCCAATGCCGCAGAAGATTGAATAAAAACTTCTGCCGTTGTCGATGGACAATTGAATTGCAATTACTCGTAGTTCCTGCGGGTAGGAGGGGGCGTTGCAGTGGCGGAGGTGGAGGCATATAGGAGTAGACAGGTGCTGAGGTTGCTTATTAGTTTATTACATCAACAACAAATCTGAACGAACGCTAATTAAGACACAAATAATCGAACGTGCCAACACTGAAAGCCAATAATAAGCCATATTGTCTGGCCAAGAGGGTTGACACACACCACCCACGGGGGGTAGTTGTAGTTACGTTAGCTCTTGGTGGTGTTGGTTATGGCCGCAAGGGTGAGGGGGTTAGTTGGTAGTAGCGGTTGCTAATGGGCGGCCGAGGCGACGGCAGCCCAATAAAGTTGTCGAGGCCAAAGGGCTGCCTACCGTGCCACTCAACGGAAAACTATGCAAATGTCTGGGGGGTTCAATCAGTGATGGTGGATGGGCCTGAAATAAGCCAGAGCTGCCTATATTTCGGCTTGGATTGCGGCAGTTGAGGAACTCATTTGATGGTATAAATATATCATGAAAAGGACCTTAAGTGAAACTCCAAAAACGCTTAAAAATCCAAGTCGAAGTTGCAATCATTCCTTGATTAGAAAACAAAAATTTATATTCAAATATTCCAATATTATTTGGGAAACTTTTATCTTAAGAAGAAGCTTAAGAATTAGTTAAAATTTCTTTAGCTTTCCTTGTTTTTCTTTCTTATTTTTCTTTGAGTAAATCTAGCCTTTTTTTCGCCTGTCTCCTTCGCTGGCTGCCAGCTCTGTTGTACAAAGTATCCCCTCTTTTTGGGACCTTTTTTGGGTTAGCGTGAGAAACCCGTCTGTGGTGACCGTGGAACGAGTACAATGGATTGGAGGTCCACTCCACTGTGGACTGCCACCCACGGGCTGCGGTATTTGAACGACACGCCCAAATCGTCCAACTTGCATTGGCAAAGGGCAAACTGAAAACATGGAAAACAGTTCAGGGGAAACGTTCGGTCGAATGGGTGGGCAGGAGGACAACTCTGGCTCTGGCTCTGGCTCTGGCTCCGGCTCTAACCCTTAGAGGAAAAACCAACCACCGCGCAGCGAGTGAGCGACCGCAGCCCGCAACCTGTAAAAAGTAAACAGCAGTAGAGGTAGAGGGAGTGAGAGTGGGAGTAGAAGGTGGGGAGGTAGTGGTGGATATTCCTATAGGTGTGTGCGACTGTACATCTATGTTTGTGTGTGTGTGTGTCTGTGGTTGTGGCTGTGGCAATGGCGCGCAATGGCATGAAAATGTAACCGCAACAGAAGCGGTAAAGAAATGAATAGGTAAAGGGAAGGGGAACAGGCCATGCAGGAACAGGCGTAGTCCGCCTGTCCGGTCTGTCTTCTCTACTACCCCCCTGTGTAGGTGTCTAGGCATAATATATATGTACGTACACATAACGGTTATAACAAAAAGTACATTTTCTAGACAGAGAGGCAGATATTGAGTGGGAGAGAGAGACACACAGAGAGAGAGAGAGAGAGAGAGAGGAGTTGCCCATTGAATCTTTTGACGTTCTTTGGGGACCGCCGCCAGAGCGGAAGTGAATGGCACATTATGTTGCCGCTGCTTGACATGCTCCTGTCGCTATACTCTGCCAAAGGATATTATGATTTCAACAACTACTAGATGGTACTTGCAACTCCGAAAAAGGAACATACATACATATGTACAGCTAACATTGGCACATTCGTACACGATTTACATATGAGCTGAATCAAACCACAACTTTGAGCCCAAACGACCCAAAAGATTGATCTGTCAAGTGTGTCAAAATATTCGGTACCCAAAGAAAGCCTTTCATATTTCTTATTGTTGTTGTTGTTGCTGTTGCTGGGCGCATCCGGGCCGGGGTTCGAAAGAACGTCAGAAAGCAGTTTGAAGTGGCACCCTGCCCCCTGTCTGGTTGGGGTGGGGGGGTTGTAATTGGATGGGCAGACCAGGAAGACCAGGGACCTATGTATGTATGTGCTTTGGGCATTATGTACTTGTACGCATTAGAGCGACATAATGTGGCTCTTCTCCTAGTCCCCCCATTCCTCGAAGTCCTCCTCGTAGTCCAAGTAAACTGTTTAAGAAGTTGCAGAAGTATTCCACTGCTGCAGTCAGTGCGGTTTAAGTTTCCACAGAAATTTGCCTGCACCATGGAAGCTACCCCCCAGCCATCATCATCATTCAGAATATCCACAATGTGGTGGTGCCTTTTGGACTGGTCTGGACTGGACTCAACTGCTTTTTTGGTAGCGACAATTCGATTGAAAATAGACCTAGAAGTGTCACAAATGAAAGGGCGAGACATGAAGTGAGGGGCAGAAAGAGTGGCAACGGCAACGGCAACAGCAATGGCATCGGCATCGGCAACATTGTCATCATCAAAATCCCATTAGCAACGTATTCAAATGCGCTCGAGTGTAAAACAAGCCACATTCAATGCACGCACTCCCTGCCACCATGCCACACTCCACATGCCACATCGAACACACTCACAAACACACACACACACACAGAGGCATTCGGGTAGAGTGGAGTTCACTTCTCGGACTCATTCATTTACAGTGGCGACATTACGCATCCGTTGCCCCATTCCCCTCCTCTGATCACCCACCC
This sequence comes from Drosophila bifasciata, assembly GCA_009664405.1. NCBI lineage: Eukaryota > Metazoa > Arthropoda > Insecta > Diptera > Drosophilidae > Drosophila > Drosophila bifasciata. The sequence continues at coordinate 8,295,346 of CM019043.1, read as the reverse complement.
CTCCAATTTGCATTGATTCGAGTGGGGCGAGAGATCCTTTAAAATCAGTGACAATGCTAGCCTACTTATGGGCCAACAGGCGGCAACCCGAAACCCGTACCAAACCTGAGCCCGAAAGGAACGCAACCCTTTTGAGTAGTTGCAGTTTATTCGAGTCCATGTCCATCCAATCAGCCATCCAACAGTTGATTCCAATTACAATCCCAAATTCGGTTGTTGTGCCTCCTCCCCTACCCCTACCCCGTACCCTCCACCACCACCACCCCACCGAATGTGGAGCACTCGAATTAGCATTTTGATGGGCAGTTCGGGGGGGTTTTGGTATGTGTCCAATATTTTTACCATTTCCATGTCTAATTTGAAGTGAGCCCATGGACTTGAGTCTCTAATTTGTAAATTTGTTTATTATGCTGGGCCAAAAGTGGGTGGTTTGCAGTTCGTATGGGGAGAAGGTAGACCATCTTTATGGTGACCAACTGGGTGAATATTGGATAATGTTGCTAATTTATGGGAACCAAAGTTTCTCCAGAGAGAACTAAAAGTTTACTATGCAAATCAGGAATATGCAATTCTATACAGAGATTTCTAATGCACTTATTACTTTTAATTCATTTTGTTCATTTCCTTAAGTAAACAATAAGCAAGTGATTAAATCAAGGATTAATGGATATTACCATGAGGATATCACATAAAAGATTATGTTTTTCTTCGAGTGTAAGGGAATTTGAGGGGATAATAATTATTATTGATTAAATATACCAAACAAAAATGTCAAAAGAATGGCTACAAATAAAGTTATGATCTAATAGATTAAGATCTACAATAATGCTACAATCCACTGAGTCCTTTCAAATTCGTGTCACAGTTAGTGCATGAAAATGAATCAACTGAATGAATGACTTAACGATGTCATTGATGATGCTATGGATGTGGATGTGGATGTCAACAAAAGGGGCATTATCAAGGCGCCCAACGACCCTGAAGAGCTTTAAAGCGAATTAGCAGACCACACGCGTGAGGCAATGCCGCCGAGCGACCGTCAACCCACCCACCCATTCCGGTACCACCCTCCAGAGTCTGGAGAGCAATTGCTGATTGCTTCGGATAAATGGGAATCGGCAGGAGCATATGCTGAAAGTCCTTGAGAGGCGAAAGACGAATGCGGTGGCTGTGAGTCCATCCATCCATCCCGCTTGCTCATACACTCTGTTCTCGGTGGTGGCTCTCTCTCTCCCACCCCTTGTCCCCCCGCCTGTCCTGTGGTGCGGCATATGCGTGCGATTTGGATTTTGATTTGATTTGATTGCGGCGTCAACTTAATTAAGCGACCAACTACCAACAATGGGCAACAAATTGAAACAGCAGCAGTCGGGCATTTGAAGTTCAACTGAATCGTGCAGCGAGCAGTGAGCAGAGAGGGGAGGAGGAAGGGCGGTGCGTGGAGAGTTGAGAGTGGGGCAAACAGAGAGGGGAAAGGCATTTGTAATTCCTTTTATTTCGCTGCCGCCAAAAGTCATTGAAACGTGTAATCTGCAGCACGTGCGCAGAGATGCCGCCACCTCAAAGGCCAACCCAACCCAACCCAGGGAAAGGCGGCAGCGACTTTTACTCGCACATTGAGATAGAAATAGACAGAGTTCCTGAGAACAACTTAAAATTCGGCCAGGACTCTGGACTTTAAAGGAAGGCACCATAATTCATAGAGCTGCTGCCGCTGGTGGTGGTGCTGCTTCTGCAATTAGATGGCGGCACAGGTTACCACCTACCGGATGGTCGGACAAGGAAGCGGACAAGGATGAGCAGAAATTCGGCTGCCACCGACGTCGCTGCCACTGCCACTGCCACTGCCGCTGCAGCCGCCTCCGTGTAATTAGTGTCAGTTGCGGAGTCACATTTGGTTGTCGTTGTAGCTGTTACTACATTGGGCAACGCCTCCTCCAACGAAGGCCAGGCCGGCTGGCCGTGGTTCGGTGTGGGGGTAGGGGTAGGGGTAGGGGTCGCAGTCGGGGTCGGGGTCGGGGTCCGAACAAGATGGATTCCCTAGATGTGGATGTGCCGCAAGGACCAGGACTTGCTCTCCGTTCCCTGCCCTGCCCTGCTCATTCATGCATCCGTCCAGATAATTATTATAATTACCTGCGTGAGTGTAGGTTTCCATAGACCAAAAACCAAAAACAAAAAAAAAGAAACCAAAAAAATACAACAAGAAAAAACACTGCCACCAGCAGAAGCAGCAGTGCACAGTGGAACGAAAATGATTTGATTGGCAACTAGAAGGTAATCTTAAGAGGTGACATAGTGCTTGTTCTTCCCAACTCTATGTTAAATTCGAATCATGTTATTATTTTTTCTGTTCTCCAACAGTTTTCTGTGCCTTTGCAACACTGTGCTTTGGGCGGCATGCAAACAAAAGGTCCAGTCTCATTTCTATGTCATTGTTTTGAGCGAGGTCTACTCTCTTCTCACTACCTCTCTCTCTCTCTCTCTCTCTCTCTCTCTGTCATCTCAGCCGCCTGCCTGCGTGCACTTTGCGTTTCGCATCGCCTGACCCAGAGCCAGAGACACATCTGCGTGTGTGGTGTGTATTTGTGTGTGTGCCTGTGCCTGTGCCAGTGAGTGGGTGTGCGTGTTCGTGTCTATAATTATCTGCCGTTAATAATATTCAAATAGCTTCTAAATATATCCGAGGCAACAACAACAACAGCAGCAGCAGCATCGGGCCCATCGAAAAAGTGGGCTTAGTCGCTAAGCGCAGCCATTGTGTCTAATTGCAGAGCCCGAAAAACGAAAAAAAATAGAAGCAGGGCCAAAACGGAACTCGGCCAGAGCCTAGACCCAGATGCAATCGCCCGATAGGCATTGAACCGCACACAAACCCAAAACCGAAAACCGAAAACCGAACAAACTGATTGCCTTATCAACGATGAACCCGATTGGGTAGGCTAACAAATTGGCTTATTTGTCGCCAAATGCAAAAGACCGCACCGCACCGGTCCGCACCGCCAGGGGTGGGGAACAGGGCCAAACCGAAGGTTAATAAACTTGACCCAAGAGGAGGAAGGCATGGGCAGGGTCTGGAGAATGGTCGGGCAGTTCGTCAGGCCGACTAACTGACCGGAGAGGAACTCAGGAACTGAGGAACCGCTAACAAAATGCGCCGGGAGCTGCAGAGCGCAGAGGCACGAGAAATTCTTATCATGCCGCGGCACAGAGAAACGCCAGGAAAACTTCGTTCGTTCGCGTTTGCCGCCGCAGTCGCAGTCACAGGGGCAGTGGCAGTGGCAGAGTCGCATCTTTGATGTGTTGCCGCCAGAGAAGAGGAGTGCAGAGCGGCACAGGCGGAGATCGGCGGGGAGAGAGAGGCATTGAGTAGCCTCGATGTGGCTGGCCGTTGCTGAAGATGAGATGTCAACGTGGCTAGCTGGCCCGCTCGACTCGCCTGACTGGCCCGAAATTATTTTATTTTTTCTCTCTCCTCTTTTGTTGCAACTGAAAGTTTGCATTCCACTTGTTTGTTGTTAACAAAACGCCATCCGTCGAGGCCTGTCCGGCCACAAAGGAAATTCTCTCCATTCCCCGCTCTCTTCGGCGACATTTGATTGGGATTTGAAGCCGAAGCTGAAACTGAAGTTGCACTGCAGCTGCAGCTGGGACAGGGCTCAGAGCAGAGCAGACCCGGTCATCTTGACCAGAAAGCTCTCCCAGCGTGTACAACTCTCATGACAATGCCAAGCCCTCGTCCTCAAGTGAATGACTCGAGTCGCCTTGAGGAGCTTTGAATGAATGCTGCTTAAATAGCTTTGGACAGGCGTGAGTACATGTGCATCTGCGGCGAGACACGACAACAGAGAGAATGGAGCACAAAACGGAGCACAGAACACGGACACTGGACTGGTCATGATCATCCAATGGATCCGACACCATCTTTGCCATTGACGGCCCGACTGGGCCAGTGCCGAATTCTGTTCGGTGCGTGAGCTGCGGCTCGGACTGCAATGGCAATTGCAATTGCAATTGACTCCAACGCGGAGGGAGGTGGGGATAGAGTGGAGTGGAGCGTCGGCATTTCTGCACGTTTCCCAAAGCGAGGAAATGCACAAGGCCAGGCCAGGCTAACCTAACCGTACTCTCTCTCTCTCGGACTCTCGGACTCTCGGACTTTCGGACTCTTTGTACTCGTGGCGGCAGCATTTGAAAAATGTCACATAGTTCGGCCTGAAAGAACTGACCGACAGAGCAACTGCATCTCGCATCTCGCCGAGATTGCAATTGCATGCCAGCAGACGGCGGCCCCGCCCCGCTCATAGTCCCCACTAATGACTTTGTTTTTGCTCCAACACCTGACTAAATTCAGGTAACTTCTTCAGCATGGCCTGGGCATGCAGCGAAGTCCGCTGTCGGCCAGCTAATTTGTTCACACGCCAAAACAAAAAGCAACGCTCCTACTCTCTGTTGCCGCCTTTGTCTGGCATCAATTAAAGCGCATAATTAATTTATTAGCGGCTAAGAAAATTCAGCTTTGCTTTGGAAACTGTCGCTACAAGTTAGCAAATTGACAGGCAATTAAATTGCTCGAAATATTATTTAAAATTCACGCAGGTTAAGTCACAGGTGATTTAATTGCGGGAACTTTTGAATATTTTGCGCAATTTTTGTATGAATAATAAATAAGAGACAGACCTTTTAAAAAATAGAAGTAAGAAAAGTGTCTCGTCTCTCCTTTTCATATTCGACAGTTGGCAGGCGCCCTAAAACCGTTTCGAACCGTTTCACACTGCTTTTCACTGCTTGCACTGCTTACGCACTGCTTTACAGCAGGACACATTTCAAGCTGTGCAACTCTTGGCGCCAACATTTGAATTCAAGTGCAGTCATTGAAAGCAGTGTTAAACATAAATTTAATTGAATCTATTTCTGTATTTGTGTTATTTCCATAGCCCCTCATATTAATATTTTTTTAGGGTTCATCAAGTTTAATGTACGGCAATGCACCATTATTTTTAACGCTCAAAACCTTTTAACTTAATACGAGGTTGAGATTGCAAACAAAAATTGAATATCAAACGAAGTCCATTTCCCAGAATCGACTCTCATGGCGATTCCTGGTATTGAATATGCCGCTAGTCAGGTCCAGCATATGGACATAAAGTCTATGGTGGGCATGACTTTTATTATGAAAATTATCCAAAGGCAATTCTGGTCGGGACAATGCAAATTACCATAATTGGGCGTCAATATTTGAACAAGTTTATGACTGCGGCATATTAAGAAAACTCCAAGGGTTGCATTCAAGAAAGGAGTGCGTCACTTTGTTTAAATAATTCAATGTAAATTGATTTCGACTGTTATGGGACTATTGAAACGAGGGCTACGCACTGTCCCGACAGAGCAACTGGGAGCACCACCAGGGAGGGGGTCTATGTCAAATGGTCTCTCACAGTCTGAATTATTCAGTACAAAGCTCTAGCTTGAACTCTTGGACATTTGAGGACACATGTCCAGCTCCATTGATAGCCCGGACTCTGGCCGAAGTAATTACATGCACAAATGTCTGTCGTATCCCATTCATATGCATATGTACAAGAAATATACTAAATACAAATCAAACTAAACCGAAACGAAACGAAACCGAACCGAACCAAGTCAAGGCAATTTACAAAATCGCTGTCATCGAAATTTCGTTGACATTTTAATGAGTCGCCCCCCGCTCATGGCTTAAGACTAAGACCAAGACCAAGACAAGACGAGACGAGACAGTTGGGCCGGTTCAATTCGATTCGCTGATGACTTTGCTGTGACAGTTTGTACGAGTACCGCAATAATTTCAGCAATTTCATGGCTGGTTCGGGATGCGTCGCATGCAAAAGTTAACCATGAAATGATTGCATCAAATCGACACAAGACCTGAAACCTGTAAAGCGATCTTCAAGATCAGCGATCTTCCACTGAGGCAGAGCCGAGACCCAACCACAGCCCACTTTGCCAGGCCGCAAAGAAAGAAGCAACAAAAAAAATACACTCGAACAAGAGCAGCAGCAGCAGCGGCAGCGGCTCGGCATCGGCGGCAGCCAGAAAATCCAAATCACATTGGCCACTCCACTTAAGTGTAATCAGAGTCGAAAGGCAGGGGCAGCGACTGAGGCTGTGGCATAGTCGTGTGGCACACTCCAAAGCGCAACAATTGCAGCTCATTACGATCGTCATCGTCATCAGAGCATTATCATTATATCTTATTCGATCTTAAGCGGTCCGAGCCTCGAACCTGTACCCAGGGACGTAGCCAGGAACGCACGACAAGAACGCGCCACAATCGAGCGATTCTCAATTTTGATCTCAGCCGAAAAACATTTTTAGCACCCGCCAAAAGAAATTGGTCAATAGAGAGACCAATGCCCGTAGACAGAGAGAGAGAGAGAGAGAGAGAGAGAGGGGAGCGTGGCCAGGGAGACATTTAAATTGCTCTTGGCCTGGTCTGCTTTTTGGGGGGGCCCTCCTCAATTGCCACTTGGCGCCAAATTTGATGTTGTCTGCCGTCCGTCCAGATTTCACTTTCCTCCACTCAATTGCCATCAATTTCATAGGCTTACTATCGAGCAGGAATATGGGCTATTTTTGGTCATAAATGCCATCGTTAAAGAGAGCGAATTCCAAGCTGGGGCTTCCAGTCTTCGGCATTGCCCACTCAAAGAACTTCAGTTCCCCAGTTCCCCAGTATGCGTAGGCTCCATCAGTTTCGTATCTCTGCTCTAGACCTAATTGAGTCATTAGCCGGTGGTGACCTCTTAGCATTCCATTAGCTACACCTACATACCATACAGTCTCATACCTACATATGTATGTATGTTACCCCTGCCCACACATGCCCCATCAGCAGCTGCTGCGCTTCGCTCCGCTCCGAATCTGAAGATCGTTTGGCACATCAACACCTCATCGGTGGCCTGAGCCCAGGATGGGGATTCGGATGGAGATCAGTCTGTGCTGGGCTTGGCTGGGCTGGACTGGGAGAGGCGCAACCAAATGATTTCTCACATCAATTTCTCACGCACTAAGTGAGCCACTTAGCGCACATCAAAAATCAATAATCGATTAAATAATTAGAAAATTGTGAAAATTACTGTAATTTGGAAATCAATTCGATGCATGCCACCACGGGATTCATCATGGGCCAGCGATCGATCGATCGGGTGTCAAACATCAGTCTGAGCCTCAGCTCCAGTCTCCAGTCGGAGGAGCATAAATAATCACATTATAATAAAATAATGCAATGCCCTCGAAGGAAGCTCAAGATCCGACCGGACCCACTCCAGATTCAATTTAAATGGAAAACACTTTCCTATCGAGTCGCTCCAATTAATATTCGCTGCGTGCCGCGATCACCGCGAGCTGATAAAGTGCGGCTCATATATTTTGTCATAAATTTCAAACGCGCTCGACAGCTGCTCGACTCATCAATCAGCCCCAGTCTCAGTCCCAGGACCCAGTCTCGGAGTGGGCCGGCCCCCATCGGACGTGGAGCATGGAGCATGGAGCGTGCGGACTTTGGCAAACACTCGATTAAAATCAACTTCAATTTGTAATAAATCAAAAGTCCTATCAAAACTATATCCAAGGGGAATACCGAAAGAAACGTGGCACCCCAAAAGGGTTGACCACTCCAGCGGGCCAGGCCAATGAAGAAATTTGCAACGTTCTGCTGCATCGCATCCCGATCATGTGGCAATGTAGCCAGGCTCCAGCGACCTGTATGATGAATGGTTATTGATTCGAGGGAATCGCAGGAGTCCTCCTCCTCTACTCTCAGCTCTGTTCAGCGGCACTCTCTGTCCGCCAATGAAACCACGTTCCAGCTTAGTTAGTTGCTTCCAAGGAGTTCGAAACCGAGTTGAGGATGTTTCAAGCCGGATATAGCGTACTTTTGGTACTATTTAATATTCAATTTGAATATGTTTATATAGATATTTCTACAAAATGTATCAAATGGAACCGTATTTTAAGTTACAGCTAATATTCTTTGGGCTTTGAGATGTTAGAACCGATCAAACTTAACCAGGGTATACCTATCCAGCACTGCAACAGACACAAACTAATGAGCATTAAACCCTTCTTCTGTGCATATACTTATCCCATGGCCCATGGTCATTGCCACTCCTCTCATCTTATCCACAGTTATGCTTTGGGGCATAGCCATAGCTTTGGATGGATGGAATTAGCTCTATAAACTCTAGCAACTGAAAATGAAACCTGTCGTGTGGAACAACTCATCAAGCAGACACTCAATAAAAATGTCAGTAGTTGTTATTGTTATTGCTATATTATTATTATTATTATTATTATAATTTGTTGTATTTCAAATGCATTACAATGTTATGTAGTCGGATATATACCTATGTATATATGTACATATGTATTTTTGTTGTATCGCCTGTGTGTTGGCGTTGATTTGCGGACTGACTTGGGTCGTGTTCGTTGCTCTGGCTCTGGCTCTGTTTTTTTTTTTCAGTTTGTGTTTCCAGTTGGGGGACTTTGTATGAGTCATGTCGAGATGTCGTGAGTTATTTTATACATTTGCCAAAGGAGCTCCAAGCCCAGGCCCAGGCCCAAGCCCCCCACCCCACACAACCAGCATACATACTCGTATGTGTGGTTGCTGTTGTTGTTGTACTTGTAGTTCGTTATCTTGGCACGAAACGTGGCTCTGACTCTGACTCTGTTCGGGGCTCTGTCGCTGTCGCTGTCGATGCCAATTGCAATGTGAAATGTTGCCTTACAAAATGCCGCACGTCAATATGCAAAATGCATGCCACGAGAATCCACACCAAACGGCAAATGGCGACGGCAACGGCAAACGGCAACTGCCACAAAGGCAAATTGAATTGCAACCTCAGGGCACTGTATTCTATAGAAGGAAACGACTTGGCCAACCAGGCCAAAGAGTTCTTGGCCGGTTACACTCATCGGGCCACTCGTAGTTAGCCAACCGAAAGTGAAAAATAAAGTAGTGGGACTTTGGCTAAAAAGAGGGCCTCGACACGGGCCGGGGAAGGCGGCACCAAAGATAGAAGCACGATTCCGTGTGATTTCTTTCCTAGAGCGATGCAACGCCAACGAAGCAGCACAGCACTCTTAACCCTCTCAAAGCCAAAGACAAAAAATCAGTCCTATTTATTCATTAGGATATCATAATTTAATTCATTAATTATTCATATGGTAAGCCAAATAGCAATGGAAAGTTTAGCAATTAAAATAATACAGAAGGTCGCTTATATTTTCATCCCAAGTATTTAAATCTCAGAGTTGTTTTCTAGACAAAATTTTAAATTTTATCCATTGATTTTTCAGCCCACAAAAGAATGACAAAATCTGTCTCCAGCGGGTTAAATTCTCTGAGGGGCTTGAGTTTTTCTGTTTAAGAGTTTTCCTTGAGTTTTCCAACACCCCGGTTGATCATGATCCGCCGCTTAACGCCAAATCGCCGAAAATACGAGTATCGACAACACAAATCAAAGTCCATAATTAGCCCAATGCAAAGCGGATTCGATTGGATCGGATCGCCACAGATGCGATTGCAACGAATCGCAATGGATCGAATTGGATGCGATTGGGGGGATCGGTTTTTCCTTTGCCTTTGCCTGTGTGTCGTGATGTGATTTACTTCGTGTCCAGGCCCTGGCACTGTGCACGCAGTGGCTGAGGCTGGGGCTGGGGTTGGAAGCTGCGACGGAGGGCAGCCGTTTGGGCCATGCCCAAATTAAAGTGTCTGCAGACCGCAAAACGTCCATCAAAGTCGTAAGGGCAGGAAGGGCAGGAGGCCCAGAGCGAGCAGAGAGCAGGCAGCAGCATAGAATCACAGCAAAAACAGGCCCAGAAATGAGCCAATAAAATTGTCATGCATTGACAAATAACATGGCCGGCAAGGCTTAGAAAAATAGACAGCACCCATGTTTGGGGGGAGACACAGAGGCGGGGGCATGGCAGAGAGGTAGAAAGATGCGAACGAAGAACCTCCAATCCAAGACGAACACAAAGCCAAGCCAAAAAGTGTTGCCAGCAACGAAAACGAAGTCAAGGGGAAAAATGGCGTTTGCCGCAGCCAAAAAGCCAACAGCAACAAAGTCTCAAATGTTGCCAATACCCTAGCTAAGGGAGTTCTACTTTTAGAGGTATGTTTGTCACATTAGGTTTCAACATTCGAGTCGATATTTTCATGTCCTTCTATTCAGCCAACTGTTCTGAAAAACCTTTCAGTAGTATGTCTTTATCATATAATAATTCATCTGCAAGAGTATCCACAGCTGCGGCACCAGAAGCCTGGTTTCCTTACTTGGTTTTTTATCTGTGTTGTTCCTCTTCTGCTTTTGGCCAGAGTCAGAGTCAGCGTCAGAGTCTTGGTCTTGGCCCGGCTTTGTGTCTGAATCTGAGTCTTGAGTCTTGGCTGCATTGCGGCTCCCACGCCTTCAAAATACAATATGTTAACAAACACGCTGCCAAGTGGCTGACAGCTTGCCGGCAGCGGGGGGCAGTGGGGGAGTGCAGTGCTCTGCTGTGCCGTGCTGGAGGAGGGAACGAACGAACGAGCGCTGAAGATTTCTTGTGAACACTCAGCAACAACAACAACAACAACGAATGCATTGCAGCCAAGCCAAAGATGGAGGAGAGCTTCGTTTCGTTTCTTTTTTTGTATCTTTTTTTGGTCTTCAAGGGCCCCCCGCAGCCAACCAAGGCGCGCATAATAACCCCGGCCAAAACGTGCGCAGATTTCCAGCAGACGATAAAGCACAACAAGGGGCAGGCACTGGCAGGGGCACACGGAACGGTGCGGTGCGGGGAGCTGAGAGGGAAAATAAGATGAAAAATAAGCAGGACAGGACCAGATCGGATCCATGGCTGCCATGGGTCCATGGCTTTGGCAGCCATTTTGCTGCCGTGGCCCTCAACCGATGGTTGCTGTGCAGCTGCAACAGAACAGCCACAAGAGCCACAGCAGCAGCAGCAACAGCAACAGCAAGTTGCATGCAAAGCAACAGCAGCCTCAGCTTCAGCCAATTTGAAGATTAGTTTCTTTTTTTTTTTTGTATTTCAAGAACACACAGACAGATAGATAGACAGACAGACAGACAGAGAGACAGACAGAGAGACACACGGACAGATACCTGGCTATGGCTGTTCTGTTGTATGGAGAAGTACGAGTATTCGTATATCTGTCAGATGGATTTGCCGCATCTGCATTCTGTCTTGTCTCGTTCTCGTACACGACCTGCCTCCTCCTCCTCCTCGCATCGATCAATGTTTGTCTTAAGGTCTGCCTTGACTGCAAAAGACTCGTACTTCAAGTTGTCTCTGGGACTTCCTCTGGCAACCATTCGCCTGACATTGAGAGACACCAACCGACACCTTTCGACTTTTTGGCTTGAACTTTGACTGCTGCAAGAAAGAGCCCTGTATAGGTACTACTTACATACATAGGGAAACCAGGTAAAATGATCAAATCTGGTTGAATCTGGCAACTGCGAATTTCTTTTTATACTTTTAGTTGGAATTAGTTAGAATCCTAGACAACAATTAATTGCTTTGCCAAAATCAATGAACGAAGTGCAGTAAGCCGTCAGATTTGATTCGATACGATTACAATTAGAGCGGGTGTATCAGATGTCGATCGATGGAAGAAAAGCTCATTGAAGCTATAGCTATACATACAATCGTTTTGTATTAGATGTGTCTAGCAAGCTAGAAGTATAGACATATATTCTTGATCATCATCAATAGCAATTTGACAACCAGCTCTCAGAGTCCTGTGATCTTCTACGACGAAATGCAACCAAAAAGTCAGAGCATCAGAGATAGAGAGAGAGACCATTTCTTTTACTCTTTGAGAGTGTTGCTCCCTCCATTCACTTTCACATGGATATTTTCTTAATTGCAGAGGTTTTCCCCAGTTCCTTCCATTTGATGGTTGAATTAAATCATTTGCAATGCTTTCAATCGACACTCAGTCAGTGTAAGTATCTCGCAGATTTGAAATGCGAACTGGCTAATGATGATGTCCTCCCGGTAGTTTACAGTTGCACTTGCAGCTCTGCCTTTGATGTTCGAACTGCCCCCAAATGTTGCTGCTGCTGCTGCCCAGTCACCCCTCAACCAGTGTCTATTAGCAGGGGACCGCCAACTATTACTTAATAGCCAATGACCACGTATCCTCGGCAGGGCATGGGCATGCTCCTTTTGGCCACATGCGAAATGCGTGTAATTAGCTGAAGCATTTCAAATTGCAAACTATGAGAGGGGCAATAGCCACACTGCAACTGCAACAGCAGCAGCAGCAACATTCAACCAGATTGCATTTTGCTCGTATAATTTCCGTTGCAGCCTGCCGTGGAGTGGCTCAGTGGTGGCTCGGTAGTGGGGTTTAGTGCGGTTTTGTGTGTGCTGTGTGCACTTTAACTTTAAGTTTCAGCTTTTTGCATCTAATGATCAGTCTCTCTCTCTAATGCACAAACATACATACATACATACAGACTGTATAGACTGGAAACTAGTTGGCCCGATACATCAATTAAATTTGCATTTTAATTTGACGTTTCGTTTTGTTTGGCCTGGCCTGGCCCGGCCCAGCCTGGCCCGCTCCGAAGCTTATGATTTATATGGGAGCGGGACTGGAACAAAAAGCAGTTGATCTTGTCGCGGGGTTAGCCTAACGATCCAACGATCAAGCGATCCAGCGATCAAGCGATCAGCCGATCTCGACCGATATCCGAGCGAGCAGCTTGTTTAACTAGTAAATCTATGGGTTTTTGCTCTCGATGCGAGTCAATGGAGCAGCTGCAATGCCATGAGCTGTCAGCGTTTCCGCTCCACGTTGCAGAGTGCGAGATTTGGTGCGGGCCTGGCGCCCGCCATCGCCCCATCTGACAGGTGGGGGGGGGCCTGGTACTCGGACCTGGTTTGGGGTCACAGACGCATGCAATTTGAGCCGCGGCAGGCATAAATTGTTGCATGTTAAAAGGAAGTTAGCCCACAGCCCATAAACATTTGAGCGGCCAAAACAGAAAACAAAAAACAAAAACTTCCAGCAGAAACCACAAAATGAAGGCGCGCAAAGACGTTTATATAACGGGTTAGCTGGGCAGCCCAACCCCCTTCGCCACAACCTCCCACAAACCCCACCATCAACTGCTACCAAAAGAGGCAACCGACGAAGCAAACAGCCAGTCAACCGCAGACAGGCAGGTCCCTGAAAACACCTAACGCCGCCCACACATCAACAGAGATGAGCAACATTCTGGAGGAACTTCAATATAATAGCAACAAATAATCATATTAAGCCCGATTTGATATAAAATATTAATTGAATATAGGTTTTCCCTGTGCATTTGATATGTGAAACAAAATGAATGCCAATCAGAAGTCAACCCTGAAGATACTTCGCTCCACTTACTCATCACTGACAGCCCTTGCCTCTGCCTCTTTACACAACAACACGCCACTGCGACCACTCCATTTGCCCTCTCCTCAGCCATCACTCCTCGACAGGCACCCCCGCCTCGCAAGGGACATGCATCTCTGTCAAAATGCAAGGCGCGAATTGTAAATTTGCAAATGCCGGAAACGCAAATTTTCCAAACTTGTTACCCGACTGAACCACCGCAGCACCAAAGTCAGCGGCCCCCTCCCCACAGTCCCCCCAAAAACAACCACAACAACAACAGATGCAACCGAAGTTTTGGCCACAAACAGGGAGAGACAGAGACAGACAGACGGCTGATAAAAAGAGAAGTTAAATTAGAAATTGGCCCAGGCCCGGGGGCAAACTGCGTTGGCGTTGGAATAGAACTTTGCATTACAATTGGCTGGCAAATTCTCTGTGATGGGTTTCTGGCACGCAATGGACTCCATAGCCTGCACTCCAGTAAGTATCTCCTGACTGGCAACTATCCCTGGCTGTCCGAATGGCTGCCAAAAAAGGATAGGAAAAGCGCACGGATCCGACGGATGCATAAATTTTGGCTGCCTAAAAAGAATCGCAACAATTAAAATGCTAAATCTAAACTTGACGCTTGCCAGCGATCAGCAGAGCTGAGCCAGGCTGACACTGACCTATCATTAGAGCTGGCAAATGATGCACTACATCCGCCAGTCCAAGCCCGGCCAGGCCAGGCCTGGCCAGGCCAGGGAGTTCACCAATAATTCTTAACCCACCGACAAGTCAAGCCGAGTCGAACCGAGCCAAACCAATCATTAGGCATACGCACGAAGACGACCCCTGATCCGGGCAGACGCATATATCACATGTGACGCGGCAGCAGGGAGGAAGGGAGGATCGTACTGACTGACTGCAAAAATTCCAGCACGTATCAATCTGAAAATGGTGAAAAATGTGCCCGGCCCGAGCCGATCTGCAACCTTTTGCATACTCTCTGGATGTATCTCTGTAGCTGTATCTGTATCTTCCGACTCGTACGTGTATCTTTTTCTGTGTCTGCTTCGATTTTATGGCCCGCTCTCAGTCATAAATCAGTTATCCTAGGGCCCCAGGGCCCCTGATGTGCATATTCATGAGTTTGATTGAACTTATAAATCAGAGCCCGAAACCCATCGAATGTGAAGGGAACACTCAGCTGGGGCTAGAGCTTGGACGAAGCGGGTCGGGTCCCCGATCCCCAGCCAGATGCCTGCGTCACCTGCTCTCTGACCCAACGGTTGTGCCACAAAACTTAATTAGTTTGACACATATCAAGGGTCGGTCGGTTGCTATTCTAGACCCTCTAGTTTTAGGCTGTTTTTTGCGTTAGCATCGGAAGAAGAAATGCGCTAATGAAGCAAGCTGAGAAATGTGTGTGGCTTGGCTTGGCTTTTGTGGTTTTTCGGTTTTGGGTTTTCAGCTTTTCGGTTTGTTGTCGGCGCTTTTCGCGAGAGACCGCCAAAAAGTCGCCAAGGCATAATTAATCATGCACCAACATTCTTTCTGGGCTTAGAGTTCCGCTGTGTTACCTTTTTTTTGTCCAGCAGTGGCCTGGCTCTTTTCGGCCAGGTTAACTGAACTAAAACGCAGTTACGAGCGCAAAAACAAAAGCAGAATGGCCATAGCTAGGAGTGATATTAACATATCATTATGATAGCCATTAGCACTTTTAATTGATGAGTTTTTGCTGCCGTTCTTCCCTCTCTTGGCCTCTCTTCTGGCTCCTCAGACAGTCAGTCAGTCAGTCCATTCCTCCGGAGTGGCCGCTCCATCACTGCACTGTTGCCAATCATTTGTCAATGGCATGGCATGGCCCGGCTCAAACGACAGGGCCCGACGCGACGCGACGCCACGGAGCGGTGCCCAGAACGATGGCTGAAGATGGCCGCAGGTCGTGAATACCGAAACTCTCAATCGAGAATCTAGAATTGAGAACTGGAAATTGAGAATGGGAATTTAACTATTTTCGAATCCGCAAAGGTCAGCTGGAGCTGGGGGGAAACAGTGAATGGGTTGACTGGGTGATGGAGTTGTCTCGAACTCGCTTCGAATCACGCGCAAGCAGTTTGTTTCAGAACAGTAAGACTGCCCCAGAAACAGTTCTATGCATCTAATAATAGATCTAATATAGTTTCAATTGAATCAGCGTAGTTCTCGGCTTATCGATTAATGCTGCTTTATAGTTTCGAAACGCGCTGTAGTACCTTATATACGATTATATAGAAAGTTTTTGCAACGGACCCACCACGACGGTGCAAAATGCTAAAATTGATATTATTTTTTGTTGTTCTCCGGATCTGTTCCGCATCTATTCGATTCGGTATTTGTCAGAGATGAGACCGGACCGTAGAGCTCTTTGCGTATTTTCGAATTCATTGATGAATCTTGGCATGGGTTTGGGGCTAATGGATTCGCGCGGCTCCTCCACTCAGACGAAAGACAAAGTTCATTATGATCTCCTGAGCGCAGCAATTAGTGAATGAGGGTGAGTGAATGAAGTGAATACGAGTAGTATTGAACAATTATCCGAGTTGGCACCTTTCCCTTAATGAGAATGTTTTTACGAAGATCCAAAAAAAATCATTTGATGGCTTCCATTCCTTTTGGCATTTTGGCATTTGATGAATCACATTTGCTGTGGCATGGTGGCGTGTTGCATGTGGACATGGATTCCTTAAATTCCTTTGAAGTTGCTGCGGAACATGCAATTAAACAAAGCAGAGAGTCTAGAGCGGAGTACCGTTAGTGTTTAACTTTGCTCTCCTAGCGAAACTCCACCAAAAGTATGCCCCAGAGCTCAATACCGTATTCGGGAGGAAGCCCAGTCCCTCTTCAAAGGGTTTCCAACGATTTTAAGCCCAAACACGCCTTCTAAGCTCTTTGAGGGCTCTGCTCTGCTCTGCGCTGCGCTGCAGCTCTCTGGCACATGTTGGACACAAGCCTTGTGGTCGTCAGCCCCGCCTCCAGACGCCAATTATGCGGAGAGCCCCGGCTCAAGGATGCAGGACTGGACGGGACAGGATGTGTGCGCTAGAAGCCGACGGCGGCAAACCAAAAGACACAAAAATCCAAAGAAATTCAACAGCAAAAGCGAAAGTTTGCCTAAGACTTGGCCCAACCAAAGCCTGCCCGGCGGCCTTAACGGAAATGGAAATGATCAGAGCGGACAGGAGGCGGCTGTTCGAAGGGGGACGCTGGGGGGATCAGGTCTGGCGAAGGCACAGAGGCAATTAGGCATCGCCTCTTGGACGTGAGCATTAAATTGTGAGCCGAAAGTGGCAGATACATCAAAAGTGAACGCAATCCATCATCTTGCGAATCACGGCGTGATGAGAGCAGCGCCGACAAGTCCCCCCCTTCACCATCCTGAGATCCATCCCATCCTTTATGATGATGACCAAAGAGAGCTGTCTGGGGCTGGAGCTGGATCTGGCGCGTTCGCAGCACGAGCTAAAAGACTTCAAATGCAGCAACCGTTAGATAATCCGGCTAGAGCCAAGGGCCGGGGATGGGGATGGAGATGGGGGCCTGGTCAAGGTCGTAATTAATTGGATACAGATACAGAATCTTTCTGGTGCCGCCTGATCTACTTCTGAGACAGCAGAGTCGAAGCGGCGAAGGGCAATTAAAACAATTACCAGTACCTGGGACTGCGACTGCCAATGGGACTCTGTCTGGTTCTGTTGCTGTTTCTGTTACTGTTTTCTTTTCAGATCCAACTGTCTGTCTGAGATGGCTTTTCGCTGGAACCGCACGCCCATTAGCGACAATCAATCTCGACCACGCTGCAACGGCTATGATAACATACAACAAAAAAAAAACAAGAACGTTTTTTGCGCTTGTTTTGGTTTTATATTTTGCCGCGATTTGTAGTTTATTTTTTCTCCCCTTTTTGGTATTTTTTTTTTTTTTTTTTATTTACGAATGCCACTTGCCAGATAACCCATAATTATGAAATTATTATTGGAGCGCCAAGCTTTGGTAGCCGCGGCCGCAGCCCCAGCCGCAGCCGCAACCAAGAAATGTATCTTAGTATCTCTGTATCTGTATCTTTTGCGCCAAATTCTGTGTGCCGTCGGAAAAGCACAAAATCATTCGGCTGCGGCACAGGAAGTTTTGTTCACCCTCGGGCCGTGGAAGTTGCAAGCAAAATACAAAAAAAAAAGAGACCCGACTCGACTCCAAAAAATGTTCCATTCGATGTTCACCTTTCGATTTTCATATTCGATGATGAAATTGAGATACCAACTGAAAATAAATAAAATTTAGTTGGTCGTTTACCTCTCTCTGGTTAAAGTTAAAATCCTCCCTCGAAGGAGCCCGAAATGAGGCAGCAGCAGCAGCCACAATTTGTATGCAAAACTGCCGCTGGGGGCACAGTGGCAAATGGCAAACAAACAAAATGTCCTGTCCAAAATGCAGCAGGGAAAAATTAAACAAATGTTGGGCGTTCTAGAGCTACGACTGGGGAATTTTTGAATATTTATGAAATGCCAAGGGGAATCCTCGTCCTGTATCCTGTAGACTCCCAACATATGCCGTTATGAAAGCCATGCTGAGGGGTCTCTTCGAAGGCGGACAACCTGTTGGCCAGTTGGTTATACTCTGTAAATTGATGTAGATTGATCTATGAAAAATCCAACCCCCTATCCTTCTCGCATAGCTTCTGTGGCTGCGATAGATGCCACAAATGTTGCAGAACAAATGCAAAACTAAACCGAACTGGAATTGTATCGGTGGAGTTTGGCTTTGGATCCAATCCGCTTAAGCTTAACCACAACAAAAAAAAAAGAGCAACAGACAATAAGAAAAATGGCGATTCTGCTGCAGGAGGGTAGTGGAAGGGGAAGCGGCAGGATACTTTGAATGCGAGCAAGAGAGAGATGTTCATCGGAACGCATGTTCTTTGAAAATTGCCCATAATTATGCGAACGAACTTCAAACTGATTGTTTCTACCGGCAGCAGCAACCTCAGACTAAGACCCAAGTCCAAACCCAAGTCTCAGTCTCAGTCCCAATCCCAGTCCCAGCCATGGACCATTGAAGAGCAGGCAGCAGGCAGCAGCCTCTGCTCTGTCCGAAAAACGCGCGTCTGTTGCATGCAACTTGGATGGGACCGACGACCATGGCTATGGCTTGGGCTGTGGCTATATGGCTATATAGCCCGTTTGGCTGCAGTGAAAGAGAATGACTGTAATTACGCATCACTTTTTCTTAATTTTCATGCTGTGCATCTTCTTGCTCTTCCTTCTCCACTCGACTGGTGCATGAGGATGGGATGGGGAGCCAGAGATGGAGACGGAGCCAGAGCTGGGGCCGCTCCACCATCTTGTCGCCTGGGAAGTGAAGTTGTGAACGATTTGAACACTGAACTTGACCCACAAGACGAGTTTGCGGCTTTTTGTGGGGCCGAGTTTTAGAAAATTGCCCGTTGCGTGCATGTTTCCCCAAAATGCGACCGACTCGAAAACATTTTGCGTGTTTTCTGTTTTTTTTTCTGTTGTGTGTCTGCTGCTGGTTCCCTCAATGAGAAATCTAATTTAAAAGATACCAAATTTTAAATTATGGGGTTTTCTTGACTGCCAAAAATGTTTTCGTTGTTTTCTCCCCTCCACACATATGATATTTGATTGCTCATACGTGCTGCGAAAGACACGGAGACACCACTTGGGATGGATGCCATGCGGCGGCGAACGATACGCAATTTTGTGGCGGAAATGCTGAATGTCAAAAGCTGTTGGGATGGATCCCATAAGGTTACATAACACGCAATTCTGGAGTCCCAAAACATAAGCCAAGACCTGTAACCGATTTTGGACATTTCCCAAGCTATTTTCTCAGGCTGCATCGGAGTTTATCGCATCGTGGGCAAATGCTTGGGATTGTGCCATAGCAGAGGGACAGACATATGTCCAATAGACAAATTCAAATTGCACGCCCAGTTTTAAAGCAGCCAGCTCTTAACACGCATGTTTTAAATATGTAGATGTGACCATGTACAAAAAAGACCAAAAATAACACAAAAATTTCATCATTTGCAGCTATCGATATTTTAATCGTGCAAGTGCCATCACCAGAATTGGACGATTGCAATATAAATACACTAGGTGGCGCTAAACTCTTGTGTCAGTTCAAGAAAAGTACGCCAGGTGGCGCATATTTTAAGAGCGATAATTTCCCAGATATCTTTATCTTTGACGTACTTTTTTACTCGGTCTGGCAGCCTTCAAACGAGCCATACTTATTTACTCGGTCTGGCAGCGCCTTCGAACACTATCGAGGTTCTCCCATTACTATTTATTTTATTTGCTTGTTTTTGTTTTTTTTTTTCTTAACAAACTTTGTTTTGTGCCTTCTGGCCGAGCCAATATGGAGAACTCTGCCGGTATGGCGGACTTGGCCAGCGTCTCGTTCGCCGACTTTGAGACAAAGACCACGGAGGAGGATGCGCCCTGCTACGAGAGCTACGGACAACAGCAGAGCAAGCATGACATGTCGCTGAATCTGTCCTTGAAGGAGAACATGTTTGCTGCCGATCAAACGCCCACACCCACGCGCCTCATTAAGAACTGCGACGAAGTTGGCCTCTTTGAGGACTTGCAGCATGTCAATCCCTTCGACATTGGATTCCAGCGGGCGGCCGAACAGAATGTGAGCGGCACGCCGAATCGTCCAGACGCTCCACAGAACGATGGCGAGTCCTTGCACACACCACAAGTATATCCCCTGGAGGCGGTTCCGGTGCATACTACAGCCCCGCCACCAGTCCCCGTGGGAGCGGTAATACGTAGCGAGAGCTGCAGTTCGATTGATGTGGAGCAGCTGCTGGCCAGTGACTCTACGACAACAATGTCATCTACAACTCCAGTTGTCGGCACTGAAGCTCCACCGCCCATACAGTTGATTCAGCCTCAAGTTATCGCTTGGGTACTTCCTGCACAGACAGTGGCTGTGGCACCAGAACTCCCTCGTGGAAAGCAACCAATCAATTCCATTCCCGTGCAATCCGGACGCCCGTTTATACTTCCCAAGCCTAGCACAAGTCGTAATACCCCGGCTCCGTTGGTGGTGTCAAGCAATCCGCCTGCTCCCGAGCCGAGCAGCGCCAGCCTAACGCCCACATCACAGTTGCCCATTAAGGAGCGCCTGAAGGCCATTATCCACAGCAACAACCAGAAGCGCAGCTTCACTGCACAGCCCAAAAGTGTCCGAGCAAGCCCGGATCGGGACGAGGATTGCATGAAGCGGCGCCGAGCGGCTGCCAGCCGCTACAGGACCAAGGTGCGAAACGAGCAGAAGGACCTGCGGATGCAAAACGCCCAATTGCAGCAGGAGAATCAGGATCTGCGCGAGAGGATAGCCAGGTTGGAAAAGGAACTGCAGCAGCACAATAGCAGCATGGCTGGTGGTAAAATACTGGTCTTTATTCGCCATTTGGAACCCCCTCTAATTCTCGCCTTCTCTTCCATGTAGTTGTGGCCAATCAACTGAAAATTCCTCCCTCGAGCATTCACCTGCTCATCAATGTCCCCAGTATGCTAGTGCCTTCGTCTGCATCCAACACGAGTGTGGACAAAAAGTAACGCGTTTAGATGCAGCCTACCCCACCCCAGTGTTAACTTCAAGCGAATTGTGAATTTGTTTGATTTTATTTACATATTTTGTATGCTACGGTGCCATGATAATAATTCTAGCTTAGACATTTATGTATTTGTACAATAAGGCCCTATTTTGTTGTGCTTTCATCTAAGAAGTATTGCTTTTACGTTCCCGATCTTTCCGTGCTTATTATGTCCGAGAACTCTTGCAGGATTTCCGCAATGGAGCTCTCGATGGCCAACAGCGGCGATTGCATTAGCTGCGACGAATCCGTGGGCGGCAGTTTTTCCATTGTCATCTGGAAGGAAGATGTCAATTAAACGGACTCCCAGGAGGAATAAGAGGAACATACCTGGCGCAAGTTCTTCTGGAGGTGGTCCCGCTCTTGGCACAGTTTTTGAATTTTATCGTAGTACTTCTGGGCCAATGGGACACCCTCGCTCTCACTGTAGTAGCGTTGGGCCAACAGGTCCATTTCCTGGTTGTGAATCTCGTCCTCGGCTAGCTGCATCTCTTGGTTGTGGCGTCGCCTCTCCCGCTCGATGGTGTGCATAAGCTGGTCTATGTCCTTCTCCATTTCGATTACCTTGCGTCGCTGCTCGGACTCCTGCAGCTTTGTGATGACCTCACTCTTCCGCCGGCGAACCTCCATTTGGTATGCAACCAGCATTTTCCGCTGACAGACGAGGCGCTCCTCCTCCCGCTGGATGGTGTGGGCATAGAGTTCCTCCATTTTCTTGACGCGACGAATGTGCTCCTCCTGCTTGAGACCGTTTTCCAAGCGCTCCATCATCTTCACCTCCTCCAGTTCCAGATTTCTTATGCGCGCATCGATCTCCTGCTGCGACTTCTGGATCTTATCCGACTGCTCCTCTTGTTGCTCAATCCATTCGCTGGGATAGTTGAGGAATTTGGGATACACACCCTTGGGTATGGGTGTGAATCGTTGTATGAAGCGCTGAGGATGCAGGGTGGGTTCACATTTAGCCGCCAGTTTGCGCGCTTTCGCTATAAGCTTGCATATATCAACCGGATTCTGGTCGTGAAAGAACGCTACGACGGCCCGCTTGTCTGGCAACCGAAGGAGAACCTCTCGCTGAATCAGATTGTAGGCCACCACCAGGAATATTGGGAAGAACGGTGGCTCTGTGACAATATTGTCCCACAGAATGAGCCACTGCTGCTCCTCCAGTACCTCCGCAAACGCATTGCTGAGCAAAGACCAGGCATAATCCTTGGACGACACCCCTAGGGACTTGTAGTACCTGCAAAGCTTCTCGTCTCTCCGCTGCAGGAGATTCTCACACATGGCCAGATAGTTGGAGGGCGGCAAGGGATGGAACTCGAACCACAAGTGGAAATGGTTTAGAAAGAGAGTCAGAACCACTTCAAAGGCAACCAGGCCGTTCTTGGGCAGTTGCTTCACGAACGGGTAGATCACATGCGGCATAAAGTCCGCATAGGAAATGACCTTGCACCACTGGGAGAGACAGCCCCAGACCTTGATCCACTCCACGGCTCTGGGAATCGTTACGAATTTGCAGATTCCTAACTTGATTTCGGACATTGGCCGGTGTTCCCAGTTTAATGAGGGACTGGAACTGACTTCCATTGCAGGGCAGCTCCAGGAGAGATGTCCATATAAGAAACCGATACTTCTCTGGGTAGCAGCCGTATTCCTTGAGCATGGCCTTCAGGCGATCAGGCTTGAGTAGATGCCGCACCTCTTGGTTCATGCAGCCGCTGACAGTACAGGTGGGCAGAGGTGTCTGCTGTTTGAACGTGGCCTTAAGTTTGCTGAGGCAGTTTGTCTGTGCCTGCAGTGCATTGAACAGGCGGCAAGTGGACCACACATTTACCTCGCCGCATCTGGAGATGATACTGAGCAGCTTCCCATCCCGACTCAAGCTTAAGCTGACCGCCTTCGAGCGCTGCACAATCAACTTTTGATCCGTGTGGGCCAAGTCTAGCATCACAGCTTGATTCCTGGCTGTTATGCCGAACAAAATCCGCTCTTTGGGTTGCGGGAGGAAAGCCATTTTTTCAGAACGAAGTCAGTCAGCCGGTACATTTTCTCCAGGTCGAAAGAAGCCGTGCTCTGCATGAGAAGATAACCATCCAAGGTGCTAAGACACAGCTTGTTGCCATCGGGTGTGAAGCAATAGCTGAGCAAGAGACCATCGGCAAAGTCGTGGTCCTTACACTCGAACGCCAGCTCATCCTCAACGTCACTGTCGTTGGGGCCGCGCAGGGTGATCTCTGGCACGGATTTTCCAGCGGGCAGTAGCCTAAGCCTGCGATCTCTTGCCCTTACGGGTTGCGCTGACCGCAAGGTGCCCAAGGAGTGCGACGACCAAACGTGCAGCGAATCATTGGTGAAGCACGTGAAGAACTGATCCGAGTTTGGCAGGAACCCGGCAAACTTCAGTGTGTACCGCGACTCGTCGAACTCCAGCTGATGCGAAACCCTAAGGGTCTTGAGATTCACCAAAACTGCTTCGCTTCCGAAGCGCATCAGAGTGGTGCACTTGCGAGAGTCCTGCAGGCCATTGCTGCTCCAGCTGAGCTCCTCGATGGCTCCACGGCCCACCTCGCTGCAGGTGGACACAATCGAGTTGTCCACATCGATGGTGTAAATTTGACCCAACTTATTGCCCACAATGTAGTCGCTCCTGTGCAGGGGCGATGGTCGGATCAGCCTAGCCTTGGGCATGCGAATACTGAGACGCCAATAGCGTTTGCTAACAAAATCAAAGACGAAGACGTTGCCACTGCGAACAAAGAATCGGATTAGCTCCAAGGCTACTTTTCCAGCCCATCCTGATCTTACCGCTTGTCAATGACCACTAGTTTGTTGCTCTGATCATTGAAGCAGCATGCTGCAATCTGAATGCGAAGTAGCTGGCCATCCTCCGTCACCGTATGATGCACTGTCAGAATATTGCTAGTTGGAAAACCCCAAATTTAATAACCCGTCAAAATTGTTTCGTTGATCTGTAGCTTACCCAGCTTCGTTGTGCTTAAGTTTGAATGAATACTTGCGCAGTGCATCGTCTGAGGGAATGGACTGCAATATGTTAAGCTGCGAGGGGATTGATTCGTCTTCTGTTTCCAATTCCAAGTCTGGCTCAAATGAATCGTTTTCACTTTCTTGCTCTTCGCTTTCATTTTCTTCCTCCTGCTCCACTTTGCTCTCAAAGAAAGACGGTCCTCTCAGCGTAGTACGGCCCTGGTACTCCGGATTTTGGGCCACCAATCCCAATCTATCCATTTTTTTAAATGAATTAAATGACGTTGTGCCCAGTTGGAGGAAAAACAAACAACTTAACCCACGTAACCCCCTTTATTAAAACAGGTGAACAACTTGAGTTCATCGGCGAAAAATTATTATGTTTAACATATGCTCCTTGTAGGTCCTTTTTGTTTACTCACAAAAATAAATTACCAAAATATTATTCACCTGCCTGAAATGCGAAAAAATTTTTCAAGTTTCGTATATTTCGTGGACATATTTAAAACCGCCCTGGTCGACAGTGGGTGTCCGGAAATCATACTCCCCTGTTTTTATATTCGGCTTAATATTACTAGACAGCGAGGACTCTCAGCCCTAAACATATAATTTTATCAGATATATGAATAAATTTTCTTTTTTTTATTTTCTTATTTTAGGGACTCCCTTTTGTTGGATTGTTTATAAAATAAGGTACCACCAAATTATTTTATCTACTTGTTTATTTTGTCTGCCGTTAATGTTATTTTGATTACACTTGATTATATATGAGATTGGTTGATGTCTGCAGAATGCCTGCTTACTATTAAAATGCGTTCAGTTCACAGTTCCCGCCTAGAACATGCTTCCGTAGGGTTCTTCGTCGCGCATGGTGTAGCCGAAAATGGTCACATAATTAATAATATTGCTAATTAATGTGAGTGTGCACGCTGTCCAAGTGATCTATCCAGGTGAAAGAGGGGAATATGAGTATCCTTTGTGTATTCACTTCAGGTTCAGTACACTAAACACTCACCACCGCCGAGTGGGCGAGAACGATGGGCAAGGCAAAGGCACTCAATACCATGCCAGCCGTGAGGAACAGAGCAAACTCTGTCTTTGGATTTGTCTCATTTACCGGCGTTGTGCGCTTCGCTATGAAAACTGGAAGCACCGACAGTGCGTAGAACAGCAGGACAAAGAACGGGTAGAATATCTTTGGTGTGGGCACGGCACAGGCCAAGATTAGAAAGGTCATTCCCAGGCATGTCAGAAATGCGCAGATAATCAACCTGGAAAGACACCATCAGAAGTTAGTTCAATCGGCAGGGGGTGGTGGTTGCGCACGTCTTACGCTGTATTGTGTTTTCCGAGACAGGTGCCCGTCCAATAGGAATGCGGTACGTGCAAAATAGGCATGGGAGGAGAGAAAATTTAAATTCGTATTATTTCCAATAGGCGTTACTATGCATAATTACCTTTTAAAGTAGCCATTCTATTTGTTTATGATTTAATTTTTTTCTTTGTGACTCACAGAAGTGTTATACCGTCCGACCCTCAGAAATATACTGAAATATACCAAAAACTTAGTTAAATATACCGATAACGAACTTAACCCACTTAACACCCCTCTATTTAAGCATGTGAACAACTTGACTTGAAACAGGCTCCACGCGAATTCGTTTCGATTGCTGCAAGTTCAAAGTTAAGTTCGAATTTATTTCTAGGTTTGGGTCACAGCTAAACTGTTGCAAAGTTCCGCCGTTTAGCTTTCAGCCTTTGCATTATATCCTCAAACTACGGAGTAAATCATTTCCACTTGCAGCCTTTTCATGAATGGGTAATAATCCCGAAGGAGTTGGGAGTTGCCGGTCTTTCTATTATGCTCAATTGGCTTAACTCGCTTAGAAAATTAGTTTATTAATTTAAAAGTGTTCCTCTGCACATTTTTACTTCGGTTAGGGCCGCACCATTAATTAACGATCCTTCCTTGTTTTTTAGTTTAGGGACCTCCCAATCCTACTTACACATTCATCTGCATAGCAGAGCTTTCGGGCGGAAATTTCATTGATAAAAATAAAGTATGCCCTATCCCAAGCGAAAATGGTTCGCGCGTGCCCACCGAAATTTTGCTGGACCAGGGGGATGGGAACTGTCGGGTGGCTCCTCTACTGCCAGACACTGAGTGTGGTGTGTGTGTTTGTGGCAGCCACCTGCTAGCTGATAGAGAGTCGAGTCTTGCCTCGGCTTTTTCATGAATGCGGCCCGTGTTTATTCAAAGAAACATGGTGGGACGTGCAGAGCTTTCTTTTTTTGCTGGCGCTCGCGCAGGCGCCTTTCGGAGGGCTCCATGGGGCATATGCCATTGTTGTTGGACAGCGACAGCCCCCAAAAGCTACCCGCAACATTTAACAGCGCGGGGGCGGACAAAAACGGATAACATTTGCGTCACAGCTCGGTGGCTGTTGCTGTCTTTGCCGCCGCCAGGCTTCTCATTCAAACAACGACGAACGAAGGCAACGCACGGCAAAACGGCAAACGGATCGGACTTGCGCATCCCACAACCATCCATATCCTTCCATATGTATCTGTTTCCCCCATTGAAGACCAAGTTTTTTCCCCGCTGCAATCTGAAAGAAAACTGCAACATTTGACATTTGTACCATTCAGTGAAGCTGCAACAACATCTTCTGCAACGCTAGACATTAAAAGGAGAGTGAAAAAGTTCCGTTAAGTGTCGGGAATTGTGCAAAAGAAACTTGGACGCCCACGCGTCACGAAACTTGTGCGGTTACGGTACGGTTGCTTGTCGTCGCTCAGTGCAGCTCGGACTCGGGAGCAACCACTAGCAGCTGGCAGAAATTTGCCGTTTATTCGTACGAGTGTGTTTGTGCTGAAAATCAATAAACTCTGTCGTCGTCGTTGTGTAGGCTGCTCTGCTCTGTTGAAAGGGCAAACCCGTCAACGTCAACCCGTCAGTAGCAGCCACCGACCGGCCATATGGCAACTGTGCATTGCT
Source organism: Drosophila bifasciata (assembly GCA_009664405.1). Classification (NCBI taxonomy): domain Eukaryota; kingdom Metazoa; phylum Arthropoda; class Insecta; order Diptera; family Drosophilidae; genus Drosophila; species Drosophila bifasciata. Next base: position 8,268,283 of record CM019043.1, on the reverse strand, counting down.
AGGAAATTGTCATAGAATCGTAATAAAAATAAAGGAGGTGGAACAGCAGTCAGCAATCAGAAATCGAGAAGCATCTGAGGACGCAATTACAAAAGAGCCCCGAGATCGTTGCAATATGGCGACCAGATTGGAAAGAAACGTTAGCATGGCGCTGCTTGCAGCAGTGCTGTGCAGCATAGTGGGTCATTGCGAAATGTCCGTATACCCAGGTATGCCTAAAAATAGCACAAATCCACTTGCACACACACAATCATACATGCATACATATATATGTACTATATAGTTTTAAGTTTTGTGCGTCGTGAATGGCGCAGGAGGAACGAACGAGCGAGCGAACGAGAATCCAAAAGCCAGCAGGACATTTGCCACTTCGTTTTGTGTATACTGTGCACTAGATATATGTATGTAGGTACATTCATACATTTATAGTGTATGTATGTATATTTACTGTATGTATCAAACCAAAACACCCACGCGCCCTTTGACTTCGGGTTCACGTCAGCCTTACAGAGTACATACCCGCACACACATACACTAGTACTTTATGAAATGCAGCGTCAGAGAGCACACACACATACATACTAATGATTCGATTTACAGCTATATAGCTGTGTATATGAATGTGCATGTCCGCCCACACAGGTGGGAGCTGGGAGGTGGGTTGTACTTTGGTTCTTTGCAAACTGTAAAGGGGATATCCGCTTGATTTTTTTTCCAGCCCGTTGGGAAGTTTCCTCCTTAGCCTCCCCATTCTACAGAGTTTCCCTACCCCCCGGTCTTGCCACGATTGTAAGCGCAACACATACCGGAACACCAAACGCGATAAACTTTTCCAAGCACGTCACAGGCCGAGCCGAGCTGAGAGGCCTGTACTGACTCCTGACTCCCCCCCTCCTGGACACTTTCTCGCCTTTTGGCGTGTTTGCCTTGCCTCTGGCCAGGGCGCGTGTGTAATTGGTCTATTTTTAGGCCATTGGCAATTAAATGGACTTTTGTTTGTCTATTTCGAATCCTTTTTCTGGTATTGCCTTTGCCCAACGAACGTGCGAGGTGGCAAGGACGACGGTGAGAGGTGTGCTACGGCGGCGGCGGGTCACAGACCGTTTCGTGTTGCAGCTATTTCGGACAGCTTCTATTTTCCGACTTCGTTTCGTTTCTATTTTTCGACCTCTGACACGCAGGACATTTGTCATTAAAATAATCACACCACGCCTCTCGTCATGCCAACGCCCACTAATCAATTGCTCCTTTTGCCTACCTCTCTCCTCTCCCACTCTACCAGGACTACGTCGCCGACCCATACAGGCGCCCGTTATGGATCCGCAGAACGAGCAGGAATACGCTTTCCTGGCCCAGATGATGGAGCAGTACGCCCGCCGCCGTCTTCAGCATCAATTTGACCAGCAGCTGCACGAGATCAATATGAAGTTGGAGCGCCAGCGGCAGCTGCTCGAGATAGAGCGCTACCGCCAGCGACAGCAGGAGCTGCAGGTGGAGCGCGAGGCGGAGGACGACTATGACGGCGGCCTCAACAATCTGAACAACCAGCAGTACGACCAGTACGACAACGTGGAGGCGGAGCCTAGCTACGGCAGTCCCATCAGTAATTTGCCCGATGTCCACTCGCCGGTGTATCTGCCCAGTCTTCCCAATCTTCCGATTCTGCCGCCCAGCCGCCTCGGTCTTCCCAATTTGGGTCGAAACAGTATTCCACGCGAGAAGATTCCCTTCGCCGTGGGCCCCAACGATGCGCGCTTTTTCGATAACCCGAGCGATCCGTCGGGTGAGATGGACTCGCGTGCCCTTGAAGACTACGAGGAGTATGCCCCGATTCAGCCCACACCCGAGGTGGCGACGGCCACCAGCAAGACCAAAATCGACACGCCAGTTCCTGCTCCTGTGCCCGTGGAGCCGCCCAAGCTGCTGGATGCCGCCAACGCCAACTTCCACCGCATCAATCCCAACTCAGCGGCCGCCGCAGCCGTAGCAGGAGTCAGTATTCCGCAGGGTAAGGACCAAACACCCCACAAGCTGAACGCCCTGATCAACAAGCTGCAGAAGCAGGGCAAGGCCCCGCATGTGACCCTGGTCAACGGAGGGGGCAGCGACGCCGATTCCGAGCAGATTGTGCTCCGCCAGCACATGGGCATGAGCAGCGAGATGGGTGTCTACATTGTGGCCCTAATAGCGGGCATGAGCGCTGCGGTGACTGTGGGACTCCTGGCACTAGGTGTGACCTGGTAAGTCATCAACCCCACAAAAGGCACGAAGTCGAGTAAGTAATAATGCAAATTCCTTTCAGGGTACATAATCGCAGCAAAGCCGCAGCGGATGTGGACTACCCGGCGTATGGTGTGACCGGACCCAACAAGGACGTCTCGCCTTCGGGCGACCGCAAGCTGGCCCAGAGCGCCCAGATGTACCATTACCAGCACCAGAAGCAGCAGATAATCGCCATGGAGAACTGTCAGGCCACCGATGGCAGCTGTGGAATGTCCGATGTGGAGAGCGATGACGACAACGAGGAGGGCGACTACACGGTGTACGAGTGCCCCGGCTTAGCGCCCACCGGCGAGATGGAGGTTAAGAATCCACTCTTCCTGGACGAGACGCCGGCCACCCCGGCCAACAATCTCTCATCGGCGGCTGCCACCAACAACAATATCACCCAGGCCACTCCCCAGCAGCCGCCCACCCTGAAGAAGGGCACGGTCAAGCCGAATATGAATCTGTTGAATGCCGCCGCCACCCGTGCCGCTGCAGCCGCTGCTGGCGAGGAGTCAAAGCAGAAGCGCAAGAGCAAGAAGTAAGCTGGAAGATTGGAAACTTTTCATCTCCCCCCAACCCCCTTGGAAATGCCCGCAGGTCGTGGCAACTGGTAAAGTTTGACTGATCCATTGTCAGCCAAAGGACACACCCACACAAACAAACAAACAGACAGGCAGACCAGACCAGACTAGATATAAAATCCATGGAATTTAATTCCCCCGGCTGCAGCTCGCTCGAGTGCAAGGAAGCGTATAGCGTACACATAACACATTCCAGATGGCAAACCCACGGCAACTGTCTCTTATCTTCCCTATGAATAAGCACACATGCATATGTACGAGTACGTAAGTCCTATTACATGTGGCATTGTATTGTATCGTAATCGCATCGCATCGCATCGCATCGCTATGGTATAAGACAAGCCTCCCCAGCGCATCTGTCTGTCAAGCGCCCATTGCAAAACCAATCCCCAAACCCCAACACCAACCCCAACCCCAATTGAATCCTCTCAGCTGTCAGTTGCAGAATGCGGCGGCCAGGTTATGGCATGCATGACTTTGGTGGCATAGCTGTGTCTGCAATCTGATTTCCCCCTCTTTACAATCCAAGATGTGTACTTATTTATGTCATGGGACAATTACCCCCCCCCACACATGCTCGAATGTGTGTATCTCTTATATATATGTATATGTATATTATATATTGTATATCAAACTCTTTTATGGCGTCTGCAACTGGAATCAATTTATATGGGAAGCATACTTAAAAGTCTGGAGCAAAGGACAAGCAACCAACTAAATGCTAACTAACATATTATATATTATTATATGTATACATACACACACACACACACATATTGATATACACATAGATATATACTATATACTATATTCATGTAATTATTGTAACATATATACATACATATTAACAGGGAGCGGAACTCCCCTCTTTTACTTCGTAACTATCTTTTTTTTTATTTTTACTACGCTTTGTGATCGAATCCTTAATTATCTGTGTCAATTTAGAAATACAATTCTGGTAACCAAAATCCAACAACTATACACACACAAACACACATATTATCTACCTAATTACAATTAGATTGAAGAGATACTAAGTTTTGAGGGATCGGAGCGGACCGGAGAGGAGAATTATTTACAAGTAAAACTTAACAATAATTTCCCTGCACATTCATGTAAAGTAAATGAAAAACGACTGATAACACACACACAAAAGATAACACGCGTCTATTGTACAAAAATGAAAACGAAAAAGAAAAGAAATGAAATGAAGTGAAGGGAAGTAAAGTAAAGTGAGGGAGTACAATTTATTTACTGACTAGCGAGAGATTAACCTCCAAGCAGAGAAAACTATCAGCGGAAACAAATCTCCAACAAAACAAACAAACAAACAAGAAAAACCCAAAGAGAAACAATTAGAAGAAACTGTAGCAAAACATTTACTATTATTATTATAACATATTCCCAATTGCTGTAAATAAAACAAACATGAAACATGAAGCGTTGACGAGGAGACAGAGTAGACAGAAAGCTAGCTAAAGCTAAGGCTTGGTAACCATTGCGGCCGAAACAATACACTAAAGACAGAACAGAATTGAAGAACTTACAAGTTGAAAAACCAACCAAAACAGAGCCCTAATTGATTGATTGACTATTTATTGATTACTAGAACATGCAAAGCATCTGGTGGAGTGGAGGCATTGGAAATTGAATTTGAAATTTAAATCGAAACTGACTTGGCAACAATAAAAATGCAAGCAGCATATGTACATGTACGTTGAGCGTAATGTTGAGTTTGAAATATATATTTTATGGTCTCTGGCTAGAGACATGACAAAATAATCTGATGCAAACAAAAATTGATACCAAAAAATGTAACAAAAAAAAAGTAAAAGCGACACAGAGCCCTACATATATTGTGAATAAAAAGTATAATTTAATTTATTTATGTATGATAACCGTAATAACACAAATTATACAATATGCATACAAAATAAACTAAACTAACCAAAAAAAGCGTTTCATTTTGAATTTTAATTCAAATTCTATATCAGTGTATAGTTCGTTCCATTATTATTTTATAAATCAGCTTATTTTTTAAAGAATTCAAAAGCTTATTTTATTTACAGATTTGCATATTTCTGGCTTCATATATAATTCAAAGGCGATTATCTTTTCCCTCCCTTCGATTGACAGTGACAATCCCCTATCGCTGATTACTAGTAATGTGCAATGGGCCAGAGATGACAAAACATGTTAAAGAGGAGACGTCTGATATTTGATATTTTCTAGTATATTTATGAGGGTCAGACGGTATTATTGATCGGTAAATCTGCGGTCACACTGGCGCATGTGCTAGAATTTATTTGTTGTCGCCCGCACGTCCCGTTTTTCCTCATCGACGTAAGCCAAAAAGTTATTAATTTAAGTGATAATAAAATGCTCTGCTTGCTTATGTAAAATAGACAAGTGCAGATAGCGACAGATAGCATTTCCAAACATATGGAAATTGGACAATTTTGTGATGCTTGTGCGTGTGTGTGTGAGACAGTGTGGGGCTTCCGTGTCGCCAAACGAAATTAAATTCTGTTGTGTTTGACTCATAATATTTGTTAGCGAGCGCGTCATGCGTTTTATATTGAATTATTGCTGAGCCTGGAGCTGTAGGGCTTGATTTGACTGCCCGAGGCAGTCACACAATCGAATTAGTATGCGAAACCAGAAAACTATAGAAACAAATATAGACATGGCGTAATTGAAGAGCGAGAGAGGGCTGCTGTGTGTTAATTAATTAATTGCTCATACTTGACCTGGACACTAGCCAGAACCAGCAGCCAGAACGAAACGAAAGCAACAATAAATTTTGTATGTATGTATGTATGTACACCAGAAATTGGGTAAAAGGCGAAAAGTAGTGCGTGTGTTTAGTTAACGTTACGTTACGTGAGCCCAACGTGTGGTAGTTGTGTGAGCAAAGTTTCTCTCGGTAGCTGCTGCTTCAATTCGTTATAATTTCTTTTTATTTACTTTTAGTTCACACAGATCAGGTTTTGTTCAGCTGCATTCTTTACCCTCCGAGCGTCTGCCCCTCCCCTTAGCATACTTGAGTGTTCTAAGGTGCAATAGCCATACAAAAAGAGAGAAAGAGAGAGAGAGAGAGCGAAAGAGAAGTGGCTGTTGCACTTGCCACGCTTGACTTGACCACATTCAACTTGCAGCAGCAGGCTGCCTGCATGTGATGAGGAAACTGCAGATAAAAGCGTAACACACAAAAAACCAGATAAAAAGAGGCAATGCGATCAGGCTGAAGCGGAATAACTGCAGCGATCGCAACAAAGGACTGAAAGAGGGATAGAGCGAGAGACACCCAGAGACAGAGACGGAGAACCTTTAGCATACATTTCTGAATGGAATAATTATGTGATGGGCTCGTGCTCGTGTACGCGGCGACACTTTTTGTTGTCAATATGCTTCCTGCAAGTGGTGAGTATTTATGGGGAAACCAGTTGCTGTTTTTGCTGTTCCAATTCGCTGCATATTAAAAATCGATTGCATTTCTCCTCCTCGGTTCCCTCTGCTTCCTCTGCTCTATTGATTTTACAATCAACAGATAACGATTATCGAACGCCAGGTATTCGACTTTCTCGGATACATGTGGGCTCCCATACTGGTGAATTTCTTCCACATTCTATTTATCATATTCGGATTCTATGGCGCATATCACTTTCGCGTTAAATACATCATCACCGTGAGTACCCTGCCCCCACCCCCATTATCATATCTCTACGATAACCCAAATTTGTTTTCGTTTGTCTGTGGCAGTATCTAATATGGAACTTCCTATGGATCGGCTGGAACGCCTTCCTCATTTGCTTCTATTTGAATGTGGGGCAGTTGGATAGGGTGAGTAATAATCACTAACTCACCAATGAAGAACTCTGGATACTCATGCCAACATATCTTCCATATGTATGTGCCAAGCAGGACAGTGATCTACTCAATCTGGGCACGGGCAGCGTTTCCTGGTTCGAGGCGAACGGTTATGGCTGCCGTCCCACCTACAACATGACGGCGGATGATCCGTTCCGGCCACAGCGGCCGGAGAGCGTAGAGGGCTGCCTGCTCGACTATACGCTGTTGGAGATTATTCATTCGGGAGTTCAGTGCGGCCTGGCGGTGAGTGGTTAACAGGCCTTAAGTGCCCTGAATTGTTGTAAATTGTTTCGTCTCTCCAGCTGCTCGGTATACTCGGTGCGATTCTGATCAGTTGCATATTTCTGGACGAGGACGACAGATGTAAGTGGCAGCCAGCAATTCTATTCCATGTCGTTTGTCATACTCTTTCATTAACTGGGATCGGCCATTATCTAACAGCATCTCTATCCTCTTTTGTGTATCACTCTGCACGGTATATACTGGTACTTCATATCTATAGTCCCCCTATCCCCATTTTCAACCCAAACCGTATTTCCCTAGGTGAATCGATAATGCATAAACCGAATGTCAAATGCGTACGTAAAGTTATCTATGTGTAAGCTCCTGGCATCCAACACCCCTACTCCTGAATGCGATTGTACACCCATATACATACATACAAACATATATAAATCGTATCTATATATACATAGTACATATCCATGATTAAAAACCCCCATTGTGATCCTCCCATCCATGTGAACTGTGAGCAACGCCACATAATCATACATATTTATATATATATATACTCGTACTCGTTATTGTAATCCATGTTATATGTATGTCTAAGCCGCCATCCACTCATAACACCAAGAACAACTACAACTACAACATTGTATTTGCTTATCGATAACGACACTGTGCAACACAAAACAAACAAGAGGGGACACAAAAGAGAGATAGGTACTCGGTACTGGGATTTTAACGAAACTTTTTTACATGTTCATTGCTGTTAGGCATCTGAAAGATTCCGTGTTGGGTGAACTTGCTTTGAAAACTAATTAGATGAAAGAATATTTTGCCACCGAAATGCATCTTTGACTGCAACTAAATTCGTTTCTATCCAGCATGTGTACCGAGAGCGGGAATCATCCAAAAAAATGAACAAATTTTTCCGATTTCTTGTCGCTGTTGCACAGTGTCTTGCGATATTCAATGTATCTATTGGATTGTTAAAGCATCTTTAATCAATTTCTGGTTTACAGTCGATTTCATGAACGGCGACGCGAAGAGTCCCCAGCACACCGTGGTGCACCCAATGTACGTGAGCTATACAAGTATACCCACAACATCCGCAAGCGCCACAATGCAATCAAACAAGCATCTGCAGCTGCAACTGCAACTGCAGAGCCAGCAGCAGCAGCAGCAAAACTCACTGAAACTCTATCATCATCAGCAACAAGTACCACACTTCAACCAGAACTACCAACTGAACAACAGCAACAATAATACACTCAACAATAATCTTCACCAGCGTCAAGCGCCGCCTCAGCCGCCGCTAGACACAACAATTAACCACAATGCATCATTCCAACGCCAATTCCACCACCAATCAGTCAACCATCTAACCCAGCGCACAAGTGGCGAGCACAGCAACAGCAGCAGCCTGAGGCGCCAGCGCCACCACCAGACCAGTGGCTCCGGTCCCAGTCCCATGTCCCCACAGACCACGCCCTCACTGTCGTACGCCTCGCTGCAGAACTCCAACTCCAATCCCTATCTGGCCAACTCGCTGAGCAACAGCAACTATAGCATCTTCCAGGGCATCCCCGAGTGTGGGGGCAGCAGCACGCACTTTGCCCGCATCCATCACAAGGCCAAGGTCCCCAAGTCGGGGCTCATATCATCACCAGGTGTGGGTGTAGATTCAGGCATTGCCATGGCAGGCCATTCCCCAGTCCGTCCGCTCGAACGTCTCTCGCGCAATCTCGAGGAGGAGGAGGACAACTTTTCGATGCAGCAGCTCTCCCCTGGGGCAAATGGCGTCACTTATGTGCCCTTTAGGAGTCCCACGCCTAGCACTCTCTTCGTGCACGAAAACAACAACAACTCTCAGCCCCACATTGTCTTCAACTCTGCCACGCACTCTAGTCCCAACAACAATGTCCCTTTTCCCTATGAGCAGAATGGATTGCCTTCCCCATTGCGGGTGGGACCCAGTCCCAAGGCCCGGCGACCCACACAGATTCCGCTGCCCACAGTGCCGCTGCACACCTGCCACATGCTGGACGAAGACGAGGATGAGGAGGTAAATGGGGATCACATGCTGACGCCACCGCCTCCACCCGTGCCCCGTCCGCACATCTTCCATCAGCGCCTGGGCCAGGCGCCCTATCCTGATCTCTCGCCCGAGATAGCCGAGAAGTACGCCATGCCCACACAGCATGTGTCCGTGCCCTCTTCCATTCCCGTTCCGGTGCCCCACGGCTCGCCCATGGTGCGACGCACCCATCGCCGCCACCGACCCGCCATTCCGGCTCAGGCCAACTTTTGCGATCAGATACGAGCCCCTCCGCCCGGCTACGTGGTGCGCACCCAGAGCGACGATCGACTGGTAGAGGCGGATCAGCAGATGGAGGCAGCTCCTCGCGTCAATCGCCGGAGCAACAACAAGACCCGTCCCCGCTCCTTCTGCAGCTCTATTGTGGGCGCACAGGCCTAGATTCCGGCCAGCGAGGCCTTCAAGTACGTCCAGCTTCCTACACTCCCCTCTCTATCTGCAATCGCCTCTCTGTAATCGCCATTCTCTCTGTCCGTGCAGGTGCTGGGCCAACTGCTGCTTGTGCCACCATCTGCCATGTCTAACTTGTAGCGAGAGGATCCTTCTCGATCCACCCACATATACTACACCTACACGTACACGTACACGTACATACATTTTGTTGTTTCTATGTTGTGCCTAACCAGCCATGGCTGATGGTCTTTCTTCCCGGTGGGGAGTATATCCATAAACGCAACCATAAGCTTCCAGCGCGCGTGTGCTCATCGATTCGGACGCGGATTCGGCCTAGCAAATGTCTAACTAATTTAACCAAGCCAAGTATTTATGTATCAGCCAGAGCACACACCACACGCATGTCCTAGATACATAGAGGGGGTCTTTCCCGTCGACTTGTGATACGAAATCGAAGTGCGGAAAGGCCATGCCCCACATACGAAACACAAGAGAGCCTACATAATTTTATGTTGATCTGTGATAACTCTAAAACAAGAACGACTAAACGATTAATTATATAGCGAAAGTGTCACAAACAAAAAAAAGTTGAACAAATTTGTTGAAATTGAATGAAACTAAAAGAGATAACGAAATGAAATTTATAGAGCCAATTGCAACCAGATGCCTTGGATTAAATATTGATTAGAGATTTATATACAAACAAAAAATATATATAGATGTGTTAAAAAATGTAAGGGGGAGTGCGCAGCCTCCCACCTTCAGCTGCCTTTTGTTGTTTAACTAATTAAAATACGATTTACAATACATACATACATATACCAAGCGTTACGACATATGTAGAGGTTAGTTTGTGAAACAAAAAAGTTGCCTAATGGAATAAGATTCGTGCAAGATTCGTTAACGATCGATCTATATAGATATAAACATATATATGAATGTTTAAGTATAGTGTTAAGCTTGAGGCCACACACAAAATGTAGTTATAGTCGCGCAAGCAACGCCAACGCCAAGCAGAGCAAATCCAATCCATAGCTTAGTAGAGTAACTAAATATTTACCTTATAGATGATTGCCTCTGATCTAGAGAATGGTGCGGATTGTGGTGCCAATTATCGACGAGATTCAAAAGTGTTTCCAATAAATGTTCATTTACACCAAAAACTCTCTGGAGTTTCTACTGTTCTCTCTGTCTCTTGCTCTCTGCTGTAATTCTCTCTCAATATATATGGATATAGATAGCTATACAAAATATTGTATCACCTGGTAGATGGCTTTCTGTAGCATTTGTGGCTCTCTAACCAATCGCTAACGACTTTCTCTCTCCACCAAGTAGCTAATACAATTTACTTAACAGCTCCAAGCACACAAAAACACACTTTATCCAACCTAACCCCAGGTAACTGCCATTACTTATATGTAGAAGTGTACCCATCACGATCCCCTATTGACTTGATATCTTTTTATATAGTGAAGCATATTAGCAAGCAGTCGAAACACCGCCAGTCGCTGTACTCCATGGAGTTCTGCAGCAGCAGCGACACCATCCGGCATGGCAGCAGTCACACCATTATGGGCATGGGACTGGGGCTGGGTGATCCACGAGGCGACCAGGATGGCGGCGAGCTGAGTCCCAAGCCGATGACACCAAGGCGCGTGAAACGGAGGTCGGTGATGGCCAGGGGCAGCCAGGGGAGACAGTCTAGCGGCGGAGGAGGCAGCAGCAGGCGCTCCCATCATGGATCCAGCGGCACACTTAGATCCAAGCATGGGAGCGGTCATGGCGGTGGAGCCGGGGACAGCAGCAGCGGCAGCTATGTGAGGAGTAGCACACGCAGCTCCCGCAGAAAGTACCAACAGAACCCGGTGACCAAACTGATCGACCAACAGCAGCTCCAGCAGCAGCAACATCAGCTGCAGCAGCCCCACCTGGGCTCGTTCCATCGTCAGGACAAGCTCTCGCTGACTGTATCCAATCTGCAGTCGCTCAACGATGACATGCTTAACAACACGAACATCTCCGGCAGTCAGTTGGGCAGCCTGGCAAAGAACAATGGCCACTTTTATCACAGCTACCGCAAGAACATTCCCCTCGATCCCATCTATTACAACACTAACGGGCAGGGCATGATCCAGCAGCAAGACGTACAGCCAGTATCGCCCACTCTACTGCCCCCACCGCCTCCGCTTCCAGCTGTGCCAGCGCCAGCAACGACCCTCCATGGCGGGGGCCACTACAATCCCAGCTACCAGCACTCCACCACTCACCTGAACGATGTGGGTCATGGCGACGAGGTGTATAACAATCGGCCGCCTTCGGTCCGCTCCAGCTACTCAAACTTTCACGGGTCACGGCCCTTGTCTACCGCCTACGCCAATGCGGGCGAAAACGTGTTCGTCGGATTAGGTGGAGCCAATGCAAGTCCGCCGCAGCCTCCCTGCACGCCACCCCTCTACCAGCAGCATCCCCTCCATCAGCAGCAACAACAGCAGCAGCAGCAATATCTTCCGCCGCCCCCAATTGAGCCAGCGCCGGCTTATGTGAGCGCCATGTCCTTCTCAAAGCGCACCGCCTCGCGGGAAAGCATCCGTTCAATGGCCTTCCTTAACAACGGACCGCCCGCGTACAATCTCAACTACCACACGCCACCGGACTCGGAGACAACTATGTGAAATGGATCGTCTGCCGGTCCATACTAAGCCCTCAGCTTCAACATCAACTTCATGAAGGATCTCGGACACTATCATCATCACCAGCCCGAAATTATTTATACTTGTGCAACATGCCACATCCATAGCCAGAGCCTAACTGTATGAGTGCCTTGATCATATAAGTAGAAAGTGTATACTTAATCCTTAACCATACGTACATATGTGTAGTGCCTAAAGTAGATCTAAGTTTCTGTCGTTTTACCAAAGTGCCTTTGTAAATAAACATCTAAACAATTATCCAGGCTTTTGCAAGAGAAAAAGGAAAACAAACAATACAAGTACGCGTAGAGCTCTGTTAATGGATCATCCACAAATCATCGAACGGGATCTAAGGATCATATTTATATCAATTGTATTTCTAGTGATATTATGAATCCGCTAGGGAAATGTTCCAATAGTTAAATTTATAGATCAACTTGGTAATACGATACGTAGAGAATATATGCATTGGTTATAGGTTATTCCATTCTGGGGATGCGGTTATTACTCCTTTCGGCATACTGAAAATATAAAATAGACAAAAATAATAGGATAATCCAAACGAATGCCAAGCTCCACTCACAATCGTCGGCATCCCAGCCCGGCTCGAGGTCCAGCTGCCTGTTGCGCTCCTTTAGCCACGTGAAGAGCGGCGCAAAGTACTCGAGAATTCCTCGACCACTCAACTTTCGCTCCCCAGTGGCAATCTCCATGACATCCCGCCAATGCCGTGTGGCACCCAGCTGCATCATCTCACGCATCATATCGCCAGCCTCCTTACTGTCGTAGAAATCGCAGTTGTGCAAGGGAAACTTTGGATCTCCGGGCTTGTACTGTCCGCTGACCAGGCAGAAGGAGCGATAAAACTGGAAGCCCAAGATCTCCGCAATAAATTTCCTGCAACATCACGAAAGAGAAGGTTTAGATAAGTTAATCAGGCGAGAATGAGTTACCTACTTGGTGTTTGAGGTTTCTGGGTTCAAGCCCCGATAGAACTTAAAGTCCGGATCAAAATCCTTCGACGAATGGAGGGCCGGAGGCTGGACTCCAGCGAACTTGTCCTGAAGGCGCCAGTAGGCGCAATTGTACTCCTTCACTCCGATCCGTCCATCCATCACGTCCACCAGAAACTTGTCGTTGATGAAGTACTGCGGCAGGGCCACGAGAGTGTGCACCCCCATGCGAAACAGCCGGTTGAGGGACTGCTCCTCCGTGAGGCTCTCGTTCAGCAAAATGTGCAGGCGATGCAGGTGCCGGGCGGTGCCCGAGGCCAGGACCACAGTCTCGGCAATAGCACTACCGAAACCCGGACACGGTTCGGTGTCCAGGCCAAACGGCAGATCCCGCTTGTAAATGTTGTACTGCAACTCGGCCATCGTGCCATGGATCTGCATCATCTTCTTGTAGTCCAACTTGGGGCAGTAGCGCAGGGCCACGTTCGGCGGGAAGTAGTAGACCTGCGACTTGCACTCCGGCCCGCCCTCGTCATCGTTCATCCGCCGAGAGTAGCGGTCGTAGAACCCACTGGAGAGGAACAGAGTGATCCGTTTTTAAGGAGAACGGATAGATCCTCGAGGTTAGCGGTTTTTACTCACTCGGACATGTGGTTGAGGCCCAGCGACTCGAAGAACTCGGTGGCCTTCTTGTTGATCTTTACGGGAGTGACGAGCACTTCCTCCAGCCGGCGATGGACGGATGGCAGCTGGTGCTGTTTGCTCGGGTGCGGAGTGCGGAAGAACTGGTGCGGATACCAATCCTGGGACAGAATCTGATCCATAACCGGTGCCACAATAGCGCCGTCGCTTTTTCGTGTCCGCCTTGGGGTAGGTTATCTGCACCTCGTGCCGCAGATAGGCGTGCAGTTCCCGGTAGAGCGGCATGATCTCCCACACAACCGCTTCCATCTCGGCCTGGAAGTTCTCCGAGTCGTAGTTGAGGTACCACGTCCTCGATGGGGTTACATGTCCATTGTAAGTGGCCGCAATCCTCAGCAGCCGCACGTAGTCAATGAAGGTGGATTTGGCAGTGTCCTTGTCGTTGATGGCGCGCCGCCAGCTGAGCCAATTGAGAACCAGATCCTCGTAGTGCTTGGCCCGCATGTTCTTGTTGACGATGTGGGGTACATAGCCAGGGGACGACGCGTGGTGCATTCCTCAAACGGGCAGACAAGCGGACCACTCACAAAGTTCCGGATGGCCCGTAGCAGATCCTTGGCTTGCTCGTAGTCCCGTGGCCGCAGTCCCTGCAGCTGCAGCTTGGCCAGGCGCTGCACGCGACGTCGCAGCAGCGGATCCTCCAACTGTTTAACGGGCACGACGCTCAGATTCGCGGCCAACTCGTACATAAGGTGGTAGGTGTCCATTTCGACCTCTTGCTTGCTTGGCGCCTGTCCGCCCAGCGGCGACTTCCCCTTGGATGTCAGCTGAAGAAAAATCCTCTGCTTCATGTTCCAAATGGTTTGCATCCGCTTGGTGGCTGTGTCCAGGATTTCACGCGTGGACTGCTCATAGCCGGCCGAGTGATTGGAGGTGGCTTTATTGAGGCTGCAGTTCACTAAGATCGGGATCAGGGCCACTACTATGACCAGGATCAGTCGAAGGTTCTTCGTGGGAAGCCCCATAGTGGCAGGGGATGGCTTCCGCTTTCGGGCCTGGGCTGGGCTCTGATAAGCTTATCGCTTTGGGGCACTGTGCTTTGCTCACTCTGCTTTTTGCGCTGTTTCTTCCGAATCGAATGGAACTGCGACGAGAACTAAGCACTGAGCGTTGTGAACGGCTTAAATTCGGTTGGATCATACAGTGCCACATCGATAGGGTTAATGGTAATTAAAATTTCCATTTATAATGGATTTCCTTCCACCAAATATGTTTCATAGTTTTAGCTGGATTTAACGTGTTTAACTCGTATTCTCGTTACTCGTCGGTTGTTCAGTTTGTTGAGTGTTCACTGTAGTCGCTTATCTGTGGAACCAGGGCTGTGAGACGAACGTGGGTTATGAAAGAGAATGCTTTGAGCTTGATCTTTAGATCTCTCAAAATAAATATTACGTATACGAGTCATTGTGGCATTGCGTATACGCCGCATTCGCCTTAAGATACGGAAATCGAATTGAATTACTGACCAGACCTATTCCCCGAGCCCACTTTCCATGGAAACAGATGAACAGTGGCAGCTGTAGCAGAGGTAGGGGCAGCATTGCCTCCTCCTGGCTTTGTTAGCCAGTGGCCCATTTTCAAGCTTAATCATTTTGACATTTTCTTAGGGTTTGCGGGAGGCGGTGAGAGGGGAGCGTGAACATTTGCCCCGCGGTGCAGCAGTGGCAGCAGCAGCAGCAGAATAGGGGGAAGTTCTGCCAGAGCATAGCATGTGGCATGCCATTTGTTTATGCCGGCAGGCCTCCAAGATATATAGAAAGAGAGAGAGAGAGAAAGGGAGGGAGCGGAGCGGAGAAGAAAAAGGACTCGTTTCGCTTTCGCTTGCTGACATTTTGGTTACAGAGAGTGAAACAGAGACCGTGGGAGAGAATTTCCCTGGCTGTTCTTTTAGGGCACTGGGGGCATTTGGGGGGGAATTTTCATTGGCTCCCAAGTGTTGCTGTTGTTACTGTTGCTGTTTCATCGCTCTGCATCGCGGTTGCTCTGCAGATTACGTCAAACGGCAAGGAAAACCCGTTTTACACTCAGTCACACGACGAACCTTAGAGTAAACGCACGCGTCCTTTAGAACGTACGGTACCTCAACTGCCACTCACACACACAAACACACACATACCCCAAGCATAGCCATTGAAAAGGAAATAAATGAAAGCCCAAGGAATATTGTATAAAAAGAAAGGACGTAGGAGCAAAAAAATGTTTAAAAGGAAGCCTCAAACTTACACACACACACACACGTAGATGTCATGCTGGCAAATACTGTTACACACGCACAAGTGCAGCGCAAAGAAAAATTCTTCAGCGCCCAAAAATAGAGTGAAATGTGCTGCATGATAGTGCCGTTGTTGTTGCTGCTGCTACTGCTGCTGTAGGACAGCGCAGGAAGGGAGGAGTATGGAGTGCGGAGAGAAATGGTTGGAGGGGGGAACACAACGGAAACTAACCTACATTTTCGCGCTCTTTCGCACGCTTTCGCACACACAAACACACACACACACGCACATGCAGAGCCAAGGTATATTCGATGGGAGGTAAAACAGTCCGTGAGAGCAGGAAAACGGAGAGCTGGGCTGCGGTACATTATATTCAATATAGCTTGTGCTCAGCAGAGCCAACTGTGACACTCGCTCTCTCGCAAAAGAAATCAACAGTAAATTGTAATAACACTTCTCAGGACGAAGACTGTGTGCGAGCGAGCGAGAGTGTATGTGTGTCAAACAATGTGCGTGCCTGAAGTTTTTACTTTTGGTTTTGCTTTTGTTTTTGTGGTCGCCCCTCCGCTCAATCCATCCCACTCCAACATTGTTGCTAAATAAAAATGTAATTAATGTAAAATAAAATCAAATAAAACACAGCAACAACAATAGGCAGAGGGTGAGTGTGAGTGTGTTCGTGGGACCGGGCCAGTGTTGGGAAGTGAAAGTGAAATGCAAAACGTGTGAAACTCCTTTGCGGGGGCTTTCTCTGTTTGTTTGTGTGCCATGCAGCCGAATAAAACGCGTATATAAAAATAGAAATACTGCACTCACGTTCAACGATTACATAAAGTGGCAACATCATTATTTATAACACATTCAATACAAAAAGGAAACAAAACAACAATTGAAACCAGCTCAAAAGTAAACAATAATTAAAGGAACAATTTTAAAGGTAAAATGGAAAAAATGCTAAAAAGAATAATAGAGTCAGAGTCGGAGTCGAAGTCGAAGTCGAAGAGAGGGGAAAAGCATGCCTTTGCATGAGTGTTTGTGCAACCGACAACAACCACAACTCATGTGGTGTGGTGTGGCATAGTGTGCGGCATAGTGTGGTGTGGCACGAGGATTGGGCCATAAATTAGCTCTTGATGTGCACTTAACTAGGCGGCCACACTTTTCGTTCGCTTTCGTGCGAGAGCAAACAAAGAGTAGTAGAGTAGCTGTAGCATGTGGCAGAAGCACCGTCAGTGGGGGGGCACAAACAAATTTGTAGCACAACTTTGGGGGCCACAACAGCACTGAGAACTCTGCTTTTTCCCTTTTATGGGGCAACTTTAAAACCAACCGCTGGTCACGCCCAAAAAAACAGCAGCACGGAAATAACAACAGAAACCCCTAGTACTTCCCCCTTGGGGCAGGCCCCTTTTCAAATCCCCTGACCCCCTCATAAAATTGTAAGCCAACAACACATTGTTTAATGCCTTTGTGGGCCTTCTTTTCTCTTATTGTTGTAATAAAAATATTTTTGACGATTTGTGTGTAACGTAAACAGGGATGCAGGTGAGGATTGTAGGTAGGAGATCTTCTATGGCATCTCGGGCGCCTAATAGCTTCTGGCCCAATGTACCCCACACGCTTCACCCTCACGACACGGCCCAAAGCAAATTTCCGCCAGCAAACATCAACTGCCTTCCATCGCAGGAGACCGGTAGAGTGGTATAATGGTAGAGGTAGGGGAAGAGGTAGAGGTAGAGCAGTGGGCAAACTTGATATTGAATATTTTATGGGCGCCTTCATCTAACGTTTTTCCATTTTTGCCTCCGTCCGTCAGTGGCGCTCGCAGCGTGCTCAGACGTGTCAAGAAGTTTGTAAAACACAACAGGAAGAAGGCCTACAGCAACAGCAACAATGGCAGGAGGGAACATCAAGAAGAACAGCCGACAGACACAAAGCACTGAGCAATGAGCAGCTTCCAAGCATGTCCTCATTTACCCACCCACCAGCCATACTACGGCACTGCCACTGCCACTGCCCACGCAACCTCATTGCTTTCTGTTGTGCGCCCATTTATCAATTCTTGTATCTTACTTTGTGCGAGCATCGAGTAAGTACACACATACATTCATACATGTGAAGGGATGCCAGACTATGTGTATGTGTGTGCTTGACGCCCATAATGTTAATTAACTTTATCTTTTTAAGCTTTAAGTCTTAAAGCGGCCTCGTCTCAGGCCCTCAACTCAATCAGCTCTTAGTCTCAGCATCTCTCTGTCTCCTCTCTACGACGCGTCGTTTCCTTCCCACCTTCGTGGGTGTGTTTATCTTTTCCGTTACGCACATATACGTAATGTGAGTAAGTCGTTACGTGCGCGAGAGTATGTATGGTGCCGTTAGTGAGCAGCGCCCATAAGCTGCTGGGGATTAGCGCGTTCCCAATTACCGTTACATGACACGAAGAGCAATTGCGGCGTCCATGGGCTAAAGACCTCCGAGAACAGATTTAATTTACTTTTGCTCTTCCACTTGCTGAGGTTGGGTTGGGATGGGGTAGGGTATTATATAAGTACAAATCTCTCCACTAGCACATTTCTCCAAACTCTCTAACATCTACATACATCTCTATCTCTGCCTTTTTCTCCCAAACAGACGCATCACAAAATGTAAAGCAATAATCAGCACAAAAGCCAGCAAAAGCTTACAATAGAAGTAGAAGAAGCACCACCCCACCACCGCTTGGCTCAGCTAGCGGGGAGGAGAGTGCTGGGAAGGAGGAGGAGAGGAGTGGATTGGATTGGGGCAGCAGCAGTAGCAGCCGCAGCGATGCCAAATGCCATTATTGGAAACTGTCGTAGTCATAAGATTTGCATACTATAGCCATAGTAGTAGCATCATGAAAAGCACCAGCGTGATAAGCACTACAACAACAACTACAGCAGCAGCAGCAACATCAAAATCCAAAACTGTAATAGCAACAACAATCATAGGAGAAATAGCAACAAAATGGTTAACAAAGGGAACGGTGACAATATTTAACGGTAAACGAAGCGATCCGCATGCATGAAAAGTGAGAGTGAGATAGTGAAATATATGTCTGTATGTATGGTAATACACACATAGAATACATTCCGTTATCGTCGAGTAAGAGAAGAGCTTTGAGGGAGAGAGAGACATGCAGCTGCGCTGAGGAAATAGGATATATGTATAGATATATATATATATAGTATATAGGACACAGGATACAGGAGACAACAACATCAGCAACAACCGCCAGAGCCACAGCAACAACCAAAACGACGACAATCAGTCAAGATGAGTGATGATCAAGCCGGGGCCAATGATGAAAAAGGTGAGTCTGAAATATTAAACTCCACCTATTGATAGTTTTCTGTGTGCCACCCCACTCCCAAGCCACATATTAACAGTCTACACATCCCCACCGGCCATATAAACGTTATGCTCGAAGTGTGCAGGGAGGGTGGATGGGCCATCAAATCTGGATACGATACGAGGGCATGCATATGAAAAGAGGGCCAAAGGCGAAGGCAGGGCCAAAGGCTCCTGGCTCCTCTGACACTCTGACAACGACACCTGCACGCCAACTCAGCAAAACATGCGGTACAGTGGTCGTCATCAGAGTGTTCGACGATATCATTCCCTGAAATTGCCCTTTCCTGGTGCTGTTCATTTGTTCAGACAACAACCACTGTGCAGAAGGTAGAGATTGGAGGATTCAATAGAAGGAGCAGAAGGAATTTGCTCTTTGTGCGTGTTGCCTTTTCCATTTTGGGGGCCGAGCAGGACTCGGCCAGTGCTCATCAACATAATTAAATAGCATTGCTCATTGTGTGTGCCCTTAGTTCAGCACGGGTCTGGCTCCTGCTTCTGTTTCTGCTTCTATGTCTGGGCCGATAAAATGTGGATCGAAGCAGCTTAATGGTGGCCAAGACTTGTACACTGGACCCGACCCTAAGGTCGGCGCCATTTAAATAAATGATAAACAAATCGAAAATGGGAAGCACACCCCCCTCCAGCCACCGGATAAACTTTCCACTGATGACTGGCCATAAGTTACGCAACCGTTTTTCACAGGCAAAAACGGACCCAGGCGGCAACGGCGGCACAGGGACAGGGCCAGGGAGCACAGACAAATTGTCCTCTCGCTGCTTTGGGTGGGTGGCGGCAGGCAATATGGGGACCATTGTAAGTGGAGGATATCCATGGGGGGGAGGGTTAACAATGCCAACTGCGGATTACGAATATGAACGGAAACGGAAACTAATTAAATATGTAGAGCGATGG
The DNA here is from genome assembly GCA_009664405.1 of Drosophila bifasciata. Lineage (NCBI taxonomy): Eukaryota > Metazoa > Arthropoda > Insecta > Diptera > Drosophilidae > Drosophila > Drosophila bifasciata. The sequence goes on along the minus strand of CM019043.1, from coordinate 8,248,003 downwards.
CTGCATCTGCCTTTATCCTCCTCCTTTGGCCCATTCTTTTTATACGTTTCGTTTCGTTCTGTTGTCAGTTTCAGTTTACCTTGTGCCGCATTCTTTTCCTCATTGTCCTCCTCGAATTGGATTCCCATGGGGCCAAAAAGCGCGCACCATAGAAATCTGCATCCATCCCCATGGAGAAATAATTGCATCAGCAGTCTGTAGCAGCCCTTCCTTCACCCATTTTTCATCCACCAATCCCAATCGCATTCCCATTTCCCGTCACCATTGAACTTGTGCAGAGGTCTGAACAATTTCAACTGCCACGTGCCACCACAGACCCTCCCCCTTTGCGGTTGCTGAGATAAAAGTAATTTTGGAAAAAAAAACCAAAATACTGGCCACTTCTGTGTCTGTGTGTATTTTTATACCCGTACTCGAAGAGTAAAAGGGTATATTGTATTTGTGCTAAAAGTGGATGTGTGTAACATAGAGAAGGAGTAATTTCCGACCATATAAAGTATATATATTCTTCATCAGCATCAATAGCCGAGTCGATATAGCCCTGTCTGTCCGTCCGTCTGTCCGTCCGTCCGTCCGTCCGTCCGTCCGTCCGTCCGTCCGTCTTGTTTGTCGCCCATTGCTCGAAGGCTATTAGAGCTAGAGCAACCAAACTTTTTATCCAGTCTGATGTGATATCTCACTCCTAGAAAAGTGTTTCAAAATTCCGCCCCGCCCACTTCCGCCCCCACAAAGGGCGCACATCTGTGGCGTCCACAATTTTGAAGATAGCAGAAAACTAAAAATGCAGAATCATAGAGACAGCCCATATCTATCAGGGGCCCAAATCTGAATCGGATCGGATCATTAATATAGCCACAATAGACAAAAACATACGCAAAAACTTCGCTCCATCCCTTTCGCACTCACACAAAATCGAGTAATTTTGGTTTTTCGTATAAATGAGCGCCTCGATCTCAGAGACTATAAGAGCTAGAACAACCAAATTTTTTGCCTAGACTCCTGTGATATGGCTTCAGTGCAAGTTTATTTCAAAATTTTGCCACGCCCACTCCCGCCCCCAAAAACGAAAATCCACAATTTTGAAGATAGAAAAAAATAAAAATGCAGTATCGTAGAAAATGACCATATCTACCAGATTCCCGAATTTGGTTCAGATCGGATCATTATTGTAGCCACAATGATCAAATGAATTTTTCAGCTACGAGCTGCCGCTGCCCTGCCCCCCAACCAAAACAAAATATACATTTTTATTAGGTTGATGGCAGAAGCGGCTGCTGCTGATTCTTCACACACACACACTCACGCTCAAACATGCTGCCTCGTGCAGTGTACGTGTGTTTTTGTGAGAACTGATGTAGATGATGTAGATGTAGATGTCGATGAACAGTCTGTAAAATCTCCGATAAAACATCACCTACATATATATGTATCTGCAATCTTAAGTCTGAATACAAATTCCAATTTCAATCTCAGTACAATTTACCATTGAGAAATAATTCTCCAACAGTCTGCGTGGAGCAACAACTCTCTGCGGTTTCTGCAATCAAGTCCTAATTCCAATCTCAGTACCATCTCCGTCACCATTGACTGCATCGCCATTGCGGTTTTTGCGTGAAAACTCTCTGATTTTATATCAATTGAAATTCTTGCTACCATCTCCCGTCACAAAGTACCAAATGTTTGTGGAAAGACTTGCTACCATCTCTGTACCATGTGTGTGCGTAATTTCCTGATTGTTTCTGGGCCCTTCGAGATTAGTGATACTCATCACCTATCTTCAATCTTGAATTCGAATACTAGTACAAGCCTAAATGCCAATCTCAGTGCCGTTTCCCGTCATAAAGGACTTGAACTAAACTCTGCTCAGTTGCAACTGCAACTAGAACCACTCACCACCCCCTTTTGCGGTTTCTTAGATGCAACTGGAATTTTTGAAAATCAAGGGACTGCCAGTTCTTTTGCGTAATTTCCGTTTTCGAGATTGTGCATTTTGTTTTGCTGCAGCTTTCAGTTGCAGTTTACCTTGCTGCACCCATAGAAAGTGCATCCACATGGAGTATAATTGCACCACAGTCTGCAGTCTCATCCATCTCCAATCCCAATCGTATTCCCATTTCCTGTCACCATTGAACTTGTGCAAAGGTCTGCGCAGCTGCAACGGCAACCAACTGCAACTTGCCACCACTCCCGACACCGCCACCCCCCCTTTTGCGGTTAGTTAGATGCAACTGGTTTTTGGGGAAACCAAAAGACTGGCCGCTTTCTGTGTCTGTGTGTAATTTCCTTGTTGTTTTTGGACGCCTTGAGAATGACTTTGCTTCCGCATGAAGATGCGGCAAGCGGTCCGACCTGGTGGGACCATTATGCAATACGGGGAAGATGCGTCTTTGTTGCATTTAATGTTAATGTGCGACCGCCAACCGGTTGCCCAGACCCGTCATCATCATCATCATGAGCATCATGAGCATCGTGGCCCTCGGTTGGTGGCTTGCCCGAAGATGTAATCCCCATCGAATGTTGCACGCCAGCTTTCCTGTTAATGAAATGCATTTTCGAATGCCACAGAAAGAGACACAGACACAGGCGCAGTCGCAGACTACGATCCGATTCCCAGTGGAACAGATCCCATCAACAATATCATCATTATGGACATGATTATCATTATCATTTGATTGGCAACAGCTGGTTGCGTTGGTGTCGGCGCTCTGATGTCACTACTACTGGTATACTGGTTCCTTATGTAAGCATCGCATCCATCCAAACTTTGAGGTACCATTCCATGCCACGCTTTTGTTTATACAAATTTGACTGAATTTAAATGTCTATTAATTGGTTTGGCAATATGAATGGGGACCGAGCCGAGATGAAAGATGGAAAGATGGGAAGTTGGAAGAAGAGGCTGAGGCATGTTAATCAACTGTCCGGTGTTCGTAATCGAAATTGCCATATGGCCCCGTTTCCGATTGAAATTGCAGCCCCGCCGCACTCCTCCCCTCCGCCCAGCCACTCAATGCTAATGAAAACTGTAGCTAATCAGCGGCGAAAGCAAAACAATGCCCAGGGAAGGGATAGCGAACGAGACGCAGGGCGTCCGTTCAACGCGGCCACTGGCCATGACCTCGCCTCTCCGCTGATGTAAGAGCGAGATGATGAGCGAGCAAAAAACTTACGGTACTTTTTTCTTTCTGTTTCGCCAGTGTTGCAGCGCCCCCGAGCATGACAAGATAGTTTTCTGATGCTGGCGCTGGGGGGGATCCAATCCGCTGCAGGGGGAGCTTAACCCAATAACGAGTGAGGCGAGGGGCGGCGGAGGGAGTCTGAGTCTGCCATAGAAGAAGTTACAGACAATGACCTAACCCAATAAACCATAAATAGAACAAAACCTGTTTTTGTGTGTGAGAGAGTGTGCAAGTGGGTGATGAAGAGAAAAATGCTTTCGCTCCATCACGTCAGCCCCAGAGTAAACAATGTTATCGTGTTAATATCCGGCACAGGAATGGCCATCAATGGGTTAATGACAAACGACGACCAGCAGCAACCTCCCGGCAGGCAGGCAGGCGGGCAGTCAGACCCTTAGCTTGGCCAATCTATTATGCAAGTGCCCAGACATCATCCAACAATAAGGAATTGCCAATAGGAAGTTCGTATCGTATCTGCATAAGCATGCATAAGCCATACATAAACATGACCGAAAACTACATAACTAACGGTTAACAGCTACACTGGACCGGCCCTGGGCCAAGACATGGACAGAGACTAAAACTGGATCTGGAATTTCGATGATTATTAACGATTTTCGGCAGCGAACCCAATAATAGGCGGCGGCTTAGGGCTATTCGGATTTTCTCCAAGACCCAACAAAAGTGGATCACAACAGAGGCTGAGCGGCGCGAGCGCAGCATTAGATAGAGAGTGAGAGTGATAGAGAGAGAGAGAGAGAGAGAGTTTTGGCAAAAGGGCAGTCAATGATGGCAATGATGATGAGGCTGATGTGAAAGGTCAACACTCTCGCCGATCGCCCAGAGAGGGAGAGAGTGGGGAGTGGGAAGAGTGGAGGAGAAAGAAAATGTAAAACGAAACAATGTGGCCTTCAATGGGTCGTGCTTGTTGGTGGTAGCTCTGCCCCAGCTCCATCTCCAGCCCCCTGCCTGTGCCACAAGTTCAGTTGAGCTCGTCGTCGGAGAGATTATCGCCTGCACTTGCCACAGCGACCGTCGCGCCGCACCACTTACATAACCTCAACTCCAGAGCTCGAGAGCTCTGCTCCAAGCGCGCGTATAAAACGACGCGCAGAGACGATTGCCGAATCATTTCCAGTCACATAGTTCGTAGCCCAGCACCCGGCAAGCTACAATCCGAAATCCTTGGCAACTTTCGACATCAGGAGAAATGGCAGCTTGTTTTATTGTGAGTTGGCGGTGGACTCCACTCACCTGACCTGCGAGCGAATGCGGATCCTAATAGTGTCATATTTCCCTTCCCCCGTCTAGTTGAGCGCCATCTTGCTGGCCAGTCCGGCGGTGTGGGGCAAGCCTTCATTTGGTCGGGAGCACGTCCACATTCGCATCCACCTGCCGGAGAGCGGAGGAGATGATCATCACGGAGGCGGTGGTGGCGGCGGCGGCTATGAGATTCACTCTCATGATGGTGGACATGGAGGTGGTGGCGGCGGAGGAGGCTATGAGATTCATTCCCATGACGGTGGCCATGGAGGCGGTGGTGGTGGCGGCGGCCACGTCAGTACCTATGCCATAATCACCGAAAACCACGGGGGATCTGGTGGTTACAGCTCTGGCGGACACGGCTCCGGAGGATACAGCTCTGGCGGATACAGCTCTGGAGGATATAGCGCTGGTGGACATGGCTCTGGCGGACACGATGATGCTCAGATTGCAGCCATCGCAGCTGCCGCTGGCTCATCCTCGCACGGCTCATCGGGTGGTGGAGGATACAGCTCTGGCGGACACGGCTCCGGTGGATACAGTTCCGGTGGTTACAGCTCTGGAGGACATGGCTCTGGTGGACACGATGATGCTCAAATCGCGGTCATCGCAGCTTCCGCTGGCTCTTCCTCCCACGGCTCATCGGGTGGTGGAGGATACAGCTCTGGTGGACACAGTTCCGGAGGATACAGTTCCGGTGGCTACAGCTCTGGCGGACACGACTCTGGCCATGGCATCGCCAATATTGCGGCGATTGCAGCTAGCGCTGATGCCTCCTCTCATGGCTCTTCGGGTGGTGGCGGATACAGCAGCGGGGGCTATAGCTCAGGCGGTGGCTACAGCTCAGGCGGACACGATGATTCCCAGATTGCGGCCATTGCAGCCAGCGCAGGTTCTGGCGCTGGAGGATACAGCAGCGGAGGCTACAGCTCCGGTGGCTATAGCTCAGGAGGAGGCTACAGTTCCGGCGGACACGGCTCGGGGGGCTACAGCTCCGGCGGAGGAAGCAGCTACGATAGCCAGGTGGTGACTGCCGCTGTCGCTTCCAGCGGAGGATATAGCGGTGGCTCTCATGGCGGCGCTTCCTCCGGCGGTGGAGACGGCTACAATTACTCGCCCCCAGCCGTCGGTGGCTGGTCGGGATCCGGCTCCAACTGGTCGTAGGCTCCGTTCCCCTGCATTGGCCGTCCGGTCATCTAGTCTATTGCTCATTCCCACAAGTTCACCCGATTCCATTGGACTTTTAACTTATAATACTCATATGACATGTTCGCTCATTCACATTCCGCATGTCCACATCCGAAGGAGGCCCAGGCACTGCCTCCTCCTTCTGCCGCTCCACAACGTTGCCGATGTACAAAATAAATCATGTTAGTGTAGTAATTTAATCCTTTCCCCTGTGTGTTGATCTGTTTGAGTGGGTCTTCGAGTCAGCTGTGGGATGCTTAGGGCTCACAATCGACACAGAGTGGTTTTTTTTTATTTTATTCTTTATTAGGTCCAGCTGGCCTTTTTGGGCTCGGCCCTTTTGGCCAGCTCTTCCTTCAGACGCTTCTCTTCCCGGTCCTGCGCGGGCTGAATGACGTAGCGGTTAATGTAGTCGTAGATGGTGAAGTAGAAGGCACTGGATATGCCGGACTTGAGAAGCGTGGGGCTGACGCCCTTGTAAAATCCGGAAAAGCCCTCATCCTTTAGGGTGTTTATGAAGCACTGCTTTGCCGACGGGCATACTGGATTCCGACCGAACGTCTGGCGATCCTGCTGAAAGCCATGCAGCTGAATGCGCTTCTTCATTAGATCTGCAGGATACACCAGAAACTTGGACGCCACACCAGCTAGGGCTCCATTGACGAAGAGAAAGAAGCCGGGAATGTTGTGGTCGGGATTCGATTTCTTGACAATAAAGAGGACAAGGGCGTTGAGGTACTTGTAGATAAGAAAATTGGCACCTACAAGGGGAAAGATCTGCGCCAGGGTAAAGATGAGGCCACGGGACAAGCCTCGCAGTCCTTCTGTTGCGTGCACAAAGCGCACACCCCTCAGTGAACCCATGCGACTCCTCTTGCTGCTGGGATCGGCGGCCACCACTTGAGTGCGGATCACGTCGAATGGCTGGGCAACAATGGTGCCCAGACAGCCAGCCAACCCACCACACAGAAAGTACAAGAGGAGCGGTCGGTCGTCGAAGAAGGCCATCTTGTGGGCCTTGACTCTGAGCTGCTCGTAGGACCAAAACTGCACCACTGCATAGGTAATGCTTAACACCTGGCCGGAGTTGTGACCACGCCAGATGCCCCGCAGTCCCTCCTCTTTGTAGATGTTACTAAAAGCGTGCAGCAGACCCTGGTACTTGGACGTTTGTTCGTGCTTGCCCACCGGCTCCACTTGCATCTGGAAGCGAATCTTTAACACGTCGAACGGCTGCACCAAGGTCCTCGTTATGCCCCCGGCGACACCGCCACCTAATGCCTGCAGCAACTGTACGTACACCGAATTATCACTCATATTCCTGGAATAGAAAGGGGCGGGTGATTAGCTAAGCTAGGTGTGGGTGTGCGGCACTAGGCAATGCAAACATATTCACCAAACCAAACCATTCGAAACCAAGCCACTGTATACCACTGATCATCTTTGTGCTTCCTTTTATTGCAGCTGTTGCCAAACACCAGGTCGTTGCCTACACGCAGAGGTCGCAGGTCAAGCATGAGAACCGGCACATCCAGCTGGTGCGTGAGTACGGCTTCCATCCCACGCACCAAAGCCTCCGTGGAGGATGGCGATGTGCTGCCGCGAAAGTTTGAGCCCTTTCCGGAGGATATGTACGGCAAGCCGCTCGAGGAGATTGACACCTTCATTTACGAGGAGGTAAGTGGCTGGCTCAGTATCCATTATCCGCATACCCAAAATGTGCCGGGGCCAAGCCAAGCGAAGCTCTGCTGCTGCCACCCCATTTGGCCTCCATTGCCACTAATTAAAAAGTCACACACAGACGCGACCCAGTCCCAGCCAGGGGCAACAATCGAGGGGTGATGGTGTGGGGTGGGACGGGCAGGACAGTGACTGGGGCAGGGCAGTGCAACTGCAACTGCAAGTGGCACAACGGAAATGGAACGCGACGCGACTTTGGTTTTGTTTTTGCTGTTGATTTTGTTGCATTTTCATTTGCATTGTGTGTGCACAAGTGGAAATGCACTTTTTCCTGGCAACCGGCCAGGGGCCAGGGGCCAGAGGCGGGGGTTAATGGAAACGCCTAGAACGACCCTCGTGGCCCTCTCGAAAGCCGAAAAGGAAATCAGCGTAAATGCCGTCGCGCGGGCTCGTTAAATTTCAAAAGTGAGAATAAATTTTTGGAGCTACGACAAACAATGAACCAAAACCCACACACACACTCACATGTACTTTACTGGCAGGAATATGGGTCATGCCATGAACGGGGCTGAGGTACGAACTCTGGGGCAGAGGCAAAGTTGACAACCGTATTTACGTGACTCAAACAAAACTGGCCAACACAGCCGCAGCAGCCAGCAAAGGACAAATTATAGACGAACATGCAAGTGTACTCAAGACTTGGCGGCTTTTCATGCCACGTGTCGTGGAAAATAATTTCAAATAACGGCACACACATAGACCGGGGGCCGGGCCTGGAAAAATAAACATGCAAGTGACCAGGATGGGAGATGAGCCGCCGCCGAAGCGAGCCTGCGACCAAGCACCGGACATCGAGTGATGTTCCTCATCGATTGGGCCAAGAACTCGCAAGGCCAACAGGCAAACAGTCTGCCAATCTATAATTAAATCTTATTGTTTGCTAAAGCTTAGTCAACCAAAAGCTAATAACGAACAATGGTTGATCCAGTCACTGAAAGACCATCCATGTCGTGACTGTAAAATCACGGCACTGCTCATCTCTGTTTAGAACATTTACCGCAATGTTGCCGGACATTTACACGCATCCATTGGCAACGCCAATGCAATGTTTACACATGCACGTACATACGTGAGTGTGTGTGTGTGTGTGTGGGGGTTTGTGGGACAAAAACCTATACAGATGACGGGCGGAGAATCAAAGTGCTTAATTGCATTTAATGGGACACTCTTTATGCAAGTGGCAAGTGCCGGCCAGGCAAAGCAAACAACTGCAAACGATGGCGACGACAGTTGTCTGCTCCAGTGATAAGACACAGCCACAGCCACAGCTACGACACCGCATGTTTGCCCGAACAAGACCCTACACAACTTTTCATTCTGTGCACTTAAAAGTACACATGCTTATCCTCCACAGCTCCACTCGCCACCATGCCATATCCATTCCTTACAATGGAAGGACAGGGCGGGATGTGGGGAGTGGCGAGAAAAGGGACGACGACGACGACGGCAGTGTAGCGTAACCAAAGGCGCATGCAAATTTACAGAAAAGGCACAGGCACACAAAATGGTAAATGGCAAACTGCCACCCAATCGTAATTTTTGCTTGTTACATTAAAATTTCTGCTTACTCGGCTGGGCGACGTTTATGTGTGTATTACAGTGACAAACGACCTTCAGAATAGTGGGGGAGTGGCGAGCAGACAGACAGAAACATCATCCTTAGCATGGAAAACAGGCAGGCAGGCGGGCGGGCGGCAGGCTGGTCTGACTGGCACATCTGCATATATAATTGAAGAAATCAAGGCGCTAATGAACAACGCGCTCGGCTCGGCTGCCGCTCGCTCGCCTTGCTCTGGTTTCCTCTCCGGCAAACAAATCGATATTTCCGAATGGTGCCCAAGGAGCGGAACGGAGCCCGGCCAATCTGACGAGCGCACGACACGCGCTCCCTAGGGGCAAGGGCGGGTGGGCAAGCAACAGCAGCCCATGGTCTGAATAATTGTATTAGCCGATTAAGTGGAAATTTACTGCTTTGGCCGTGAGCACGATGATCAATGTTTAATGTGGTCAGCTGGTCGGATTGGTTTTGGTACTTGGCGTTGAGCGCCAAACGCTACTCACTCTCACTAATCTTCTTGGTTCATGCGACCACCACGCTTTCTAGACTTCTTCCGGCGCCGCGTCATTAACATCCAAACTTGAGTGAAAAATACTTCATATTCCAAGATAAACTTAATTCAACAATAATCAAAATGCCGAAAACAAGTTATTACATTTTAGACAAAACGTGCTCTGTGCACTAACACATACACACGCATGACATACAAATGTGGTTAGGTTGAGGCAGCACGCTGGATGTTCAGCTTTTTTTTTGCTTCCACTCTCTTATTAAGAACACAGGATAGATTCGATTGGAACTTTTGTGAAAATCCAGTAATTTATTAGAAGCAATTTAAACGTGAAATTTGGAAGTGTATTTTAAATGCACATTTTCTTGTTTTGCGTGAAAACTGTTTTTGCAAAATTACTTTCGGGCCTCAATGTGGTGCCCAGACGGCATGTTTCAGTAGTAGTGTGCTTGTGGGTCAAAAGTTCCTGAAACGAGCAGAAAACGGCAAATTAGTATCTTGCGTGTCGCTGGGGCTCCTCTGGCCAAGCGGGTACTTACCATTTAGTGGTCGACGGTGCGGTGCTGCGCCTACTTGGAACGTGCACGCATCTTTCTGCGCTTACGCTTCAACCTACGCATACGCTTCTTACGCCACTGAAAACGAGATAAAACAACGATTAAATGGCAGTCTAAATCTGTATCCACTTTCACTGCTGCTCAATTACAATTATTTTTGCACTTATTGCAATTTTTAGACTTTTTTAGTTCACTTGGAGTTGAGAAAATTACCTTAGCTCTCATTTTCCTTCTGGTCGGTTTGACGGATCGAGAACGAAAGAACGATTGTGTAGCGGAAGTCTGGCTCGTAGGCTAGCGTTTTTCTCTGACAGCTCGACTATCGAGTAGTTCTTTGACAGCCGGCCAAATATCGCGTCCAAGGTTGATTTTGAAAATGTATCTGTTGATATTACTGTGCGATAAGTGGTAACCATCGCTAACGCTCTGTGGGCGCTAAACTTGAAATTAGGAAACGGTCGTATGAAATGATAATTTTCCACAACATTTTTATATCTGAGTGAGATATCTATTCCTCCATTTGTTTTATCTTTGTTTACATATATTATTTATACATATAGTAACAAACATTTCAAGTTATATAAGAATTATAAAATTCACTTGTTTTTTTAAGATTTTGCCGAAACAAAACATGTATTTTCAACGTTTATTTTATCCGCCACACTACTAAAAGAGTATTAAGGATATATATATTGAACAAATTAAACAGCCCTGGAACGATTGTCACAGGAAGTAGCTCTGACAGCACGAGTATCGAGTAGTATCGGCTAAATATCGAGTCCAATGTTGATATTTTTGTTAGTCGATACTTATATGCGATAAGCGGAATTCAAATTATTCGTTGGTCTTGCAGTCCTAATTCCAACGGTTCTGATACTGCTGCCGTTTGCTTTGGTTTTCCAAAATACCCTACAAAAAAATATACTCTCCCATTTCAGACATTCTGTGTGGTTTCGAAACGCTTCCGCAAGAACTACATCCATCGTTTTACAGGCACCAAGAGCCTCTTCCTCTTCCATCCATGGAGTCCAGCGCGGCGCGTTTGCGTCTATATCGCAACGAACCAATTCTTCGACTACTGCGTCATGGCCACCATTCTGTTCAACTGCATTTTTCTAGCCATGACCGAGACGGTGGAGGAGGCTGAGTAAGTGCTTTCAATATGAATGGCTTTCAAACCATCACATTTGCTAATCCACAGGTACATCTTTCTGGCCATTTACTCCATTGAAATGGTAATCAAAATCATTGCCAAAGGCTTTCTGCTCAACAAGTACACCTATCTGCGCAACCCATGGAATTGGCTGGACTTTGTGGTCATCACTAGTGGCTATGCCACCATTGGCATGGAGGTTGGCAACCTGGCGGGGCTGCGTACCTTTCGCGTGCTGCGCGCTCTCAAGACGGTTTCCATCATGCCCGGACTGAAGACAATTATCAACGCGTTGCTTCACTCCTTCCGTCAACTGGCGGAGGTCATGACGCTCACCATCTTCTGTCTGATGGTCTTTGCCCTCTTTGCCCTGCAGGTCTATATGGGCGAGCTGCGCAACAAGTGTGTGCGCCAGGTGCCCTCCGAGTGGACCAACGTCTCCCATCTCGACTGGCATATGTATGTGGGAATCCAATGACACGATTCAAGTGGAATTCTAATGAAAAGATGGTCCCTTTCAGGTGGGTCAACGACACGGACAACTGGCTGTACGACGATGAGGAAATGCCCATGCTTTGTGGCAACCTGACGGGCGCCCGTCACTGCCCCCTCGGCTATGTGTGCATCTGCGTCGGCGAGAATCCCAATCATGGCTACACCAACTTTGACAATTTCATGTGGTCAATGCTAACGACCTTTCAGCTGATTACATTGGACTACTGGGAGAACGTCTACAATATGGTCAGTATAATTCTTACTCCCATCATCGCGATGATCTAATCCATGTCATGTCCACTTCTGCAGGTGATTGCAACTTGTGGGCCAATGAGTGTCATTTTTTTTACGGTGGTTGTGTTTTTTGGCTCATTCTACTTAATTAACCTGATGCTAGCCGTAGTGGCGTTGAGTTACGAGGAGGAGGCGGAGATAACAAACGAGGTGAGTACCCACGACTCTGTCCCGCAGTCTGATCCTCAGATCCTAACCGCTTTGATCTGTGTTGCAGGAACGGAAAAAGGACTTGCTAGACCATCGCGATGATTCCACGTTCAGCTTTGATCCATCCGTGCTGAATGTGAAGAAATTGAATAAGAACAACAAGAAGAAGATCGACTCCCGGAAGGGCGTCCTCCTGGCCTCATACAGCAAGAAGAAGACTCGCCGAAAAAAGACCAAAGGGGGAAAAGAGACTAATGGCAATGGGAATGGGAACGGCAGCAATGGCAATGACAATGATGCCAACAAATCGCATTCCGCCACGCCCAGTCCGGGTCCAAGTCCACGACACAGTGCCACAGAGCGTCCATCCGCCCTCACGCTGCAGGCTCAGAAGCAATACCAGCAGATGGAACAGCAGCAGCATCAGCTGGCCAAGGTGCCTGCGGCGGCACCAGCCAAGAACCGCATTAGCTTCCACGAGGAGCCGCAGAAGAACCCCAATATGCTGTATCCCTCGGACTACAAGGGCCAGCTCATCGCCAGCAGCCGTCAGACGAGCTCCAATTCGAGTGGCGTCAATCGCGAATCCTCACAGGATGACTCCGGCGTGGTCGACGATCACGAGGAGCAGGATCCGGCCCACGAGCTGGGCCACGTGTCCACCGTGGAGCTGGCCCTATCCCCGCGTGAAGTGCGCCTCATCAAGTGCAATGGGAACATAGCTCGCATCAAGAATCACAATGTGTATGCCCTGCATCAGGAATTCTCCTCGGAGGTGGTGGTTATCGGTGAGTTGTCTCTACGAAACTCTTTGTGGAGTAGAAATTTTAGTTGATTTTATATCCCCCCAGATGATCTTCCCGACCGCAACTGCGATCGCTGTGTCCACTGCTGCGCCGACTACGAGAGCTGGCTGCAGTTCCAGAACTGCCTCTACAAGGTGGTGAGGGATCCACTCTTCGAGCTGGCAATCACGCTGTGCATTGTGCTGAACACAGCCTTCCTGGCCATGGAGCATCACGGCATGAGCGAGAGCTTTCGCAATGCCCTCGATGTGGGCAATAAGGCAAGTATACCAAAAATCCCAAGCCCTAGAATTTACTAAATTCGTTTTTTTCCACAGGTTTTCACATCCATTTTCACCTTTGAGTGCATTGTGAAGCTGATGGCCTTGTCCAAGGACTTTTTTCTGTGCGGCTGGAATATATTCGATCTGCTCATTGTCACAGCCAGCCTGCTGGACATCATTTTCGAGCTGGTCGATGGTCTGAGTGTCTTGAGGGGACTGCGACTGGTACTACAACCCAGCGATATGAAATCGAAATACATATATTAAATGTTTGTAACCTTTGCACCACTTGCAGCTGCGTGTGCTGAAACTGGCCCAGTCGTGGACCACAATGAAGGTGCTGCTGAGCATTATCATATCGACAATTGGGGCGCTGGGTAACCTCACGCTGATCCTGGTCATAGTCATTTACATATTTGCCGTCATTGGCATGCAATTGTTCTCCAAAGACTACACGCCCGAAAAGTTTGACCCAGACCCGGTGCCAAGGCAAGACTTGAGCTATTTGCTTGATATGCTCTTATCTTATTATCTTTGATGTTCCTTTGCAGATGGAATTTCAATGACTTCTTTCACTCATTCATGATGATCTTTCGAATATTGTGCGGGGAATGGATCGAGCCGCTCTGGGACTGTATGCGTGCCGAAGAGGAGGTTTGTAAACAGCTGGGCAAATGGATTCACAGATTATTGTATGTTGATTATATTTTGCAGCAAGGTGCCTCTACATGCTTTGCCATATTTCTGCCAACTCTGGTCATGGGAAACTTCATGGTGCTCAACTTGTTCTTGGCCTTGTTGCTCAACAGCTTCAATTCCGAGGAGCTCAAGTCGAAGAAAGAGGCAAGTCACAGGCTCCGCGCCCACCCCACCCTCTTTTATGTTTCTAAACGTTTTGTGAATGTCAATGTCGTACGTCTTGGTGTGTGCCAGCAAAAGTTACTTAAACCATTTAACAAAACTAAACGTGAATAGCTCCGGAATGGACAGGAGAGGAATCATTTCTCTTCTTGTCATTAAAACAATCCACTAAACGAAAAAGTTATATATGTTTATTCAAACGATCGCTGCTGGTTTGATCGTTAGATCGTTTCCTAAATGTTTTATTGCACTTTGATGTGACTTCCGGTATTTCTATCTCTGTGTGTGCGTGTGTCTGATCCTTAATCTCTGTGTGTGTGCTAGCTAGTCTTCATTGTATTATCGCCCGATGACACCACACAATTGAACCAATTATATCATACACCATACGATCTGGCACTCTTCCGTTCGGACAAGCAAATTCTATTTAAGTTTCACTTTTATGGCTAAAAATTCCCATTACAAACCATCACACTCTGCATTTCGTTACTAACTGTGCCTTAATGTTTGTATTCTACCTAAAACTTGAAACTAATTTTGAACCTTTAAAAAAGGACCCAGCACAAGGTTTTGGCAATTGACTGTTGCCTTTTGTTGGGGCCTCCACAGTTCGGCTCTGATCGAATTTTGTTGTGAGTATGGGGTTTGTTCGGGTCTTAGCTTGACCTTTACTTATGGTAAATGCTGAACAGACCCACATATTCGTACACGCGTACATATTGTGTTCTTATCTAGTACCTATACTATATATGTCTCTTGTCTATGTATCAATGTTAAAAGATTCTCTGAAATGCACTATGTACCTAATCGAATTAACCAAATCTTCTGTTGTCAACTTTGCACCATGCGTTTAATTTTAATCTTAACTACATAACACACAAAATACAATCGAAAACCCGAAAAACCAAAACCAAATCCAAAAAACCGAAACCAAAACAATTTAAATACACAAAAACAAAACCAAAACCAAAAACCGTAAACAGATATTCAAGAAGAAGGTAATTTTTACTAACTAAATCATTTTAACTTGCTTTAAACTTGCTTGCTTCGTTTAAGTTAGCCAAAATGTAATCTAAATCCCAACAAAATAATTGTGTATATACTTCTAGAGTAGCCCAAAAGCTGATCAGGCAATCAATATATATTTACTATATATGTACATTCCTATATAAATATGTGATAATCTTTTGTGTTGCCTTGCCCTTAACCCTTACTTTTGTATGTATTTGGAACCCTCAATTCTGATTGTATCGATGTCAATGTCTTATCCAAAAATAACCAAAAAAAAAAACAAAAAAACTCTTGTAGCGAACTCTTTTGTTGCTCTGCCTTGGGTTCGATATTAATGGCTAATGTGTTTTTTTTTGTATTCTTTCCCCCCAAATATAGGAGGTGGGCGAGGAGTCCAAGCTGGCGAGGAGT
The DNA here is from genome assembly GCA_009664405.1 of Drosophila bifasciata. Classification (NCBI taxonomy): domain Eukaryota; kingdom Metazoa; phylum Arthropoda; class Insecta; order Diptera; family Drosophilidae; genus Drosophila; species Drosophila bifasciata. The sequence continues at coordinate 8,232,563 of CM019043.1, read as the reverse complement.
ATTGAGCGGGTGCGGGATCTGATCAGAAAAAAGAGGCAGGAGCGGAAGGATCGTAAGGAGCGGAAGTTTGCCGAAAAGTTCCAGCAGATTGTGCTCGAGGCCCAGGCTCAGGCCCATGCTCAAAGTCAGGGGCAGGCCCAGTTGCATTCCACAGGGGCTATGGAAATGGACAAGTCCAATCTGTTGGCCGAGACCAAGTTCCATAGATTGAGCTACCAGGTGGGTGTCTGGCAATGCAAATTGTCCATTTTGCTTCACGACTTACTTACATTATTCTCTTGCAGGAGTCTATGAATCGTCCAGTCTCGGGCTCGGACTTTGGCTTCCAGATACCCCTGAGGGACGGTCTGCACACTATTGTTGATGGGCTGGAATACGACGAGGCCTCGGATGTGCCCGAGCAGATCCAGCTGCAGGATCAGCCACTGCCACCAATTACAGACTCGCTGCCGCCCACCTACGAGACGGCCATCATGTCTGCTCACAGCAACAACCTGACTCCGTTCGCCCTGGCGGAGCGACGGCTGCAACATCAAATCTCCTCTGGGGTGAGCACACAGCAGAATGACTCCAGGGACGAGGCAACCTACACGGAGTCGATCGAGCTGCGTCTTCTGGGCCAGTACAACTCCACGGACACAGATCCCTATGCCAACGATCAGCGCAGCGGCTCCTTTAACCGCGGCGACTCGTTTCAGGACAATTCCTCGCGGCGCTATGGCAGCGAGGAGCACGACGAGGCGTACCTCAAGTACCAGAAGTCGCTGCTGACACGCTCGCCCAGCTACAGGAAGTCCCTGGACCGCCTCTCCCAGTCCAGCGGGCACTCGCAGCGCTCCCTGCTCAAGTCGGAGGAAGCCGAGATGCGGAGGCACTCGAGTGGCCACTCCCTGAACTCCATATCGATCGAGCAGGACGAGCTGCTCTCGCAGCAGGGCAATCTGCGCGAGGAGCTGCTCAATTGCGAACAGAAGGAGCTCTTTCAGTTCCTGCAGGAGGACGACGAGATGCCAAAGTCCAATCTGAGCTACATCTCGTCGAATCCCATGCGGTCACGCCGATCCTCGAGTCAGGGACAGCAGGAGAGCGAAGCACTCGCGGAACACTCAGAGTTCGATAACATAATCCAGAGCTTCGAGAAGGAGTTGGAGGAGATCAAGCGCTCGACCACCTCGCTGGAGCGCAAGCTCTCCACCCTATCAGAGCCCTCGCCGGCGGCCGACGAGGCCACCAAAGCGATCATGGAGCACATTGCCATCATCACGGGCGCCTCAGAGCGCACAGCCGCCGATGAAGTAGTGCATCCACTCAATCCCTATGACAGCTACGACCTGTCCAGCGTGCCGAGACGCTCCCAATCCGTCAGCTCCGCCGCCCAGCGCCAGTCCGTGAAGATAAAGCGTCGCAGCCTGGAGAAGCAGCGCAAGATCGACGAGGACTTTAGCATATCGAATGAAATACGCAAAATCTGTGATCAAATCCATGCGCCCTTCGTGGCCATGGAGGCCATGGCAGTGGCAGCCACCAGCCAAGGTCCGGGCGCCAACCAGTCGCCCTTTACGCGCCGCAAGATCGATCCGTTTACAGTGCAGTTCGATCGCTTCAAGCGGCTATCGCTGATCGAGCGGCTGGAGGAGCTGCCGGAGGAGGAGAAGCCAATCTCCACGCTGCGCATCGAATCGGAGAAAATGCCGCGCAAGTTTCTCAACAACGAACAGCTGCGCCTCGACAGTCTCTCGCTCAAGAGCACCAACTCGTACGAGAACCTGCTCATCCAGAAGCAGAAGCTCGTGCTGCCATTGTCCACTGGTGTGCCCGCCACGCCACCCACCTCCTTGAAGTCGAGCATTGAGCCACCGACACTGGCGCAAATTTCATCGCTAAAGGCCACGCCCACGCCCCCGCTGGCCGCCCTCACTGAGCACCAGCAGCACTTTCATGCCACGAGCATCCAAACGGCCCCTTCCCATGGTCACGGCCAAGGGCACGCCCATGGGTCTGGCCACGGTCACGGTCACGGCCATGGCCATGGCCATGGCCACTCACAAGCACACACAACGGCAGGGCAGAGGCGACGTCCCATGGAGCATCCACAATCGACTCTAGACAAAGCCGCTTCCTTCCAGTCCGCGCGCACCGAGTCGCACAGCTCGGGCGCTGCCGACAGCAGCTCGGCCCTGGCCCTGGCTCTCGCCCACACCCACAAGACTGAGCAATCCGATCAGCCAGAGAAGGCGGCACAGAAGCCGTCGACATTCACTCGACTGACCGAAAAACCATGGCATTGTTTGGTTTCCTACGTAGACGACCTCACTGTCGGTGGGAGACGTAACTCGCAGGGCGCTTACAATGATCCCATGACTTTTCCGAGCTACGGGCAGGCGAAGCCGCCGAAGGTGCCAGATGACTGCTTCCCCCAGAAGTGCTACGATCAGTGAGTATTTGCGGTGCACCCCAATTGCAGCTTCTTATGCGATTTCCATGCTTTCCATTTCCTTTTCATTCTGGCAGCTTCTACTTCCGATGTCCTTGGTTCATGTCCTGCATGGACACGCCGAGCGCCAAGCAGTGGACCCGCGTTAGGACGGCTGTCTTGACGGTTGTCGATACTCCGGCCTTTGAGTGGTTTGTGCTAGTGTTGATCTTTGCGTCGAGTATTACGCTCTGCTTCGAGGACATCTACCTGGACAGCAACAAGACGCTGAAGCGCGTGCTCTACTGGACCAATTTCTCCTTCTGCCTGATCTTCGTGGTCGAAATGATACTCAAGTGGCTGGCGCTGGGCTTCTCCAAGTACTTTACGAGCTTCTGGACCATACTTGACTTTATCATAGTGTTTGTGAGTACATCTACATATGCGTACTTTGATTCGCCATCTTTGATTGATGTTGTGGCTCCTCAGGTATCGGTATTCTCACTGCTCATTGAGGAGAACGAGAACCTCAAGGTTCTGCGTTCGTTGCGGACTCTGCGTGCCCTGAGACCCCTGAGAGCCATCTCTCGGTAAGTTGTCAAGTTGCTGGTCTAGTGTATATAGGCCTGCACCACAACCTTCTCAAACATCTGTGCATCCAGTGAAGTAAGAACTGTCCTTTGCCTCTTGCAACTAAGACTACTACTGCTACTACTACTACTACTACTACTACTACTACTACTACTACTACTACTACTCGTGCTCGTGCTCGTACTCTCTTGTGTCTCTTACTATTTCTGGGATAAGTCGGTCAGTCCTCGATCCGGCTTTCGTCAGAGCTGTGCAGTGTTTAATACAATCTCGTCTTCTTTATGGATTTCGAATAGAAATACGTAGAACACTTTGCATTGCATCCTCCTCGCCTCTGTCTTGTCTGTAGCCTGAAGCCTTTCACTTGTCTATCCTCTACCTTCACATATATGTATAATCTTTGTATATAAGCTCAAATTTTATAATAAGTAGACACTGTACATATGCAATACTAATATACCAAGTAGCCAATAGTAAAAGCTAGATGAGAATCATTCCCAAAAAAGCACTCTCCACTTGTATGCGCCAGAACCGTAACCAATTAGCACCCGAAAATGAGATGCAACAGCGCGATAAGATCCAGTATCCATCCCAGTAATGATTAGCATTTCATCCATTCCATTTCTATTCCAGGTGGCAAGGAATGCGGATTGTAGTAAACGCTCTCATGTATGCAATACCATCAATTTTCAATGTACTTTTGGTTTGTTTGGTTTTTTGGTTGATCTTCTCAATAATGGGTGTTCAGTTCTTTGGTGGGAAGTTTTTCAAGTGCGTCAATGAAATGGGAGAATTGCTGCCAGTTACTGTGAGTACTAATCTACCCACACATACTCCCAAGGAGGAGCAGGAGTAGGATCTAGCTGTCCTGTCCTGCCCTGTGCGTCCTTACTGATATTTCCTTCTTCATTCATTCATTATGTGCAGGAGGTGAACGACAAGTGGGACTGCATCGAGCAGAACTACACGTGGATCAACTCGAAGATCACCTTCGATCATGTGGGCATGGGCTACCTGGCCCTGCTGCAGGTGGCCACCTTCGAGGGCTGGATGGAGGTGATGGCGGATGCCGTGGACGCCCGGGGCGTGGACCTGCAGCCGCAGCGGGAGGCCAATCTCTATGCGTATATTTATTTTGTTATATTTATTGTGTGCGGATCGTTCTTCACACTCAATCTGTTCATTGGAGTTATCATTGATAACTTCAATATGCTCAAGAAGAAGGTAAGTCCATTGGCCTATGGTGCATTCGGGCTCCAGCATCTGGTTCGAATTCATAATAAACATACATAATAAATCTATATATCTTTATGTAAATGTATTATCTGTACATACAAAACATTCGTCATCACCGATCTGTTTGATTGCTATACAATATATTCTAAACGTTGCCATTCCGAAAACGCTCCATCAATATGTGTACACCCACCCAATCGATCGATCGTTAATGTATTGCTGATAATGTGTTCCTGATCTGTTGTCTCGATTTGTATATAGATAGAGCTTAGAGCTTAGAGCGTTACGTTACGTGTTTACCTAACTGTGGACTGTATATATATGATTAAATGTTCATTCTATTCTCATCACTTTTATATAGTATGAAGGAGGAGTGTTGGAAATGTTTCTCACCGAATCTCAAAAACACTATTACACGGCTATGAAAAAATTGGGACGAAAGAAACCACAGAAAGTTATTAAGCGACCTATAAATCATTTTTTAGCTATGTTTTATGATTTATCCAATTCGAGAAGGTAAACAAATCATATGATCAAATCCAATCTTAAAAAAAAAAAAAAAATTACAAAACCAGCTCAATCTAAGACCAGCAAATTACGTATTCCTACGAGTATCTTATAGTTTATGCCTACTATTAGTTACTATTACTATCTGTCTCATGTCTCTTGACTACTCTAAATCTAAATCTAAATCTAACTTTAACTCTTACTGTAACTCTAACTTTAACTGTAACTGTAACTATTAGTTGTCTATACGGTTAGGCGTTCACACAACTCTCGGTTGTTTCTGATTTGGTGATAAAAATCATTTGAACACTTGAAAATTCCCAGCATTTTTGATCATCACCAGGATGTTTGGCGCCGCCTCTTCACTGATGGAGAAACGGCCAAACAACCATCAAAAATGCCTCCTAACTCAACTCTCTGTATCCCATATCCCGATCGATGCATAACTCTTTATGTAATAATTGTAGAGCACCGTTTTTTTTCAATTATGATACTTGGATATTCTATGATATATATTTCCCCTCCTAATACCTTATACCTTATACCCCTTTGCGCACTCTGGGCATGCGTAGCTGTCCTGGGGGCTGTTCAAGTCATCCGTATCGGTGGGGTTGGGTTTTACCTCTTGGTGTGTGGTTAAATAGAATCAGCATGTATATACTGTACTTAGATATAGATCTAGTTTACTCTCTCTCTCTCTCTCCCTCTCTATAAATGTATCTATTAGCAACCCATGGTGCTCCTCCCACTGCCTGTAAATATCCCCCCTTCCCCATTATTGTCTGTAACTCTGGGGAGCACCACGACTTCGGTTTACCCCGAAGCTTCTGCTTTGAGGAATAACATTAATGGAATAACATTTGTGGTGTCTCTCTGACGATGTGCAGGTTCGAGATTGCGATCTTTGTACTGATTTTTCTCAACATGCTTACCATGGGCATCGAGCACTACGATCAACCGCATGCGGTCTTCTTCATCCTGGAAGTGAGCAACGCCTTCTTCACCACGGTCTTTGGTCTGGGTAAGGGAGCGTGCAGGGGGAACCAACAAAGGGATAATTTGGACTCATGGCTAGCCTTAATGCTAATCTGTTTCTTTCCGCAGAGGCCATTGTAAAGATTGTGGGACTGCGGTATCATTACTTCACGGTACCATGGAACGTCTTCGACTTCCTGCTGGTGCTGGCCTCCATCTTTGGCATTCTGATGGAGGACATCATGATCGACCTGCCGATCAGTCCGACGCTACTGCGCGTAGTCCGCGTGTTCCGCATAGGGCGCATCCTGCGCCTGATAAAAGCGGCCAAGGGTATAAGGAAGCTGCTGTTTGCCCTGGTGGTATCGCTGCCGGCTCTCTTCAACATTGGAGCCCTGCTGGGACTGATTACCTTCATCTATGCCATACTGGGCATGTCGCTCTTCGGTCACGTGAAGCTGCAGGGCGCCTTGGACGACATGGTGAACTTCCAGACTTTCGGGCGGAGCATGCAGCTGCTCTTTCGCTTGATGACATCGGCCGGATGGAACGATGTACTGGAGTCGCTGATGATACAGCCGCCCGACTGCGATCCCTTCTTTAACCGCCAGACAAATGGCGACTGCGGCCACCCTCTGCTGGCCATTACCTACTTTACGAGCTTCATCATTATCAGCTACATGATCGTGATCAACATGTACATTGCCATTATTCTGGAGAACTTCAACCAGGCGCACCAGGAAGAGGAGATCGGGATTGTCGAAGACGATTTGGAGATGTTTTACATACGCTGGTCCAAGTAGGTGTTGCCCGCTCCCACCCCGCCCCCACCCATTAGAGTAGCAGGAGAGCAGCCATGATTGCGCCCAAACTAGATAGAGAGCGATGTTGATTAATGGAATTGTGCAATTGATTTAATTTCAGATATGATCCACATGCCACCCAGTTTATACACTTCTCGCAACTGTCCGATTTTATTGCCTCTCTCGATCCACCATTGGGCATCTCGAAGCCTAATAATGTCGCTCTAGTGTCATTTAATCTGCCCATCTCTAAGGGTAATAAAATACACTGTCTCGATATTTTGCACGCGCTCGTGAAGCACGTGCTAGGTCATGTCGAGGAGACCGATAACTTCAAACAGTTGCAGGAACAAATGGATGTCAAGTTCAAGAAACAGTTTCCAACGCGCAAAGAATTGGAAATTGTTTCGTCGACGCGGATCTGGAAGCGCCAGGAAAAGGCGGCCAAGACCATACAGACCGGCTGGAAGGACTATTTGCGGTACTACAACATCCTACACCAACAACAGTCCATAACAGTCCCACACTAAACACTCTATATATTAGACATATGTATGTATATCAACTCCTTGTGTATAACTCCTTGTGGTGTCTCTTCACAGGCGCAAGAACGAAAAGGAGCGCTCAAATTCCGGCGATAGTGCCACCCAAACCTCCAGCCCCGGAGGATGGCAATCGAAGCTCTCGGCTCTCAACTTTTTCCACCTGCAGGTGAGTCGCCATCGGATCTATAGTTAGGCTTATGATCACTTTCGGATCATTGCAGGTTAGTCGTCGGGGCACCGCCTGCTCCAGTCGTGCCTCATCGCGGAAGTCGTCGCGTGCCTCTGATGGCTCCGATCTGAGTGAATTGGCCGGGCCCTGGTTGAATCTGCCGCTGATGCTCGTTTCGGGGGCCGATGATGTTGTCAAGGATATCAAGCAGCAGGGCGACGAGATGGGCAAACGGTAGTTATCTCCAGGTCCACCCTATTACACCCATACCCACACACACACACACACACACACACTGCATCCACACAGTCACACGTACAGACGTACAGACAAACTCACCCAGCAGACACACACACAGACATTCCATATATATATAAATGTGTATGTGTATCCATGGCTGCGATGAATTTGAAATGCAATTTTTAGACGAATACGAAAATTGAAAGGCTTTCCATGCTCATGCCGCCTTCCAACCATGCCAGAACCATGCAACCAGATAATCAGTTAACCAAATAACCACCAGATAACAACCATACCCGTCGATCCATGCTCGATAAATTTAATGTTTTGTGTGTCCACAGTGTACCTATATGAACTTAAGCCCTATTTCTAGCATATCCTCTTGTATCTCCCTAAACTATGAGTCCCTGCTCGCAGATATGGTCACAGCGGTTCTCAGAAGTGACTCCCAGCCTAGTGGCTTGAATTACCTAGGTAAAGGCTCAAGCTCAATCACTCCTATCCTTCTATCCTATCAAATAGCTGCTTAGCTTAGCTTAGCTAGCAAAAATCCACAAATAAAACCCAACAACAACTACAACAACAATCAGAAAACAATCAGATCTACTCAATCAAATAAGCAATAAGCAATCTTACAAACTTCGTTTTTAGTTCTCGTCTATAACTCACTCATATATTTGTTATATACTCTGCTATATTTAATATATAAGTATATGTATTTATTCCACTATCCAGTACTCGTACCAGTCGACTGCCTCAAAAATGTATCTCTATCTAGTCTCTTCATTCAAAAACTCAACTCAAGCTATATATTCAGATCATTAAAGCGAACGCAAGTCTCATTAGCCGTTATAAAGTGCTCTCTACAACAACAACAAAAACAACAAGCAAACTAACTATTCAACAATTTTCCAAACAACTATCTGAACAGTTCTTTCGAATATACATACATACAAATTTGAGTCTATGTATATTATTCAATTATAGCATTTCATTTGTAAGTAGTGGCCGTCTAACCGGATATCGTTGAACTTGTAGTAGATCCACTCCCACCTTCGACCTTTGACACCACCCGACTACGACTCTCTATGGCATCGAGAATGCGCAATTTGAGTTGTTTTTGTTATTGGTTGCCTGCCCTTAAATACTAGATATTCCTAGCTATTCCTAGTTTTGCTAAATATTTTCTGTTGATTTGATTGTAGCAGCATTGATACGTACAACCCCCACCACCACCCCCCATCCAAATTCACCAGGTAAATTCGGAATTATGGAGCTAGAACCAACCCCCACCCAACCATCCCCTAACCAACTATTTTCTCCTATGTAATATCGTCGAAAAATTGCAGAAAAGAAAAGAATGCTACAAAACAAAGGCTCACTTGATGTATTAGCTATAAGTAATCCTCTATCCATACCCAAACATTCTACACACATGCTCTCGAATCTCTAAAATCTTCACATCTACATCCAAATCCAAACCTGTACCAGATCAAATGACAAATTCATGTTTATGATTGTTACTATTACTGCTATTTCAACTACTTAACTTACCTTAACTATTATTAGCGGTAGCATATTTGTGGAAGCGCCTAGAGCAAGTCGTCGCCGAAGCTTTTATAATTTCTTTTTGCGTCATCAGGATGCTGTCGATGACAGCTTAACCTCACCTTCAGTACATAGAAAAAGTAATTATTGACAAGTGCCTCCTTATCACCACCCACCAATCAATCAATCAATTCACTCAGTTCAGTCAGTTAATCACTCCACTCACCACGTTTTGCTATTTGTAAATACCCTCCCTCTCTCTCTCTCTCTATCTCTGTACATAGCCATTGAAACCACTGAAACGACAGCACACTGCACCTCAATCTCAAGCTCAATCTAAATCCTAGTTCAAGCATCAATCGAGATCATATCCATATGGCTTTTACTTCTCATTGATACCAATCTCTCTCGCTCTTGCTCTCACACTCACTCTCTCAACCGATAATTATCAGTTTTTCTTCATAATCTATATATACTATACTCTCGCTCTGACATACATAAATGTAACTCTCTATCCTTATCCGTATTTGTAATTGTATCTGTATTTTGACCTATCCACACAACCTATCTTTTGTATTATTCTGTGCGTTGTGCCCCACCACAATTGTCAAACACTAATGCGTGCCTTTCACCCACAACAGCTGCTATAAATACCACGACCAACACAACCACCTCAGCCTCTGTCTCCGTCAGCGCCTCTGGTGCGGCCTCCGCCACCGGCACCACTGCGACAGCAGCATCCGCCACCGACAGCGACAGACAGCAGGTGGTGGGGGGGCCGGTTAACTCACGTAAGCGCGCCTCTAGTTTCATACGCAAGAAACCCCCCCTCGAAAGAGGTTTGTCAGCACAAAGCGCTTTAAGAGTTAACAAGAACGCTTTTGTCTGTATGTGTAATTTGTACTTGAGCTTCCCCCGCGAAGAGCAAACCCCCACTAAAGTCGTCACTTTTTTAACAAAATTTTCAGCGGAGGGACCTGCCCCCGAGGTGATCGTCACGCGGCCATCACCGGATCAGCAGACGCATCCGCACATGCATGCCATGGGCCTGCGGCCCGACAATGCCACACTGGTCCATGTTCTGGTGCACCGCGAGAGCGAGGAGTACAAGGAGGAGGACGAGGGCAGCCAATCCTCTACGGGCAATGGCAATGGCAATGGTCACGAGAACCGCAAGCCGCCGCAGATACGTATCAGCACGGGCTCGTCGGAAAGCGCCATGGACACATGCCTGATGCCCACCGTGCAGATAATGGTGGACAGTCCCAAGGAGCCGCCACGCGGCGATTTCAGTACGGAATTGGCTGCTGCACCCGCAGCCACAACAATCGGTGTGGAGGTGGATCCATCTCCCATCGATGTGAATGTGCAGGGGGACACATCGCAGGTGTTCTACGACTACAATCCCGACAAAGCCACGGGCAACGAAATTGTCGAGTTGGACCCACTCGCAGAGGATGAGGAGCAGACATTGGCGGAAAGAGAAGGCCAAGCAGATACACTTCCAGCCGAGGATCAGCAGAGATGACCTTCGGTCAAAAGTCGGCAGCAGGATTCCAGCAGCAGCAGCAGCAGCAGTAGCACCAGCAGCAGGATCAGTGCCATAAACAGCTCCTCATCAACATCAACATCCTCGGCTGTCGCTGGCCGGCGTCCAAGTTGACAACCTCCGGCCTGAGCGCGAATCCGATGCCGAGGCCGGGGCCGATTCCTGTGTGCATTTGTCTCAGAGCTCGTAGTTTCTTAGGCTTAGGCATAGGCATAGGCATAGGCGGGGTCGAGTTACCTCTTTGTTATCATAGTCGATTACCTATATATACATACATATATATATATAGTCGCTTTATACGATATATACACATATACAGATACATATACATATACGGAATTATCCATATTTATATACAATATCAATCTACGCTGGCCAGAAGATGGAGGAGGTGGAGAAGAAAATCAATATTAAACTCTGTGTTAACAAAAACGTGCATTAAAACAAAACAAAACCGTACACTGTGTACACGTAAAGTACGCAAATCAAATCAAAAACAAACAAAAATGATGAAAAAACATAAAAAAAAGAATCCAAATAAGAATCAGAATCATAGAATAATAACTTATCACAATCAGAATCCGAAACGGTATCGGAGAAAATAGCTAACCGGTCCGTTCGGTTCTTAGTCGTAGTCATATCGGGGTACTTTCTTGGATATTTTCGAAGGTTGTCTTACAAAGAGATTGGCATTACATGCATACAATACATACTCGAGCATTTGATACACAAACATACATACATTATACATACATACATACATACATATGTAACTAACTATCGCGGTCAGATCTAGGCTCATGACAGTAGTAGATTTATTTTCTCAATTATCGATACATATGGAATATATTTTGTACATATGCCAAAGGAAGTATTTTAAACTAATGAGCTAATACTATACTTACTTATAGATACATATAGCATAGGGGATAGATAACCTTTAAATACATAGCGTACGCCGTACGAGGTCTTAACATACGTACATATAACATTAGTTAGTGCAAATTAAATGAAATATTTATAATGGTTTTTCGTTACGACTACGATAACGCATACAATTACCGATTATCGATTATCGATTACCAATACGATTACGATAGCGCTAGCGATAACTATAAACGATTATTATCCATTACCGATTGTTCGAAGTACAAAAGCGAAGTATTAGTAGATTTGATTACATATTATGTATTGTACATACATACATACGAGTATCTGGTTATCCACACCATCAACATGCCGGTACATACATACAACCATGTCTTTCTATCCATCTCTCTTCTTCAGCATTCTTCAGTAATAACTTAAGCCAAAGAACAATGTCAAGTGAATCCAATCTTCAGCCCAATCGGGACATTATATACATACACAGATACTAAAATCCAGCAAGCCAGCACCAGAATCAAAAATCCAAATCGAACCAAACCAAACAAAACCAAAACCAAACCAAAACGAAATCAATCAGCAATCAGCCAGATGAACCGCAGTCCTACCTAACGAATAACTTTTATTGTTGTGAACTAACGATTAGTTTATTTATTATATGATTTAGAGTAGCTTAAATCAAAACCAAGTTGCAACAATTGTGGTCTCCTATGAAACAAAAGAACAAAACAAACCAAAACCAAAACCAGTAAGCTTCCACAAGAACTCTATTTTAACATAATGATTTACACTTTACACCTACTACCTACTCTACTATATGTATGTACGTGACTTCTTTGTACAACTTTTGTGAGGGTTTGTTTGTGGGGGGGGCCCTGGGTCAAGTTTCCAAGAAACTTGCCGTGTTTTTGTTACATTTTAAGTGTTGTTCTCTCGCTCTTAAGTCGTCATTGTGATCGCATTAAGTTTACACATCGAACAGGAGTTTTTTGGGATATGATTATTAACGTTTATTATGTACATATGTACGAGTATATGTATACATAGTACTATACGAGGAAAACCGATACCAAAGTACACCAGCAGCCTCCAAAGCAGCAGCGCACACTCCACTCCAAAACCACTCGACTTTAACTCAAATCTTACTCTTAATCTATGTATCTATCAAAGCCTAACAACAGACAATCAGACAGCGATTGATAGTAAATTGAACTTCTATGGTACCAACTAAATCGTTTTCTCCAAGAAAAAACAAAATAACGTACACACAACAAATTAATTGTGATTTTAACTGCAATTTTTACACAGAAACAAAAAAAAAAAACAAAACAAACAAAAGTGAAACAAAAACAAAAACATAAAAACCAAACTAAAATCATAATTTTTAATTAGAAATGTTAACAGAGAATAGATAAAATATGAAAATGTGAAGACAAAAAAAAAATCAAAGACAAAAGCAAAAGAAAAACAAAAACAAAACAAACCAAAACCAACAACAGACAGAAACCAAACACTCGTCAATTAAGTGATATTTAATATTGGTACATTGCCTAACAGTTGCAAGGATTATATATTGTATGACATAGGATTTACAATATTTAGTACTCGTATTCGATTGTACATAAACGATTAACAATTAACGATTAACGATAAACGATAATGGTTGACGGTAACAAAATATCAATAGAACCTCTCATCCATCATCAAAGAAAATTGACAAACCCAAACAAAAAACAAAAACGAAGGAAAGGGGAAGCTTTAATTTGAGTTCAATCTTTCAATAATAATCGCTTCAAACAATATATTTATGATTAGTGAGCGAGACGCGAGACGAGCCGATGCATTGATGCAATTATGTGGAAGGTTTAATTTAGTCATAGAGTATAACGACAATAAAATGAATGAGGCATATTCAATTATATAGACATCGTTACCAAACAAAAAAGAACCCCAAAACCAACTCAAATGAACAGAGATCGGGCCATACACACACACACACAGAGCATCAGATAGCAAACAGAAACATAACAATGATGATTAACAAATTTTAGATTTTAGATATTATCGAATCGTACTCGTCGTAATCGCCAGTAGATAATGCTTTGATTCAAGTCCCATTCAAGTCAAATCAATCGAGCAAATGCATTAACAGCAGGCATTGAAAATTGAAACAGAACCGAATCCTATGCATTTAAAGCTCATGGCACCGCACCAAAAGCAGCATCAGCAGCAGCAGGAACAGAGGCCCCTAGTCCGATTAGGGGCTGAATACGTATAGTACATACAGATATACCTATAGTTAGCAATACGATACGGCTGGTTTTGATTAGGCATGCCTTACAGAATACACGATTTTATTTATATATACATATTGTTGAGAGTATAAAGTATATATGTGGGACGATGGGAGAGGTTTTGAGAGATCGGATTCAGGACAGATAAAAGGGAAACAGAGGAACACAAAGAAACAGTAATAAAAAACAGATGAATATTTAATACGTAAAGACAAACGTGCAGGAAAACAAAATCTATTGTTTAATATACTCTGAGAACTAAGTCAATTATTTTGATTTGCCGCCTTATTGGTCGTCCTAGTCCTAGTCCTAGCCCTAGTCCTAAAACCGCAGCAGTAACAGCTAATGGCATAATCAAAAATCAATTAAATATAACAAAAAAACTAAAAGAGACAATTCATAGTTTTATATAAATAATTCCTATTCTAGCTTAGCTTAAACCCCATTGCCTGCGCTCCACTCGTTCCCCGCACGCTCCGCCGGATCAAATCAAAATTTCCGCTTAATTTGTCTCTCTTTTTGAAAACGATAATTGGGCAGCAAATTGTTAACAAATTATTGCCGCGCATGGTTTGCATTTGCATAAATTTCCATTTGGATTTTCATTGCCATTGACTGCCTCGTTAGACCCATCAAACTTTTGATTGATTCGATTTGATCCGCTACGCTCTGCTCCGCAGCTCTGCTAAAGATTAATTTACATATAAAACAAAAGGTATATACACAAAAAAAGGGTAATAAAAGAGATACAGAACCATTAAGCATAATATATGTGGGTAAACGAAACGAAACACACAAACATTTTGAACGGAATCATATCAAAAGGAAAACCAAAAGGAAAAACGAATAAACTGATAAACGGATAAATGGAAAACCAATTAATGATAATAATTAAAATAATAATGAAAAAAATTCAAGAATGCATAAATCTAACATTTGCAATTACATACAACATATATTTACTCGGGTACAAAATGGTACGGTACAGTAATGATATTCGTTTATACAATATTTACTGTCTATATAGTATAACCATTATATACTACTACTTATGTACTCTTACTGACAACAAATTATTAAGGGTTTTGTTCAATTTCATTATTCGTATGTTAATAAAAACAATTTCTGACTAACTTAAACCTCTCGACTCTCCTCTGAGTGCTCTAAGGGTACAGTTCTAATCACTCGTTCAATAAATACTATAGCTTAGGGGCCAGACACCAGTCGTGCCTGGTCAAGTGCGCTCCTGCAGCACTTGCAGCAGATGGTCCAGCTTCTGTTCAATAAACTGCAAGTTCTCCAACTTATGTTCGATGATCTGCAGTCGTCGATCGCTGATCTGATCCCGCTGACGCCGCTGTTCCGCATTGGACTTCTGATCGATGACGGCCAGGGCGAGCTTCACGGTCCGTCCATCTATCTGGGAGCACTTGCCGGTCAGCACGGAGCAGCAGCAGGGCATCAGCTTTAGGGGCGGATCAAGCAGCTTCTTCTGCGTGGCGCTCATTGGCAGCTGCTGGAAGGTGGCCGGGCTCTTGCCATTCAGAGGCTGCAGCTCGAAGCCATCGCTCATGGGTATCAGCACCTTGTTGCCGTCGTTGGGCAGCACTGAGATCTGGCGAAGACTCAGGTAGTTCGGGTAGATGTTCATCAGTCGCTGGCAGATTGTGCGGAAGGGTTCGCTGCCCACAATGAAGCCAGCGTGTCCATCGCGGCCAGTGAGAACCTGCTCGTAGCGGGTCAGCAGATTGGTGCGCACAATGGCGCCGTTCAGTTCCGCTTGCGCTTTGATAGCCTGCGAATGAAGGGGATAAATCAGTTGGACAAAGCTGCAGAAGAATGGAAACCCACCTGAGTATCGCTCACAGCCAGACCATTCAGTAGATTGAACAGCACAATGGTCATAAAGAACACAAAGAGCAGGAATATCAGATAGGTGTAGACGCTGTCAAACTTGATGTCACCGGCATCAAACTCTCCCGTGAGCATCACAATCGTCTTGATGAGCGCCTCGATGGGCACCGAGAAGGTGTTGAAGTGCCCATCGTCCCCATCCTCCTTTGGGGGCTCTGGCGTGCTGCCCGTCTGGTCCACCTGGGGCTTGCCAAACAGTATGTAGAAGCACAAACTGAACGTCAGGACAAAGATCGAGTAGAGGCCAAAGCTCTTGATGAAACTGCTGGAGACGGCGCGCAGCATGAGCATGTGCGTCGAAATGGAGAGGACTGGCAGGGAGCCCACCAGCAGGCAGAACTCCATGGACACCAGCAGAATGGTGAAGACGGCCAGAACGCGTTGCGTCTCCTTGTCGTAGCTGGCCTCCATGCAGGTGAGGATCGACAAGACGATGAGGGCCACCTCCATCAGGTTGGTGATGGACCAGAAGTGCAGCAGCGGCGACATGGCAAACTGTATGACCTCTCGGATGATGAGATACACAATCCCTATCCAGGAGAAAAGACCGAAGAGGGCAGTCAGGGCCGTGTGGTCGCTCTCATGGAACTTGAGGAGCGTGTGGGTGATGATGGAGGCCGTGAAGAGGGAGTAGAGCAGGAAGTTCAGATAAAAGATCACCGAGAGGCGATGCCACTTGAGGAAAAGGAAACTCGAGATAAGCGGATGCTGCAGCAGGTGTCGCAGCTCCTTGGCCTCGGCGATGTACGCGATTGGAGTCATCTCGTCCTGCAGCTGGTGAGGATGGGCAATGGTCCGCTTGTCCGACTGCCCGGACTCTCGCTCCCGTCGCATCAGATTCTTGTAGTTGATGACGATCTCGAAGCCCTGGTCACCGGGCTTCTCCCCGTTGGTGGTGATGCAGGAATCGAAGTGCTCCTCCAGTAATTTCGGGTCCATCTCCTGTATGGGCAGATCCCCGAACGCGCTCCTGGCCCCAATGTACGCTCCCTGTCGCAGCAGTTCCTGTGCCACCTTGGTGTTGCGATACTTGACCGCATAGGACAGCGGCACCTGGCCACCCTTGTCCGCCTCGTTGATGTCCACCAGATCACTCTCGAGCAGCAGCTGGAGACAGCGCTGGTAGTCGCAGAAGTCGTCCAGCGGCTGCTCATCCAGGCGACTGATCAGCGCATTCAGCAGCTTGGAATTCGAGGTCAGCCTCAGCTGCGGATGTGTCAATAGCTTCTCCAGCGCCTTGTGATTGCCCCAGATCACGGCCAGCTCCACGGGGCTCATCTCATTCAATTTGGTGGGATTAATGTTGATGCCCGTTTCGAGGATAGCTTCGAGGGCTCGCTGCTTGCCCCGCTTGATGCTCTCCACCAGGAGGGACAGATACTCCTCCTGGTTGGCGTTCCGTTGGTTGTCCGCATTTCCGCTGAGGTTCTGGTGATACTCTGCGAATTGTTGCTCAAACAGGGTCTCGTCCCCATCCCGCAGTGTGCGCAGGAGTCGCTCGCAGTCGATCTCTGCGCCGGCCTCGCGCAGCTCTGGCAATGCCAGTTCCGGATACTGATCCCTCAGCATCTGGCGCACCTGCCCGTTCCGATAGCTGTCAATGTCCAGCTGTGGTTGGGTCAGGAATAGACGGATCAGCTCCTGCTTGGTTCCGGGCTCAATCTTTCTGTTCTTCAGCACGTGGTGGAGGGGCGTGAACTCGCCCTGATCCACCACATTCGGAGAGGCTCCGTGCTCGAGCAGCAGTTGGATGCAGGAGCCCACCTGTGAGGCATTCTCCGCTGTGAGGTTCTTGGCCAGCGAGTTGAGGGGCGTCAACTGGCCGTACTTGCGATCCACCTGGACTCCCCCATGGCGTAGCAGCACGGCCAGATTCGATGGATCCCGCGAGTCAGCGGCATAGCTAATGGCAGCCTTGTTAAGCTTTTGATTTATCTGTGCGGGCAATCAAAGTTTGGGGAATCTCTTAGAAGAAGATGGAGGGAGAGTGACTGGAGAATGGGCAACTTACATAGTTCACATTGCAGCCGTGGGACAGGCAAGCCTCGATAAACTGGCCGCATCCCGGTGTGGAGAGCGCCTTCTCGTAGAGGGTCGTGTGTCGATCGTCCTGCAGATTCGCCTGGGCACCGTTGTCCAGGGCCGTGTGGAATTCCCGTATGTCCCGCTTGGCCAGCGCTGCACTGAGCTGTGCCTGCGGATCGATAAAACCGCAGTTGTTCAAGTCCATTCTGCTGCCTGCAAAAAGTCAAGCGAGAATGCCATGGATGAGCAATGTCTACTATATGTGGGCTTATAGCCAACCCACGCTGCGTATGCGTAACTTCTGATGCCATTTCTATGGAAATGATGCCAGAGCCCGCATTGCTCAAGCTCTGCTCTGGTCACTGGTGGGTCAGACAACAGACCGTTTTTGGCCAGACCTTGAAATGGCCAAAAAACAAAGGCATGAGAATGGACCGAGAGCGACCCCCGCAACAAACGGCATTTGACAACGCTTCATGCTACGATGATTTTCACACAAATGACTGTCTGTCCGTCTGTCTGACTGTCCATGGAGCTGACCAGCAGCTGGTGGCACAGCCACAGCCATAGCCGAAAGCTGCCCCACAGGTTTCTCGAAAGACCAAAAACCAAAAATCTTCGTTTTTGGGGGGCAATTAAAGAAAGCGTCTTTAAGTGGTTTTTGTGGTACAGTCTTACAGACTTAATTTGCCCACCCGTGTAGTTATTAAATTATAACAATGCAATACAACTGAAGAGAAGACAAGACAAGGTCTGAGAGGTACTTAGGGAGGAGTGGCTTGATTGCTCAAAGTGATCTACAAATTTGAATCAAAGTTTGGCTCTCGCTTGGCTTTTTTTTTGTGTTGGGATATCAAAAATTTAACGATCATAAAGAATAATCATAAAATAATCGACACATCAGTATCAATTAGCAATCAATTGGTTACGCTTTATGCTTTGAATACTGTTCCGAATGGAGCTTTAGATAAAGCCCTGGGGGGAGTGCTGAAATCTTTCGATTTATAGGCGGCTTTTTTTCCGTAAATTTCAAGGCGGCTTCTTCTGTGGGATCGATCTCCAGCCGCCAGCTCTTCTCTCTGTTCTGTTCTGTTCTGTTCCGTTCTGTTTTTTGCTGTCTGCTTTGATGTTTGAAATGTGTGAGAAATCGGCTAATCACACATGAGATCTTGGCTAATTTGAATATTCCCCCACCGATTGTTTATCAATAGCTTAAGAATTGGTAATCAGGAAACATCGTCTCCACTCCACTCCAATCTATTGTAGGTAGCTCTTTGGCTAATGTTGTTTTAGTATGCAAACAAATTGACGCCACTGGTGGGCAAAATTTGGCGTTGATAAGATAAACGGAATCGCACAATCACCCTGCCTAATTGGCCCTTTATTTGGTCTTGACTTGTTCTCCCATTCAACCAATCTCTTCCCCAGTCTGCTATTTGTTTGTCCACCTGCGTACGAGTACAGAGTATTTATTTGCCCAAGCAATTGACAAACAACAGCCAGCCTCATTGTTTGCCCAAGCTGAAGCTCGACCCGAAGTCTTGCTAAGTCTTCGGTTGACAGAATGGCGTAATACTCGCAATAATTAACAGAAAACTGAAGGCAACCCGAAGATATGAGCAATTCCTAACTGACCCAAGAAAATAAGAGCACTGCTTGAAGAAATATTGATGTAATGCCCCACTAAATAAATACCCCCATTTTAGGGATACACTTTGCCACTGATTTCGCAATATTTGTGGCACTTAAACATTTCCACCATCCAGTCGGAAACCAGTCGAAATCTCAGAGTATCCGGAGACTGGAATCTGTAGTGGAATGCACTCACAGCCTGCCAAATGAAACCCGTTGTTCAGGTTTGCAAGGAAATGCAATGCAAAAAAAAAAAAGTGTATAAAAATAATTGCACTCAACGGAAGTCTTGCACAACTCTCAGCTGCAGACAACAAATACTATACATATATCACGAAAAGTTTAATGATTGTCAGCATTTTAATGCTACCCTCCCCCTTCCATTCCCTTGACGCTTACCAGAACACTGGTAAAAAAAAAAAGTAATCTTACTGAGTATAAAGTGTGTCAAAAAGGAAATCCAACGCCAAACAGTTCTTATCCGCATTTAATTGCTGATTATTGCGAGTTTTATACAAAAATAATAATATTATTATCTTTGAACTGCCGTTTTCTCTAAGTGAATATATGTATATTTATTTATATATGTAACTTTCAGCCCTGTTCGGCTTGGTGTTCTGTAGGAACATCTGGAACTTGGATAATTCCCAATAAAATTAGCTCTGGCTGCCACAGTTCTTTGTGCAGCAAAAAGTGAAATCAGTAAATGACATAACTTCGGAAAGGGGGAAGTAGCATAGGGGTCGTGATTAATGTAAAGTTCTTCACGCGATAAACTATATACATATGTTTATTTGCGCAGCTGTACAGGATCAGCTGGATTTTCTACGTTCGTCTGTCTAAAATTTATTTACATGTCTATGTACGAGTATTCCCATACACTACTATAAAATTCTCACATGATACGAGTATTTTAGCATACCCTACCCGAATACGTGACGTGTTCCGATCGAGTGCCGAAATTTTGGATCGTGAGACCCTCTCCTAGCAGTCGTGTCGTGGGAGGAGGAGGTGGATCAGAGTAAACACTAAACTAATTTACTTGTCCATAAAGTCTGTTTATTGGCAAACTGTGCCCAGATTGTTTATTCAATTTATGGCATTATTTTTATGCATTCTCGACATTTTTGTTGCACTTAATGAACGAACAACAACAGACCCAGTGAATGGTCTGTTTACACTTGGCATTAAGACTGGAAAAACAAAAGGAAGCAGCCAGAAATTTCAGTGCGAAGAAAAAAAAGTACTACCTACAAACATATGTACTTGGGAGTGGCAGAAAGAAACTACAATCTTGATCTACAATTGAAGTTTTTTTGGTACCGAAATTGTCATCATAAAAACTTCATAATTAAGATGGATGCGTACGAGGAGATGGGGCTGGAGCTGGAGCCCAAGCATGACTTCATGCTGAACTGCCTCCGAGTGGCATCCGCAGAAAAGCAACAAAAAAAGCAACAAAATACATTTGTATACAAGAAATGTTTAGCTGGCAACAAAATACGAACACATCACAAACACATGGACACATGCTTAACTTAACTAAAGTGGATACACACAAACATGTATGTGCTCTATATACATATAATATATGGTATATACTACACTCGTACTCGTTGTGCACTTCATAAACAATTGGCTGCTGGCTGGCCTACATCATGTACTCGCACAACACACAACAAAAGATTTCAGTGTAGGGGAGATGGACGGGGGGGGGATGTCAGTCAGTGCCCCGCACGTTTCGATAATTTCGAATCATTTAATTAAATCCAGGCGTGGCGGCCATCCACTGCTTATTTTTCACGATTCTCCCCGGAACTTTCAATTATTGAAGCAGCCCAAGAGCCCACAAAAGATTCCCGAAAAAACTAATTAAAGAACACTTTGATTTACAGTAGTCGTTTGGCAACCCCTTCAGCGACTACGCCCCTGTGCGCACCGCTAAGTGTAGAAAACGAAAAAAGATTTGTGGGCGGAGCCAAATCGGCAAACGAATGAATCCAGCCAACGATTTAAGGTAGTCGGTCGATCGTAAATGGTTAGGGAAAAGTGGGACCCTCCACATATCGCCTAATCGATGGATTATTTAATTGTAATTGGTAATAAAAAATGCAAATTCAGCTCTCGGTACATGTGTAATGCGAGGACGGAAGCACTCGACGCCCAAAGTAAATGCAAATAAGGCGAGGCTTGGATTACTCCCGAACATGGTTGCGACTGACTGACTTGACTCCTCCATTTACTGCCTGTCGTTGCACACAATCCGAGGGTATCGACTGACATTCAGACACGAGCACATATTTCGTTTATTTCTACATTATTTCTATTATTTTCTTTAACGAAACCATAGCACAATAAACACTTGAGAAAACGGGCCACCGCAGGCGTTTGCCTTTTAGGGCATATCAAAAAAGTGATCGTGACCACATTTGGAAATTCATTTTTCGAAAACTTCGTTCTAGCGATGATGTCACAGTTCAAGTATTAATTCAAAATTTTAATCATTTATCAAATGCATTTCAATCAATTAATTAGCTGCCGGCGACGTCATTAAAACAAAGGAGGATTTTTTTATTGTATTTTGTTTGCTTTCGCCGTGGGCGCCGTTTTTCTGCAGTTTTTTAACCTTGATGTTGACGTTAAATGTTTTAAAACTTGTTTTCACTGCCGCTGTTGAGTGGGCTGGAAGTGAGCTGTGGCTGACTTTTTTGCAACTGCGGTTTTACTCATTCCTTTTATTTGTGGCTGCATTACACACATGATTCATTCACAGTAACTAATAATAAATTAAAATCTCTCCGCGACTCATCATCGTCGCATTCGGGGCTTAAGCCATGTCACAGCACAGCATCACTCAGGCTTAATTTACATAATCATTGGATGATTCATTGATTTGGTTTTGGAAACACCTCAGGGGTTTTTCAAAATTTCAAATTTCGGTTTTGAAATTATTTTCTAATATTCTTAATTTATATCAGTTAGGGGGCACGCACGTTACTTTCTTGTTGCAAGTCCAGCGAACGAATGAATGAACCATTGAATACTTGGCGGGTTGTCTAAATAAAACGGCCGCTGATCGTTTGGTGGGGCTTTTCGATCGATAGATATGCCTATCGATAGTTGGCAAAAGCTTAAATTTTCTGTCACGAGAGCGCCACTGTGCGGAGCATTGTGAGGAAAAACCGCAACATACCTTTGGGGATTTGACTTTTTATCGTCTTCTGAACTCTGCAATCGTTTAATATTTTTTAAAATCTTTGCAGCGGACTTCGGAACATAGCAGGTTTAAGCTTCAGTGCAGCTAAGCCATGAAAATGAATACTTTGGATGGGCAATAATAGTGTACTTTAATATATATATACCGTATACAAGTCCTGAATATTTGTACAAAGTGAGTTATAGTAAGGTTAAAACATCTCCAGAGGCTCATGCACATTGGGGTAAGAATAAAGTAAGAAATAAATGCTAAACTAATCAAACTCTTAAAGGGAACAGATATGTACGTATTTCAATGCAGCAGACTAGCAGCAGGCAGACCTCATTTGGCGGCAAAGAGGCCATTGCGAACGAATTTGATGAGTCCCAGCTTGTGGGAAGACCAGTAAAGCAAACCCGTTATGATTACAGTCTTGCAAATACGATCCAGGCAATACATGCTGGAATTTAAATGGTTCAAAGATGACATAAAACGAGAATAATAATATCAGAAATTACTAACAATCTCAGCTGTATGCGCGCCTTGGGCAAGGAGGTGAGGGGCTCCTTCATCACATATTGGCGACCGCCCAAAATGCTATACTTCATGTACTCATAGTCATCCACATCGTCGCTGTTGATCTTGAAACTAGATTGAATATGTTATTAGACAGATAATAGAGTAAATGTTTTATTTGGTGTTGCTTACATTTGTCGATCTGTGTCACCCAATTCCTGATAGATTTGCTCAAAATGCGTCGACTTGAAGTCCCAGTTGCGCGTCGTGAAGAATTGGAGCACCTCCAGACCCATAGAGACCTTCGTCTGTACCCGGACCATGCTAAACGAAGAGGCAGAGTGAGTAAATCATTTGAAATGAGTTATCTAAATCACCTACAAGCGACGCTGTCCGAAGATGAAAAGCAGAAAGTCAATTACGTAGGCTGGCAGCCACATGAACATGATGATGCAGAAGGTATGATACAATTTGCTGGACGTCATATTGCCATCCGGATACCAGAGTCCCACATCGAACGGATACTTCTTGCCGAGATCACGGCCCACTTCCATGATCCACTTCCAGGTGCGTTTCTTGGCATCGCCCACCGTCAGATTATAGACTGGTATCTGCAGGGGTCTGTGATAAGAGGCAGACTACATTAATATAAACCCCTGGCAAGTCTATTAAAGACTTACCTCTGCTCCACGAAACTATTGTGGTAAGGCAGCAAAATCAAGCCGTTGATGGCTATGTCCACTGGTATGACCTCCGATCTCAGGTCGCCATTGCATATCATTGACCGAATGACGCCCTTGCCGGCTCCAATGAGCACACCCGTGGGTCCGTTCATGTTGTCCACCCAACCGGGCAGCGGCTCAGCCACAGCGGGCGTTACTGGTAGAACAGAATACAGAATAAAGGACAACTAGTCGAACAGATTCGCACCTTAATCAATACATAAGAGAGGGGCAGTAAGAGCAAACAACAGTGGATGGAGATAGATGTGTGTATGTATGTACAACAACCTAGAATCATATTTATTTGGAATCATAACCTCGAATATGCGTAACTATGACTAAGAATTGTGACTAAGTAAATGCCTGTGACCACCAAACCAACGAGAATCCAGTATCCTGGGCCTCAAAACAGGGCCAGCACCCCCGTCCACTTGAGGACATAGTATAGGAACAGGCCCACAATGACAGTCTTGCACACGATATCCACTACATATTGGCTGCGAAGGGGATAGACAAATCAAATGTACAATTAAATGACGTTCACTGGCGTCCCTGTCGGTGCGGAATCACTCACATCTTCATGTGCATGCGAGCCCTGGGCAGATCCTCCTCCTTCTCCTTCAGTATGAACTTACGAGCCCCAAGGGCACACTGCACCATGTAATCGTCTTCGGTCTCCTTGACGTGCATGTTCATGTTGAAGCTGTCATAGTAAAATGGAATGAAATGGAAATTAGCAAACAGTTCGATGTGTAACCTATGCTACTTACATCGCCTTGTCCTCCTCGTTGAGTTTGTCCCACAACGAGCAATACAATTCGGAGCGGAAGGACCAGGCAGTGAGTGTGAAGAACTGAAGTACGCCCAGGCCCGTGGAGATCTTCTCCTGCACTCTCACCATGCTGCAAACGGGAGAGCAGATTCGGTCAGTGAAAGTCAAACCAGAATCAGCCATCAAACGGAATACTCACAATCTCTTCTGGCCAAACAGGAGCAACAGGAAGTCGAGGAAGTAGGCGGGCAGCCAGTGGAAGAGCGCCACATTAATGTTGTGATAAATTTTATTGGTGGTCACACAGGGGTCCGGATACCAGAGGCCTGCATTGAGGGGTATCTGCCTGTTGATGCGCTTGCTCAGCTCCACCACGGTGCCCATGGTCATTTTCCTGTGATCCGCATTGGTGATGTTATAGACAGGCACCTGGGAGGGTCGCTTGGCCTGCTTTGTTGAACTCGTAGGGGATCACGATGAGCCCATTGATGGCATAGTCCACAGGTATGACCTCTGCCTTGTACTCCTGATTGACCAGCACGGATCGGATGACGCCCTTGCCGCAGCCAATCATCAGACCCGTGGGTCCATTCATATTGTCCACCCATCCAGGAATCGGCTCATAGGCAGCGGGCGAGACTGCGGGGAAGAGGCGAAGGAGTCCGGTTAGAAGGCGGCCGAATGTTGGATGTTGGAGATTCCAAGTGATTGATTGATTGATTGATTCTACATACCACGAAAGCCCCAGAATGATGATCACCGAAGCCGTATTAAGTGTGTGTAAGTGTGAGTGTATTTGGTTTGTTTGTTTGAGTGAGTGTGAATGGAGTTTGCCATGAGTGAATGAATGAATGAATGTAGGAATGAATGTATATATGTAGTTCGTATAATACTGTAAGAGGGAAAGGGTGTGTGTGGTGGGGTATCGATCGATAGATCGTGTAGTTCTGTTTGTGTTGTTTGTGTTGTCTCGGCAGCGGATGGTCCTCAGCACTGGATCAACACTTGGACACTTGGAACACACAGACACAGACACATAACACATACATATATGTATATATATATATTTTTTTTTTCTTTTTTTTTGTTTTTTTTTTTTTTTAGATTTGATATTTTGTTGTTGTTTTATTTCACATGTAACATAAAAGATCACTTAAACTAGAAATGAAAACCAGATTCGAGGCTCGAGTGCCTCGAAAATAGTGCCCCAAAGCGAACCTAAGCAGAGATTGAGATTGATTTGATTTGATTGAGGAATGCGCGCAAATGAATTTGAGAATTGTTTTGGTCCGAATCCGAATCCGATCCGAGACCGGAGTCAGAGTCGGAGGCCACCACCTTAGATGCCCAAGAGACGTGCCACCACACCGTAGGTCCAGTAGCACAGGGAGCCCACGATGACCGTCTTGCACACGCGATCCAAGATGTACATGCTAAAAATTGAAATAGATCAGAGTTCTGTCGCGGGTATGGGGATCTGGGTGAGGAAGGTGGGCTATCTCTTACAGCTTCAGCTGGAGACGGGCACGGGGCAGGCTGTCGGGCGACTCCTTCATCAGATACTGCCGCCCGCCCACGACACACGACTCGATATACATGGGCACAGTCTCAACGGGGTCCATGTCCATGTTGAAGCTTTTGAGTGAATTTCAATCGCATTTCAATCGCATTAGTCAACTCCTGCACTCCATCGCTCCTCCACTCTTCGTGTACATACTTTTTCTTGTCCACATCGTTCATGATCTTCCAGAGGGACGAGTAGGCGTCCGATTTGAAGAACCAGGCCCTCATCGTGAAGAACTGCAGCACCTCGAGACCCACAGAGATGCGATTCTGGACACGGACCATACTAGGCGAGGGGAGAAACTGTCAGGCGGGGCTGGCTGGATTTGTTGTGGTTCGTGGCCCGCCTGGCGAAACTTACAATCTCTTCTGGCCGAGCAGCAGCAGCATAAAGTCAATGAAGTAAGCGGGCAGCCAGTGGAATAGGATCACGTTGATGTTGTGGTGCAGCTTGTTGGTGGTGATGCAGCCGTCCGGATACCAGAGACCCGCCTCAAACGGATACCGATAGCCAATATCTTTGCTCATCTCGATCACCTCGCCCCACTGCATCTTGCGGTGGTCGGCGCACGTGATATTGTACACGGGCACCTCCGCGGGCCGCTCCTTCAGCCCCGTAAACTGGTAGGGGATCACGCACAGCCCATTGATGGCATAGTCCACCGGTATCACCTCCGACAGATGGCGCGTGTCGATCAGCATCGAGCGGATGACGCCCTTGCCGGCGCCCACTATCAGGCCGGTCGGTCCATTCAGATTGTCCACCCATCCGGGCACGGGCTCGTAGGCCGATGGCGACACTGATGCAGTGAACGGTGGGAATCAGTCTGGACTGCGATACGTGGGGGATTCCGAGCAATTTTTGTATGCGTGCTGTGCTTTGCCGCTCAGGCGCTCAGAAGGCGGTGCCAGAGGCAAAGTCTTGGTCTGGGGATGGGGGTCTTGAACGGATGCGGATGCGAGGCAGAGGCAGAGGCAGAGGCGAAGCCGAAGGCATGGCTGTGGCTGTGGCAGCGTGAGTGATCAGGCAGGCGGGGGGGTGGTAGCGTGGTAAGCGTGGCTGATTGTAGTTGTTGTTGTTGTTGTTTGCATTGCATGCTCATTGAACTTTTTGGTCAATGACGATGCCGTTTTTTGTGTTTTGTGGTTTCTGTTGTTGTTTTTGTTGTTGTTGTTGTTGTTGTTGTTGTTGTTGTTATTGTTTAAGCAATGTTTTTAACCATGTGCCATGCCATGTAATTTCACTTTTTTTCTCGTTTTTTTTTTTGCTTTTGTTGTTTGCTGTTGTTGTTTCTGTTTTTGTTTTCATTTTCGACACATTTGTTGTATTTTTTGCATAATTTGTTGCTGTTGTTGTTGTGGTTGTTTTCTTATAGAGAAGCTTCTCAGCAGCAGCAGAAGAAGAATCTTTAGCGGTGGCGGGACGAGGCATAAGCGCAGTGATTGGTTGGCAGGGCAAGTGAAGGACAGGAGCGGAACGAGAGGTTGTCGGGTTGTCATAAATAAAACATACATCACACACACATACACACACAAAAAAGCATTTAAAGACTTGAGCAATTAGCAGAAGGCAGCAAGAAGCATCTTAAATGTAGTCCCCCCCAGCTCGACCAACCCTGGCCACTCCCTCATCCCACCCAACGCACCTCCCCATCCATGAATTCATCTGCTCGGACATCATCATGATGGAATCTCAGTTAAACAAGCTGTCATTTTGGGCGAACTTTGCCATGTTGCCAGTTGATTAGCAAAAATGAAGACTCTATTGACAATCTTAATAGGCATATTTGCCGTGCCGAGCCGAGCCAAGCTAAGGGGGTCATCAATGCCTTGAACCCAATCGGATGTACTCACAGATGGAGGGAGACAGATTCTAGACAGAGGCGTAACAATGTGGCAGTGCAACAAGCCGTTGATTAGCTCGCTATAAAGAGGGGGATTCCGTAGAGGAACCAATTAACCAGTTTGAACCAGTTGAAGTTGAAACGTTAAAGGGAGCTAAGGCTTATTGGTGATTATGCGGCAATTGAAACTCGTTTTCACTAGATTCATTTCACCTTTGGCATTTTCCATCCCTACACAATCGGACTATATACGAGGCATTAAGTAGAAATGATCTACGGACTAAGTATAGGTCATATAACGTACGTTGGATCTGTAATGATGACAACTGGCAGCCCACAAATGCGATTTTAACTGCAAATTTGTATTGGCCAATAGGTATTTTGAAACGAAAGACGTTTCCTCTCTAATCCATGGATATACAATATATTTTCTTTCTATCAGGTTTTTTTTGCCAAAATTCGTAATCGAAAAATTTAATTGACAGACATTCGAAAAAAGTCAGCAGGTGGCCAGGGAAATACATATACATATAAGCAAATGGCAGCAGGGCACACCATATAGACCCCACACATAATAATAGACATAAACATATAGTAGACATAGACCAAAGGCAAGTTAAGCTTAGGCGCATGATTAGCAGCAGCAGCAGCAGCAGGAGCAGAACTGGCAGCGACTATAGTTTCCCAGTTTCCCATTATTCAGTTTCCATTTCGATGGCAACAGCCCCCCCAGGCATTGCCATAGACATGGGAAATTAATGACATAAATATATCTTAAAAAGCTGCAAGCCAAAGCAACCACAGAGAGACAAATGTAGCGGGTAGAAGCCGTATTGTAGTGGGTCAAAAAGGTCACTTACCGATGCTGGGCCGTGCAATGATCACCGGCATGCTCTCGTAGTGGTCGCGCACCAGGATCTCGGCCAGACGCTTCGAGTAGGTGTAGGTGTTTGGGTGCGGCTTGAGCAGATCGGGCGTGATGGTGTCGAGCGTCTTCACGTCCATCCATTCGGCCAGGCGAATCAGATCCTCGGGCTTGTGGGGAAACTCGTAGACCTTCTCGTACATCACCTCCTGGTCGCAGTTGCAGAAGGCCGTCGACAGATGGATGAATGCCTCCAGGTGCTTCATCTCCTTGGCCACAGCCAGGGCGCGCTTGGTGCCCATCAGATTCATGTCGATGGCGTCGCGCAGATTTCCCTCCAGCTTGAGGGTGGCCGCCATATGGAACACGATGTTGGTGTTCTCGGTCACATGCTTCAGGCTGTCTCCGCTCAGACCCAGCACTAAAAAAATGTAAACAGAGGAGGATAAGAGGAGTTCAGACCAGACCAGACCGGTGCCAGTACTTACAATCGAAGGTAACATCGCCCTGGTAGATGGTCACCTTCTTGAGCATGTGCGGGCGCTCATCCCTGATGCGCTGGAAGATGGGCAGCTTGTACATCTCCTCCAGACGCGACTCCGGGGTCTTGCCGCGCTTCGGACGGCAGATGATGATCACCTCCTTGAGGGAGTGGCAGGAGTAGAGGAGCTTCTCCAGCAGCACCTTGCCCATGAACCCAGACGCTCCAGTAATGAAGATCGTCTTGTCCTTGTAGTACTCCTGCACGGGCGATAGATCCACCGTCATCTTGCTGCAACAAACACACACACACACAGAGAGAGAAGGAGAGAGAGAAACCCGATGGGGTATTAGCACACTGGATGGCCTATTATTTGTGGCTGCTGTTGCAAGAAGCATTCCGGGAAGGCAAAAACCAGTCAAAGGAAAATTCGCAATCGACTCGCAGAGTGTAGCAAGCAGCAGCAGCAGCGGCAGCGGCAGCTGGTAAAACTGGGGCTAATTCTGTGTGTTGCACGCGTGCCTCTCTTGCCACAAAATAACCACTTGCTGCCTGCTGCCTGCTGCCTGCTGTAAACGGGTTTCAGATTGGACTTTCAGTTTCTATTTGGATTTTCGATTGCGCCTGCACTGTGGATTCGCATTTCTTTGCGGCATTATGCAACCCCCCACGGGGGTGCGGGGGAGCTAGCAGGCAGTGGTTTTCATATCGCCCCCAAACCACTCCACGCTGCTCGAACGGGGACTGTTGCAAGTTGTCGTTGCCCAATCTGCATTCAGCTTGAATTGCAGCCGCGTTACACTTGGCCACATCCGTCGTGTCTCCACCTCTGGGCGGAAGGCGATCTCCGCCTGATCTCTGATCACGCCCTGCACTTTGGCCATGTCATGACATTTCATGCAACACCGAACGAACACCCAAGCATAACCAATAACTCATAACTCATAGCTCATAGCCATATCCATATCCACCGAATCCACATCCAAATCCGTAGCTGTATCCCCTTCGGGCTAAGTGTTTAGGGCAACTCTTTAGCGAAAATTGCAATGTTAGCATGACACTGCAGCTCTGCAGCAGCACTACACCTTGAACTACACAACCTCGAGGCAGAGCTAAGTCTGAGCCATAGCCAGGGGCTGAGGCTGAGAGACAAGTGTTAGAGACAAGAGATGGAGTTGTGACTGTGGCTGTGGCTGTGGCTAAGCGTCAAATTGCGGTTCTCCTTCATCACTTAGCACCTGGCTTTAGGGGGGCTTGTTACCTAGCCTCAGTTTTCGGGGTTTATTGCCAATTAAAACGCGTCTGCCGAATGTGTGAAGCCAGCAAGAGCAACCCAGAGCCAACAGTCAACAGCAGCAGCAGCAGCAGCAAAAGCCTGCAACTTATGCAAGCTGCCTCGCCAGCGCACACATTGAGCCAAATTTCGAGAGCCACAAATAGAGCCAGCCAGGTCGAGCAAGTTGTCAAAGCCAAAATCATCAGCATAACAACAACAACAACAACACACAAAGCTCTAGCTAAAACAAAACGAAGCTCCGACGCGACTGACAGCAAACAAACGACTAAATACAAAAGACAAAAGACTTGGGCAACGAACTTGAGGGCGATGCGTGAAAGATGATACACTTGAAAGTGTAAGCCGCCAAAGGAGCGGAAATGGCCAAAAAGGATGTTCTATTAAACAGAAGTTCATATTTTGGAATAGAATAGTCTACAGAATAGAGAGCCAATGGAAGAAAGCTACAGAATACAAATTAATTAAAAAAGAACTTAGCGGAATTAAAAGTAAATTTAAAACTAATTCAAAACATATTTTTTAGCATGAATACTTTTTAGAATACTTGTGCAAGTTGTGCCAAGATTTATATGCAATATTTATATTTGTGTTTTTGTCCAATCAGACACCAGAAACTTGCTCCAGGCGAAGAGAACACCCCCGAACAAGTTTGGATCTAAAGAGCCAGCCCCTTGCTTGACACACATACGGCAATGTTTTTTAAATATTTTTTTAAGCTGACATTATTAAAAGCAACAATATATTTAAAAATATATATGCCATTTGGATTCGCTCCTTCGTTTTGTCATATTTTAAAAAGACCAAACCGGTTAGGTTAGGTTAGGCATTCATTTATAAGTAGAAACATTTTTCGAATCTTTGATTAACTTTGAATGTGTGTGTGTGTGTGTGAGTGA
Organism: Drosophila bifasciata; assembly: GCA_009664405.1. Taxonomy (NCBI): domain Eukaryota; kingdom Metazoa; phylum Arthropoda; class Insecta; order Diptera; family Drosophilidae; genus Drosophila; species Drosophila bifasciata. The sequence goes on along the minus strand of CM019043.1, from coordinate 8,201,085 downwards.
GTGTAACTGGCTGCCTGGCTGGCTTCCTCTTGTTTTGCATATTGCAAATGATGAAATTGAAGTCGCATTGCCTCAGAACTGGCTGCCAGATGATAGATGGAGTGGGTCCATTAAAACGATCGAATGTGCATTACACAGTCCTTCAATTTGTCTGGTCTGTCTATGGGTCTGTCTATGCGCTGCAGCAAAAAAAAAGCCCAGCTAAATGAATGATTGACTGAGTGGCTGACTGATTGACCTCTGGGCTAAGGCTTTTGCCACGAGCAGAAGAGCTCAGGTGGCGATCGTGAGTTTGTGTAGGATCATTAAGAAAACCACTTGAGGCTCTGGCATTAAACCATGAATTCGAACAAATTTTAAATGTTTGGCAATTCTTCCATTCCATTCCCCCATTTGGCCTTTGGTGGCAGGTCTCTGACAACACAAATATACAAAAAAATAAACCCCCCTGAATATGTAAATTGCTTTTTGTATCGGATCAGCCATTGATACCAATGAGATGAAGCCAAGACGGACATAAAATTAACAGAGCGACAACGCAACGTAACTCAAATTTATGCAAAGGGCTCCGCTCCCTCCCGCACCCTCTCCCTCACTCCTCACGGTAGTATACCAGCGAAATGTGTGTATGAATATTAAATATTTTAATATTTTAAGATCCAGTGCGACAGTTCATGACACGACCCTGACACAAACACAGACACACACACAAACACACACACAAACGCACACTATCCAAGACCAAGTAGCAGCCAGCTCGATTATACGAAAGATGTTTATATAATCTCCAATTAAACGCTTCGCTGGGCAGGTAAATGTTTCAAATTGCTGCTACTGCAGCAGACCAATTGCCCCGAAAAGCGAAAGACAATACCTCAATCAAAAGACAACTACATTCGTCGAAGGGTAGAGTCCAAGAAAAACAAACGTAAATTACGAGTGTTTGCAGATCCCTCAGTGTAGGTGGAGTTGGAGTACAGACAGTGGGGGCGGAGGCTCTTTGTGGCGAATATTTTGAATGCATTCAAGTGTTTTAATTACCTCGAGTGGTTGGGATTCTTCGTTTCAATTAAAACGCTTGCAATATCGTTGAACAAAACGTCACACGTCACACACGAACGCGACTCTAGAGACTGCAGCAGAGTGAGACAGTTCGGATCAGATCGGGTCGAATCGGATCGGATTGGATCGGATCGAGATGGAGACTGGAGAAGACTGAACTCGATGTGCACGCTACGACACTCGACAGAAGACTGAACGCGGCCAGGCCAATGCTTGCCAATATGAATGGGTCTCGGAATGGGCTGGCCTGGCCTGGTGGCTCTGCGGCTCTCGCCCAACTGGTTGAAGTTGAGATTGAGGCACTCGCTCTGGGATGTGGCAAACCACAGCGAAACGAGGCGATATCCACATTGACTGCCTGGGGGTAGGTGTGTTTGTTGGTACAGAAACCCATATATCTATTAGTTTGGCCAATTTAGGCGGAACTGTCGCAGGTCTTGGTGTTGTCCAAGTGCTGGGATAGTGTTGCCTTTTGGCACTTAGTCGCGGCTAAAACATTCCCACAACCCAGGGCATATGTAAACATATTTGATGGACAATTAGATGCGCAATTTGGCCGAGATTTTATTGGCTTTGCAGTATTGTTTGAACTCTGACGCGGGCTCTAGATAAATTTGCATGTTGTATATTCGGGTCATAATAAATGCAAAATTAGCCATGGTCGGATTCGGTCTCCATTACACAATGGCCAGCGCTTTTTGCATTCGCTTGCTGCTGCGACTGTGGCTGTGGCTGTAGCTGCTGTGATTTCCATTTTGCTGAAACTAATTAGGTGGTTATCAATCCTCTATGCAAATTGCTTTGTTTCCCAATATTGCGAATATACTTAATCAATGCTTACGCTTTCCTCTGCTTTTTGCAAATTGGCAAAACATAAATTCAGCACATTGCCAATATTGTTGCAAAAATATGAACAAAAAGACCGGTAGTATTGCTGATTCAAATATTCAAAAATTACAAATACCGCCAAATTCACATAATTTCACAGTGCGATAGCGATATTTTGTATATCGATATCTATTCAAAAAAAAATCCTATCGAAGTTCAGTGGTAAAAATCGTTCTGTGTGTGTTCAAAAAAGTCTAAAACAATCATTTGTAACCCCTCACGTTACGTCACATACTTTTAGAATCTATACTAACAAAATTTTCGTCATGTCATTGAATAAATTAAAGCAGTCTGCTATTCTAAATTAATTTTACATGGATTCGAATTGCACAGTGGCGCCGCCAATTCTTAAGCTGCTATCGATAGTGCTATCAATAGTTCCCCGCCTCTACCAACTCAACGTGCTAAGTTCGCTGTCGCAAATTTTTGTTCCAAATTTTAATTGCAAAACATGGCCGAACTTGATGACTTTTTTGCGAAAAAGGACAAGAAGAAGTCGAAGAACAAGACCAAGTTTGTGACCGCCGACGAATTGGTCAAGAACCTGGAAGACAACACGAAACGGGAAGTGGTCAAGCCAAAAAAACCCGAACCCGCAGCAGCTGCAGCAGCAGTCGATGGCGGCGTGGCAGTAGTAGGCGAAAACGAGACCGACACCAAGGTGCCAGAGTCCGTAGCGGTAAGGCTGGTGAAATCAGCATATCAGAGAGTTAATTAATTGATTACAATTGCTGTCGTTTGTTTTGTTTGCGTGTGCAGCCCGTCGAAGAGGAGTGGAATGAGGTGGAGCCTGAGCAGCGCAAGGATTACAGCGGGTTAAAGATTGGCCAGCTGAGCGCAAAGTGAGTTTCCGTTCTGCTTGCGCATTTATGCGTATGCGTCAAATTAAGTGGGCAATGGCAATCTTTGTAAACTGCAGTCGCGTGATTCCAACGCGACGAACAACTTGTCTCCCAGCTTGAGCAGTCACAATCGCATGCTAACTACTTTTCTCCATATAACAGCTCTGCCAGGGAGTCCGAAGAGGCTCGGGCAGCACGAGTTGCAGCCGCTAACGACGCTGGCAACTACGATGAAGACGACGATGATGATAGCAATGGCTATGAAAACGTGCAGGGCGGAAAGAGCGGCGGTGGCGGTGGCAGCGCCGGCGGGAAAAAACCATGGAAGAAACTTATACCAGCCGAGGATGTTACGCAAATTCCAGTGCCGGTGGAGGTTGAAAAGTCATCCTCAAAGCCCTATGTTTCACCCGCGTTACGTTACAGCGTAAGTAGCGATCACCTGACCAGAACATTAATTGATCATTAATCAATTTAACGAATACCCTTTTCAAAATGAAATTTGCAGCAAATCAGTGGGCTTGGAAGTGGAATTGGCGGTGGGACGCGTACGCGACGCACTGCTCCGGACATCACCAATACTGAGTTCTTCCCGACGCTCAGTGCAGCGCGCCCGGAGGAGCAGCGAAAGAAGAAAAACGAACCCGCCTTCGAAGAAGTCCGTCACGGCGGACGCTTTCAGCGCGTGCAGGAGCCGACATCCGCACCCGTGGCGGCTACCAATCGATTCCAGTCGCTGGACGATGAAGCGGACAGCTAGGTGCCAGCTCCTATCGAGGCTGTTGCTACCCCAAGAAACCGTTTTCTACCACTGTGTCCACTGCTGAGCTCGCCGCAAGAATCGGCAGCAAGTCATTTACAAGTTCGTAGTGTACGCACGCATATGTCAACTTTTTCTAGGCTTTTTGATTCATCTTTGCCACCGCCACCTCCTGCTACTGCTACTCCTAATCCCTATACCCATACCACATACACTATTGTTCATTTCGTTTTGCATTTTTGAAGTATGGAGTCAATGTAATAGAATATGAATAATAGCCATGCGTTGAAATCCGTTTATAAACGTTACTTTTGTATAACCTCGTCGGCTCTCGTTTTGTGTTGGTCATCATCATCGACAAGGTCCTCCGGACGGCTGTCCGCATAGCTGCAAGAGAGTGCACATCAGTAAGAGAGATCGTCTTTGGCCAAAATGTCGGGATCCCGCACTGACTTCTCACTGTACGGCTGTTCGGGCGTGTTGTGGTACGTGCTCAGCTGCGGCTTGGCCAGCATCTTCTCCGGAAAGTTCCGTATCAGGTAAAGCCAGCACTGCATTGTTCTGCAACAACAAACAGATGGGGATTACGTCAGCGGAAAATTTGTGTGACCAGATGCTTACCCGTCTGTCTCCGTCTGTATGGTCTGCTCCTCACGATCATAGTAGTTGGGGTAGTCCTCCAGCTGGTCCAACTTGGAGAACATGGCCTCGTCCACCTCATAGATCTCGCCCTGGATGTTGTGGCCATCGCCGGGCCTGGCCAAAAGGAATGGAATGTTGTACCGGGTACCGACAACCAGTGGAAACTTCACCGCCGTTGTCCCACGACTCCAGAAATCGTGACTGGCCGTTCTCCTTTTTGGTCAGCCAGTGATGGTTTGGCTCCCCGCTCTTCAGCGTGCCGTACACAAAGACTCTCGCTGACATTCTCAGCATTACCAATGTGTTTTTCGGTTGGGCTTATCAGTTGCGCGGGCTGTCTTGCTCATCCACTTCGCCCCAAAAGTTTGTCCAGTCGTCGCAACCCGTTCGCTCTTCTTCTTGTTGGCAGTCGTTTGCCATTCACCTCGCGACTTGTTGCGGTGCACTGGAAGAAATCGTCGTAATCGAACGAGGGGCAAGTGGAAAATTACAGTGTCTTGAGCCATATGTCCATATTTATGTTTACATAACACCATCGATTAAATTTACTTCGAATTGCTTCAGTTTTATTTGCTTTTGTTTGTCGAAAACTTATGAAATTACAAACTACGGTGCTAAAATCTAGTTAATGCGTACAGTACATATCATTGTATATATCGATTGCCCATATATGTATGTTTGTATACATACGGTGTATATATCAATCTGTTAAGTCTGTTTCCCCTGAGGGAATCAATATTGTACGGTCTACAAATGCAACTACCGGTAACATTATATTAATAATTGGCCACGCTGCGCAGAGCACATCCAAAGAGGAAACCTAGTTTTGGGCCTCATAGCTCAAATCGTCCTGGGCAGGATGCTTGTGGGTGCGGCGGTGGCGCATGATGTACGGGTGGGTGGAGCTGTTCTCGTAGCTGGACAAGTACTTCAGGGAAAGCAGCTTCTCCGGATACTTTTGCAGAAGATAGACCCAGCATGGGATGGTGCTGCATAACACAAATAAAATAAATTGATGTACATAAATATACACGTCGATCAGATAAATGACGTCAATGCTCACCCCTCGCCCACGCCGATGTTCATGTCTTGCTTCTCACGAGTGTAGATGTCTTCGCAATCCTCGAGGTTGTCCAGGGAGTTGAGCATACGGTCGTCCACTTCGTAGATCTCACCGGTTACATAATAGCCAATGCCGGGTTTGTTTAAAAGGAACGGAATGTTGTAGCGCGTGGCAATCACCAGCGGCAGCTTCTCTGTGGTGGTGGCCTTGCACCAGAACTTGGCAAATCCGTTGCTAGAGCTAGCGAGGATCGAGTTACTCGGCTGTCCGTACTTCAGAGCTCCGTAGACGAAAAGTTTGCTCAGAGCAGTTGATGCTTTCTGTGTGGGTGTGGCAGAGCAGAAGTAAGGTTAGGTTAAAGATCCGATATGCACAGCTAAAACAGGTGTGGCAGCAGGACAGGACCTATATTCTACTATATTAATATCGAACATTTTGTCAAGCTTATCACTGATCTGAGTATTTTCCATTCTTTAAGGCCCCCACCAACTTGTTGATAACGCGCGACACACGAGCCCCACGTCCCCGTCTCCGCGATAATATTCGGTCGTTTCGTATTTATTTATAAAATTTGTGCCGCGTTGTTCTGCTTTCCGGAGAAGATGAACGAACGGTGCGGTGATGATTGGTTTAACCGGTTTGGTGCATTCACACTTGTTTTGTTGTTTGTTATAGCCCATTGTGTTATTGTGGCCGATAAAGCTTTATTTCGGTTCGTTCCTTTAAAACTGCGCAGCAGCTACATACGCCTCCATCAAACAAGAACATACATATGTACATCATGTACATGTACATATGTATGTATATATATACTATATGTATGTGCGCGTGATTAGGTGCATAAATAATTGCTTAAATCGGTATAATCATTTGCTGTAAGTGAAAACCACACGCTATCGCTTGACAACCTATTATCCGGCCTTCAATCAATGCCATTACTAAATGAACCGTTGCATTGTGGCATCTGCTTACATAACTCTCAGAACAAACGCACACATAATACACCCATACATCCATTAACAAATGAGATAAAATTTCAAGATAACATCAAGAAAAGCACTTTCCACGAGTTTAAATGTCATCTTGAATTAAAGTTTTCCCACGCTTTCTTCATTTTCGATGCTGCCAACTTGCCAAAGGACAACAGGATACGCATATATACACACATAAACAATATATATACATACATATATATATTTTTGTTTTACGTACCTTGACTTGGCCCATTTTTTGCTTTTATGGCGTTTCTTCTTTTTCTGCAGCTGCCTTAAGTTAATTAAAATTGCAAATTGCTGCAGTTGGCAAGAGAGACAAAAAATATACGCTCCTCAGGATGTGGGGAAAGAGAGCTCCAGCTAAAAAATTGAACCGCGCCGTTGGAAAGCAAAACTCCAACTAAAACGCGACAGAGAACAAACGGAACACGAGTGGTGCTGCCGCTTTTTTTGTTGGGGCCCGTCGGTCGGTCCCCCTCCAACAACAAAAAATATGAAAACACGCCACACGCGCGCCTTTAAAGACGCCAACGCCGCTGTCGACGTCGCTGCTGATGTCAATTCTTTGCTTTAGTCTTTATCTAACAAATAATACCCTGCAGAGAGCCAGGGTGTGTATTAGTTCAAAACTAGTCCGATTTTAATACACGTTTTATGAAATTGGTCTTATCGGGTAAACAAGACAACACATACAGGCAAACAGGTAGCTGTCCCTTTCACTCTGCCCAAGCTTAGTGCCTTCCATGGAAGCCGAGCAACCCCTATTCGAAAATTCAGCGAACATTTCCACAGCTACGCCCCTGAAGCGCACGTACGCATGTTTTAATTCTTTCAGTTTAGCTCTTATTTTTTCAGTCGATCAGCAGCCGATGAAGATATATGTAATTAATTCAAATTTTAAAGCGACGGGCCTTCCTCCAGAAACAATAACAAATATGCATTGTAATTTTGCGTTGGATACGCTCTCTTTCTAAATTTCTCTCTCTCTGTACCTCTCTCAATCTTGTTTACGCTCACCTCTTGGACGCCCTACAATCATTGGGTTGAGGGATATTAGTTCGAACAGACTTCCGTTTAAGTGAAACGAATTCAACAGATGTTTATTTAAGCGAAATACAAATAATTTAATAATAGAATCTGCAATGGCAAATCAAAAAAATTCGAACGAATGACGTCAGCAGCAGAGGAACTTAAAACAGACCCCGACGACTGCAGCTGTTTGTCCCCAAGGTTAATAGTCTTTGGTGCAAATGCCGTTATGGGCATAATGATGGTCCTTGTGTCGGCAGGCACACATGCTGGGCGCGAAACAGTAGGCATGGGGTCCGCAATCGCTGCAAAAGATTCACAGCTTAGTGTAAGGCAAAGATAAGGATCGATTAACTCACTGTTGGCAGATGGGCGTACACTGCTGTCCGTGTAGTAGGGTGGCGCGGAGTTCATAGCCCTGGCCACAAACGCATTTTCCATCGTGTGAGCATCGCCCGTGGGTGCATCGCCTGTAGAGGAAAAGTTTAGAGATCACCTTTATCCGGCTGCAATTCTACTCACCCGTGGCAGGGGTCTAGAAGGCGTGCACCCCTGTGGCGGCAGCGACGTGAAAGAGCATCAAAGTAGTAGTGGCGGTCCTTCCGGCACACACACAGATCCGGGCTGCACAGTACCCACCCGCCTCCCGACAGCCAGGCAGACACTTGGCGGCACAGACCAGTCCGTCCGGATTGGCCCCCACATACTGATTGGCACACGGGCAGTCACCATCCTCAAAGCATACGCCTTCTTGGCAGACAATGTTGCAGCGTCGCACACACTGATGGGTGTTCACGATCAACATCTCGTAGTCGGAACACAGTGGCGGTGGCTCATTGATCTCCCAGTAGCCGTAATCGTAGTAGTAATGTCCTTGGACCAAAACCTGCTGGAGCACCAGTTGAAGGAAGACCGTCCGGCCCAACATCTTTGACAATTGCAAATGATCTCCTCCATGGGATCCGACACAGCGTGGGTAATGAGAGTGAAAGTGTTTTCCGGAGGCGGCGCAATTTATGTACAGAATCCATTAGTGCCGTTATTGAGGCGGTCACGATCGCCATGTGTAAACATTACGTCGATGATGCAATGGACAACTGATAACCGCTCGCCCGCAGTGCCTCTCAATCTGAATTACAACAAAAGCATTTGCATGCAAACGAATCCAACAGACGCCGACGCCGCATTACTCATCGCGGCAGCTGCTGAGAAGAGAAGGAGAGAGAGAGAGACAGATCCAACTCCGACATGTATGCACACCCAAGCGAGCGCTAGAGATAGAGAGGGAGACTCATTGAGAGCGCAATTCTGGAATGTCTGGATTCCACACTCTGGCTGACTCGGTCTCGGCGTCTCCGCTCTCACCCCCGCCGCATGGCCCTACAACTGGGGACCCCGGCTCCGACATCGACTCCAACTCCAACTGTAGCTGCAGCTGGTTTGAATGCGCCCCATTCATTCAGTCTTTTGGGGTCTGAGAGCAATGTCGGCCTCCCAGTCCCGATCGGGCAACGGCAGCGATAAAGACAAAGTCAGCGGAACAACAGAAACGGCGACGCCTGCGCGAACGGAAGTTCAAAGTGTGGCACAAAGTTGCAAAATCCAAGGCAATCGGTGATCGGAGTGCGAATTCGGATTCGAATCGCCAATGGAGAAATTGGAGAACAATAAAAACGCAAGCGTAACAGAATTCTCTACTTTCAGTGGCTTTTCTTCTCCATCCAACGACACGAACCGCTTCAATTGCAATTATAAATTGAATGCTTCTCGTTCTCTCCCTCTCCCGCTCCCACTCACTCTACGTCATTCTACGCGTTCGTGCGAGTGTGTGTCTGTGTGTATGGGGTGAATAACATAAAACAGACAACGGGCGAAAGCATAAAATAAACAATACCATTTCGGGCGGTCAGCTGGGAGGAAGTTCTGGCCCCAGCGCTGCTGGTGGTGGCGCAGCGCAGCGTCGGTGGTGGGTGTGGGCCTGTGGGATGTGCCCGTTGTGGAAGTGCGTGCTCGCGCAAAGCTAATGCTTAGAATGTATTATGTATCCAGCAAGTGCTGACGCGTTCGCGTTCGCGTTTTGACATCGCCATCGAACAATCTCTGAACTCTGCAAAAACGAATCATCCAATATGTGTTACGTTATCATCACAAGCGGCAGTCTAGTCTGGTTCCTCTGCACCCTGGTTGCGGATATGCTGGTAGCGGCGGCATTGGTCACGCCCAGGTGGCTGATTGGACCCGTCCAGCCCGTGGATGGACTCTCCTCCGTCGCCAGCCAGCGCCATTCCTCCGTGGGCATCTACACCCGCTGCAAGACGATGGACCAGGTGGGCTACCACTGCGGACGCTTTGACCTGGATGGCCTGGCCACAGACAGCAGCGTCTATCCAAGCGAGTGGAAGGCGGCCATGTTCTTCATTTCACTGGGATTCGCCCTGCTCTCGGTCACGGTTCTGCTGACTCTGCTCACGTGCTGCCGTCAGTCGGCCTTCGGCAAGAGCATCCACAATATGACCGCCTGCGCTCAGGTGGTGTCAGGTGAGGAGGTGCTCTAGAAGTTCTATCCGGATTAGAGTTTATATGTTTGCATTCTAGGAATCAGCGTTATGTTGGCCCTCTTCTTGCATCCTCTGGGCTGGCGAGCGACTCGCGTCCAGCGGCTGTGTGGCCCGGAGGCAGAACCCTTCTACCCGGCCGACTGCAGTATAGGTAATATATGGTCATATACTTCTTCGCATATGAGAGCTGAAAATTAACCCGTTTCCCCACAGGAATCTCATTTTACTGCGGCGTCATCGGCATACTCCTCACATTCGCTGCGGCTGGCATCAGCTTAAAGGCGGAGTCCTCCAACATGCGCACGCGCGTTCGTCGACGCGTCGAGGAGGGCAGCAAGCTGGTCTGCATTCCATAGCTGTAGCGGCCCCAGCAAAATTGAGAACTTCCATTTAGCGAGAATACTTAACTTCATTTGCGAATTAACTGAAACTAGTATAGCATAAATAGACCTCTAACATTTCTACAATATACTCGTAATGTACAACATCTGGCGGTGTGCCATGCTTCTACTTGTTGCGCTTGCCCTTGGCTTTGCCTGGCGGTTTGCCTACAACATCCGGCTGGGCCTTTGGGATGTAGACGCCGTGGTTTGTCTTCTTCAGATGCGCAAACAGTTTGTTTTTCGAGTCAAACACGAGGCGGCAGGTGACGCAAGTGTGCTGGGGCTTTGTTGGATCGGCGTCGGGATCCTCTCGCTCTTCGATGTTGGCCGCGACGGCTGCTGGCGTGGTTTTGACCTCTTTGGGCGGATCGGGAACTTGCTCAGCAGGCCTTCCCTTGGTGGTCGTTGACTTTTTGCTTTTGCCCTTCTTGGCTGACTTTTTTCCTTTGCTCCAGTCGTCTTCAGAGTCGCTCTTGGCGTGGTTAAGCTGGATGGGATCATCGGGGACATCGCTGTCTTCTTGCTGCTGCTGCTTGGCCACAGCTTTCTTTGACTTTTTGTTCTTCTTGTTGCGTTTAATCGCCCCTGAATCCTCCTCACTAAGCGCTGCCTCCTCCTTCTCTTGAACATCCTCCTGGTCATCGTTTAGATGCATTTCATCCAGTGTTTCTTCGACATCATTTAGACTGTCTTCGGGAGAGGCCTCATTGAAGGCTTCCTCCTCGGCCGCCATCTCCTGGCGCAGACGCTCTACATTGTCTCGGTGTTTTTTGCTCTCCTCGTGATTGGCGCGCGCCTTGGCATTTTTAAATGATTTGTTGCAGGCCACACAGTACAGGTCGTCGACGTACTCCAGCTCATACTCGGCTTCCTCGGCATCCAAATGGCCGTCGCTTTCTGCCTCAGAGCCATCCTCGTCTTCATCTTCTGAATCTTCATCTGTGTAGTCGTCCGAGTCGCTGCCGTAGGCCTGTTCCAATTGCCTAAGCTGCTCTTCGTAGCCCTCATTGTAGACCTTGTTCTCCTTGGCAGAAGCCATCTCCTCCTTACGTTTACGCCACTGCTCCCGACGCTTCTCCTCCTGCTTCAACCGATTGACCTCAGCACGCTCCTCCAGTACGCGTCTGTAGGCTAAGACACGGCGATCCCGCTTGCGCACAAAGTTTACCAAATTACGAATCTGCAAAGAAATACTTGTGTAAGACAAAAATAGCTCGAGAAGTTTTGGTTTTGGCTTACCTCTTCGTTACGCTCCTTGCGGGCGTTTTGAACAATTTTTTTCATCTCTTTTTCAACCTTGCGCAGAATGAAACGTTCCTTGATCTCCCTCACATCGTACGGGCACAACCATTCATATGTCTTTTTGGTGCTGTAGGCCGTCCAGTAGGCGTAGAACGGGCCCACGACTTCCTCATAGCTGCTCGCTGAATTGCCAAAAGCGGGTGCGCAACCCATTTCGTCATCGCTGTCCATAAAGTCAATGTCCTCGGAGGCAATCTGGACGAACACATCGGCATAGACTTTGTAGAAGCTCTTTTCACCATCGCCGTAACCTTTGTAGCAGGAGCTGGTGAAATATGGGAACACATCCAGGCAGTTCTCCGAATACTCGGAATTCTTGCCACGCAGAATCTGCTCGCGGTGGTTGTCATACCAGGAGCGTTCCTGTGCGTCCGAGAGCACTTCATAGGCCTGTTGAATCAGTAGGAACTTCTCCTTGGCCTCAGCCAAGCTGTCTGGATTCTTGTCGGGGTGCCAGCGGAGCGCCAATTTGCGATATGCTGTTTTAATGTCACCATCGTTGGCGTCTCGTTGGAGCCCGAGCTCCTCGTAGTAGCAGCGCATCTTGACAATGGTTTTTGGAGCTCTTTAGATTGTTTTAACCACGTTTAGAAGCGCATGTTTACAAGAAATTTCGATGTGCATGCCAGTGTTGGTATACGAAAATATGCGTGAACAGCTGCTGCTCATGAATGCGTTGGACGCTTAGTGTTGCAAAACAATGCGATTAAGAAACATTTAAATAAATAAATTGCATACTTTTCGGCTACTAGCTATTACTACTCTAGCAATAAGCTAAGTTTTAATTCCAAAAATCCTATTGAAATCATTAAATTGATATGAAGTGTAGTTCCTTAATTTTCAAACTTGCAACGGAAATCTTGTGTGTGGGCGCTGCGCTGCGCACTTCTTCCTTCATTAGCTTTTTTTTCTTCGGCGGCAACGGACGCTCCTTTTCTCTGTTGCCGCGCACCGCACGTTTTTTTCGCTACTACCACAAACATACATACATAACAGTTTATACATCCATATCACATTAATAAGAAAAGGAGAAGATAACTAAGCACATACCAATACATAATTCGCATAGAAAAAGAAGTGATAGTACTTAGTAAAGAAGTGAAAAGTATATTCTCAGCAGACTAAACTAAAGGAATCTCGCAGTGGTTTTTCTCTTTGGATGGAATCTTGCTTTTTAAATATAATTTGCCGAGAACGTTTACAAATAATTTGCATGAAATACACATATTGGCTCGACCATTGCCAATCAACAATAACAATACACATAAAGTGCCAAAAAGACGTACAACATTTGAGTCTGTAGCAAGTGAAGAGGCGGGGGAAACGGAGAGAAATAGCTTGACATAAAAATTCACAGTTACGTCGGATTTACAACCCGATTTCGGCGGGGGAGGTTTCCCAAAGCACACAGACAACCCATACAAGCACACGCACGCATACAGTTACTCGAGCGCACAGCACGAAGCGAGGAGTGGAGTCGCAGTCCTTGAAGCATCGTTAGGCAATAGAGGAGGCCAGGAAGCATCTCGGCTTACAAACCACCCCCAGTACTGTGGCCCAAACCGTTGGGTGCGTCGTTATTCGGCCTGAACGGGAAAAAAGAACCGCCAACAAAAAAATAAACAAGTGAAGCTGTCTGTATGCACACATGTAAGTGTGTGTGTGTGCCATCGTATAGATTCACCGTTTTCTGTGCGCCGCAATAAAAACAGACGTAAAAGGAAGGAAGGAAGAGGGAAGGATATTATGAGGCGGCAGACAAAGATAGCCGCATTTGCGAATAAGGTAATTTCGCATAAAATTCCAACACACATACACTATTGAAAATGTGAGGGAGAGCTTTTGTGCTGTCATAAATGGATTTTCTTATCAGCCCAAAGTGTTCCCAGGAGGCAGCTCAGCCTCTATTGTTGCAACTGAATTGCATTTGAAACAGAGCAGACTCTAATGGCACCCTCTCTCTCTCTCTGGCGTTTTAGTTGTATCAGCAGCTAACACAATCCGTCCAATTTTGATAAGATTAGAAAACTAGCACTATGTTTGGATCCAAGCTGCGCTCCTGGATGGAGACGCACATCGTGCGTCCGCGGAAGAAGGGAAACAAGCACAAGCAGGCAGCCGCAGAGGCTTCGCACAGTAGCAGCACCACCACTGGGAATGGTAAGAAGGCGGGCACACTGCCTCCACAGGGTAGCAACGTTACCAGCCCCGTGCTGACAAGTAGCGGAAGCCACAGCATCGCAAGTCCAGTGCGTAGGCGTGAAGTATCGCCAATACAGTGCCATGTAAGTAACTTTTTGGGTACATTTCTGTGAGCGTCTCTGACCTGAAGCTTTCTCTAATTTGTGTAGCCTCCTGGTCGTCGGTATGGATGGCAGTCACCAGATGAAGATTCATACGTCATCACATCACCCAAATCGGACAATCTTCTGTATGCCCCACAATGCTACCAGCCACATCAGCAGCTGCAGCATCAGCAGCAACAGCATCAGGCTCATCACCTGAGCGTGCCCAATTGCAAGGACATCTCCTGTGCGGAGAAGTCGCCCACCAAAGTGAACTGTTCCTCTTCGTCCATTTCATCGCTGTCATGGTCGACGGGCTCCAAGGAGCCCTCTTCAGGCAAGCAAACAACATTCAAGGAGCTGCAATCCAATGGGGATTACCACATTCCACCTGAAGAGGAAGATGAGGTGGAGTACGAGGAGGTGGGCGCCCTGCTGTTGCGCCCACAGGCTCCTATAAGGGACTATCAGCGTCCGCAGTCGGAGAACTTGGCAGGCATGCGTCTGATCTACGAAGAGGAGAGCAAACCAAACTCCAATCATGTTCGTTATGGCCGTCTGCTGCCCTCGAAACTGGCTCCTGCTCAACTGGGAGATTCTGTGGACAGCCTGATCAGTGCTCCACCCATTCCACCCGCTGCATCAACTGCAGCCGCTGGTTCAAGGATTCGTACACCACGGGGAGTACAGCGCACTAATTTCATGCCTGGGCCACGTCCCCATAGTCTGCCATCGCCGGAGAGTGCCTACTCCACGGGCTACTCCACCGACGGCACCTCGCCATGCGCCGCCAGCAACTATAATCCCCCCGAGTACTATATCAACATGCGCTCGGGCACCCATTACTTCCCCAAGAGTGTCAACTCCCTGGCCATCGAGGCACAGCGCTACAAGTTCGGCTTGAATCGCATCGAGGAGATGTCACCCATGGACCCATTGCCCAAGAGCAACTTCGCTAATGCCATTCACGGCCTGGAGTCGTCGGCCAGTCCCCTGGCCCTTCGGCAGCAGCCAAAGCTATTCGAATGTGAGTACAAAATGTTAAGAATGGGCAGATTCGTTGTTGGGGAGCTCGACCTTTCTTTGAATCTAGCGAGACCCATCCAACAACAAACTGAGCAATTAACCCATTTAGAGTCTCGGCTCAACTCAAGTGACAACCCACTCACATGCGGCCCATCCCCATCCCCATTGCAGCTCCCTCGCCGAGACAGCGCTGCCGCATAAGGACCAATCCCTGGTACAACACGGCCGAGCATTTGCCACCCTCCTCATCGGCGCCTACGCGTCTGGAGCTGGATGCCACCAGCACCACCTCCACCACATCGTCGGGCATTAAGTCGGGCAATGAGCTGGAAGTTCCGGCTGCCAAAACAACAGCAACAACAGAAACAGTAAAGGGAACACCATATGCAACCACCACCAGCTGCAAAGGCACTCCCAGAAAGTCAGCTAGAGTGGGTGTGGAGGGTGGCGTTGCACCTGGGGGAGCAGGGGGAGTTACTTACGAGTCCTCGGAGGGCTCTTCGTCGTCGACTGAAGTGGAAAATCTGCATGCCCCACACACCATGAAGCGGCGCCACTTGGAACACGTGGAAACGACAACAACTTCGGCCCCGGTGGTTGCTGGCGGTGGAGCTGGCGTAACCACCACCTCCTTCATGCTCAGCGATGATGAGGCCACACTCAACGAGATGATTGGCAAGTTTGACGAGAGCTACATCTACGAAAAGGAGACCGACATACTCAGGTGAGTCAGCCAGACCGTCCCAGTTTCTGTACTTCTTTGGTGTGTGTTTTCCATTAATTTGCTGACTTGCCCTTCGCCCCGCAGCAGCGACTCTGATCCCACAGACGATTGTGCCTCGGAGCTGGACACTGGGCAGGATGCGGGCGATGAGTGTGATACGGATGAGCTGCTGGATATCGACTTTATTGACACCTCATCCATGCAAGAAGTGGTCCTCGACCGCCAGGATCTGGCCCGTAATCTCGGAAGCTGCCAGTACTACTTCAATCAGCCGATCAGTCCCTTGATCAAACGGAAATCCTCGACTCGCTCCCGACGGAAGAGCGGCCAGGAGACAGCCGATGGTTCGCAACAGCGACGACGGAAGCGCTTTCTGAAGACGCGCAAGAAGAGCTGCGAGAACCGCGAAAAGCTGCCAGCATCGCCTCTGCGTGAGCCTCGCGGTTCGCGTAGTGTAGGCGGAACGCCAGTCTGTCTGCGCCGAAAACTGCTTGGCCCCAGGGAGAGGTAGGATGATCGCTGCTGCAGTAAAAGATTGTATATGATTATTTCAAATATTTTTCTTTGATGGGCAGAATCTACAAGACATCGCCGCTCTCGAATCGCTCCAATTCGCTGATCTTTGGCAGCATCAATGAGAAGACCTCGCTGACCATTGCCGAGAGCGAGAAGGCGCTGCTGAAGGCCGACTTGGAGGCGGACATCAAGTACAAGCAGCTCATCATGGAGGCCGAACAAATGCTGGAGTCAATGAGAAACAGCTTGCAGAGGTAAGTAACGCCTGGAAGATTCCCGGGGATTCGATTCTACTAATCAAACGATTTCAGTATACCGCGGGACACGCCCGTCGCCAGTCCGAGGCGCGTCAATCCCTTGGCCAACAAGCGTGTGGAAATGCTCAAGAACAGCGAGGTGGACTCGTCAAAGAAGCAGCCTGCGCCTCCGGCTCATCCTCCGTCGGAGCACGAGTTAGCCGCCGCTATCAATAAGCGCATCGAGATGTTGAAGTTTGCTGAGAATTCTACTGCGTCGTCGCCACCCAATAGTCCCAAGCCCGGCCGCTGCAGTCCCCGGAAGACGCATCTCACCAACTTCATTAATCAGAATGCTCCGCCAGAGTTGCCGCCGCGGAAAATAAACGGCAACCCACCCACTGCTCCGCTCTCACCGCAGCTGCAGTTAAATGGGAGGCGACTCCAGGAGAGTCCCTTGGGCAAACGGCGCATGATGACGGTGACATCGACGACGACGACCACAGTGTTCAGCTTCAATGACGATGACTCGGAGATGGACTGCATTGCTGTGGAGGATGTGGGCAATAACAACGTGGAGGAGGAGCCTCTGTCGGCAGCGCAGAGCAATAACAACAATTTCTATTGTCCACACAGCGAGCCGCTCAAGCGAAAGGTCTACAAGGGCAGTTCTTCCTTTGAGCGCATCAAGAAGAACTTTGACTTAGAGCTAGGTGAGTTCCTTGCATATGTCCTGCCCTTCTACTCTGAATTATCCATTTACCGATCCAAACCACAGAAATAAGCGGACGCAGCAAGTCGAACGAACGTTCGCAAATAAAGTTGTCGTCTTCCGTCTCAGCAAAGAACTCGATGCATGATGTGACCGGCAATGAGGCAAAGGCTCAGGAAATGGGAGGTGGATGCGGAGGCGGAGGTCACCGAAAGCAGCAGCTTATTCTAAGCACCATTGTGGATCTGAAGCGGAGTTTGGAGCATCAGAGCCATCAGTTGAGCGGCCTGAACGGTGACTAGAAATGAGTGTGAACTGACTACAGAGGCTAAGATCATCATTATCATACGTAACCCATGCATAATCTAGATTCTAAACAGTAAATAGCTTGCTAAGGCCCAAGCTATCAAGTCCAACCGAATCCCTCAGACTAGACACTGAAACTGAGCGCAATAACTTTCTAAATGTTAAGAGAACCCGATTATTTACACGATATACTCAAGGGCCGCAATGAAAACTATGGACTGGTGCAGAAAGTTATCCCTAAAATACGTGTAGAATGTAGTTTGTAGTTTGTTTTCAATGGAATACTCGTATGTATTTTTTAACCGTAGACATTTCCCAAGCGTTATGTTCTTTTTATTAATTTTTTAATTAATGGATAAATTACTTTTAAATTGTCTTTCCCTGTTTGAAAAGGAGGATATTTCATAGATCCATTTGAGATGAGATATTTTAGTTATTTGTTTGTTGTTTGCTGTTCGTACTCAAGTATTATATTTCTAGATTTGCATTTAATTTGTTCACATGAATATCATTCAAATCGGATAGTATTATTTTGTTGGGTTGCCAACCTGGAAAGGTGTTCTAAACACCACATCTTAGGTGCACCCTTTAGGTAACTATCTAACCCACTCATACCATACTATACCAAAACCTTAGCTTGAATACGTTGATCTTAGACATTATATGAAACTACATGTGTCAATAACTGATATATACTTATGTATCCTTAGTTATACTTATCTAGCGTTTGTGTGCGAGTGTGGAGACTGAATCCTAAGATATCCCCCCACATGAACAGCGCCTAAGTCAAGAGATTTCTAGAACTCTGCTCATTACTAGAATGATTCACTTAATCACCATTATCGAGGAGTATTCGGAACTAGATCTTTAAGTAAACCAAATTATTATCCATCCAAATGAAAATCGTTTGTTTTAGCCAAATTGTTTGTAGTTTAATCGAAAAAAAAAAACTTAAACGATTGTTCTGTTCAACTGTTCTGTTTCCTTAGTTGCTTAGATGAACCAATATCGTATTGTATTATCTATGAATTTTATATTTGTTGCAATTGGCACAGTTTATGCTGATTTCCAATTCGGATAAATTAGTTGTAATTTGGATAAATCGATTGGGTACTAGTTCTGTTCGGAATTACATATGTATTATTGTGTTGTGTGTCCCATTTAATATGCATATAGACGCTATAGAAACCACACATAGCGTACATATATATAATCTAAGTCAATAATGTAACGTGATAATAAACTTAATGAAAACCCCAAGACCCTGAATTAAAGCGGCAATCGTAGTAAGTATGTAGTATGTACCGTTTATAGAATAGCTATAGCTAAACAGTTATAATTGTGATTTATTGTTTTACACCTTCGTTTTACAGTACCTTTGTAGTTTTTGTATCCCGTCTCCCATTGTAATTGAAATTGCAATTAGTTTTCATTTTCGCTTACGTATGTACAAGCCTCAGCTCACAGAATGTTCACAGTCGATCATTTCTAGTCAGGAGAGGGGCTGGGAAGTGGTGGGCCAGTCGGGTATGGTCTGGTGTGCCGTGTTAAATTTACTTAATTAGTTTCACCCAAACGCGACACTTGAACATCGACCGCGGACAGTGGCACCGAACGACGTACGAAGAAATTGTATCGAACTTTAATTTGGACGCGACGCCGATCCGATGCGTAGTTGCAGTCCGGGACGTCGATGAAGCTAAAGCCGAGTGACGGCTTGAACCCTTAGCTCTCAGCTCTCATGTTAATTAATTTATGCGCCCTAAATTCAAAATATTCAATTGGATTTCCGATGTGAAGCGACCTTAAGACAATCCAACGAGCTTTCTGATAAGACAATTTACAAAACACAATCTAGACAAAGACTGCAGCGAGGTTCACCTTTTAATGGGTGCAGGAAAATCCCCGTAACACTTGTGGTGTATGCACTATGCCCGCATTATGGATGTGAATCCAATATCCTATTACAGTCTACACTCGTATAATTATTGTACTTACTTATAATAAAGGACCAATTTTGTGACTTGCCTCCTATCTTAATTGGCTGCTGGGGCAGGGGCCCCATCGCCTTGAGTATGAGTGCGGAATTTCCAGAGATGGCGACGTATTCGAGACTCCTGCGATCCCCGTTTCTTGTCATCTCGTTCATTATTATGCCTGTCTGTAAAAAGGTAAAAATAAACTCGACATGTTCTAAAAATCCCCAGAAAAGCATCGACAATGGAAAATTAGCAGACAGATCATGGACTTGTTGCTGTTGTGGCTGCTGCTGCTGCTTCTGCTTCTGATGCTAATTATGCAAATGAAGGCGGAGAGCGGGTGAGGAAGTGCCCAAGTGGAATACCAAGTGACCAGGCCACGCTTAAAACATCAATTCGACATTAAGTGGGCAAAAATACGGGCAAGCCAAGCCAGAAAAATATCGTCTACAAAATGAGGCATTGGCTGTGCCGGTGGCCCAGTGAAGGAGGCACGACCTGCTAGGGCTGCCACAGAGATGCAACCCAACATGGCCAAAACTGGTTCCGCGTCTCTTGAGTGTCGTATGCCTCTTGTGGCCAGAAGACGGAATGCAATGGGAAAGGTAGGGGCTGGTCCAAAAGCTTACACATTCCAACAATGCTTTGTTATACCCTAAGTAGAAAGGGTATGCCAAATATATGCTGAAGGTTGTTGTTGTGCCAGGAAAGTGTATCTGATGCAAGAAACATTCTTCTCTTCTTCTTTTGGCTGAAACAAGTCCCATTTTGATCTGGAATATATTTTTGTTAGAGACTATCTAGGGTATTCCCACGTTCGGGGCTCTGAAAAAAGTGCCGTGAGAGGGAGCAGCGCAATGTATTTTGTATTGGATTGATTGTCGATGCTCGGATGCACAGTTTTCGAAAGCTTTGAGCGGTTCGTACTTGTTGGCTGCTGTGGTTCTTGTTGTTTTTTTTCTTGCCCCCTTCTTGCTGTCTGTTGAGATTTTTGTTGCTTTTTAACGTCTTTCTCGATTATTGTTATTATTATTATTGTGATTCTTGTTGTTGGTATTTCCAACATTAACGCTGTGGCTTTTTTGCCGTAAAATGTTACTTTTGTGTTGACTGTTCGCTGGCGCTGTCGCAGTCGCAGTCGCTGCCGACGGAGCCGTCGCTGCTGTTTTTAGCCGTGAAGGTCATGCCCAGGTGTATGGCATTCAGATTCACCTGAGCTCCGGCCCGAGTCCGAGCCGAAGCTCTGCGGCACGGCACGGCGTGGCTGCGCTTGCGTTCCAACGCTAAACGGGTGACGGACATAAGGGGGTAGTCGCTGTGGTGGGGCCTGGTAGGGGAACCAAGGGGGCAGGTTGTTGTTTTGGCAGTTATGAAACTAGTCCAATGACTCGCTCTGCATGCATTTGTGTGTGTGTGTGATCTATCTGTGTGTATGTGTGTGTGCGTGCCAATTTTGAAATTTTGCCTTTGCATCGCCTTCTTGTAAGCTTGTAATTACACAGATACTACTCACCACATCTCTTTGTCTGCATAGAAAATTCGTGAAAAAAGATGTGTAAACTCTGAGCCAAATGCTTGTCAAACCATTGAGGCGTCCCCCAAAGCGTTCTCCGTACTCTGCCGCCCTGCCCTGCTGTTGACTTGGCCAGTTCTCAATATTTCATCAGCCCACTTCTGCTGTCCATAAAAAACGTGCGACAAAATGTGCGCAGTATAAAAAGCCCCTGGACGTAATGACACAGAGAGCAGGTGATTGAGAGGTAATCAGGAGAGCAGTAGAGAGGCTGCGAGAGAGCGAGTGAGCTTTTAGGAGGAGAACACAAAAATCAGAGTTGACAAAGGAAAAAAGAGCAGTGTCATGCTAATGATTAGCGTTGTCTGCTGCGTAGCTGATTGTCCGGTTCTAAAGGGAGGAGGAAGAGCGGCAGAACTAGCTCAAATGGGAAGGCCCTTCTGCATTGCTCTCCTCCCCCTCCTGCCACTCTTGTTGTTTCCCTTTGCGACTCTCTTTCCGTAAACAGGTCACACTGGGATGTTAATAATGATGATATAAACGGTAGCTGCTGCCGCTATGCCAGCTTTTAGCATTAATTTTCTGACGGATCATGCTGAGTAGAGTTTGCCCCTCTTCTCCTCTTCTCTTCCTTCATCTTTGACCCTATTCACGTTCGTGTTCTTCCCATTAAGATCAAATACCGCTGATTCAGATGCTGGTATTTTTAACTATTTGGCAAACCTTCTCTGGCTGGTCCCTGACGTCACAGCGCTGCGTCGCTCTTTGAACTTGAGCCAAGTTCCCCTATGTGTGTGTGTGTTCCCTTTCGTTATTGGTGTGTGCTTTGAGTGGGCCAAGCCAAGCTAATTCATTTCGAGTATACTCAATTAGCGCTTGTGTATTTCCCATTGACTCTGATCGGATATCGAGACGATCTTCGAGTACTTCGGTAAACAGTTTCATCCGCAGCCGCTCACCTGTGTGCATTCCGGAACCAGTTGGAGGCGTACCATTTTCTTGTTGTTTAACAATATTCAGTTGTCGCAGAATGTTCGTGAATGAATCTCAGATCTGCTTTATGTTTAGTATTGTACATACGAGTATTCATGTTTCTGCGTGTCTCTGTCTCGGACTCAATCTCTGTTCGTGTGTAAGTGTGGAATTTCGAGTTTTTGGACTTTGTACCAGTGGCTAGCCATGAACCGCTCCGCTCTGCTCTGCTCAGCTCAAGCATTGGCCGCCAACACACACGGGCACCGTCCAAGTCCAAACCCCCTCCACTCCCTTGGTTAACGTGATCGTGATATATAGCAGAGAGTGGTTTCCCATCTATGTATCCAAACAGCTCTCAGCTGGGATGGGTACCTACATACATATGTATATTGGGGATCGGAATGGGGCGTGGGGCTCTAATTATTCCGACAATGTGACGCACTCTAATGACAGCATAATGCGGAATTCTGTTCCCGATTTGGTTGCAGAACCCTAGCCATACATATCTACCGGACGGACAGTCAATGCATTTGTATGTATTCCATAGCGAGATCAGCCGTGAGCTGATCGCATTGGATTTGGCAAGCAGGAAGTCGGCTACGCTGCTGACTGATGGGGAGGCAACTGTTAGTTAATAACCGTTCGATAATAGTTGGAGCCGAACAAAGATCTTTAGCGTTTCCGCCTTGAATGGGCGGGCTGGGGCTAAATCTGAGGCTGGGGTCAAACGGAAGTATTTCTTGATGTACATGAAAACATACATATGTATACAGTATATTTTCGGAAACCTTATGCTAATCTAAAGCGGAGATTGAAGATGAAGTGCCGTTATTAATTAATTGCTCGTTTCGATTTGCATGCGCAGTTATTTTCGGAACTCGAGTTCGACACGTGATAAAATGTGATTCCGAGTTTTGGCCCCACTGTCGGCGCTGCTTCTGTGATTTATGTACATACATACATACGTACATATGTATGTATTAATTCCCCTTCTGCCACTGTTGCCACTGTTGGTTGCAGTTCAATGCTGAAGAACCGAAGAACGAACCAAGTAGCCTTGGGAGACGAAACTCATTGTACCTGACGACTGCCACGCTGTCTGCAGAGACCTTGGGGCATTTACGAAACCGCTTCAGAAGTTACAAGTTGCCCAAAATGCTGAATCACGACGATTGCGACTTTCTTTTGTGGCAGAACAGGTCGATATGTGATTGCTTATGCTAATTCTCGCTGGGCTGGGGATGTGTAAAGCTTGTGCTGGTTCCAGTTCTTTGGTTCGGTTTGTTTGGGGCTCAAGGTTCGCCTTTGGTCGGCGGCGACGGGGTCAATAAACGGAAATGAAGCATCAAAATCACAATATGTCGAATCTTCTGTCTTCGATCTCTTGGTGAGTTATGATACTTCCGTCTATCTCCAATTTGGTGGGGGGTTAAGGCAAACCGCCGGCGACAACAGGCGGAAGCCAGAGCCCCAGAGCCCAGAGCTAGAACCGTAAACAAGTTTTGCCCCACAGCCGCCGAAAATCCGAGACAATCACCAAAACAAATATACATAGTCGAAGTAGTAGTTGGACAATCAAGTGAGAAAGACTAGCTTCTGCAGGCCGAAGCTTCAAGTACCCTTGTGGGTCTATTTACTATATGATTCGAAGCGTTCAGGGGTGGGTTATACAGATACATTTAATAAGAAAATAGAAAATATTTCAGCTACAGGTAGCGGGAGATATCTTTCACACTGAAATACTATTCATAGAAACCAAACTAATGGACTCCGGCTATTAGTGGGGGACAAGAATATTATTTCGTGTGCATATTTATAGTTTTTGGTCTGGAAAATAATGTTGCAATCTTCCGGGTAAAACTCTAATACCTTCGGCAAGGGTATACAAACGAAAACGAAACTGAAGCTGATGCGAAGACGGAGACTGACGCAATTTGCAAATTAATCTTGGAACTTTAGATATCCACGTGCCTCACCCTGTCCATTTGCGACGCGACCCGACGATGCGGAAGCCTTAGCAAAGGCGTTAATTGATTGACTGGGACCACTAGAACGAACCCCTAAGAATCAGAATCAGAATCAGAATTTGAGTTAGCGTCGTACTGTGCCTTTGCCTCTGACTCAGCTGTGGCATTGACGGAGGAGGGAGGGACGGGACCCTGGAAACCGCTCAAGTGGAGTCTGCTGATAAAGGCGAAACAAGTTCATGGCTTTCATTAGATTTGTCGCAAATTCTCATCACCGATATGGCCATGTCCACGACCGAAACCAAAATAGAAACCGAAAGAAACAGAAACCAACAGCAGAAACAGCAGCAACGGCATCGGCAGAGGACAGAGCAGAAAACAGAATTATCTTGGCCCAGATACATGCCAGAATGGCTAGACATTCTATTGGCCCCCAATCGCTGTTAATAAACATAATCTCAAGTTGGGGGGGACATACGCCAAGGAAGTGCTTTCCATATAAGTACTTGGCAACCTGAAGAGACCCATTTGGAAATGTTTGTGTTGCTCTTCACTCGCCGTTCGAAGTACCAAGAACTCGAGAACTCTCATTTCTCATTTCCTTACCCTTCCTTACCCGCTGCCCTGAACTTGAGCTAGAAGCTTATAGTTTAGGTTTGGCCATGAGACAGCCCCATGATCGATTGTTTTTCACGGGCATTGCCTATGACGGGGTTTGGGGAATTACTACTAGATAGTTTTATTTGAAGAATTCTTTCATGTCTTGAGCACATGATCTATGCCATAGATACGGCATTGGGGCTTAGATCAATCGGTTCCGTTCAGTGATTATCGATGAGTGGAGGAAAGTTTCGGCGTCCATCAAAGATACAAATAATCAGCACTAAGAGAGGAATAAACCCAATGACTTTCCATCATTGACACGCGCCATCCGCAATCAGTTTAGCTAGAATCAGAGATTAGATAGTCGAATCTCCGATTGGGGATGCACTGGAAAATTTATGGTTACGTAATGGGGATTCAGCAGGAACTGAGCTCAATTGGTATTTGAAGGAAATTTCTATCTATTGGTATTTAAAACATTTTGATTGTGTACAAAATAATATAAAGACTTCCAACTTAAAATGTTATCTAGTTTCCGGTGAAAAAAAAAAATAAATTTATCTTTTGTTTTCCTTCTAAAATATAAATAAAATTAAAAAAAAGTTTTTGGCATAGAAAAATAATTTATCTAAATTGAAAGCTTTCTTTTGTGCCTTTAACCTGGCGCCCAGATAAGATAGACTAGCCATCGATCAAAATACATATATACATAAGTTATACATATGTACATTCATATGTATATAGAATACAGCAAGCATATACCCCATAAATACATATGTAATTTGTTTCGTTTCGGAAGAAAACTAAAACCTATCAAATGATATTGCGATTTGGAGCAGACATCCGAGTACATTTAGCTGGTTTCCACTGTAATCTATATGGTGCATTTACGATGACCATTGCCACCTATCCACCGTCCGCTTCGACCCAATTGGCCTTTGTACCCATCGCACGAGCCACAATCCACACTTCATTCAATTTCAGCTACGTTGGCACTTTCTTTGACGTTCCGATGAAACCCGCACCCTGCACCACCCCGCACAATGAAGAGATATGAAGAGAAAATGAAAAAGAAACCAAAACGACAAAAGGTATATAAGTATTTTCTAAGTAAATTTATTTATTATGTATAAATAATTCTCATTTAGCTCGCACAAGCGCTATTAACGTTAGTAATTTACAGTATGTTCTGTGTGCTTCGATGGCCGGACCGGGCCAGCGATATGCAAATGTGTTTCTAGGTGACTTTTCAGGGGGGATCGTCCGATCGGTGTGATCAGATTTCACACCACACCCTCCCTTTGTTGAGCATAATCAATCAATCGCTGGTCTGATTGCGAAGTGAAAAATCAAACGAGACATAATAACGGCACAAAATAGTTGGCTTAAACAATTACAATAACAATTTTGGAATATATATTCTTGCATACAGGCTAAGAGTGAAGTGAAGATCCTCCCCATCCCCTTCCCCTCCCTACCCCTCCCATTCTTATTGTGATTGTGATCCCCTATACCCAACCCAACCCCAATCCTAACCCCATCCCCATTCCCACGTCATTCGTATTCGTAATTTAGTTAGAAATTAGATTTCTTGTACTTGTTGAACATTGTTTTGCTTCAGTGGTTGTTTCTTGCAGTTCCCATAGCCTTAAATATATATACATATACATATATATCTTGCAGAGCTAACACAATACATAAATCATACATTATCAACGGGCCTGAGGCAACCCCTATATTAAGATTTGACTTGAGTACAGTTGAGCCCAAAGCTCGTAGCGTAGTGCGGAGACCGGAGGAATGCTAAGAGTTGATTCGCTTTGCTTTTTGTGACTCGTTTCGATTCCCCTTGCACCCGATACAGATACAAATACAGATACAAAGACAAATAGATAAAAAAAAACCATGATTGCAATTTTAACAATAGAAAATGTGTTGATTTGTTGCTTTAGATGCTTTAGTTGCTGCACTATCTAATATTATAACTACCAACGGTTTTACATTTATACAATCTTCCTCTGGCACACATATACAATCCCCGTGTGCCACACTTAGCACCCCCTTGTGTTACATATAGTACATATATAGTTTTAGGTATAGGCATATAGATATAGATAAAGATATAGACACTCGAACTCTTCGAGAGAAAGACCTCTCTTGCCTTTGCCGCGATCGATACTAATGAGAGTAAACAGAGAGTGACCCGCCCACTAAACAGACTATAGTATAAAGTATTAGCCCCGACCAGTTCGAAGGATTAGATATAGAAGGAGAAGAAGGAGAGGATGTTGAGTTGGACCTCCTAAACGGGCCCAATATCACTTTGGTATCTGGCGGTCAGATAGTTGGCCGCCTCTGTCATTTGTTCCAGGCACTGGTACAGACCGTTCAGGTGTCTCCGGCAGCGTTTCGCCAGCTCTGTGGCCTTGTCCCCGGAGGCCTGCTTCGACTTGGGGCAGGCGTCGTCTACAATGTCGCTGCCATCGCTGCCATCACTGCTCTGGGCATGATCGCTCTTGTTGCCGTCCGATTCGAGGCCGGAGTCGTTCTCCTGCGAGATGTCCGAGTCCGAGTCGCTCATGTTGCTCACCGACGTGGTGGACATCATCGAGGCGGTGGAGGTGCGTCGCACATGGCCCTTGATGCTGCTCGTTGTGGATGTGGACTCAGTCTTGCCCTCGCTGGGATTGGAAACGGGACTGGCATTGCTCTGCTGCTGCTGGTGCGACTCTATTTCGACAGCTTCATCGTCCTCCTGATTGGCGGTCCAGAGCAGATCCTTTTTCAGAGCATTCAGCATGCTGTAGAGATTGAAGAGCTCTGAGGCGCTGAGGAAGTCGTGCACGTTCTTCGAGTGGGCCGCTCCCCGCTTGCCCTGGGCACTGGAGCTCTGTGTCAGCTGGTTGGCGGTAGTGTCCTTGCCCGAGGCTGGTATAATGTCAGTGCTGTCACCGATCTGCGAAAGAGCAAACAACCAAGGAGGGTGGCATACTATCAGTTAGTGCTGTGATTATGTGGGAGGGGGAGGAGCAAGAGTTTGGGGAGGTTGTTTCAAGGTCGGATGCTGTACCTGTCGATCCATGAGCCTGCATGGCACCAATATGGTGTCGTCCATAATGTTGACAGTCTTCACAAACTTCTCCATCACATTGACAATGCTGTCTTTGGAGAACTGCTGCTCATCGTGACGGGCAATGCGGCGCAGGCAGTTCCTGAAAAGAGCAGAAGAGAAGATGATCTTGAGTTGAGTCGGCAAACCAGTAAAGTGGGGGGAAACCAGTTTGAGACAATAGATACCATAATTGGGGACCCATGCCACATCTGATCAGACCCCACCAGACGCTGACCATTCTCAAGCGTCGTTAAGTCTGCGGCGTTCAGACTTCCGCCACTCGAGAGCCAAAATCTTCTTTCTTTCGATTGGTGGGGGGCGGGGGCTCTGGCATGGGTGCGGTGCGCCCAACCGCCTGGACAACGTGGCGCATGACAGATATGAATTGGTTTCTATGCAAATTAGCCAAACGTTGTCGCAAATTGAATTTGTATAAAATAGAGAAACCTGTTGGTCGTCCGCCGCCCTGGCGGTGTCTTCTATTGTACCTGAAAGTGCTCGTGCGGGTCTAAAACAAAGCCCAAACGGACGAGCGGACGGACCGAAAGATTTCTATTTCTGGACATAAAAGTCCAATTTGACCCATCCACGTGCTGGGCTGCGAGCGCGTGAAGAGAGTCAAACCCACAGAGCTTGGAACAGCAGCTTGGAACCAACTAGAGTGCTGTGAACGGACACCTTATGCAACCCTCGCCGGTCAGCCCGGGTCTCTCATTAAGAGCTAATTTCACGTTGGGATCGCGTAACAGTCATTCCCCCCGTCAAGCTAAGCTCCATAAAAAACACTCGCAACTCGCAGATCGCAAGCACTTGACAGCCATTAACCCCCCAGGGCGAGAGCTTAAACTAGTACGAATCAAAGTCCCGGCCCGGCTTATCGCCGCCAGACAGCCCCCAGACGACGACAAAGCGGCTGGAGGAGCAAGTAGCTGCGTATCTGTATCTGGCTCTTGTTTGGGTGAAGATTGGGACAGCGACAGCCCAGTCAGTGGGTAGCCGCGTGATCGCAACTACATATTGTAGTTGACAGCGTGAAAGGCGAGCAACTGATATAAATTTAGTTTTCAGTGACTGCGCCATTCCACCCTCAGAGTCTCCCCCCGCCTAGGGAAAGCAAATATGTACATACATATGTATGTATGTATAGATGTACATATGCATGTATGTACAACGTGTCTGTATATTGATGGTTCGTTCTGGTGTAACAGAGAGTGAGGAATGGGGGCGGGCCACGCGACCACAGCGTGCTCCGACGTCTGACCGACTGATATCGGTCCCATTAGCAGAAGCAGAAGCAAAAAAAAGTGGCAGACCATACCCGTTTGTGTCAAGGTTTGTCTGGCATTCCAGTTCCAGGGCCAGAACACTTGAAGTCTAGGGAGGGGAGTGAGTTTTCTACGAGTATTCACACAAATGACTAATTAACGTAATTGAGTAGAATTCCAATCACAGACGGACAGACAGACAGCCAGAGAGGAGAGCGTAGGAATGCAAAAATAATTATCATCTTATCAACGATTTTCAGCTTCGGTCACTTGTGAGGCACATAATTTCGAATAGACAAGGCCCCAGTCGGGGCACCCGACCCCAGAGGTGGCAAGGTGCGGTACTACAATTTATTTGATTGTTGTTTAATCATCTCAAATTAGTTTCAATTATTTGCGAGGAATGTTAGACACCGCTTTGTGGGTGTCTCTCCACCCCTGTGGGTTTTATTTACTTAGATGGTTCTAATCAGGCGATACGACACTAGATTGTTGGCCGCACGCCAGTCAGTGGGAGGGAGGATGGTAGGGGGGAGCGTTCACGCTATTGACCTTTTGTTATAAATACAACAATTGCTTGCAAGCAAGCTCTTCCCTATTGTTCCCTTTTGATATCCCCTCTTTCTTTCCATGCAAGAAGAAGAAATGCCGGCACGAAGAACACGCCACATTGAGCCAACCAATTGGAGAGCAGCATGAACAGAAATCGACTCGGCTCCATCTTCTCCGACTCTGATATAACAAAAAAGAGCACTTTTTCCTACTCTCTACCCCCGGTCTGGCACACACCTGGCTGACTGGCTGGGCCGCCTGACTGTGAGAATTGGGCTAAGCTGAGGAGGAGGCGACGAGTCGAGTTGAGGCGTCACGCGACATGCGCAAAAAGAAGAGGAGAGGCAGAGGGCAGAGAAATGGCATGTACCGCATACAACGCCGAAATCAGGCGATTATTTTCATTCAGTGGCGTCAGACAGTGGGTGGTGTGGTGGTGGATGCAGCATTTACAAGCTGACTCTTGCCACAAAAGAGAGCGAGCGGCCGTTACGCTCAAACTATGGTGCTCTCTTTGGCTATACAGCGGGTTTCTCTTTAGCGTGTGTGGCGTGATGTGTCTGAGCAACTGTACGGGCGATTGTTAGAGTAAGAGACGCAGCTGCTTCTCTCCAATGATGGTATCTCCGTCTCCCTCCTCCCCTTCTTTCGCACAGCTGAGTGTGATGAATGAAATCGTTTGGCGATGCTGATGCTCTTCTCTGTGATTGTTGTTGTTGTAGCTGCTGCTGCTGCTGCTTGTGATATGTTGTTTTTTGTGGTATTTCTCGTATTTGCAATGTTGGGCAATGCTCGTACACACACACACACACACACACACACATATGTTTATACAATACACTCTTTTTTTTTGTTGTTGAACCGAATTGACCAATATTTGGTTTTGTTTTGCCTTTAGCCTGACTTCGATTTTTGGCCCCTCTGCTGACCTCCATCGATGCAGCGGTGTTGGGGTTCGGGCCTACTAAACATAATCGATATTTGATATGGCCGCCCCCGCGTACTACAAATTTGATATTCTAGCTTCGATCGAGACTGGCCAACGGCCATACAGCCACACACACAGGTGTGCATGAACATGGTAGTGGTCAGTACGGGGGGGAACGGAGATGGGTTTCGCCGTAAGTTTCTGTTCAAGGCGACACTTGCCACAAAAGCGTCGTTAGTAATAGTAATACAATCGCGGTGACACACAAAACTATCCATACATACATATATTTACATATGAACGTACATATGTTTGTACATATGACTATGAATCAGAGAACTTTTTTAGATTTACCAAGGAGGAGGGGGCCGGGCTGGGCCGGGCCGGGCCAGGCCTGGTCTGCTCATGTGGCAAATTTAGCCCTCGTATGTTTGTGGATGAGTAATAACTATTATCGGTAAATGACAAGCGAGGTGTCCGTTGATTAGAGCGGACGGAGGAAGTGAGTACAGCCGAAAAGATAAAGGCTTATCGCTGATCTCGGCTTTGGCTCTAGTATTAGTTTAGTTGAAACGTTTAAACAAACAACACGCTCTCACAAAAATGAACATATGTACGTAGCCACCATACAGACGCTCGCAGGCAGCGTTTACATATTTCAGAGAGCAGAGAGGTGTACGATATATAGATATAGCCGATTGTGTCATATTAGCAGCAGGCAACGGACAGCGGGCAGCGAGGTGGCTTGGTTTTTTTCTTTCGTGTTTGAATTGCCTGTCCGTCCGTTTATCCGTCCGTCCGTCTGGGAGTCCAACAAAAATCGTACGATAAATTTCTTGTACATATCTCGTTTTCGGTGCAAACGAAAGAGAAAACACACATGGAGGGGTGCGGTTGGTGCTGCTGAGAGAGACAGAGAAATAGAGAGAGAGGAATTTATGGCCTCTGTCCCACTGCACTGTGCTCTCACCAATTTAGCATCGTTTTGATTAAATTGAAATTAAGCACTTCAACTAGCGAACTGGATTCAATGCTTACCGACTAGTCTCCAGCTTGGTGAGGTCTGTGTATCCGCTCATTGTGAATTTCTGTTGCTTTTTGTGCTTTTTACTGGTGGCTGGTGGTATGCTTGCTATTTCTGATGCTTCTGCTGACAACGCAGGTTATAATTGTTATAAGAAATTTTCTGGTTGCCTCCGCTCTTCACAAATACACGCACACTTTCACTTGGCGGGACCCGTATTCTTTGCTTTTGGTTTTTGATTACGAAATTCGCTGTCCAACTGCAGTTACAGGTAGTTCAGTTCAGTTCGAGTATGCAGCTCTTGTTTTAGTTAGTTTAGTTTTGGTTACGTTTCGTTTAGTTAGTGGCTGGATAGCTTGTACTGGTTGTTGCCCCGGCGCGATTGCTATTGCGCGGATTTCAAGAAGTCGCGTCCGTTTTATGCCAAAAAATTTGCATGCACGCACAGTGTTCGATTGGACAGGCGGACGGCCTATGGCTGATGATCTTGTCCGATTCAATTAATTTATATATCAGAATTCTAAACAGTTTGCACGCGCACGGCTGCTGAACTGCTGGACTGATGACGGTGACAATAATGACCACGAGCGACGGACGACCACAACCGCAGCCAACGAGAGAGGAAAATTATTTAAATTTGAAATACACAATACATCTAGTGATGTCATGTCAAATATACTTGAATATATCGATATATATTATTTGTTGATAATATATTTTGAGGTAATATTTCGTGTATGAGATATTTTTGTGGAGTATATATATATATGCTTACAACAACGGAAAATCTATTCTGACACTATTTTTCTGTTTTTTCACAACGTTAGATTTGATCATACATACCCGCGTCTTTTATTTCTACTTCCATCGTTGCGATATTTTTTCGAATAAGGTAATAATTTTTTTGAGACACAAGTCTCGATTACTTTAAGACACAAGTCTTAAATATATTTTAAATATATTTTGGTATATTTTCTGTATTTCTGAGTGGATGGTATTTCAATTATTTTTATTACCGACGCCTGCAATAAAAGCTTCAAGCCCTACAAACCCTTTGGCGGAGCAGTATGTTTCAGCCTTCCATGCTCTGCAGCAGGCGCCCAGTTTCGTCTTTGCTCAGGTAAGCTCAGCTCAGCTCATTTTAAAAATCCAAAACAATTGTAACTCTAGTCATTCTCGAATCCATCCAGCAGCCGGTTACGGTGGACGCTCATCTAATCCCAATTTTGCCAGATCTTGTAAATGAGGATGCTGCTGCAGCGGCGCACAGCCCGCAGGAGTCGGTGGAGTTGTTTTGACTTGCAGGTCCTCTATTCGGACGCAGAGACGGCAGCGAGGATGATTTCTGTATGAAACCCAAGGTTCCACCGCACGATTTGAAAGAGTATCTCACGGCTGGACTACTCCTGCAGACCCAAGAAGCAGATCTCACAGTTTTGGGCGAGTCCCAGCGCATTGAAAATTCAAACGACGCTGGGACGACTGCCAGACCAAAGAAAGCCGCGATGCTTGATCTGTTGACGGCCAAAATGCAAAATGTTCCCATTCGGCGGCTCTCTAGGCGGTGCTCCATTTGGCCAACGTTATACAGCTGCGACTCTGTCCGCAGAAGGATTTGGAGGATTTTCAAAGGGCCTGCAGAACGGCTCTACCAGCAATACTATCAGCAATATCAGGCGCATCAGCCAGCTCAGTCGAGCGGTCCCGCCATTAATGATGCAGTGATGCAGTAATTAAAAATATTTAATAATTAATAATGAAGTAGTCAGGGAGATCCTGCGACCAGGAGTGGATTCTTTCCACTTTCGATGCAGGCTCTGCCGACGATGGCGACCCAACAAGCTTTCTATTCATAATTATTTTACGGTTTTCAAAGTATTTTTTGTTTCTGTAGCGTATATGTATATATTCTGCTGTCCCGTCCCTTTATATAGTCCTCTATAGTTTCTCCGGGAAGGAGCTTTAGCACCTCGGTCTCTAGCTCACGGCAGACAGTCTTGGAGAGGGGCTGATCGCTGCGGACGTAATGATCCGCGAGGGTTTGTATGACATCCCTTCTCATTTCCGGGGTCAGTGGCTCCGGCTGATCCGCCCGCAAGAGCAGCGCCCCAGCCCCAGCCGACTTAAAATTGTCAGCGCGGTGTCGCTATGCGGCTTTATGTCCACAGGCGTACTTCTGCGTCGAGGGCTGCACCTGTACTCGGCTGTTAGGAGAGAGAGTATTTGGAGAGTGGGTATAGTGTAGCTTTGGCGATTGGACTAGTAAGTGTGTTCTTGTACTCAAATTTTCAATAGTTTCTGCCACCGCGGAGTACATGTATATTTATTACATATCGACACTTATTATTATTATATATATTATATTATATATAATTATTACATATATATTTTATTATATTATACTTAAACTTGTTATTCGACTTATGTTATATTACAATATATTACACATATAACATTATCCTGCATTACTCCATCAAGGTCTCAGATGATGCTGGTACCATAATACTGATGCTTCCGTTAACAATTTGCTAAAAAAACTATCGATGAATTTTGCACATAAAAAAATGAAGTTAATAGTTAAACTTTACCTTTTGGCTTACAAATATGTAGCCTCCTCAGTCTTGTAGCCCCTCGGGCGTAATTTGGACGCTTGACGTACTTATGTTTTGGATTCTTTCGCGAGTTCGAACTTGCGATAACAATGCGTTCCCCCTTGTGACCTGTCGGAAAAAAAATATAAATTAATGGGGGTAAAAATCTGGATTGCTATTGTAAATTCACTTACTGAATGCCTGCATGACAGTCAACAAATTGCGACGGCTATCCCCAGCCGCCATTATTAGCTTGCCCAACGTTCCTTGAACACATCGAAACATTTCCTTTATTTGATTCTTTGTATAGTTATCGAGCATGTTTAGCTTCGGATCCCAAAAGAAGTTTATACTTCCGTGCCTCAAACATTTCGTCAACTCCTTGAACATCTAGAATGCAATGAATGCGTGAATCAGATCGGATATGAAAATTGTGATTTATATGTCCATACATCGATCAAGATGACTGTAAGCGGTTTGTGCCAGTAAGCCTCCGGTTCGGACCTAATCTTCCAAAGAAACAGAGTCTTAATAAAATAGCTTTTTAAGTTATGTAAATTTGTCTTAACGTCGCGGAATTTCTTAATGAACTTGATTGCATTCCGGCAATTTTCATGTTTCCCCCTTAACATCGCACTCTCGGCCTCGTAGAAGGAAGATCGAAACGATATACTTTCGGTAATAAACGGGGTTTTTAAGGGTTTGGGTATCGCGTCCCAGTAGGTTATGTTCGCGAAATAGTTCGACTGCTCGGAACGAAACACGTTCTGTTCGGCATCCAGACGGATGGCAGGTACGAAATCAACCGAATATTCCATTCCTTCCACCTCGATGGTGTGGGCCGGCCCACAAATCCGATACCTTAGCTTGGACGCCTGGCCATCCACTACGACTTGATCCTCGAGCCGGTTTAGAGCACGACGGAATAGGCTTTGGAGCCAGCGCTGCATCTTTTCCACGACAAGGTAGTTCTGCGCGTTTACGAGTGATTTTAACAATCGGCAGACGTTCTGCTGGTCCACGCGGGGATCTTCGAGTTCCTGCAACACGCGCGTTATATCGAGTAAAACGTTTCCCGGCATTTTCGAATCTCGCGTCACGATTATATTCCGGTGGTGCGGAATCCGGAGTTCAAATACCAGATCAAATTCGTTAGGTTTCGCGATCTTTAACATGTCTCCCGAACTTCCTGCAAGATCAAAGCAGACACTATGCGAATTAATAACGCGGAAACGGCGCACGCGATTTTAGTAGGATGCGAGATGTCGGGGCAAAAGATCGATTTGATTGCGGCTACACGGCACTGGATCGCGCGAACTATACACGGGCACGTACGAGGGGGAATTTGGTTTCATCATATACCGAAAATATTAATATTATTCGACGTCTCCCAACGGAGGGAGAAATAGATGCAACGCACCGGACCGGACCGAAAAGAATTACGATTCTGACACGAACATACAATGTAAACAATAAAACGGACGCATGGACAGATGGTCCATGACGCAAAGTCTTTGTTGATTTGGTGTGGTCATTGCCTTAAAATAGCGATTAAAATTAGCGATTTTTTTTTGCGATTTATTCGCTATTTAGTGTTATACTTCTTTTTTAACTCGTAAAGTCGAATTGTTATCCTAAAGTCACGATAAGATAATACAAATTTACTTCAAAGGGCTATATAGATAACACAGGGGGGATCATATGGTGTACCTATGGAGAGAGAAAACACATCAAATACTGTTGCAAAAAAAAAATCATACCTTCTAAGGATATTGCCATAATAAGATTCGCGAGCGTATGATCTTCTTTTAGTATTCCAAATAGAGTTTTGTGAAGAGCGTCGAAGTGCTTACCATATGTTGCTGTTTCCAACTTCTCAGTGTCTATGTACTTACATCTGACTCTATTTAGATAACACTCCATAGATTCAAGTTCCATTTTAACGATGCTCTGTATGCAACTGTAAACTCTTCGGGTACAGCGGGTAGAGTAAACTAACTAAATGGCATTACAAATTGTGGCCAAACAGAAAATACCATGAATTCGAGCAAATAAACCATTATATACCAATATACCACAAATATACAATTGAGCTGATTATATACCAAAAAGTATATAAAATACCATAAACGGTCACCCTGATGGTGACCGTTTACGGAAAATTGTACATTGTATAGCGCTTCCTCTGCATCCTGGCTGCCGGGACCCGGCATACTATACCGAATCAGGGAGGATGTTTAGCAAAGCGGGGAAAATTTTGTCCGAGAGAGGGACATCCTTAAAGCCAAAGAATTTGAACATACTTCGAATGCTAAACAAAAATTAGTGGCTGCTGTACTGAATTTATATATATTATTATTATCATTATGTTCCTTATTTTTGTTCTCAACTTTTAATTTAATCATACCCGTACTCAAAGAGTAAAAGGGTATATTGTGTCCGGAAAAAAAATTTGGTGCTCTAGCTCTTATAGCCTCCGAGCAATGGCCGACAAACAAGACAGACAGACGGACGGGCGGACAGACATGTCTATATCGACTCGGCTATTGATGCTGATCAAGAATATATATACTTTATAGGGTCGGAAATGATTCCTTCTCTATGTTGCACACATCCACTTTTACCACAAATACAATATACCCCTTTACTCTTCGAGTACAGGTATACAAAAACTGGCATCCTCCTGCTTTGCCTTGTTGCGTCCCATGAGTTCTCATTGGATATCATAGACATATGGGTTTTCGCGTTTGTACAAAATCATTTCGTCCAAACTAAAGTTTCTGTTTTATTCAGTTGATAAACAATTACTATCAATATTATGTGCCTCGACTAGCGAGGCGTGGACTCCTTAATGAGCAGCAGCGGCAGCCTTGGCAGCGATCTCGTCCTCCTTGGCGTGCAGGGCAACGAGCTCTGCCTTCTTGGT
Organism: Drosophila bifasciata; assembly: GCA_009664405.1. Classification (NCBI taxonomy): domain Eukaryota; kingdom Metazoa; phylum Arthropoda; class Insecta; order Diptera; family Drosophilidae; genus Drosophila; species Drosophila bifasciata. The sequence goes on along the minus strand of CM019043.1, from coordinate 8,164,321 downwards.
GGCAATGCGCTCCTCGCGGCGCTTGCGGGCCTCGCGCACCTTCTGTCGCCTGGCCTCGGCCTGGTCGGACAGCATCTTGCTGCGCTGCTTCTCGGCCTTCTTCTTGTGGATGTACTCCATCAGGACACGCTTGTTCTTGAACACATTACCCTTGCACTTCATGTACAGATCGTGGTACAGGTGACGATCAATCTTCTTGCTGTCGCGGTACTTCTTCAGGAGACGACGCAGCACACGCTGACGCTGCATCCACACCAGCTTGGTGGGCATACGGGCGTTTGCGGTACCCTTGCGCTTACCGAAACCGCAATGGCGACCCTTGCGACGGGCCTCGGTGTTCTTGCGCACACGGTAGCGGGAGTGGACCACGACGGGCTTCTTGATGATCAGACCATCCTTGATCAATTTGCGTATGTTTTGACCTGCAAGAGAAGAGGACATTAGATGGGTTCAATGTGCCCATATCTATCCGGTGAGCAGCACTTACGCGAGTTTGTGTTGGCGATCTCGTTGATTTCATTGGGGTCCAACCAAACTTTTTTCTTGCCGCAACGCAGTACAGAGGCTGCGAGCCTCTTTTGGAGCTTTAGAGAACTGCAAAATAATGAAGAGACATTAGTTCATGAAAACAGCGTGCTTGGCTCTGCTTCTATGCGTTTGTGTGTGTATGTGTGCGTACGGTGTTCAGGTTATTTCACAATTATTTGCCGAAAATTGAATTGCACTCATGTTGTGCAGCACGAACCGTGCTGCACTATCTACCCTCCGCACCTTGCACATATTTTGGCACCACAAAAACGGCTAAATCACGCATATTTACAAAACTCAAATGTACCTCATGCTGTCGACCCTTGCTCGTCGTGGCTGGGAAAGAAAGAAAAATTTGACAGACGGAAGTAGGGCTGCAAAACCATCGTTGATAATATCGATAGTGTCATCAAGAAGTTGTGCGATAGATGGATATGATTATGCCATGAGAAATTCTGGCCCGAGGCCAAATAGATCGTTAGATATAGAATCACTCCGATACAACGCAGACGCGTTGCGTATATGAAATTTGTTAGTTACTTTTATTAATATATGTTCGTTGAAATTACGATATATCGGTAGTTTCAACTATCGATTGAACGACCATTGTCTGCGGCCCTAGGCGGAAGTCAGCACCATTTTTAAGGTTGTAAGACACTGCACCTAAATTACATACGAATCTGAGAGACATTAGCTTACCACATATGGTACCATACCTCTTTGACTGATGCCGGGAGACGTGACTGGGTAGCAATACCTATTTCATATTTAGTCACCTAACAGGTATCTGTCTCTCAGATTAGATTCGTGGTTGAGAGCAGTATCATACGAACAGTAGGGGTGACAAACTGAATCGATGCATGCAGCCACTGAACATCGATTGGCATCAGCTGATGGCCAACGCTCGCTGCCAAACACTGCACATTACCTCCGCAACAACAAATAAATCGGGCTAATTTATAAAACGCCGAATAATTTGGCTGCTTCCAAGGAAATTAACAATGCAACATACACTCAGACGTTGCCTGGGGATGGCCCAGACGCCTCTGCTACGCCTGCATCATAGTCCCATCGCCGTCGCAACGAGAAGAACATTCGCATCAGTGCCACAGGAGGAAAACAAAAAAGAACAAGAGGCGAGGTCTAACCGTAATCATTTGCCGCGCCTTATGGACTTTCCGGAAGTTGTGTGGCCCTCGGCGTTAAACACCATCAAGAATTGGATCACCATCCAGTTCATCATCCGGCCCTACTTTGACAACGAGTTCCAGCTCAAGGATTTCATTTTCGGAGCCAAGCAGGCACTGCAGGTACGGCTTGCCATTGGTTCATTTAACGGAAGTCTAACTCAAGTTTCTGCCAGGTGGTCTCCTCCAAACTGATGGGCGGCGAACTGGACGCCTTGGACAATTTAGTTTCAGCCGACGCCATTGCGGAACTGAAGCCCGTGATACAGAAACTGTCGATGTCGCAACGCCGGCAGCTGGAGATCAAGGAGAGTGACATCTACCTCTCGTTCCCCTATCAGGTGGGCATCATGTTCGACGAGGCCAACGACAAACTTCAGAAGCGCTTTGTTGAGGTCACCATGGTCTTTCATGTGATGCGAGGACTGTCCGAGATGCGAGAACGCGGAGAGGAGATACCCTGGAACATGGGGTTCGTGGTGCCGTTCATTATTCTTACAGACCCCCATCGACTGATGACTCCCCATTTTCATTACAGAACTTTGCCGGAGTACCAGGATAAAGTCTTCATTTGCAACTATCGCTTCATCAAGGAGTTCACTGCCGGCCAACAGTCCGACTGGACGATCAATGTTGCAAATCACTTCAGGGCGATTGATCTGATCAACGAAACGAAATAACATAAACCCCAGCCGCAGCCGCAATGCAGCTTTATTTATTCGTTAAGCCCTAGTTGATATTCGTTAGCTCATCCGCATTCGCATCCGGATCCACCATCCACGTTGGAATAAAAGTTTTGTTTTGCCGCATTTAAGGTATAAAAAAATGACATTTTTAATTGTGGAGCTTCTAATTTTAAATTAAATTCATGTGAAATGAGTTGTGGACCGTGGAGAGCGGACTCCCCTCCCGCTTAGTGGTGCTTCTTCGCCGCCGCCGCCTCGTACTTGGACCTGTAGATTCCCTTTGCGTCGTACTTGTCAAGGAGCAGCTTCCACTCCCCGGGCTTGTTAACGCGCAGGAAGTTGATCACCTTCTCGGAGTTGCGGCGCTGGGCGGCGGTGCACTTGGAGCAGTCGGACTGCAGGGCGTCAGGCAGCAGGCGCTTCAGCTCCCGGCCATCGGGCGTGCATGGCCCCTTCTCCATCAGGCACTTGAGGTAGTTGTTCAGCACCCGGTTATTGCCCAGCACCTCATCCACATCCACATTGTCGAATTTGTTGGTGTACTGGTCAGGAGCGGCGGCCGCCAGTCCGGCGAGCACGCACAACACAAAGGCCAGCGAAGCTTTCATCTTGACGATTGCTGAAAAAGCAGGAGGAGAGTTTTTTGGGTTAGTCCCCAAAATCGGGTAATGGCACAGCAAATACAAATTAGACCCCCCGCTGCTATTGTTTGCCTGATGCATATAGAGACGATTGTTTGGAGTGCAAATATTTTGGAATGGTTTCCTGGAATGGCCAACTTGGCCAGAGTCTCTATGCAAATCTAATGCGAGTATACGTAGAAGGCGTCGCAGCCTAGTGTCCGAAAGTGTTTTATGTGGAAAGAATCATCTGAGGTGATCGCGATGAGTCGCCATCGGGCGGATGGCGGATGGTGGAGCGGAGCCCACTTTGTCATGCATTATTAATGGCCCTTGGCATATATATCGCATATGCATACTAATTGGTGTTTATTTTAATTTCGATATTTTACACAGAAGATTTCACAATTTCTGAATAGCCAAAGACCACGTCGCTGCTTGTCTGTTTGTTCCCCTCTCCGCTGCTCTTTCCCTCTCCCATCCACTCCATATTTCTCTACTCTACTCTTCTGGCTATGCAAATCAGTGCAGCCATGTCACCACAAACTCTTGTTTTAACGGGCGCAGTGCGGCCAGTGAGTGCTTGTTCCAAAATTTACGCAATACAGTTCGGAGCCACTATCATTGCTCTCAGCCTGATTTGAATTGATTTCCTCGTCTCTTTTTCCTTTCTTTTTGTCACTCAACTTTAGTACTGGTGGTACTACTGCTACTAAACCCGGTTGTCACTGGTTACTTTACTTTACATTACTCACTTCGTATTTGGCTGATGGTGGCTTTGGGCGGAGAGGAGATTGCGTTGTGGTGCGTACAACGGTGCAGCTTTGATTGCGAGCTGTTAGCCTGTTTAGCTGACTTTTATACTAAGGAGCTTTAACGGCTCATACACTACACTGAGCGCAATTCCCAGCAGCTCCGCCCGCCCGCTCGCTCAGAGCTTTCGCATGGGGGTAACCGGATTTTCGATGATCGACTTGAAGTTTTTTTTCAGCTGAATTTTTCGGCAAGCAGTCAAACAGTCCACCAGTTCATGGGGTGGAATGGAAATGGAAATTTTTTATCACAAGATTTATCTGTCCACTCCCCATGCCCCTGACCATATCACTATATATATCGCTTTTTTTTATTTGTTTTATTTTTTCGTTGTTTTTTTTTTCTTTTTTAGCGGCTCTCACGTACAAAATTCGTTGGAAAAACATTGACGTACGTGAAAATATAAATTTAAATGTTGATTTTGCCCGTCCCCGTGCCGAGTTTCGAGCTGGAGTTAGACAGAGCCAAGAGCGAAAAGCTGAGCGTGGAGAGCGAAGACAGATCTGGCTCAGAGTTTGGTCTCTGACTCTGACTTGGTTTAACGATCGCATTTAGTTGTTTCTGGGTCTGGTGCTGGTGCTGTTTTTTCTGTGTTGTAATCGCTTTTATGCATTTCCATTTCCCTTTTAATTATCTTTCGGATCATGGATCGCACGCACAAGTTTAGACCCGAACACATTGCGAAAGCCATAGCAATCGGGATTTACCCCACTGCCTTGGGTGGATACTTTTGGACATCTTAGCCGCCATGACTAGGGGGTTTTTCCGTCTTTTTGCCAGATATTTAGCTTCAACGGCCGGTCAGCTGTACTTGGGACATGCTAATGGATTCGAAATTCGAGCTCAGAGCTCCGAGCTTCGACTGATAATTCTAGCCGCTTTGGGGGCAACAATAATGATCTATAAAAAGTAAAAATTAACTTTATATTCTTTTAATTATGTACTTTCGCAGCTTTTATGGCACAATGACGCAGGCGATTCTAGAAAAAGCGAAATTATCAAGAAGAGGATCGGCTGCTGCGGATCCCCTAGAGACGCAGCGAAAAGGTTAATAAATCACCTCGACCGGTGTTGACCCGACTCTCCACTTGTGATATAACATCCAAACCAATTATACAAACAACTTTCGGCTTGTTTGACTGCGATTACCATTCAAATTGGGGCATCCTGTGCCTCAAGCGAGCAGATCGTCACATATATCTACATCGATTTATGCAAATCAAGAGCGATCGGGAAAGGAAAAAACAAAACGGTCAACACACGACACCGTTGGCAGGCTGTGCGAGTGTGCGCGAGGGGTAAAGAGACAAAGGGTTGGGGGTTGGGGTTGCGGTTGCTTACCTTGAAACCGCATCAGGGCATCAGCCAGAGAGCGAGGGGAGAGGGAGACATGGGCATGACAGGGGCATGTGCAAAAGTTCAGGTTCAGGAAAGATGAAACAAATCAAGTAAAATAAAGGTAAACAAGAAAAGAAGGCTGACACTCAAATGGATCATCGAAGCATTGAACGCCCTTTCAGACCCCTATAAACAGCACCCTTCAAAACCATGTCCAATATATGTAGATTATTTTGGATAATATGAAATAATAAAAATTCTGCTTGAAACTGCAATTATGTTCAATCCAATACCCCCCTTGCTTCTCACACAGAAATATTCAACATTTTAACTGAAAATACAAAAAAAAAAAACATATGTAGTACGTAGTTAGTTTGGACTGGTTGCAAGTTCCTGGTAAAAATGTTTCGACCCTTTTACAAGGGTATTAAAAACCACAAGATACACAGAGCAAGAAGAAGAAGAAGCTGAAGAAATAATGACAACAAAAAGTTAAATGTACAGATTGAATAAAGCGCAAAATAAATCTTCCACTTGCCCACTTGGTACGTGCCCAAGTTTTCATTGTCATTGCGAGCTGCCACCACAAAAAAAGCGAGGCGAATCTCAAACAAAAGCCGCGACCTCAAACCAGTCAACACGGACGGCAAAGGTGGCGACAGGGGAGATGGAGAAGGAGAAGGAGGATCACTGGGGCTTAAATGAGACTAAAGTCTGGAATGGAATCGACTTAGGCTTAGGCTTTGGCTTTGGCTTGGGCAGGGCTCTCTCCTCTGACAGATAAGGTGAAATGAGGCACATTCAATTTTCAACTTAATTGTATATTATATAAAAGAAAACAACTGATAAGTGCAGTGGCAGCATCATCAGCGGCAGACCGACCGCACCTCTAGCCTAAAACTATGAGTATTTGTATATATGTATGTATGTACACTAGTCCCGAGCTCTGGATCTCAATCACAACCTAAATCAGAGACTATTTGACAGCCCCATCAGACACTTGGCCGCATTGCGTAAGGTGGCGATCGGTTGTCGGAAACACTGTTTCAAGGCAGGCATTTGTGGAGCCCCGGCCGCAGATCTTGCGATAGAGATCCACGTAACTGAGATCGCCCCAGGCCACACGGATCACTTTGAGGGCGCTCCACAGGGCGAGCAGCAGCAGGAGGGCCATGCAGGGCGCCTGCACGTGGGGCAGCACCTTCACATTGAACCACATCAGGCTCAGCACAAAGTCGGGCAGTTCACCCATTTCCTGGAAAAGTACAGTGTGGCTGTCAGTGGCAGGGAAATTTCCATGGATAGGAGGCTGTTGACACTTACAAACTCATACCAGAAGGTGGGCAGCAGCATGTGGCTGAACTTTTTCAGTCTCCTGCTGTACGAAGAGAGATCCGGCATGGGTATGTTCGACTGGAAGCGGTACTTCTCGTTGACAGGTATGCCCGTAGTGGGCTCCATCAGGATGAACGCCTCGTGCTCCTCGGCATTCGGATTGTAGCCCTCGTAGTGCTCGCTCCAGTTGTAGCTGCTGCCATAGAAGTGGGGCGCCGAAAACGCCGATGGGGCATCATCTGCAACAGCGACAGAAAATGTTATTTATGCTATGTCCCTGATCCCTGATTCCTGATCTCTCTTGCTAGTCAATTGCCACTTACTTATTACACACTTGGAGACGTCAAACATTCCTGCGTGCAGCTTGATTCCGTAGGTGGTGTCCATGCAGGGTGGGGGCTCCTGGTTGGGCTGCAGCAGCTGGTAGCGGTAGGTATCGAGACCGGCGTAGCGCGCCGGCCGCTGATAGATGAGGGGCAGGACGCGACAGGACTCGATGGCCACGACGTTCAGCGGCGTGTCTGGCTGCAGGAAGGGCGGGAAGAGCGAGTTGTCGTGAGCGCCGCTGACGTTGTAGGGGCAGGAGTCGTCGGACCACTGCTCGCTGCGCGGCAGTTGCTCCTTGATGATCTGCTGGCCATTGAGCGTCTGAATGCGGAAGAAGTTGTCGATGCCCCGCTCCGGACCAATGTTCACCGTGTAGACCTCCTCCTTATCCTTGAGAGCCTGCGGGTGGAAGGGATGAAGCGTTTAAGGCTATGACCAGGGGAAATGCAATCGAGTCACTTACATTGTACAGCGGGCCACAGTTGGAGGACAGGGCGAAGGGCAGTAGGTTGGCGACAAGCTCAAGGGAGGGACGCGTGAACTCCCAGAGGAAGTAGTAGACGGAGCCCTTGATGAACAGGTCCTCGAACCTGGTGATGGCATCGAAGCCGAGCATCGAAAACGGTGCCACGTGCTTGAACTTGGCCGCCGCGCCCAGCAGCACGTTGTTGGGCGAGATGATGGTCCAGTTGAGGACATCGGGGGCGACGCTCTCCTCGGGCAGGAACTTCACATGCCGGTAGCGATTCTTTCGGTACGTCACATTGTTCTTGTTCCGACTGAGGATGTCGTTGTAGCCCACGATCTTGTAGGTGATCGGTCCGATCTGGTCCACCTTCAGCCGCTTGTCGAGTCCGCTTTCGAACTCGGCAGCGTTCGTCACGTTGAAGAGGTAGCTCTTGAGCACACCAAACGGAGAGTTCAGCCAGCTGTCCATGGTGGGCATCTCCTGGCGGAAGCGGACATGCTCCCTGGCCACCAGCACGCGATAGTCCCACACGCAGGACAGCACAAACAGACAGAGGCTCGACAGGCCGAGAACCACGTAGAGAGCCACCCTCAGCTTCTGTCCGGTTTTCATTTTGTGGTCTAGAGATCTTAGATGCTTAGAGACGAATACTCGTAGTCAGAATGGAGACGGAAACCACGTCCGTTCGAGAGAAAACACGCGATCCGTTTGACTCGAAATCTAAGCGCTTTTGGACTAAACTGGACTGGCCGGACTGCTGTTACAATCACTTATCACGGTTCTTGGCCAGCGGAACGCAATGAAATGAAAACAAAATATATAAAATCAAAATAACGGAAAGGCTATCAGCTAAGCCCTCGTGCTGGAGCTGGAGCAGAAGCTGATTCGGCTGCCCGGCTCCCTTGCTCCCTTGCTCCCTCTCTGGGGAATAGCAGCGATAATGGGGGATCTCTGACCCGATCATACAATTCACGCACATTCCAATTAAAACTTTATATGCTGCCAGATAAGCAGTACTTAAGGGAGTCTGCACTGAGGAGCCTTTCGTTCAGCTGCCGTTCAGCAGCAGCTCCATCTATGCGAATGACGTCCCATTGGATCACCTGTTGCCATTCAGGTGGTGCCATTGGCAGTCCCCCCTGCGTGGATTCACGACTAACCTCAGTCGTTGGCAGGTGGAGATTGCCTGCACTTGACTGGGAGATCGCCGGCCTGGGGTCGCCCCAGAGGCTGCCTTATCAGGCATAGACAGACACAGACACAGACGCAGACGGCACTCCGCTTATCAGTCCAGCGGGCAGCAGAACGTGCAACGAAACAAATGACTTGCCGTTAAAGTCTGTCCCGATCCAGGCACACTGATCCGCAATAACAATCGTGGCATCCAGTATTAATAGACGCTTTAATGGCTATGCTGCAGAATCCGGTCTGGTTTCTATCTCTTAGTCTGTCTGTGTATGTAGAGGTCTTCAATGCATTCAATCGAAAGTAAACTAACTTTAACTAGATTCTAAAATCTGTTCGCTGATAGGGCGGCGGGCCCTCATAATTTACAGAATTTATAGAATTTTAAATTTCCATTCAATGTTTCAAGTACATATGTATGTATGTATTTCTGTGTGTGGCTTGGTTATGGGATGACCTCGCAGCCACTGCAATCCTACTATATATAGAAAGGGAACTCGGACATCAACTGATGGCGAGATAGGGCTAATCTGTCGCTAATTCAGTTCTCTTTTTTCCCTTTTCGTTTTCGTTTTCACTTGATCTCGGTGTATTGCAGGGGCTTGGGAAGCATACTTTTGGGATCTAACCAGACTCTAGAATATAAGAAAGATGTCCCAAGTGTGCAATTGATGCCATACAAAGGAATATATATAGTATATCTTGTAATTTCAGTTTCAATTCGATTTCCATTTTTTTTTGGTTTATTTCTCAGAGATAGCGCACATGAAATGAAGGGGATTAGGTAGGGGATTTGTCATTCCTATAGAAGAACACAAATCTAGTCAGCATAGATAGTATTAGATAAATCCAGAAATGATCATAACATAATAGTATATACATACATATGTATTCTGAAACATTCTTCGTTGCATACTTTTGGGTTTCCATTCCATTTCGAAACTCATTGACAGGGCAGTCAATAAAAACTTCAATGGCCAGCAATAAAGCAATTAACGATGGCAAAAAAAATTTAAAAATTGGATTTGGTTCTATCAGTAATTATGATTTTATTACAAAAATATTCCTTGGTTTTGGCAACCCAGCAATAATTCTATAGCTAATGTATGGGCTAAGCAATTTGAGAGCCAAATAGAGCTTAGGCTAGCAAACATTTTGCATTTTGGATTCTGTTTGAGGGGAAGTGAAGGGATTCCGGTGCCGGATCTATGCCTAATTAAAATAATATCGTAATTTATTGCATTTTATACACAAATGCAAACAATGGATGTTTGCGAGTACGTATATACATACGGGGCGGGGCGGGCGGCGTATTGTATTGGATATTGGATAATGAAGCACATTTGTATGGAGGACGGAACATTGCTTTATTTTTTATTTGAGAAACGTTTCGGGTTTTGTGACTTGATTGTCTTGACATCGAATTTCAACAAGTGGTTAAACGGGTGGGTGGGGAGGGTGTTACAGGGGACGGGGGATATTAATTCAGTTTTGGTATAACAAATCAAAGTTTAAGCTAAGTCGAAGCTTTGAGCCTTATAGCGATCACGACTGTTGCGTAGGACTCCCCCCACATCATCATCTCATCTCATCAGAATTTCATAACGATTACTTACAAAGTTAACCTACATACAATACAATAGATACAGATACAGATACAAATATAAGTACAGATACAGATACACATACAAAATACATACAAGTCTTCCCAGCTCCATTTGTTCTACACCTACAGACACTCACACACACCCCCACCGGATCGGATCAGATCGATGGGGATGGGGGGGTATGGGTTATGGGTTATGGGAATGGAATGGGCTAGTCCCAGTTACCTATCTACACTAAACTAAGACACCCAGAGACCCCTCGACACGTCTACTGATCATCCAAATCATCCAAATCGTTCGACAATCTCTAGTATCTGGCTGGCTGGGTGTCCTTGTTCTGCTTCTTATTCATGTCCACCTGTGCGGTGGCCAGGTAGTTGGAGCCCTCCAGATGCAGGGTGCTCTGCCGGTGAGAGTTGCGGATCAGGCAGAACGTCGACAACAGCAGCAGGGCCACCCCCAGGGCGAAGAGACCCACAATCAGGGCCACACGAATCTTGGGCGGCACTTGCTCGGCGAAGCGCATCAAATCGGTGACCTCGTTGGGCAGGCTGTCGATACCCTCCTCGAACCACAGAATGGGGAAGATGATGTCCGGGAAGTTGGCCACTTGCTTGATGTCGAACACCTGGCTGACGGCCAGATTGATTTGGATGCGAGCTCGAACACGCAGAGTGGTTCCCATTTTCTATGGGTGGCACAGAGATTAGTCATACTCAATGGAGAGCTGAAGGGATTCCCTTACCGGCTGCACATCCATGAAGAACTGATGCTTCTCCTTCTCCGGCGGCGAAATACCCTCCACCTGTGTCCGTAGGCTCTCGTCGCCGAGATAGAAATGGGGGAAGCTTAGCATGATGGGGAATCTGCAAGGAAGAGTCAGATATTAGTGTCAGGAAGAGAGATCTATGGAGTCCCATGGGCCAGTACCGTATTGACACAGTGAGACGTTGAAGAGGCCGTTGGGGGAGCATGAGGGCTGGCCGGCGGGGCAGAAGCACATGTTCTCCGGGTGGCTCTCGACATCGGCAAAGACCCACTCGGGTGGGGTGAAGCGATAGCCGGGCACCTCGTTCGAGGTCATCACCTCCTTCTCGAAGACCAGCGGCATCAGGCGGCACAGATCCTTGTCGTACACATGCAGTACACGGTCATGGTCGATGTGCGGGGGGAAGATGGAGCCGTCAGTGCCGTTCAGACGATTGCACTCATCGGTGGTCCAGTGGGGCAGGTGGGTGCGACCGTTGTACTGGTCGATAATGCCGTACTTCTCGATGTCATCCACGCCCGTGTTGACGGTGACGCGGTCGGAGGAGGTGCCGTTCTTGCCGTACAGCAGGCCGAACTCCTCGTAGGGCAACTTCTGCTCCTTGGGCACCACATCCTTGGCCAGCTTGAGCAGCGGATCCTCGTAGCCCCAGAGCAGCTGTCCCACGGATACCTGAACGAACGGCTTGATCTTCAGAATGTCCATGATGCTTGCCATGGCCAGGCGCAGGAATCTGGGAGAGGCAAGACAAGATTAATCAGATAGCGGGGTTAATCAGATAGCAGTCGCAGCTCATGTGGCAAGCAGGGCACTCCCAGGGCACTTACCTGGCCGCATGCTTGCTTTGGGAGGTGGCACTCAGCATGGGAATGTTGGGCACAATCACCACGTCATCTTCGGGCCCCACAGACAGATCTTCGCGGAACGAGTATATCTTGCGCAGATTGTAGCTGAGCGTCCCATTGTCATTCTCCACAATGTTCACCTTTTCCCAGCTCTCGCTGCAAGTCAGATACGAGGGGAGAGCGGGGATCGTATTAACATTGACATTTAGTTTCAGTTTAGAGATCACTTACCTGTATACATAGGGACCCACCTCATCGACAATGGCCTTGGAGCCATTGCTGAGGAAGTCATCGGCATTGGTCACGTTGTAGATGTACAGACTGATGTGGGGCTCCACCGGGGGCTTGGCCCACCAGCCGAAGGTCTTGGCGCCGGGACGCAGTGCCACCATGCGGTCCACAATTGCATTGATCAGCACGGAGAACTCGCAGGCCACCAAAACGCCGCCCACTATCAAAACTGACGCAATGGCGATCGTAATCCCTGGAAAACCAAAGCGAATTATTTATCAAAACGATTGTCACAGCGATTGCATAAATCACTGGATGATTGGGATGAGTCAGACAGGCGGGGTGAGGTGGGAAAGTGTGTTGGCACTCTGATCGAGACAAATATTTGAGTTGGCACTCGACTGCGACTGGGACTGCTGGGCATAAATATTTATACATTGAACGAATAGAACACTCGCATATTGTTGCACATGAATCATTTCTCCACTAACCCTTTGACCTTATACACTTTGTTATCCAATTAGCATTTATACAATATCCAAAGGCTAGAGATCCGATCCGATCCCCAATTAGTTGTGATTGAATAATTATCGTTTAATTACAAAAGTGATAGAAGCAACCAAACTGGAATCTGTACGATAAACAGAACCAGAACCCACTACGCAATAGTCTTTGCTCTCTCCAGAGGGTAGTAGGAAGGAAGGAAGGGACGGGATAGTGATAGTGCTGGCTACTTAAGTAAAATAAATAAAGTTCCAAGTTTATCCTCTGCGTACTTTCAGCGGAATCAATTAGAAATTCTAAAGCGAATACCAGTATAACCAGTCATCCGTACGAACAAAGCAAAGCCAACCGCAATCTATAGAGCAAAATCAAGAATCAGGCAAGGCACGTGGAGTTATACATATATACTCATATGTACATATATATTTTTTATACGATATATGGATTGGATTGAATGAAACGCCTTGGTATAGTTGTGGTTCCACCTCCCATTGAGTTGTGCATAAATTGTTTGACGGGGAAATTATTACACAAAATAAATCAATAAAATACGGAAATCCATATGGAAATTTGCCCCAATGGGAAGAATGCTGTTGGCTAATCAGATGCTAATGGTAGTGGGAATTCAGCAGTGGGGGGGAGGAACACTGGGATTACTTTTCCGAAGCATCCCTGATTATATACTTACACCATTTTCTCAGATACGTGCTGGACAGTTTAGTGCATAGTTTGTGTTTGGGACCGTTCATGTTGTGGCTGTTATTGGAGTCGTTGTGTTGTCTCAAGAGTAGACCGCCTTGCAGTTGTTAACTAGAAAAGCAAATCAAAATTATATAAAGGAAATATCAAGCTGTGTGTGGTTTTTTTTTTATGGGGGGAACCTAGAGATAGATAAGCTGTAATACCGGTTAAGTTGTTAATCTATAATTATCAGGCAAACAGGAATGCAATCATTTCAATATCACTTGATAATCACATCGTAAAGTTCTAGATGACATTGGGTCTCGATGCTGGAGCGATCAGCATTCACGATCACGATCATGATCAACCGATCTTCTCTTCTGTTTTGTTTGTGCTTCTTTTTGCTCCACTCTTTCCATATGTTTACTTATGTACCATGTACATATGTATGTATGTCTACTATCCATGACTTGAAGAGACAACAAGATGACAGTGGAGGAGAGATGCCCCGACTTTGGCCCAGACCTCAGACACGTTGCGGGGCGTGTTAGCCTTGTGGGACTTGACAACGCTCGAGCTGTTGGCTGTGGCTGTAGCTGTCTGTATTTAGTTTTGGCCAAAAGCTGATTTATCAGCGATGCTTCTTCGACACAAAACCAAACAAAAGAGACGAACAAAACCGATCTGCAATCTTGTTTTGGTCTCTGCCTGTCTCCAGAACCTTCAAGTCAGCAAAAGCTGCTTTTGAGCTGCGGCTTTTGTGCGCTGGATAATTGCTCGGGTCGGGTCTGTCAATGCGCTGCACAGCGCCCTTCCTGGCAGGGACAGACCTTGGCTGCCGTTCAGCTCGGTTCAGGCAATTAAGCACTTTTTAATGGACTGACAGGCTCCAGCTTTAGCTTCAGCTCCGTTCTCGCATACTATAGCGAATGTTGGAAAAAAACCTTGACCGAGGCCAGGGCTGTGCTGTGCTTGGTTATACATATACGTATGTATGTATGTATGTATGTAGATATAACTTTTAATATTCGTACTCGTGCGTAAACAGCAAACAATTTTATTATTGACAATTCCAGGCAGACTGACTGCGAGACATTATTCATAATTCATAAACGAAACGCAACGCGCAGCCAAATGGGATACGGCTAATGGTTTGGTTTGGGCCATTTGCAGGCGTCGCACGGTCGTAGACAATAGAAACGAAACGTTTTAATTGCTCCCCACTCGATCTGGCTGCCGAGCTGGCTATCCGCAGATCATTCTCAGAGTCAAGTGCATACAAACTGTTGTCGTTTATCGGCATGGGGCGCGAACGAGACAATCTGAAACTCCAGTGGGGTGGGAGAAAGATCACTGCTTGGGCACGTTCACACCTTTCATTTCATAGCATTCCGCGATTCGGAAGAACAACGCACTGAGAACATGAGAACTGAGACTCGAACTCGGACTTGGACTCTCAAATTCTTTTGATGCTCTGCGGAAATGGTGGCCTACACAACCAGTTTTGATGTTTTCGCTTTACGGTTTCGGCCAAAAAGCATTAAACTTTGTACTTTGGGCCCTGGCCAGCAGCACGCACACCTCCTCACCTCCACACTAGCCCACAACTGAGTGGATACAAAGTTTTTCGTAGTTTTTCGTATTTTTTTTTTTTTTTTTTAAGTATTTGCCGAGTTTACTGCGCTCTCTGAACGCCACAAGGTCGAGCTGGCCCGACTTCAATATCTGTATGTTTGTGATTTGTGCTGTGTGTTTTTTGCATTGGATCCACCATTGTTGGCTCTGTTCGACCGATGCCCATTGAATACCAATTAACCCATAATTATTTCAAATGATTTTCGGTGACACCCGTCATCGAGCCATAAATCAGTGAATTCCATCAGGAATTTCATTCGCTAAGTACACCAGTAATTTCTGTTCTGTTTGCTACTTGCTGGTTGCCGATTGCTGATTGTGCGCTTAAGGCCCTGACGATTATATAAAAACTTTTTAGCATTACAAATGTTTACAAAGAACGAGGAATGGAAATGGAAATGGAATGGAGTTGAGTCGAGTCGAGTCAACTGGAGATGCAATGAGATGACTCAGTGTCTTGGTTCTCGGGAAATTGTTGTGTTACTAACAGAAAACTGAGACAGAGCTACGAGTATTGCGTCTCGCATCCCCAAGAAGTATGCAAGTAAATGACTGGAGTGAGTGACTGGGGGAATGGGAAATTCAAGATCTAAACAGCAATCCAAACACCTTGTTATGAGAATCACAGACAGATTTCAGCAGCTTTTCGCATTCCATTCCATACCAATGAAATGCGATAACTGATGTAATCATTTTACTTTTTTGTTGATTCGGAACTCGCCAGTATGTAGTTGTTTTGGTTGTTGGAGCTGCTGCTGCTGCTGCTGCTGCTTGCTCTTTCAGCTGTGCTGTTCAATTAGCGGGTAACGTGTTGGGTTTAACGTGAAATCGCCAGCCAAGTGTTTGTTGGCTTTAATATCATCCAAGTGGCCGTACGAGCATGTGTTGAATGTTATATGGCTTAGACAGAATCCCAACTTCAATAGAAATTTACTTTCTAAACACACGTTTTTGTATGAATTGAACTGAAAGCGGAATCTTGGCGAAGACATCCGCTGCTCCCCTCTTGCAGCTGATCAGCTTGGCAGAGCTCTGGGATTGAAATGAAGCAAAGGCGAAGAGAAGACAACGTGGTGTCGAGTCTCATAATTTCACTGCGTTTAAGTGTTGCACAAATAAATACAAGCGGTAGCAGCTACTTATTTTAAACAATTACCCTGACCCAATTTCAGAGTTTTGGCTGTGCCAGTGCCTGTGCCTCTACCTGTGGCTGTAGTTGTTGCCTCTGTTGCTGCCGCTGTGACACTGGCCTGGCCAAAAAGCAAACGAACTGCTTTGCCTTTTTTTGATAATACAAAATGAAATGATTTTTAAATTTTCATGCGTTAAACAATGCTCGGCTGTGCTGTTGTCAATGGCGTGACAGACATGTGCGACGGGGCTCATCTTGGAGTTTCAGTAGGTCAGTTTTGGTGGCAATTACCCCAGTGACAGGGGCAGGGTACTACTAGTGCATGGGACAGACCATAACAACAGAGACAGACAGAGAGAAAGAGACAGCAGAAGTACAAAGTGTTGTTTGCTTTTTTGCTTTCGCAGTGAAATGTGTCAACGGGCAACGGGCAACAGCAAAGACAAAGCCTGGCAATTGTCACCTCAATTTTATGACCAACTTGGCAACGAAATCAAGCAACAACTTCAGAAACAGAGCCAGAGACAGAGCCACAAGACAAGATAACATACATATACCCCTCCTGCTCGTCCCCTCCGAGTCGTATATGTATGATGGAAGATGATGATTCAAAGCTTTTACTCTGGATTGGATTGTAGCTGCTGCTGCCGCTGATGGTGTTGCTGCTGGTGCAACCTTCACATAATCGTCATCGTTATGTGGTCAAAGAGAGCTTTCGAGGCAACTCTTCACTTATTTATGCATTTATTTAGTTTTATTTGATTTCTGTGGGGTTTTTTTTCGCCCTGGACACACGCTTCATTTTGATTTTTGAATTTTGATTTTGGATCTTGGACGAGTATGTTGTATGTGTGGTGTTTTTGCTTTTTTGAGTAAACTTTTTTATTTGATTTCGTTTTGAGTCGCTGCTTCGTGGCAGCGCCAATCAGCGCTCTGTGCAGAGCGAAAATTTCACTTTTTCCACACAAGTAATCATAAAAACTATGCACGTTCGTAAAATGCGCTTTTGGCAGGGCCGTAGACAAGTATTTAGCCGCTGACGCTGGCACCAGGGGGAAAGAGGCATCATCAGCAGCAGCAGCAGCAGCAGCAGCAACATCATCAGCAGCAGCCACAAAGCATAATTCAATGATTTTCCGCTTTTGTAGAGCTATTAAGCGCCCCGTCAAGCCATCGAGCCACCATGGAAGTGGTTTCATTTTGGCTGAGTGGGCAAGGTCTTGCTCAACGCTGAAACTGCGTTGAAACCGCATCTATAAGGTTTATCAATGATCGATGCAGTAAGTAGCAACAACAACAACAACAAATGGACTTTTACTGCCGCAAAAGGCCTGGAATGTGAGTGCTACACTGCCACACCATACCATACCACAAACAATACACCACACACTTGTTGCTGCTTGCTTTTGTGAAAGACACCAGAAACGCAAGGCAGACGCAGACCTGTCCAGCCTGAGGGGGGACAGGCCACAAGCCGCAAGTCGCAAGTCGCAATCCGCAGACATTTCAAAATAGTTATATTAACACACAAACAAGGCACTCACACGGGAGCCGGAATCGGAGTCGAAATTGGCCGTTTACACGGATGCAAGTTTAGTACGTACGGGCTGGGCTGTTTTGTGGATAGTTAGATTCTTAGGAGGGGGGTTCCAAAATGTGGAACGCAACACCAAACCGCCGGCAAAAAATGTGCACGACTTGTACGCTCGTAAAGCCGCCGAGAAACTGAACGCGATGTCTTCGAGTGGCCCCACAACGTAAGATGTTTGGGCGGCGAAAGCTTCCACCTGAAGCTCAGCTTGGCTTGCTTGGCATTGCGACAAAGCGAAACTCGAAAACCTGATAAACAGGTACACCTGTGTGCGTATGTACCTACATGTGCAGGTAGGTAGGTAGCGGTGTGTGAGAGACATAAGCAAAAGCGAGAGTAAGCAAGCAAGCGGCGCTCTGGGTGTGACTGTGTGCGGTGCATGACTTGAGCTTTTGCTCAATGCATTGCATTGCAAGCGATTGAAGCTTTCGGATATTCGAATAGGCTGACTTCGATCGGTTGGAAATAAATGTTGCCTGTTGCTGATATCGCTGCCTCTCTTTTGCTCTCTCTCTCTCTCTCTCTTTTCTTTCTTTCCCCCCTTCTTTCTGTTGCTTTTGGGGAATGGGTGGCGGCGACTGATAAAAACAAGTTTGTTGCTTTTGCATTGAAGTCTTTCGTTTTGGTTGCGTTCCGTTCCGTTTTATGTTGCACACAGAGAGACCCAGCGATTCCATTGATTGCCACACCAATACTCGTACCAGTGGCAGCACTAAACGATTATGATATTTTGTTGTTGCAAATGACTCACTTCTATGGTGATTGTTGTTGTTGTTATTGTTTGTGGCAGCGCGCTGCAGCGGTTGGCAAACTCCCCACAATAACGAAGACAGATCAAGTTGAAGCCACAGAATGTATGCAAAAGTTGACAGCTCCAACGATCACAAATTATTGTTGTTGCCACTGAATGTTGCAGTTTCGGTTGGCATTGCGCAAGGTTTATGGGTTTTATTTTGTTGTGTTTGTTGTTGTTGTCTCCAGAATCGGAATCTAGCCAAAGCTTTTGTGCTTAAGCATAAACAGGCTTTTGGGAAATGCGCAAACTGTGGAAATAACACGCGACTCGAAACTTGTTGCATTTGCATAACCAATAACAGCGAGGGGAAATCATTTCAGACCATGTCTAGGAAATGTGAATCAAGAAATTATCCACTGGGAGAAAATATCAAAGAGAGCTTGTTCGGAAAAGATTAAAAAGAGTTTTCCCACTTCAGATGAATCAGGGGTAAGTTCTGATATCTAATGAGTATTCAGCAAATAAGACTCGGAAGGTTATATTCCACTGAGATATTACGATAGATTTTTTGAGCTAGGATTCATAAAGAAGTCCCTGACATAGATCTTTACAGAAATGGTAAAGAATAAAATGATATGGAAGCGAGAAATTTAAATATTGTTCATATTAGTTGAATAGAAACAGCATTCTAGTGCTAAGATAGTTTTTTTTTCAACTGAATAGACCAGTGCAAATTTGATGATCTTAAGTGCTATACTTCTCCGGTCTTTCCCTTAACCAAAACCCTTACTATTGTACGAGTACTATCTTTTTTTCCCCCATAAACCTCACAAAAGCCATTGCTCCATAGCAATAACTCTAGATTTAGAAGGCGAACCAAGACATTATCGCCTCAATGTGTTTGACAT
Organism: Drosophila bifasciata; assembly: GCA_009664405.1. Lineage (NCBI taxonomy): Eukaryota > Metazoa > Arthropoda > Insecta > Diptera > Drosophilidae > Drosophila > Drosophila bifasciata. Next base: position 8,145,194 of record CM019043.1, on the reverse strand, counting down.
TCCACTCCAAGACCAACCACACACACGCACACAAACGCACCAAGATATAGTGCTGTTGGACGGACCGACGTCGACCCGTATCCAATGCCTAACTCTACGACAACTTTGCATGCCAATAAGGCCAACCGGGTTGCATGCGACCTTTCTGTTTATGTAAACTGTCGTACAAAGTGGCGCAGTTTTGTTGTAAGTGATGCAATAAATAATAATAAAAGCACAGAAACAACAACAGCAACAATAACAACATACGCATATGTAAATTTAAATGTTGTTGCGTGTCATCAATTGCCTTTGCCTCTGTCTCTGCCCCTGCCCCTTCCCCGCCGACGCACCACCTGCTGCCACGCCATCAAAATCAAAATTGGTTTTTCACTTACGGTACAGAATTTCGGCCACCAACATGGTTAAGCATCAGTCCCTTACGGGATCTTCTAAAAAACTATCTGTGGTGGGACTTGAGGATTGGAGCTTTCTGTTGATTGTGTCCTACTTTCTGGAGAACTTTTCTTTTTCTTATTTCATTTTGAGATTGTTTAAGTGTATTTAAGAACTATATTTGGCACTTGACGACCCGCCAACCCAGGTTGTTGATAAGGCCCGGTCCCCGTATTTCTACGTCAGAGCTGATAAGATCCCTTCCTATGAGCGGGCATTCAGGAAATGGGAACTGGAAGCCAATCGAGGGCACAGCCCTACGCTGAACATGATGGAAACGACTTTGCACTCCATCTTTTCAGCGTTTTTAAGGTAGTTTATGTGAGGGCTCAAGCAAACTACAGTAACTTAGAGCGCGACTTACTTAGAGCCACTTAAGTTGTCAGTTCCAGTCAAATATTCCGACTTTGAAGCGTACCTCTTGAGACCTGATCGGGACGGAGACTACAGGCATTGCAGGCGAACAGTATTGGAAAGCCATTAGCGGCACGGAACGATTCAACGATTGAGCCATTGGAAGCTTCATCCGCGTCATACCGCCTTCTAGAAAAACAAAAAGTTCAGAGAGGCTATCAATCGAGGCTGATGCAAAACACGATGGGGCAGAAAGTACGGCAAGCCCATTGCTATAGTATAGGGAGGGGAGTACGACAGATTAATTGTAAACTCTTGACTAAACTGATAAATGCTGAGTACACAATCGAGGCCTGGGCCTGGGCCTGCGCTTGGGGCCTGGGGCTTGGTCTCTGGCCGTGTGGGGTTCAATAACTCGCGATTCGCCTCCCGGGGGTATTTATGCAAGTAATCACGTTGTCATGGGGGTGCGGGGCTAGGGGCCTTTCTGCTAGCTTAAGAATTGAGCATTCTGATGACTGGAAGATAAGGTAATCTTAATATATCCTCCAAGAATTGCAAAACGACAACAGAAACCGAGCAGAACAGAACGAGAAGAAAATAAATAAACAAAAAGGTAGCATCCAAACACTGAGAAAAATGTTGCATGCACTTTTCATTGTTCATTTCATTGTATATGCATATAAGGGTAGAACATTCCCTATGTACATACTATATATAAAGGCAATATCTATTTATATATGTACATGCATTTGGCCATTTGAACATTCCTATATATAGAACTATTATACATATTGCATATATTCTTGATCAGACGACTCTTTAGCGTTCCTTCCACTGCAGTGCAGCACTGTATTCCACTGCTGTGTCTATAAGAAGGTTCTTCCTGCTTTCACTTTGTTCCATTTCCACTTGGTTCCCGCCTCATCTACCGTTTTCTCTATGTGTATTGCAGATTGGAGGAGGAACAATGAAGCCCGTTTCTGGATCGGATCGCAACAGTCCCCCTTCGTCGCTCTCTGCAGCTCATCTAATTCGATAATAATGAAGCCACACTACTCTCTCGTGGAGAGAAAGCCATGCGGGGATGGAGATGCTGATGGGGCTGCTGCAGATGGCTGCTCTCTATCTCTTCTTCCTGAGAATATGTGTGTGTGTGTGTGTGTGTGTGTGCGTTTGAGTATCATTGTGGCTCCTTTGTGTGGAATGATGATTAAATTTGCACTTTGTCTCATTACCCAGACACATACAAAGAAACTGGCACACGCACAATGGCTGGCTGCTACGTAGTAAGCAAGAAATCCCGGTTATCAGCAACCATACCATAGCTGACCACACGCTTATCAGTACAGAGCAGCAGAGCTGCAGCAGAGACAGCGGCACCGAAAGCAAGATCGTAGAACGAGGAAAGAGAACGAAACAGCTGCTGATTCCGAACGGAGCCGATTCCGTCGTAGTAATAACTTGTTTGGTGGCCAAGCAGCACGCACCAGCACCACAGTCCCCGTGTCCAGTTTCAGTGTTTTCCAGAGTGTTTTCGAAACTCGCAGTTACAAACACCCCCCGTCCAGAAAGCGAAATCTAATCGGTTTTCGGCCAGATAGTGCGTGGGCCGTAATCGCGAAATCCGCAATAAATTCCATACCCCAACGGACAAGTGGTTGATCCAGTGGCACTTTGGTGAAAGAGATTATCAGGCCAATGGCTTGTGCAAATATGTAGTGTCCGTTGTTGTTGTCTTTGCTTCCCTGTGGCTCCACCAATTGCTTTGGTTGATCGCCCGTGTCGTTGCAGTTGTTGGGAAAACTAAGACAAACCAGAAACGAAATCGATTCCAAGTGCAGTGCAGTGGAAGACGTTGAATAAGAAGAAGCTGAAGCTGAATGAGTGACAGAGGACTGAGAAGGAAGAGTGAAGCATTCCCATATGGAAAACCAGCTCCAGCTGCTGTTACTGATCCACTGTTTTTTGTTGTAAATCGAAGCAGGAACTACACCAGCAACAACAAGAGCAGCCAGCTCCAACGATCGGGCTGACAAAAGAGAATAGCGACAAAACAAAGAAGCAGGCGAACAAAGAACACAAGCCAAGAAAAACAGAGAGCAGAGTGTCTGTCGACCAGAGAGGAGAGAAGAGAGCCGAACTGGAGCTGTTTACTACGGACAACGACAAGAGTTCTGTTGGACAGAGATACTCGAATGTACAAGTGTGTCGCTGCAAGATACAGATACAGTGATACAGCGACAGAGGCAGCGACAGATCCCGCGGAGCAGCCCCAGCATCCACATCATTAAGAGAGACAGAGTGAGAGAGGAAAACCCCCCAAAAAGCTCAATACGAATGGTGTGCACACAGCGTAAATACGACAAAATTGTTAATTAAGACGCCAAATGTTTGGCAGTCGTCGAAAGTGCAGAGGAGAGTGGTGGGAGGCAAAGTAAACCAGAGAGAGAACGCGCACAGAGAGAGAGAGAGAAAGAGCGGGAGAGCAGTGCGGGTGCAATTACCTTGTGCTTGTGTGAGTGTGTTGTGTTCCGTTTCCATTCCGTTCACCTGAACAGCTGGCTGTCTATCGTGTGCACACGATCTCTCTCCGCTCACTCACTCACTCACCTATTTTTGGGTCGCTCTGCACCCGCATCATCTCCAAGCCGTTATCAGTCAATGGCACTGCCTGCACCCCCCCTGCTCGAGACAGTTTTCTGCAACTAATTGGAAACAAACAGACAGGAGAGAAGCGAACGGAGAAGGAGAGGAACGGTGAAGACTATCAGCCTTCGTCGCGACTCGTCCCACACACATAATTAGGAGAAACGGTGCCCAGACGACGGAAACCCACTGCCGCCCTCTAAGCGTAGGTCTCAAGTGCAAATTTTATTTAAAAAAAAAAATCAAAATGTTTTCCAAACACAGTATTGAATACATAATGTGTGTGTGTGGGGGGGGGAGGGTAGCCTAAGGCGCAATTTCATGCTGCGCCGAGCAAGTCTTATCAAAATTCGAAATCAATTCAATTTGCGGTGACAGCAGTTCCAGATCACTTTGGCTATGAACCCGATCGAAACCGTTCGTTCACATTCATTTAAGTTCAAGATCGTGCTTAAATATTGGAAAATTTGACGCCCCAGTTGGGGCTTATCGGTGGCGTTGACCCGTTTTCACAGTTGGCGAATCAGTCAGCACTCGTACCCCCCTCAAGTGGTAGTTTCTAGAGCTTAACTCTATGGAATACTGACACCCAGTCGCACACTGATTATGATCCTCAACTTGTTGTTTCCATAATTTTATGAATTGCTAGCTATAGTACATACTCGTATAAGTATCAGTATTATATATTCGTAGGAGCTGCTGATAAGGCATAGTACATACATATGGGTTGTACTTTGATTTCAGCACGGGCAGAAGCCGCAGCTGGGCCCCAGCATGCGAAGGCTCTGAGAGCTGAAACCCCGATTAGTTGTTGAAAACTTCTGTAAACGATCGCATGGTTAATAATCTGTGCTCCCCGGAAAATTGTTCCGATTAAATCACACACACGCACACGGACACCCACACACGCTCATGTGCAAATATAATTACATATAACCCTATAGAAGGTACGAGTATTAATGAATTCGATTCCCTTCAATGGGGAAAAACTAAAGACTCGCGAACTTGTTGTACAATCGTTGTATACTTATGTGTTCGTTGAACTCTTGGATTTCTACAAGTTTATATATAGAACCGAGTCTGATAAGCTCACAGTCGGGCCAGGCAGATAGATCCCTTTGTTGCGCCACGTGTTCCCAATCCCAAAGATAATATTCAATTAAATACATTTTATTAATATCAGTGAACAAGAATCCAGAACGAGTGTATTTCAAGGAGCACCTAAGTAGGCATTACTGATAGTAGAGTGGAATCAAAATTAAACGGAATCATAATCCAGGCTCCTAGCTGTTCAACAAAATATTGCGATCATTGTGATAAGAGGCCAGCATAACATTCGCTTGCTACACTTTCAGCTCACACACACACACGCGGAATGCCACGTGCCAAAAGCCATGATGTGGCCTTGCCACCCACTCAAGATGATCTCACAGTGGCCCAGAGCAGATCCAAGTCCAACACATTGAACTCCCAGCGGAATAGGGTCGGTGCGGGAGGAACTGGAACCTTCGGGGGCTACAGCAGCGGAAAGAATGGAGTCGACAAGCCAACGATAATACAGATGATATTGGAGGCCTTCGGCCAGCGCAATCAGACACAGAACCGTGAGCCAACGTCCAAGGATATTGGCACACTGATAAGTAAGTAGAGCATGGCTAATGGAGATGATGATGATGATAATCGTCGTATCCCTGACTAACCTGACCCACTTTGCAGTGCTGGGCGTGATGTTCCTGCTGTTCGTCATCAGTGTTACCGGATTCTTTGTGATGTGGTTCACCGAGTACTACAACAACACTATGCTGCAGGTAAGACACTACCAAGTGGCAGCATTTCCCTATGAAGTTATTTAATTTACCCAAAATGCCACCACAGAATCTAGTACTGGCCGAGAACTCGGATACGGCCAAGAGTTGGCTCAACCCAGACCCCAAGTTCGATACGCTGCTGAAGGCTCACATCTTCCACTATCCCAACATCGCGGACTATCTGGCAGGGCGAGCCGATAAGATACAGATACGCGACATGGGTCCTCTAGTCTATCAAGAGCACACGGTCAAGGACGAAGTCTCGTTCAACAAGAATTTCACGGTCACCTTCAGGGTACGGCTCACTCACTCACTTAAAAACCAAGCCAGAATTTACTTCTAATTATCCTCTACAGGATCGCAAGTCGTACAAGTTTCTACCGGAAAAGTCGAAAATGCGGGAGGATGATGTGGTGCTGGTTCCAAATGTTCCGCTTATCAGTGCCGCCGGCCACGTGAAGCGGATGCCGTATGGTACGCGCCTCATCTCGGGCATATTAATCAACCAGTACAACGAGCCCCTGTTCAAGAATCTTACGGCTGCAGAGTACCTGTGGGGATACGAGGACAAGATCATCAAACTAAAGAGCCTGGGCAAGGGCAAGAGACGTTTCGGCCTGCTGATGAGCGTAAGTATGATTGGTCGATCCTTTAGCAAGATCCCTGGCCCAACAGAATTTTTCTCCACCAGCGAAATGGAACCAGTGTGGACTCGGTTCAGGTGAACACCGGCGAGGACGACATCACCAAGTACAGCACCATCACCCAGTTCAATGGCATGCCCCAGCTGGACTCCTGGGAGGGGGAGGAGTGCAATCGAATTGATGGCTCGGAGCCATCGATGTTCTCGCCAAATCTCCTGCAGACTCGCGATACAGTTCACGTCTTCCTGCAAGTGCTGTGTCGCAAGGTGCCGCTTCACTTTGAGAAGGAGGTGACCATCTTGAACGACATCGACGTGCTACGCTACCGGACCCCCATGGATGTGTTTGACCATCCGTCTGAGAATCCTGCGAATCAGTGCTACTGCAAGAACACGGAGCGTTGCCTGCCCAGCGGAGTGATCAATGCCACAAAATGCTACGGGGATTCGCCCATCTTTCCCTCCTTCCCGCACTTCTTCTCTGGCGATCCGGTCCTGTACAAGATCTTCGATGGCATCAAGCCCGATGCGAAGCTCCATCAGACCTACGCCGACATTCATCCGCGCTTCGGCTTCCCCATCAGCGGAGCTTCGCGCGTCCAGATCAATATTATGCTGGACAAGACACCTCTACTGAAGAGTAAGTGATCGCGAGATCTATCCGACATTTCTCCTAATGATAGTTTTTGATATTTTCAGATCAAGGTGAACGTCTGGAGAACGCCACCATCTTACCACTGATGTGGATCGAGATTACCTCGGGTGACTTCTCGGACGATGTGCTGCACATGCTGTACGTGAGCACCTTCGGCCTAGACGCCATGCAGTTGGCCCTCAAGTATGGCACGCTGCTCATATCCGTAACCTCCTTCAGCTTGATCGTGGCCGGGGTCTACTATCTGAACAGGAAGCGAGAGGAGCACCTCCAGGAGAGCAAGTCCTCCGCTGAGCTTGAGGCGCTGAATGGTGGCGTCGTCATGGTGCAGCTTCAGCACTTCAATTTACCTGTCCCATGTGCCCCTTCTCCTCCCCCTCTAGAATCGGATGATCATCGATCAGCGTAAACCACGTGACCAAATAGTGCCATTAGTTAGTTAGATAGTTAGTTAGTTAGTCAAGGGCGGGAACGGGGGAAAGTTATCCAGACTTTTATGAGATTTTCGAATTTTCTTAGGATTAAACGCACAACCTTAGTCTACAAAGAGTCAGCCAGTTACCTGTAGTCTGTAGCCATCAGTTTGTAAATATGTAGAAATGATAATAAACTTTATATTCTCATTTATATTATCTCGTATATTTATCCCATGCAGCTACTTTCCTCCTTTCAACCCTGGATCATGTAATTATATGCTTTTGAAATTTCCTACAATACTATTTTTATTTATGCTCCAAAGTATGCTATGAAATTCAACATGGATGGTTTCGATAACTGTTCTCACAATTGATGTATGCACGATGAGCAAAAATATGGCCCCGTATGGTCCTAGGCCTTCCAGGAATTACATGTCTGGCACGCTTCCTTTTCCACTTAGAATGTGTTCCCTCTAGTTGAAGTTCTCAGTTCCATTTAGGTAGCTTTTGTTTTTCTTTTTGCAAACTGATGTTTGTTCACCATCGTAAGAGTATAAAACCATTTTATGTATATAATATAGCAAATTTTATTGTTTAGTTCTAAACAAAAACGAAATTAAATTCGTATATTAGTTGCTTGTTCAACATTTGATTTTCTTTTTGTTTTTACTCAGCTCTGTTTCGGATTTGTTTCCACTTTGAAAACCGTTTTAGTTGTTAAATGCATGAATTACATATGTTGCATCGTATTGCTATGGGTTCTATGTTAGGTATTTTCATTTATGTACGTATGTAAAGATTGCAATGTGGAAGTGAGGGTATCCATGTAGGTTCTATGTGCTGAAGGAAGTTAATAAGTTTCTGGGCATTTTTCGTTTGGTTTTTGTGTTGTATAAATGTCGTTTTTATTTTCGATGCTTGCTCCGATCGGCGGCCACTCGAGGCATGCGGGGAAAGTTTCTTATGTGTTTATGGTTGTTTTATTTTATATAAATTTAGGGGGGTGTTGGAGTGTTTTACAACATTGTTTTTCTTTTTGCTTTTGCTTTTTTTTGTTTCATTATTTATGTTTTTTTGTCGTTATAAAAATGTTGTTTTTGTTGGTTTACGTTTTTAATTTAAGTATGTATAATAGTTTATATAAAAAATAACAGAGAAATTATATAAAAGAAACATTAAATATAATCGTTTATTTTGCTCTTCTCTTCATCATCTTCTCCGTCCTATTCTCGATCTTGACCTAATAATTAACGCGTCAATTGCCCGAATCCTCGCCATCTAATGATTCATCCTGCACCGATGAGCTGTCGTCACCGCCGCCGCCGCCGCCTCCTGCGCGCTTTGTTGAAGGTGTGCCCGTGAGCCGGCTGGAGCTGAGGCCCATGCCGCCGGTGCGTCTAAATGGAATGGAGAAATACAAGATGCAGGATTAATATCTCAGTTTAGAAAATATGATTGTATAGTACAGGGTAGACGTGCAGTGCATGGGCAACACAAAAATAAAAACAAACAGAGGGTGGGTTGCACGAACTAAGTTATATTTGAAGGAGGAGTTTAACGGCATTAGTTTGCACTGTTCGATGATTGACTGATGGATTGATTGTGTGTTCCTAACATGCAGAGAGAAGTACACAGTGGTGTGGTTGGAAGGTATTCTTTGGTTTGGAGTGGTTTCTGGTTCACATTCACTGGGTTTAGGTCTGGGTCTGGGTCTAGGTCTAGGTCTAGGACTAGGTCTAGGTCTGATTCTGGTTTTAGAGGAAAGGAGCGGGTTCTGACTATGGATCTTGGCCAGAAGCACTTACAGCGCCTACGAGAAAGAAGCGAAACGATTCGAAACCTAATGCAGACCCTCACAATTCATAATGAGTGCGGCATCCTTTTTGGGCGAATAGGCCTTGGCCTTTTCGGTCTCGGCCACTTGGATGGAGCTTAAACCAAAACAAAAAATGTCAAACAATAATGGAATAATCTGAGTCCCGGAAGAGAGAGAGAGTGAGATAGAGACATAGCGCTACAGAGACTTCCCCCTTCCGCCACATAACCCTGGTCCAACAGGGATCACCACCTACCGTAGTTTAGTTTTGAGTGAGTTGATCTCACGGTTCATGGCCTCCTGCGATTCAATCATGTCCTCGCACTCGCGCTGGTACTTGCGCTTCTGCGTCTTCTCCTTCTGCAGCTCCTCCTCCGTCTCGTCCAGATTGCGCTTGAGCAGTTTGATGCGGCTATTCAGCTGTGGGAGCAATTCAAAACATTTAGTATTCCCCTCCAAAGTGTCCTTTCCCTTCCAAATGGCTTACCTTATCCATTTGCTCCTTGTGCTGGTCGACATGTCTCCGCTCGTCTTCGATGTTCATCGTCAGCTCCTTGATCTTCTTGTCCATCTTGCGGTTGGTCTTCTGCTGCAGAAGCCGCTCCTTACCCTCGTTCTCCAGCTGCTCCTCCAGATTGGCGATCTTGGCCTCGAGCGTGGCGATGGTGGCCTTTACCTTGGTGCGTTGCGCCGTCTCGATCTCGGCAAGCTTGGCCTTCAGCTCCTTGTTCTGGCGCTCGAGCAGTGCGCGTCCATTCTCGTTCTTCTGCGAGTTGGACTTCTCGTTGGCTAGCTCAGTGGTCAGCTGCTCGATCTGCAGCTGCGCCTTGCGGCTGCGGTCGAGCAGAACCTCTGAATTGGACTGCTCCTCCTCCAGCTCCTCCTCGAGTGTGGCAATACGGGCCTCCAGTCGCCGCTTCTCGTCGACCATCAGCGAGCCCTTGCTGGAAGTGTTGGCAATCTCCTCGGCAAGCTCATCGCGCTCCGTTTCGGCGGCCCTTCGTGCCCGCTCCGAGCTGGCCAAATCCTCGGTCAGCTGTAATACTTCCGCCTCCAAGGCCTTGACCTTGCGCTCGGCCTCCTTGCTCTGCGCCTGCAGCTCCTCTTTAGCCGCCTTGGCCTCCTCGGCGTCGCGAAGCGCATCCTTGACTTGTGCTTGCAGCTTCTTGGCGTGCTTCAGGGCGTCCTCCTTCACCTTGTTATGCATCTCCATCGTGGTCTCGATCTCCTTGAGGTCGCCCTCCAGCTTCTTCTTCGACGCCACGGCTGCCGTCCGCTGCTTGCGCTCCTCATCGAGCTCCGCCTCCAGATCGCGCAATTGCTTGACCAGTCCGCGACGCTTCTCCTCCGCCCCCTCCTCCTTGGCCAGCAGGTCGCGCTCAAACTGGGATCGCAGGGCTTGCATATTAACCTCGAGACGCAACTTGGCGTCCTCCGTCAGCTGGAGGTCGTCCTCGAGTTCCTCGTTTTGTGCTTTCAGCTCGGCCAACTGTGACTCCAGGGCGCGCTTCGCCTTCTCAAGCTCGTGGACGTTCTTGTCGGCGGTGCCTTGGGAGTTAGCCAAGTCATCCAGCTCATTCTGAAGGATCTTGCGCTTGTTCTCGAGATCTTCGATCTTGTCAAAGGCCTCGTCCAGCTCGCGGGACACCGACAGCACCTTGGTCTCCTTCTCGCGCGCCTCCCGCTCCGCAGTGTCGCGCTCCTGGGCGATCTGCTCTGATATGGCTTTCTCCTCGGCGAGGATCTTGTCGAAGTTCTTCTGCTTCTTCTCGAGTTCGAGCACCTATGATAAAACGATGGAAATGTGGATTAGCAAGGGAGTCCGTCTATGAGTCATGACCATGGCCAGGGACCTACCTTCGTGCGTTGCGCCTCCAGCTCGATAGTGGCATCCTCCAGCTCAGACTGGATCTTCTTTTTGCTCTTGTCCAGACGATCGTTCTGGGCAATCAGCTCCTTCACCTGTCGCTCCAACACCTCGATCTCCTTATTGAGCCGCTTCTTGCCCTCCTCCAGCTCCTTGGCCAGGTCGGCATCCTCCTCGGCCTTCTTCTTAATTTCCTGCATCTGCCCGGTGACCTCGGCCAGCTTGCGCTCAAAGTTACGCTTGGCCTCCTCATCCTCTTCGAGTTGCTCCTGCAGCGCCTCCTTCTCGGACTCGATCTGGCGTAGTTTGGAGCTGAGGCCCAGTTTCTGGCGTGTCTCCTCCTCCAGCTGCTGCTGCGCTTCCGTCAACTGCGACTCCATATTGCTGGCCGACTTGACGGCCGCCGAGGCCTTTAGTTCGGCCTCCTCCAGCTGATTGGTGATATTCTCCGCCTCCTGCTGCAGCTTTGTGCACTTCTCCTGCAGCTCCGACCGGGCGCGTTCAATCTCGGCCAGTTTCACCTGCAAACAGAAGATCATTAATGACCAATGATTCTGCCGCCCGCCTTTTGTCACTTACTTGAAGCTCTGCGATTTGGGATTCGGCCTGCTTGCGTCGCCGATCGTTCTCCTGCCGGGAACTGTTGACGCTACGCAATTCGGTGGCCAGATCAGCGTTCTCCGCCTCCAGCGTACCCTTGGCCTTCTCCAGCACGGACTTGGCCTTGCGCAGGTTCTCCAACTGATCGTTGATGCCGTTCAGCTCCTGCGAGTGCTTGTGCCGCATGTCGGCGAGGACGCCCTCGTGATTGACACCCTCCTCCTCAAGCGACTTCTTCAGCGTGGCCAGCTCTTGCTCGCGCTTAGAGCGCAGTTCCTGTTGAGCTGCATGAGAGGGAAGATACGGAACATGTTAATTATAGTTTATTTTAGTGGAATTTTTGCTGCTACTCCGCTTACCGGCTGTGGTGTCCAGGGAGTCGAGAAGCTCGTTCTTGAGTGCTTCGAGCTCCTCGCTAAGGTCGCGTCGCACTTTCTCCGCCTTGGCGCGGGCCGCCTTCTCGGCCTCGAGATCCTCCTGGATCTCGGCGAGCTGGGATTCAAGTTCACGTTGGGCCTTCTGGGAGGTGGCCTTGCTGGCGGACTCCTCGTCGATGCGCATCAGGGTCTGGGTGAGCTCCTCCTCGCGTTTCACCAGCTGCGCCTGCATCTCATCCACTTGGGTGCGTCGCTCGTTTAGCTGCTCCCGCAGGTCCGCGACTTCAGTTTCAATCTTGCGCTTGGTGCGGTCCGTCTCCTGGCGCTGCTGCTGATCCTTGTGCATGCGCTCCTCTAACTCGGCAATGGTGGCCTCATGCTTGACCTTCAGTTTGGCCAGGTGCTTGGCCTTCTCCTCCTCCTCGGCGAGTGTCTGGGAGAGATCGTTGGCCCGTTCTTCGAGCAGCTTCTTCTCCTTGAGCAGCTTCTGGTTCTGGTCGTCGGTGAGGGCGAGATCCTCCTCATGCTTCTTAATCTTGCCATCCAGCTGAACCTTCTCCAGCTGCAGCTTCTGGCGGGCGGCCTCCTCCTCCTCCAGCTGCTCCTCCAGGTCCTGTATGTGCAGCTCCAGCTTCTTCTTCTCACCGCCCAGAGCCAGTACACGCTCCTCCTCCTCCTCGACGCGCGTCTCCAGCTCCTGCATCATGTCCTCCAGCTCCTGTTTGCGAGCCATCAGACGGGAGCGCGACTCCTCCGCCTCGGCGCACAGCTCAATCTCTGCCTGCAGTTGCTCGGCCAGCGTGGTCTTCTCCACCAGCGCCTGCTGGTACTTGCGCTCGTACTCCTGGGTGTTCTTGGCCAGCGTGTCGAGCTTTTCGCGCACCTGCTTTAGCTCATCCTCCTTCTGGACGAGCTTCTCCTCCTGCTTGGTGACCTCCAGCAGAGGCTTGACCTTGGTGTAAAGGCGCCACCACTGCCAATTGCGGAGCTTGAGGTAGGCGGCGCAGTTGCGCTGAATGATGCGGATGGCATTCAGCTGCTGGAGTCGCTTCTGGTAGTTGCGGCGGGCAAGGAAGCCGCGACAGAAGGCCTGGAAGTTCACGATTAGGTCGGAGATCTTGAAGTCGCGCTCCTCCTCGAGATGGGCGAGGACGCCCGCGCGGAAGAAGATCTTCGACTGACCGACTCGATACAGATTCGAGTCGAGTTCCAGCGCCTGGATCATCCTCTCGCACGCCTTCTTGCCGTCCATGAACCCCTTGGCGATGACATTCGGTGTGAGCAGCTCGTACCGCTGGCGGAACTCCTGGAAGGGTATGCGATTGGGGAAGCCTTGGCGGCAGATGCGGATGCCCTCGAGGACGCCGTTGCAACGCAACTGGTCGAGCACCAGGGGGGCATCGATCTTGCCCGCCCGCTTCTCGTGGTTCGGTATGATACAGCGCACAAAATTAGGATTCGTGTTGCGCAGCGTGTCCATCAGCTTCGCCAGCTGCTCCTTGTACAGGTGGGACACGGTGCGGAACATGCCCTTGCGGGTGCGTGCCCCGAACTGGGTGTCGGTCAGGGCCTGCTGTGCCATGCCAACGATCTCCGCATCCTTCCAGATGTTCACCACAAACGGATCCTGAGAGCCCTGCAGCAGCGACACAATGTTCTCGTTCAGCGGATCCATGTTCTTCATCAGCCACTTGGTCGCCGAGTAGTCCACCCGACCGGCATAGTGGACGATGGCAAAGTCAGCCACGCCCCGGAAGTCGGTCTTCATGAACTTCGGATGCATCGAGTGGGCCGAGACGAGTTTGTCGACAAAAGACTTGTCGGTGGCCTTGGGGAACCAGCACTCCTCGTCGAGCAGGGCCATTATGCCGCCGGGCTTGTCGATCAGATCGATGGTGGGCTGCAGATCGAGCCCAAAGTCAATGAACTTCCACTCGATGCCCTCGCGCTGGTACTCCTCCTGCTCCAGGATGAACATGGTGTGGTTGAAGAGCTGCTGCAGCTTCTCGTTCGTGTAGTTGATGCACAGCTGCTCGAACGAGTTGAGCTCGAAGATCTCAAAGCCTGCCATATCGAGAATGCCGATGAAGGAGGCCCCCTGCCGCTTGGTGCGGTCCAGCGACCGATTGATGCGATTCACAAGCCATTTGAACATCCGCTCGTAGCAGGCCTTGGCAATGGCTTCCACCGCAAACTCCACCTGCTCCTTGGTCTGGGCCTTGGTGACAAAGTCGCGGCCGACCTTGATGCGCGGCGTAAGGAAGGCGCGTGACATGTCCGTCACACTCAGGCCGAGCAGATGGGCTATCTTCTGGGCCACCGTGTTGTCGGGCAGCGTAGCCTGGTCATTGTTGCGCTCCTGTCGGAACTTCATGCTTCCGAACAGCAGGACAGCGCTCACGATCCGGAATATCGAATTGAAGTCCTCCGAGGTCATGCCCATGATGTTCATCGACTTGACGGTGGCCTGGAACTCGGCATAGTCATCCACACCGGGCACTGGCAGGCTGCCATTGGACAGGAATGCATACGACTTGACATCCTCGAGTATGAACTTTTCGCGCTGCTCCGGCGAGGCGCCTGCCAGCAACTGATAGAAGATGTGGAATGTACGTTCGTCCTTTGCTTGACGGATGGCACGCGACTTCTCCAGCAGATACGTCTCGATATTGGCACCCGAAATGAAACCAGAGGCATCGAAATTGATTCTTATGAATTTGCCCTGCAAAAATGAATACCAAGATTAGTTGGGGACACACTCCATGGGCGTAAATATCTTTGTGTGACTTACGAAACGCGATGAATTGTCGTTCTTGACGGTTTTGGCATTGCCAAAGGCCTCCAGTATGGGATTCGCTTGCAGCAGTTGTTGCTCCAGTTCACCCTGAGTAGCGGGAGACACAAGAGGATGGGGATTAGCACATGTTCTTCAGAGATCTAACTGTGTCTAGGGTTAGCAACAAAACACACAATCTACACATTAACTACATGCAAATAAACAATGGACAAGGACAAGGACAACCACATGCAATACTCTAATTTCTACAGTCAAAATCTAAGGATTAATCTACGGAATACATGCAACTGCTACACTAGATACTGGACACTGAACACGGGACAAATCTCCTCTACAGCTTTCGGCGACGACTCCAGCCAGTTCCATTTTTACCTCAGGTTCAGTCCCATTACTCTCCATCGCTACATAGATATTCCTTGGATATTTACATTGATTTTCATTTTGATTTGGATTATTATTGCGTCCCATAATCTTGACGGTTAGGTATTTTTTCGTTATCACCGAAAAGTTCTGTAATTATTCAGGAGTTCTTTGGGACTATAGGATTATGGGTTATGGGTAGGTACAACAATGCATACAACAAGTGACGTGTAGCCTCAAAATCACATGTATCTAGATACATATATCTATTTAACTACAACTGAAAATCGTATATTCACATTAAATATATATAGAACGATTCTTTATGTTTTTGGTTTATTTGAAGTACTTGTAGCAGAGTGGATAAGTAGTAAGTAGAGCATACTTTACCGAAAATGCCTCTTGACTACTCTAAAAATGCGTAGGCAAATGCGTGGCATGGAATTGGGGGCAAGAGCAGAACAGAAAGATGATTTTGAATAGATGATTGAGCAGGGAAATAATGAATAAATGGGGGATATGGATGGAAAAAACAGCACAAGTAGCCACACTTTGGAACTTTTGTGGGAATCCATAAGCAAAACACACAAGAATAAAGACACATAACTGGTTAGAAATAAAAGACTATAGAATTATACAAACAAAAGGAAACCCTGGCACTCGTAACTCGATAAGAAAAAGTGCCAGAGATTTTCACAGGTAATTTCATATAAAAAACAAACACAAAATGGGATTTTTTTGGGACAGCAAAAAGGGTGAAAAAATTATATAAATTATTAAACATTAAAAGGGGGGTTAAAAGTAACAAACGAAAAAGAGGGGGGATGTTAACATAATATATGGGTTAATATGGTATCCATTTATTCCACTCTTCGTTTCCTCTTGGAGTTTGATTTGGAAATACTTACAATCAGAATGGCAGGATTCGGCACCTGTTTTGGGTTTTATTTTTTGGTGTGTGTTCGGGCATTCGGGTGTTTATCGGTTGTTTGGTTGCAGCAAAATATATATACACCATACCATATAGGAATGTACAATATATATATATTTATATATCGATATGTAGGTATAATTCGAGTTCAAAGTTCAGTGTAGTGAAGACACAACAACCAAAGTCCAAATGTACAACGAGTATTTTTTGTGTTTGTGTGCGTGTATTTATAAGTGTGTTTTTTGTGTGTGTGTGTGTAGTAGTGTAGTAGGACATGAAAATAAAGAAGATCAATAAATAAATCAAAAATATATATATATGTATGTATATGTCATATTTTGGCTTAGCAATGGCAGTGCAACAAAAAAGAAACGAAATGTAGATATGTATGTTTCCCAGAACGAATGCAAAGTTGTGCTCAAAGTATTATTAATTTTGTTTTTTTTCCTTTCCAGCTTGTAGTTCTTGGTAACTCTTATCTAGGGTACCCTAGATAAGAAAACCTGTCCCCCACCTCGTAAATATCGTGTTGTTGACACAGACACAGAAACAGCAGAGGAGCCCAAGTCTGAACTAATTTCTAATCAAACGTACGAATGGGAAAACGAATGAATACCCTTCGATTCCACTGATGATTCAATCGTATCGTAGTCGTTTACCTTCATCAGCGTCTATTTATGGGAATTGTAATCACAATTATTATTACCCCAGCTACACAAACATTTGTTTGCAATTCAATTTGGGAAGAAGCTACTCACAGCAGTACTAGCCAAGATGTTCAGTGAGCGATTCAAGGCAAGATATCTCCTCTCAAGCTAAGGTTATAGAGAACATTTTAAGAATTCTTCTGCAGGAAGCTTCAGCACATACTGGGACTGTTAGTATGATACCTTAATAAATTTCTTAAATATATATAAATGCCTTAACTCTGTTTGCAGCTTATCACGTTCCGTTCCCCAACACCAACACCAGCCTGCAGCAGCCTCTCAGCCTTCAGCCTCATCAGGCTCATATAAGGCAGGCAGTAAACGCATAAAACATAATGAAAAGTGTGTTTGGAGCTCAAGAACAGCTTGTTTTTCGGTGCTGAAAAGGATTGACTGTGTGTATGCCCAAAAGAAATATACATGCATATGTACGAATAATGTATATAACACATATGTATATATATTTTGTTTCGTTTTGCCCCCAATTATGGTTATGAACCAGAACCGAACCAAACAGAAGCTGCATCACACACAGAAGCAGCACGAACTGGGGCGCCACCACCATCAGCAACAGTTGCCATGCCGCAAAAGGCAAAGATACATATAAAAAAAAGAACCATTGAATGTCGCAATTCGAGTGATTTAATTTTCAATTTTTATCAATTGCCCCTTCCCTTCTAACCGCCGCCTCCTCATCCTACTCTTCTGCTGCTGCAATTCAATTTCGTTTCGCTTCTGTTTTTTTTTTATGGTGTTTATTTTATTGCTGTAAATGACAAAAATTTGTCAGCAAGTTATTGTGGAGTGGCAGGGCTTCAGTTGATTAATGAAGTGTGCTGTCCGTCCCTCCCCCCTGACTTAATTCCCCCAGCGAGCAGGCAACTGAGCAACCAACGAACCATCCAAATCTTCAAAAATAACCAGTAAAGACCCAAGGATCATCAAACCATTAAACCATATCGAGAGCATCCATCTGTGGAGCGCTCTATGACGTTGCTGTTGGTTCTAGTTTAGGATTAAAGATGATATTAAAGATACTTTACAAGTTTCGTGCCCATCGATCGGTTTGACATTTACCCCTGATATCCGTCTTAATTCAGCTGGATTCCGTGAGAGTTTGTCAACGAAACAGAAAATATCTACTATAGTATCTATGTATAATGACCATAAACTCTATCAAACCTGATTTAACACACTCTTTCTGAACTATTTACCTATCCAACCTATCCTAAGTTATTTTAATCTAATCTAAGCCAACCTGAACACAAAAGTGCATAACTTGCTATCAAAAATAAATGCGTTTAAAATGTTGAACACATGCAGTGCCTTTAAAAATTTTAATCTTGAGATTTAAATTTTGTGGTTTTTTCAAAGTTTTATGTTTGAATTCAAAATTTGTACCCTGTCCAGTTCCTTACTTTTGTTTTACTATCTTTTTGTTCTACTATCTTCGAATGGTTTTTGGAAAAAAGATAGAACGATTCCTCCCCGCATACACCACCTTATGTATTCGAAATGGATAATGGTTTTCGGTAACTTTAGACACAAAACGAGCAGCGAGGAAAAAACTTTTTTTACATTGAAATTGTAAATTGATTTGCAGCACAACACCCACAGAAGAAGTAATATGTAGTGACGGGGGCGTATTAAACACAATTTGCCGACTCCCCAACAATTATACTAGATATTTGTATGTGTATACATACATATATCCATAAGAAGCATCTCCCTTGAACGTTCTCTCTAATTAATTACAATGGCAAACAATAACAATTGTTGAAAGCAGCTTGCGTGTCATTAATGTGAGTTTAATAAGCATTCTATATGCACACATATACAATTGAAAATGGAACTGCATATACGAGTAGAGGGAGCACATATCTCCCCCACATTTTACACCAAACAGATGATACACTGTGGGGAAAAACTTCCACTAGAACGCATTATTCTAATGAGAACACGAAACCAAGTATAGAAGTATGTTAGCCACGACAGATTCGGGATTTGTTAGGATGAACATTCCTAATATTTTTTTGAGAAGTTTATTCTCGGTTATATCCCCCAGTGTACAGTGGTGCTCATAGACTTAAGCCACTGCCACTACCATAAACTGTTTTCTTAATAACTTTTTGAACATATTTATTTCGGCCTGAAATTTTTACATGTTGAAACACTGTTATTTAAGCAGCTGATCACAGTAAAAATGACAATTAGGAATTCAGGGGCTCCCAAAAAATTGACTAAATGTCAAAAAGGAGTATTGCGCTCTGCTCATATACTTAAGCCACCATGAGCTAAAAATCGTCAAACTTGTATTTTTTTTTCCGGGAAAGTTGTGCTAGTTATTTTCTAAACTAAGTATTTGATTACTAAGTACGTTTCCCAAAACAATTTGACCGCTATGGCTAAAAATAAAAATAAAAGTCCGGCCGAAAGAAAGCTGATATGGTAATATTACGAAAATAAAACAAATATTATACAAATTTGTAAGACTTTACATTTTTCGCGTGGCAAAGTCAGAAATGCCATTGCATTTTATAAGAAACATGGAACCTGGGAAAATATTACACGTGAAAAGCACAGAAAACCCACTTTAAACGACGATAGACGGATTGCCAAAATCAGTAAAGTCGATCCGTTTTTGACTTCGACGAAAATCAGAGGTCAAATGGTGGCAGATTATGGTGTGAATGTGTCAGCTAAGACCATAAGAAGACGCCTAAATGAATTCGGGTTATATGGACGCATTGCCCAAAAAACCATAGCTGTCCATTAAAAATGTTAAAAAGCGCCTTCAATTCGCCACAGAGCATATTCAAAAAGGTCCCAATTTTTTGAACATGATTGTTTGGAGCGACGAATCCAAGTTTAATGTCTTCGGGAGTGATGGTAAACTATATGTACGACGTCCTCCCAACAAACAATTGGACCCCAAATACACGAAGAAGACCGTTAAACATGGTGGCGCTTCGATTATGGTCTGGGGCTGTTTCACCGCATCGGGCGTAGGTCCCCCAATAAAAAGATAGAAGGCATTATGAACGGCGAAATGTACAGGGACATCCTTATTAACAATTTATCTGGAGAATATGCCGATAATTTGCCACTTTGCCTGGATATTTCAACAGGACAACGACCCGAAACACACCATCAAGACAGTCAAGTCGTGGCTTAACCAAGAGGCGATCCATGTTTTGCAATGGCCACCGCAGAGACCCGACTTGAACCCTATAGAGAACTTGTGGGGAATTCTTAAACAAGTCGTTGGCCAAAAACCAGCAAATAAAACGATTTGTGGCGAATTTTGAAGAAGACTGGAAGAAAATCACCCCTCAACAGTGCACTCGTCTTGTGGATTCAATGGCAAAAGCGCTGCTCCGCTGTTCTTAAGCAGAAAGGTCATCCCACTCAATATTAAAGTAAATTTATTAAAATTATAAGAAATATTGGGCAAATTTTAACTTTCTCAACCATTTTTTACTAGGTGGCTTAAGTATGTGAGCAGGACATTTTTGAGATGGTCTCAGATTTTTTAAGTTTTCGTTGAATATATATTTTTATAACTTGGTTATTCTTCTATTAGAACACTGATATATAGAACTAATGTGACACAAAAATTGGAACTGAAAAATAAAAACTTTTCTTAATTTTCGTTAAAATTCTTGGTTGAAGTCTTGTGGCTTAAGTCTATGAGCACCACTGTAGATACAACTTTGCATTCGTTTCTGTTGCGAAATCATTTATCTTATTTTGTTTGAGTCTACGACAGTTCTTTTGTGTACTTACCGCACCAGAGCCCTTGGGCTTGGAGGCTGCCACATAGGCCAGAAATTGGATGACCTTCTTGGTGTTCTCCGTTTTGCCAGCACCCGATTCGCCAGTACACAAAATCGATTGGTCTTCGCGATCTGCAGAGAGAATAGTGTGGGGAAAAAAGTGGGAGACATAAGTACGATTTAAGAGTAAGAGTTGGTGGGGAGAATGGGGATGGGGGTTTCAAGAGTGACACACTTCATTACCGCAACAAAACCAAACTGCTGACAAAAAAAAAATTGAAATTAAAATGTTAAAATAAAAAAATGTTTAAGGAAAAAATCGCAAGCTCAGCTTGAAATTTCTGTTGACCCAAATTCATGTAAGCAAAAACAAAAGAAAAAAGCATCAAAAATAAAATGAAGAGAGTAGAGAGAGGGAGAGGAAAAAATGAGACATACATCAATTGAAATTGAAAACAACAAAAGCAACAGTGGCGTATCTGAGAGATATATGTATGTACATGCGTACTGATACTCGTAGATACAATCGCCAAACATCGTCGAGCATTGGACGGGCATGGCAGTAAATTGCTTTTTGCACCGCTATTGATATGGCGCCAGTGATCCCGTCTAGAATCGTTCGAACTAGATTTGCACTGCACCCCAGTCCCTCATCACCAATCCCCCATCCCCCATAGCCTCGACATACGATCCAATATTTTAGCTAACCACAAAATACACAGACAGAAACCGAAAGAGAAAACCGAAACAGCGACAGAGTCAGAGAGTCAGATATTTGTATGTACATATATCCACTCTGATTGCCATAGATTTCGAGGCAGCTTCCACATAACGACCCCGTACTTATTTATTATTATGGCCAAAGCCGGTCGGTCGGTCGATCGCCGTGCATCGTATACATACATATGTACATATATTCTACATATATCTAACCATAGATGGATCGAAATTTATATATCTCGGCAAACGTCATTTTATGGGAATTTTTGTCAAGCTCTTTTTTTATTTTTGTGTGTCTTTGGGTATTTATTTGTTGTTTTTTTTTTTTTGCTTGAGATTAATTTTATAGTTGAACAACTCCAGCAAAAGGCGACACACATACGATAGATATTGGGATATTATAGATAGATGGATGTATCTATGCATTGCTTATGCAACAGCGAAGATCATTCGGAGAGAAAGAGAGCCATACAAATGTGGCAGCGGAACATCAGGGGGTGTAAGAAAGGGAGCAGATCAAAAGGCATTAAATTTGGCGCCACATTTGTATGGGTTTTCAGTTTTATTATGATTCTTATTATTGATATAGATTATGGGCAATTTATTTCTCAATTAATATCATTCTTTGAATGTCGATTGCTTATTTACTTTATTTTGATTATACATTTTTTTCTTTGCCTTTTTTGGTTAAACAGTTCCAATACTTAAATCGATTTCAAATACTCATAAATCTGTTAATTGACTGTTGCTTTATTTTCTTATAATTACTTTTGTTTATAGGAAGAACCAATAATAGAAAATCAGAATGAAGAAAAAACCCATTTCAATCGGAAAATAAAAACATAGAAACGAGAAAATTCTCAAAAGGAAAACCAAACGTTTTACAAATATTAGGAAAGAATTATTGACAAAAGCAATCTGAAAAATCAATGATGAAATGATGAAAGGTTTCTTCTATTAGGAAGATTTATCTACAAAGACTATGAGGGAGGAAATTCACGGACTATTTCTGTTTACATACAGTTGTGTTCAAAATAATAGTAGTGCTCCTCAACATATTTTCAAAACCATTTTTTTAACACTTCCAGTCATCCAAATGAAACAAATGATACCTTTTTGAATAGATTGGAATGTATACATTAGAAACCGAAGAAGTTTCATTACATTTGCTTTCTACTTTTTTTGTTTCACTTGACTTTAGGCGAATACCCATGAAATCTGCTGTTCAATAAAATAGTAGTGCTGGGATAATTTAATTTCAAAAAATGAAAAAAGATAGAAATTAATTTAAAAGAGTCACAATCCGTAAGCTCAATTTAGTTGTTATATATAATCATGAAAATCATGTTTGGAAATAGCGAAACTTTCGATTTTGGAGCGTAAAAGAAATCATTGCTCGGTGCAGAAGAGGAGACATCAGAGTTAGACCAAAAACTAAAAGGTTGGAGGTATAAGGGAGTTGAAAAAATAAGTTTTTGTACTCTTAATATTGTATTTGACTCAATTGAGTACAAGAAGTAGACTGAAAATCAATTTTTTATGTGAAAAACATATCTTTTGCATGGATGGTCGACGAAGGTTAAAGGCAAGACCCAACCTTCAGTACCCTCAAAAAATTATGAAAAAATTTTATATCGCTTTGAAAGTGATGTGACAGTTGGTAGACAACTGATTACACATTATTAAAAGTCCAAAAAGTCCTGGAAACTTACGCGTTTTGGTCATAAAGCACATAAGCCCACGACTCAAGTTAGCAGAAACGCTGTGGGCTGGCCTGAGTCGCAGTCACGAAAAATACTTTTGACAGATGAGGGTAAGGTTGTATTATATGGTAAAGATAGACGCCAAAAGAATATGTTTGGCATTCAAAAGAAATCCGATTTCCCCAAAATCTGGAAAAAATAGCATTGAATATGCTGGGCTTACCCCTATGGGGCTCAGCTCATATGAACTAGTACGGTACAGTCTGGCGTTGGGTATTTAACAAAACTGAGTATGCAGATATACTTTAATATACATAACGTTCATATTAAAATTGAAAGATGCCTTTCAAAAGTATCTTTAAACATGATAATGACCTGAAAACCTACAAAGTGTTCTCCGTTTTGCCAGCACCCGATTCGCCAGTACACAAAATCGATTGGTCTTCGCGATCTGCAGAGAGAATAGTGTGGGGGAAAAAAAGTGGGAGACATAAGTACGATTTAAGAGTAAGAGTTGGTGGGGAGAATGGGGATGGGGGTTTCGAGAGTGACACACTTCATTACCGCAACAAAACAAAACTGCTGATAAAACAAAAATTGAAATTAAAATGTTAAAATAAAAAAATGTTTAAGGAAAAAATCGCAGGCTCAGCTTGAAATTTCTGTTGACCCAAATTCATGTAAGCAAAACAAAAAGAAAAAGCATCAAAAATAAAATGAAGAGCGTAGAGAGGGAGAGGAAAAAATGAGACATACATCAATTGAAATTGAAAACAACAAAAGCAACAGTGGCGTATCTGAGAGATATATGTATGTACATGCGTACTGATACTCGTAGATACAATCGCCAAACATCGTCGAGCATTGGACGGGCATGGCAGTAAATTGCTTTTGCACCGCTATTGATATGGCGCCAGTGATCCCGTCTAGAATCGTTCGAACTAGATTTGCACTGCACCCCAATCCCTCATCACCAAGCCCCCATTCCCCCATAGCCTCGACATACGATCCAATATTTTAGCTAACCACAAAATACAGACAGAAACCGAAAGAGAAACCGAAACCGAAACAGAAACAGCGACAGCGATAGAGTCAGAGAGTCAGATATGTGTATGTACATATATCCACTCTGATTGCCATAGATTTCGAGGCAGCTTCCACATAACGACCCCGTACTTATTTATTATTATGGCCAAAAGCCGGTCGGTCGGTCGATCGCCGTGCATCGTATACATACATACATACATACATTCTACATATATCTAACCATAGATGGATCGAAATTTATATATCTCGGCAAACGTCATTTTATGGGAATTTTTGTCAAGTTCTTTTTTATTTTTTGTGTGTCTTTGGGTATTTATTTGTTGTTTTTTTTTGGGTTGAGATTAATTTTATAGTTGAACAACTCCAGCAAAAGGCGACACACATACGATAGATATTGGAATATTATAGATAGATGGATGTATCTATGCACTGCTTATGCAACAGCGAAGATCATTCAGAGAGAAAGAGAGCCATACAAATGTGCCAGCGGAACAGCAGGGGGTGTAGGAATGGGAGCAGATCAAAAGGCATTAAATTTGGCGCCACATTTGTATGGGTTTTCAGTTTTATTATGATTCTTATTATTGATATAGATTATGGGCAATTTATTTCTCAATTAATATCATTCCTTGGAATGTCGATTGCTTATTTCCTTTGATTATACATTTTTTATTTTGCCTTTTTGGTTAAACAGTTTCAATACTTAAATCGATTTCAAATAAATCATTTACATTTGTTTATAAGAAGAACCAATAATAGAAAATCAGAAAGGAGAAGGAAACGATTTCCATCGGAAAAATAAAACATATTAATTGACTTTTGATGCGTTCATTGGAAAAAAAAATTCTAAGAAAAACAATACGTTTTACAAATACATATAAGGAAAGAATTGTTGACAAAAGGAATCTGAAATATCAATGACGAAAGGTTTCTTCTATTAGGAAGATGAATGTATCTACAGAGACTATGCGGCAGGAACTTCACTGACTTCACCTATTTCTCTTTACATATGTAGACATATGCATTTACATTGTACCTATGTATGTACATATGTATGTATATCGTATGTTAAACAAGTATTAATAAAAATGTATATACGCGAAAACATATTCAAAGTCAAGGCGGGGCATTTGATCATGAACAAGAGCCGCACTCTTATGACATTGGACATTGGGGCTGCACATTATGAAAAACATGAAATATATGGAATGGCTTCTCCTTCTCGAATGGAATGGAAATGGAATGCCATAAAAATTGCAGTTTGTCCAGAGTTGAGAGATTTGCGATTGCCACGAGACAGAGGTGTGGGTTTGTTTGTGTGTGTGTGTGTGTGTGTGTAGCGATTGTCCAGTTCCCCAACTTGAATTCCCCCAATCCCTGGAGCGCTGTCTCTGCATTTGTGGTGCGTGTTTCGGGGCAATGGAGTCACAAGTGGAATGGCAGTGATGGCAGTGCAGGAATACGGGTGGAGATTATTAAAATACAGCGAAATAAATCAAAAGAAACTGCCACACCCCAAAGGTATGGCAGGGCCCACCCGCCATTGATACTGTGAAGTTCATTTCTCACACAAAATGGAAAAAAAAAGAAAAAACCATCCAGTAAATGTGCATAAAGCAGAAATTTATTAACCGTCAAATATGGTGAGGCCCGTAGTGAGGTGACGATTTGTTTGAACATTTCAACAAAGATTACGACGACGACGACGACGACGATGATGATGATGATGATGTTGATGATGATGGGGATCGGGGCAACACACACAAGCAAAATTCGAGTCCGAGTTGAAGCAAAGTTGAGTTTTTAGATCCAAATATGGTAATGACACGTATACGCAATATTAGTTAACCAAAACTCAGACAGGGATACACACACATGTGCATATAATATCCAAACACATACATATACAGATAGAGGTATGCCTCGAGTTTGGAGTCACCGTCAGAGCGGGGCGATTGTGTGAGTCATCCTACCGGCGAGACGTTACGCTTGAAACGGACATGCAAAACCATCGAAAATCACCGAAGCAGCCAAATGCTCAACGGAAACCCAGCAGCAGGCTGAAATTGCAGCAGGCTGCAAAAGGTAAACCAGTTTCTGTGGGGGGCCCGATTAGATGAGAGTCGAGATGATTCATCCAGGGATTTACACAGTTGGTAAATGAAGTGCACCAAAAGTAGGTGGAGTTTCGCCGCCCGCTCCCCCTCACTCCATGCATGAGACATGCAGCTAAAAACTCACGCAATTCGTGGAAAAAAAGGGGGCACAGAGAGACGACCTACCTTTTATCTAATCTCAACTTTTGTTGAGTACAATTTTTTGCTTGTTTATGCGGGAAATGGAATGGAATTTTCGATAGCAAACAAACAAAAAATGGCAAAAATGAAGCAAAGAGAGAGAGAGAGAGAGAGAGAGAAGACAGCTGATAAAGCCACAGTAGGTATACGCCAAAAGAAATCCATATACTTATTGCATTCCATATGTGTACAAACAGATGAAAAAAGTGAGTACTTACCACCCAACATGTTTCTATAGGCACTATCCGTTATTGCAAACACATGCGGTGGCACTTCGTGTCGCTTTATACCCTTATACCGTTCCATTATCTTTTCGGTGTAGATGGGCAGTTTCTTATACGGATTGACCACAACGCAGAAGAGACCGGAATATGTCTGAAAAAGGAAAAATGATATAGAAATAATTTAGTACATCATCGTAAATACATCAGTACATCATTCTGGTAAAGTTAAGCTAATCTTATGGGTATGACTAGAATTGAATTAGAAAGGAAATTCCACCCACTTTCATATTCATTAGAAAATTGATGATTCCAACAAAGATTAGCACTGGAGCACTTTTATACATATGTACATATGTATGTGTTAATAAAGATATTATAGCGGGGATCCCCAATGGGAGCTTCTGAGCTTCAGCCATGCATAATCTTTGTTCATCCTGTCAGAATATAGATCTTAAAGTTTAGAAAATCTGATTTGACTGCCACAATTTGTGTGTTGCAATTTTAAGACAATTCTTTAACTACAACTATTATAATCCGTCTTATTATTATCCTATTATCTGTCATGCTGAAAGTCTTTAGAAAAGTTTTCAAGTCATTTTCGATGGGATGTCATCATGTGGCATGTGTGGCATATGTTGGTTGTTGGAGCTGCAGAACCCATGGGGCTAACGACGAACGGCAGGCAGGCAGCCCCTGCAATCGCCAGCCCGGCAGCCGGCTGATGTTCAGTGGCCTAGTTAGTGTTGCCCAAACTCTAACGCACACACAGATACTACATGGGCTTGAAGCAAGACATGTGCTTTAAAGTTGGCCAGCACCATAAACAGCAAACGCATGTATCTGTATCTCTCCGTGTCTGTATCCGCTGCTGTATCTGTATCTATGGCTGTATCTGTATCCGCTGGTATCTATCAGCCTACATAACTGTGACTGCGACTGCGGCGTGGGCACTAAGTATGCGGCTTTTTTTTTTGCTATTTGTTGTATCATTTAAATATCCAGCAAACATTAAATGCGAAAGGAAAAATAAACTTCAAGAGGGAAGGAGGAGGAGACAACCCACACACACACACACACACTCATTCAGACAGATACAGATTGAAATGGAAAGTACAGGCCCCAAGTAAATCTCCCAAAAATCTCTCTCTTTGAACCGTGTAGCTGAAGCCAGAGAAGAGAGGAGGGGGCCACTGACTCATACATACATATGTATGTACATATACCGATGGTTTTAAGAGCCTCTTGGAAGAAACAACAAAATCACGTCTCGGCAATCAGTAACCTTGCTTTGGTATCCATAGATGTGTTTGCGTGTGTGTGTCAGGCATCCAAAAATGGCAAAGAAATTGTTTTTTTTTTACTTCTGTTGTTTCTTCGCTTTTTTGGCAATCGTTTAGAAGTGGCCGTCACTCGTGACGGCAATGTTTACTCTCAGATCTGGGATCTCGACTCTCCACACGCTTTTGAGGCACTTCATTTTTTGCTGCAGCACTGAGTCATTATCCTGATGAATGATACACGCCGGTAGCCATTGACCATCATCAATCAATAGAGCCTGCGTGGCCTGCCCTGATCTTGGTCGGCCTTATATGGTCGGTCGGATCATGAAATTTATGTAAATCTGAGTCAAGCTACAACAGCGACAGAAGCAATTAAATTACAGCGAGATTTATTTATATTTGGGGGGAGGTATTTATATTTACAATGTGAAGAGAGAGGTGACAAAGGCGAGTCACCGCACAGGTAAACGTGAAATGTTTATCAATTATGCTAAGCTCACAAAGAGAGAGAGAGAAAACGGGAATAGAATGAGCTTTGGGTGGAGAATTATCCAGAGTGGGGGCTTACGCTGCAAGCAGTTTACATGCATACATATATTCAAGCAGTTGAACATTTTATGTTAAAAACAGTTAGAACAGTGCTACATCTAACTCTGGCTATGGAATGGATGATTTGTCTGCCAGCAATTTGTTAGTCATTTAAAATTTCAAGCAGTTCGACTAAGTAAGACTAAAAGTAGCTGGCTCTCACTCTAGCTGTTCGTCCTAATGGAGAGTGGGAGCGAGAGAGAGAGAGAGAGAGGAAGAAATAAATCGAAAAACAAAACATTTAGACTCATGTAAAGCATTTGCCAGATTTGTCAGGCATTTAGCGTGGAGACCATTTTTGTCTTCGCTTTCAGGCCTTATGTGGTCACAAGCATTTTATTTGTGTGTCGAACGTGTTGCAAGCGGAGCAAAGCGTGGGGCACTGACGGGCAAACAAGGGCAGCAGCCAGCAAAAACAAACAAACAAAAACAGAAAGACGGCGGCATCTTTCATGTTAATTACGTGCTCGAAGACACCTTTGCCTATGCCTCTACCTCCATCCACATCACCCATTTTCCCCCACCCTCTGCATCCATTCATCCCCCACATGTTGCAGGGGCAAACTATTAGTGCCAATAGTTTATGAACAAATTGTTTAGCTGATATGCGAGAAATATAATTTATTTGCCACAAAATGCATGCCTCATGTGCATGTGGCCACAGACGCAGCAGCAACAACAGCCAGCCGCCTTTGCACTGGCGCTCTACCTCTGTCTCTGTCTCTGCCTCAGCATGTGGCACATTTGCACTCGCTCGTGGCTAAAATTTTAAATCTGGCAAAGCAAATTAAGTGACAGAATTCCCATATTAATATGCCACACAAGATTCGGCGTCGGTTCGGCGTCGCCTGCTTTTGCCATTTCAATTAGCGTATCTCAAAGATAGTTAGAGCTGAATGGGATCGGAATAGGGATAGAGAATGGGCAAAGATACATGTGAGCAGGAGGAGCAGAAGGTGGGACAGCCCTGCAACAGTTGCCAAGGCACCAACGTCATCTTCCCTGTCGCTGGGGGAAGACATCATCAAGTGCAATTATATTTAGCTGCCAACGCATGGGCCGAAACCAAAGCAATCCCGAATGTAAACTACAATTTTCTGCGCTTTTCCTGCGATGCTTCTGCAGTCGAGCAATTGCACCCAGTCACCCGATGGACATAAATCAATTAATTGCAAGAAAATACCAGAATAAACCGCACATCCAAGAAAGCCGAAGCTTTCAATACCCTAACAGTAAGATATTTTCTATTCGAATTTCAGCTTTCTGCGACTAAGGCATACCAGGAATAGTGCATATCCTTATTCTATAGTAGGAAGTTCTAAGCTTGCTTTTAGCTGCTGGTTGAGATTGTAATAACCTTTCGAAAGAGTAAAAATATTAAATGAAGAATATTGAAATGTTTTGTGGAATATTTCAAACCCAATTTCATTTGCAATCGGCTGCGACTAATTGTCGGATGCAGGAACAGGGGAAGGAAGGAGGTTGGCATGGGGGGGGCTGAACTGTGGGAGGTCTTTGGCCAGTTTCATTCGTTCCCCATTTTCCCGCCCCTGGTCCTGCCACTGCTCCGCCTGGTGGGCCGCTGACACAACATTTTCTCCGCCCAAATCAATTCGCTGCAAAAATTTTCATGTCCAACAAATTGGCCATATTTGTTGCAATTGCAGTTGTTGCTCTTGCTGTTGTTGCAGCAGAGGTGTTGACACTTTGATTTGCATACGGTATCCATGTAAAAGTGTGTGTGAGTGTAATAATCTTTTTTTTTTTTCTTGCCTGCCTGCCTGCCGACGCATATTAATTAAGCTACAAGCTACCGGCAGTCAGAAAGTCAGAAGCAGCTGCCAGTCGAATTAATTTAAATGAAATTTAAAAATCAAATGAAATGACAACAAATTATAATAATTATGCTGTTAAACGCAGTGCCCCCCAAAAAGTTCCCCCCGTACTACTCTCTTTCTGTGTCACCCAGTGTTTCCCGCTCTCTTATTTTCTTTCTTTCTTTCTTTCTTTACCGCACTGGGGGCCATGCAACAAGTTAGCGGCCTAAAACACGTCAGCAACAATTGGCAAGCAAATTAAATGGGACAGGCCGAAAGAGATAGGGGCAGAGGAAGAGGAAAAAAGAGCAAAAGAGAAGCGAAACAAAGTGCGTGGCATGATTGTGTAAATTGTAAGCGGGCGCGCAACAATTCGCTGTCAGCAACAGTAAAACAAGAAATGATGACTAGCTTTGGTTCTGGGATTCGAAGTTGTTGATACTCTTTAATATTTTATTATATGTACATATAGCCATCCGATTTCCGATTAAATTTACAATGGGCATTTGTGATTAGAATTTGTTCGGTTTTACTTTCTTTTTCTGCAAAACAACAGGCCAAAACGAAAATACCCTCTATGTAGGGTACATCTACAGCGCAGCAACAATGCCTGAAAGTGCGCTGAAGCGTGGCCCAACAACAACAACAACAGCAGCAGCAACAACAATCTAAACAAATTTAAAGCAGTTCGCGCCCACATCAAAAAGCAGCAGAAACAACCGTTTGGGCATTAAATTAAAACTCCCAAACCAGATAGAGAGACAGAAACAGAGACAGAGAGAGCAAACTCGAGAGAGGGAACGAGTAAGATAAGTAGTAGCAGCAACAAGCACATAAAATATGTAAAAAAGCGGCACATAATTTGTTAGAAAACAATAAAATAACAAAAAAAAAAAAAGCCGCAAACGAAGCTGCCACATGGCCAGCGAAAGAGAAGGCAACAAGCGATAGAGAGGGAGAGAGAGCGAGAGAAACACCCACGGTTCAGGCCCCGCTCAAATCAAGCAGTTTATCAACATGCGACAGCAACATGTTGCCAGAGCTGAGCCTTGAGACAAAGAAGAGCTCTAATTTATGTCTACGAGGGCCGGGAAGGGCGTAACTGAGGGTGGGAGACACCCATACTTAATGCATTTTAATTTATTTTTATGGAACAATGTAAGAAGAGCAGAAGAAATTAAGCTAAACTTTGTTGATAGCGATTAGCACTCCATGCAAGCAGTTCCATACAATGTTGCAGACCCCACACTCACACTTTATTGTACATCTATTTGTTCTTTTTTTCCGGCATTTTCGGGGCTTATTTATGTGATCAGATAAATCGATATTAATTGAAGATGCAATTGAGGCAGCTAATTCAATGATTTATATAACGAACAAATAGGGGGAGAGGAAGAAACAAAAGCAGACTTGAATTTATATCCCCCACCCATTCAAATGCGCTGCATGAAATCACTTATTTTCTGGCTTTCTGTTTTCAGCAAATTTTTAATTTTCGACAAGAAAACGCTTTTGGCATAACAATTAAGTACGGATGGGAGAGGGGGAAAACAGGGTTGAGTTGTGGGAATCGAATGATTGGAGGAGTATTTGTGTGTCAAATATTTGCGATGCTTTCAAGCAAATACTAAGAAAGAGACGAGCCGGCTGGGTTGACGACGGAGTTTCGCTTTTCAATAATTCCTGAAAAATTAGAGATGGGGCATAGCGATTGAAAAGATATACATACATACATATACATATGTATGTATGTTGTTGCTGTTTATTTAGGATCGTCATCATCATCACCATTAGCATCTTGGTGCCTGTCGTCGTCATATTGCCAACAGCTGGCACAGCGGCAATTTTCAAGTCTTCCAACACAAATATGTGGAGGAAAGGAACCCCCCTATTTTAGAAAAAATTTTTGAGAACCGTCTGAACGAGCAGACTAAAGGAATTACCTAGCGATAACCTAGATTTACATATGGAGTTTCAGGAAGGGTAGAATAGTTTAATACTTACATAGATCAAGCCAGAGTAGTATCTGTCTTTGATGTTGTGCAGCACAGAGGCCTCGTTGAGGCACGTCAGCTCGGCCATATCCTCGACTTTGTCGAATTTTGGCGGATTCATCTTCTGTATGTCGTCGCGCAGGATCATGACCCTTTTGCCGGTCTCGGCCAGTTCCACCTCGACCTCGTCGCCATGCTCCCGCTTAATACTGGCGGCCACGAAGCCCTGCAAAAGGAGGAGACAAGAAAATTTCCATTCAATTAGTCACACTTGACCTTTAACGGTTCTTATTCCAGGAAGAAAAATATGCAAATCAAAATGTTATTTTGTGTATGAATGAATAAGAATGCATGCGTATGTGTATGCACTGCGTTATCTCAGCGGGTAGGCGATAAAACCAACAAGTACATACATATGTACATATGTATGTAGCGTAAGTTCTGCTGCCTCTGCGCTGATGTGCTTCGAGTGCATCTCTCTCATCTCGCGTTGGCAGCGCTGCATGAGTCAAGCGCCAACATAAGAAGAGCTCTTTCACTCACATTCCCTCTCCGACTCCCACTCATTCTATCTCTATCTCTCACAAGTGCCAAGCAGAAGGCGACAGCAGCAAAAACTGCACCCGTTCAAGTGGCCAAAGCAGACAAAAACAAAACATAGCCGACAACAAGAACAACGGGAGGCAGATGCAACTGTCTGACTAAAGCCAGCTCTCTTTCTCCCCCCCCTCTTCCTAGTCTCACAAGTTCAAGGCTCTGCTTTGGCTGTACCAAAGTCTATTTGTACAAGGTGGTGGCATTGCTAGATTTTTCTCTACCGAAAGTGGCCTATTTTGTATCTATTGCGAGTGTGTGGGTTTACCCGACTGTCACCGCTTGACGAACAGACGCCAAAAAGGAAACTCGTGAGAGAGGGAATCTCTCACCTTATATAAATACACCTTTGCTTAATCATTTCACCTTGCTCCGTTACGAACTGACTCATTTTGAAGTGTGAGCGCAGTAGTCTTAATGAGTGTGTGAATTGAACTAGTTCTGGCTCATGGAGATGAGCAATCACCGTTGGATTGGAAGGAATGGCACTGATTGTGATTCACTCGCTGAAGTTTTTAGGAATTTCTCACTCTACTCCCAGAAATTGAATAAAACCAAAATATACAACCTATGCAAGCAGTGCAGAATAGCAGAATAAGTAGCTGCAGCCGATGTAGCTTCAATTAGAATTCAAGTGAGGCAACAACAACAATGGAGATCATGGTGAAGCATGCAGCATGGTGCATGCGGTGCATTGACATTAATCAAATCAGGGGCAAGCACACTTGGCAGGCAGGCGGCAGCCAGCTAAACCGTAATTCAGTCATTAAAGGGTGAAGTGAAGTGCCGCCAGCAAAGCAGAAATGCATTATAAAAACAACAACAACAACCACCACAGAAAGAGAAAGAGAAAAAAGCAACTAGAGGGAGAGAAGAGAGCGCGCAACAGCATCTGCAACACATCCCAGACTACCCGCTCCATTAAGTTAAACACGCACACGCCCCAACGATCGGATTCGGAAAAACCCGCACACCCTGCTTTAATTCTCTCCTCTTTCTGCCACTCCTATCTCGTTCACCACTCTTTCCCTTTCGCTGTGTTATCTTAGTGCTTTTCCGGCCCAGGAGATAAACAGGCATAAGAAAGTCGTTATCCCCAGTCCACTTACAGCCCATCCGAGCGGATATGATGAATAATTTCTCATGTTAACAGGGGAGCACGATCCTGAGGGTAATAGTATAAGCAAGACCATTTAACTTAAGTCCTAATCGAAGGAAACGTCTCAAGATCAAGATTGTACACATTTACAGGGCTTGTTTTTGGAACGATTGCTCGTTGAACGTTGTAATTAATCGGAAAATACCTATATTAAACACTTTTATCAAGACCTTCTGTACATATTTGTGCTGTAAACTCTTGACTAGCGACCCTATATAGTAAGAGAAATATGAACCGATGAACCGAATATACATATACTCTGCTATGGGTTGAAATCGTAAATTGGAGAGTAAAAAATACTACACTATACAAAATAATTATATGTGGGGGCTCTTAAATATTTGTCTCAAATTTTCCATCTCTGTAAGCAAAAACTCATTGCAGCTCGCCTGTGGGGAGATGTCGTTTGTCTGCTTTGTGGGCTGTCACTTGTGCAAAACATTTGTGCATAAAAAACGTTGGCCAATTGACAGTTTGGACACACTACAGCGGACAGCACTACCAGAAAAGCAGGCAAGACCAAAATGCTGTAACATTGTTCGGGGTTCGGTTATGACTCATGATAATCGCTGGGAGGTGGGGAGAGTGTGAAATCCCTGATAGCAGAAGTATTGGAGTTGTGGAGCCATAGAAATTGGCAAAGATAGAGAAAGAGATGAAGACAGAGAGAGTTGGGGCATAGCATGTGAGGTCATCAGTCTTGAATTCTCTTTTTGAACGGCATCATCTCTCTCTCTCTTTTCTTTCTCTTTGGCATACCAGGAAATCAGTGAAGCAAAACCAAGAAATATAACAAACACCTACATAACAATAGGCGAGAAAGAATGTCGGAAGGAGGAGTAGGTAGATCCAAAGAGTGAGGTGAAGAAGGCCCAAAGAAGATTGAGAAGAAGTTCGATATGGGAGCCGCCCTCTTAAGCCGTCATCCAGGAGTTTGGCTATACAAATGTTTCGTTTGGACAGAAAGCGGGTAATATAACCTTGAACCTGTTAAAGCTCCCAAAAGTAGATAATAAACATACACACACATACATATGCATGCTCACATATACATATGTAGCAGATCTATATCGGTTCTCATTATTTACTCGCTGGAAGAAACGTCTGGGTTTCGCCAATTTCTTTTGTTTACGTTTTGATCCGAAAAATGTAAATATAAAATGAATAATGAATAAATATGGTTTTGTTATGCCACTTTAAATCGGTTAAAAGCATACATATATTCTTCACTCTTTTTCTCTGTCGGATTCCTTAACCTACGTTCTCTCTTTCTTTCTGTTACTCTGTGGCAGGGCCTGAAAAAACCCGAAAATCAAGCCTGTATGGCACTTTACTTTATAAGTATAAGGAGATCAAATTGTTAACCTTTCTTTTTATTATTATGCAGAACAGCTGTTTCACAACCATTCATTGATCAATATTTCGTTTAAATCAACTGTTTTCTAGCATTCTGTTTTTATTTAACCATTAACCATTTGGATTTACCTTTATATGAATCAATCTAATTAGTCAGAGAAGTTCGCAGCAAGTGTCATACAGGCTTAAAGTCTGACAAGATGAACGATGGATAGACCTGGGGCATGGGACTGGAACTGGGGCCCCATAATAATTTGTTATTCTTTTATTTTATTCATTTCGTTTAATCGATCAACGCATATGCAGAGAGAGACACAGAGAGCGAGAGAGAGAGAAAAAACGAGTGAGAGAGAGGGGTAAGAAATGTATATTACATATACGTGATACGAGATACGAGTCACAGGTTCGTTGACCGTAAGCCGGACGACGGAGTAAATATAAAATGAATAATGAATAAATATGGTTTTGTTATGCCACTTTAAATCGGTTAAAAGCATACATACAGTTGCGGCAGAAATAATAGCACCAAATGGTACCACAGACTTTTATTACTTTAAAACTTGATCGCTAATCAACAAAATTTGCACTTTACTATAATATAAATTAGCTATACATGTCTCCTCTCAGATAAAAGTGTCCTAACTCTCGAAATCCTAACGGTTCTTATTATTTTACCCAATTTTCCGAAAAAGAATCATAATAGAACGGCAACAAAAATAGCACCAAAATTTTTTTTATTTTAAACTTTTTTTTTTTTTGATCTTTTTCATATATTTTATTTTTTTGATTAAATGAATAATCAGTGGCTTAAGTCGATAGTATCAATAAAGTTGTAAAATAAAAAGTATTTATGGGTTGTGGAAAGCACTTTTAGGGAAGAAAAAGCTAAAGGATCAAAACTTGAATTGCAGAAGGAGAAAAACTTTTCTAAGGTAAAGCAAATAGCCGGTTGCTCAAGTTAAATGATTCGCAATGCCTTAAAACATGTAACTTACTAGAAAAACTTGAAAAAAAAACCCCTCAATATCGCCATTTTTGGTTAAACTACTGGTTGGTGAGGTGAAGAAGGACCCTTACAAACCGTCCAGAGAGCTTAAAAATGATCTTAAAAAATCGCCTAGGATGAGGAAAGTTAGTTTTATGTAGAAGAATATAAATTAACTGCCCAGAATCCGGGGAAAAATCCACTTTTAGACAAGATGCCATGGGTACAAGTAATTCAGTATGCAAAATAGCACTGGAGTTGGCCCAAAGAAATATGGAGAAACATCCTGTGGTCCGAAATAATTCAAAACGTTTTTTTTTGTTTACAAGGCTCTCGATCTTATATAAGACGACTACCCAATGCAGAATACAATCATCTGACTAAGATACAAAACCAATAAACATGCAGGGAAAAGCATCACGGTAGGGGCATGCTTTTCGTACTATGGAGGTGGTCCAATATATGGCTCAAATCGATGATGAATCGACACGGCTATGTAAATATATATAAAAAACAATGATGCTGCCTTTATATGGAATAGAAAATGCCATTGCTTTGTGTCTTCCATCAGAATAATGATCCAAAACAGACCAGCAAGGAAGCTTTAACGTGGTTCGAGAACAGTGCATTTAATGTAATGTATTGGCCTGCTTAGTCCCCAGATATGAAACCCATGGAAAATCTTCGTTTTAAAGTTACAAAATATGTTTCTAATACGAAACTAAAGAACAATATTGATCTTTGGGGCATCATGCATTATTTGTGGGGCAATATCTCCCAAAAAAAAAAAGAGGGGAAATTAGGTGAACTTTCATACCAAGACGCTGAGCATCTGTTGTTGCCACCAAAGGCTTAAAACCAATATATTAACCTTTGAATACAACTAAAAGTAACCTATTGTAATGAAAAATTTGTAAAAAACTTCTTTGTAATTTGAATTTTTTTGAAATGTTTGGAAATTGGTGCTATTTTTGTTGCCGCCTAAATTCACGAATTCGTACTTTTCTTCTCAAAAATTTTCGTTTAAGGTCTTCAATACATGCCATTGCTTTCGGAAATGTTAAATAACACTCTAAAGTTTATATATTAGTTTAAAAACAGTTAATTAAACCGTCCATTTAAAACATAATCCTTCAATACAGAAAAATTAGCCTTTTGGTGCTATTATTTATGCCGCAGCTGTATGTAAATTCTTCACTATTTTTCTCTGTCGGATTCCTTAACCTACGTTCTCTCTCTCTCTTTTTCTGTCACTCTGTGGCTGCGCCTGAATGAACCCGAAAATCAAGCCTGTATGGCACTTTACTTTATAAGTATAAGGAGATCAATTTGTAAACCTTTCATTTGGTTATTATGCAGAACACCTGTTATACACCATTCTTTGATCAATATTTCTTTTTAAATCAACTGTTTTCTAGCATTCTGTTTTTATTTAACCATTAACCATTTCGATTTACCTTTATATGAATCAATCTAATTAGTCAGAGGAGTTTGCAGCAAGTGTCATACAGGCTTAAAGTCTGACAAGATGAACGATGGATCGACCTGGGGCATGGGACTGGAACTGGGGCCCTATAATAATTTGTTATTCTTTTATTTTATTCATTTCGTTTAATCGATCAACGCATATGCAGAGAGACACATAGAGCGAGAGAGCGAGAGAGAGAGAGGGAGAAAACGAGTGAGAGAGGGTAAGAAATGTATATTACATATACGTGATACGAGATACGAGTCACAGGTTCGTTGACCGTAAGCCGGACGACGGACGAGAGCCGAAAGCTGGCTACGTTTGTCGTTGGCGTAACCGAAAAAAAAAAAACAGAGTACAAGACATCTCCACCAGAACAGAGTGGGAGAGTGGAAGAGTGAAAGAGTGAAACAGAGAGGGAGACACAAACAAAGTCCAAAGTGGTTTCTGGCGGTTATAAATATAAGTAAGACAACAAACGATATTCTGAGCATTTTTACATTTGTGTGTGTATATGCGGAGTGTGGGTGTGTAAGTGTGAGTGTATGAGCGGAGACCCCTTTATGATCTGCCACGGACTGTGGATACAATCGATTCGATTCTTTGGGCATGACGAAGGTTAAGTCCAACTTCAATTTGGCTAACAAAATGGAAAGATATTTGGTATTACTGGAATGCGTAAAAGGCAATTCTCTGAAATTATGAAAGAGTTGATAAGGTGAGATTGACAGGGGAAATTTCGACAATGAAATAAGCTGGAATAGCAATGGTACGCTGATTCATATGCATCGGAATTTACCCTCAGTGAACCATTAGCTGTTCCAGTACTCTTGAGCATTAAATGTCCTATTTGAAGATTTCCAGGGATTAACTAGTATAGCTGTCTGCAGGGAAAGTACTGTTCCCTATACTGAATACTGAATCATCATGAAATTCATGCGACAATTCCCCAGCACATGACCACAAAAACTTTCTCCGATCAGCAAACAAAACTGAACGAGCCTTAACAATAAGTTTCATTGTACTATATCTAAAAGTAAATACACACCTGATCATAATAATAGGTACACCCATCTACTTCAGCTTTAAACTAACATAAAACTTTTCTGTTCTATATTTAAAACTTCAAATTTGTTCCCACTTATTCATTGAGTATTTTTTTTCCATAAAAATAAACTTGATTACAGTATAGGATAATGATATAACAGAAAATATTTCAGTTTTGCTTCAAAGTCAATATTTTGCTGATCAAAATAATAGGTACACTTTCAATAACTCTTCAATATTAGGTAAATAGATTGGAAATTCTTGCCTTTTTGACAATTACACGTTAATTTCATTTAGTTACAGTCAAAATATGAACAAATAACTATGTTTTTATCTTACAAAAATGGGTCTCATTGTACAGAGGAAGAAGCCCAATTGCCTCTTAGTCTAAAAAAAGAAGGAAAATCTATTCGGTACATTGCCAAATGAATAAAAAGATCTTAGAATTGTATTCACAATACTTAAAAAAGGAAACCTAGTTAGAAAACTCGCGTAAAGCCACAGAAAACTAGCAAAACACTTGACCACTGCATTGATCCTTTGAGCAAAATTGACCAGTTTAAGTCGCAAAAGGCTTTTGCAACAGAAATTAAAAAAGAATTTGGTGATCCAACGATGCGTATACGACTACAATAAGCCAACCTTCCAGGAGAATAGAAAAAAATATGTTCTACCTATGCGCCAAAAAAAAATATCGATGGGGCTAACTTTTGCTATAGGTCACAAAAGACTGCGCAGGGTGCACCAGAGAGAAAAGTGGAAAAAAAAAAATATTAGGCGGCGAAACTAAAAAATTTGATTTGGGAATGATTTCATAAGGAGTAAACGACCCCTTAAAAGAAACAGATTTTGATCCAGGTTTCACCAAAAAATTTTCAAACATCGAGGGAGCAATTTAATATATGGGGCTGCTTCACCTGGTACGGCGTACGTCCACTTTTCCCAGTCAACGAACAAAATGAACGCTAAGTAACTCAAATCCATATTGAGAGTGCTACTTTACATTATACTAAAAGAAATAATGCCATTAAGTTGGGGTTTTCAGCAATAGAACGACCCAAAGCCCACATCGACGTGGCTAGCCAACTTGGTTGAGAACTAAAAAAAGGACGTATTAAAGTGGTCTAGTCAGTCTCCCGACTTAAATCCATTCAAAACCTTGTGGGGAGATTTATAAAATGAATTAAGCTAAGTTTTCATTTCAAAATAAAAAAAATGGAAGGTCGTCCAAAAATTGTGGTACGAGACACAGATAGAAACCGGCCAGACGCCTTTTTAAATATACCAAAAAATTAAAAAGCTGAGCAAAAAAAAGGTTAAACACATTAGATATTAACTAGCAAACACTAATTAAGCAAAAAAAAAAAAATTTAATAATCTGTTAACAGATTTTTTTCATACAAATACTGAAAGTGTACCTATTATTTTGATCAGCAAAATATTGACTTTGAAGCAAAACTGAAATATTTTCTGTTATATCATTATCCTATACTGTAATCAAGTTTATTTTATGGAAAACAAATACTCAATGAATAAGTGGGAACAAATTTGAAGTTTTAAATATATAACAGAAAAGTTTTATGTTAGTTTAAAGCGGAAGTAGATGGGTGTACCTATTATTATGATCAGGTGTGTATATGGATATCCATATGGGAGATACGGCCAACAAATTTGCTGTCAGGCAAGCCCAAAAACAGTTGCGAAAACGAAACGGGGGCTGAACGAACTGCTTGTTGACACAATTGGCGAATACCCTTTTGGCCGAGTCCGTTCCCGTTAAGCGCTCGAGAACTGTATCTGTATCTGTCGCAGTATCTGTCGTTGGACATTCCAGCGGAGCAACAGCTTGTGGCTGGGGCCGGCCATATGCAAATTTCTTAACATTTCTTTGCCTCCGTCTCATGTGTCGTTCTGTCTATCCGTCCCGTCCGTTCGTCCATCCGTCTGAATGGCTGACTGACAAGTCATGACAATCGACCGTTTGCGAAGCCGTGCCGTTCGGCCCGTTCTTTATTTTATTTTTTTTTTTTGTGTTTTATTTCTTGACTTTATCTTTGTTTTTCCATTCGAGATTCCATTGTAAAGTAAATGTCTGTTTAAGTGAACGCGTAATTACTAAAAAATGTGAAGTTGTTTGCTCGTTTTTCTTTGTTATTCAGTGCCTTTTTTTATTATATGGAAGTCACCCAAAAAGTGCTACCATTCTAGGGCCCTATCTTCACTTCCATTCCCCACCCTGCTGAGCATTATCTCGGGCAAATAAAGCAATTAAAGTAACTTGAAATAAACGTGTCTGCTAATTTTGGAATTTTATCCGTTTATGACTTGAGAATAAAACTAAGGAATGCAGTTGAATGACACCTGAAAGAAATCATCTCTTTCTCATCTCCCAGCCCCCCCAAATAAAAGAAAGAACTGCGAAGAAAGAGGTGAGGCAGAATTAGCAAAACAATTTAGAGAGACACACAAGAGCACAACCGTTTGTTGACTTGCTATCATCTCTCTCTCTCTCTCTCTCTCTCACACACGCACACAAATATGCTACCCTGCCAATAACCACCCGACAAAGATTTCGCAATCAAATACACTTTAAGCGAAGGGAATTTAGATATTGTGGACTTTTTAAACAGCAAGGTATTGGGATTTCCATCAGAGCCACACCTCGTAAACAATTCATAAGATCACTTGCCATAGATCATCCAAATTTAAGCTACATGTGATCAGTATACATATGTACATATGTATATGGAGGCTCCTCCAAGCAATCGACATACTCTTCCTTTGCTTGAAGCGAATGTTCACTGGAGGCAACACTCGCACCGCACCGCACCGCACTCGTACTCGAACACGAACACACACATGCAAAGCATATCTCAACACAAATACAGGGACAGAGATTAAAAACTTGTTTTGACTCGCTCTCTTGCTGGATCGCTGGGACCCTGGCCCTGCTCTCCCGCTCTTTCGATGTCTTTTGTTTGGCGTGAGTGAGTCAGAGAGTGGCTGGGATATGCAAATTGGGAAATATTGTGCAAAAACCCTTTTAGCGGCAAATTGATTTGGATTTTGACCAACTTGAAGAACTGTGGCATATTTTAACACTGATGATTTCAGCAGAGAAATGAATGAATCAGCAGAGGAAGAGGAGCATTTAGTGCGTCTGATTTCTTCGACGGATGTTTACTCAATTTTATCACCGCAGCGCGAAAGTAATGCTACATTCAAAGAAGTTGGCCCGGCTAAATGAAATCAAAATTGGAATGAATGAGGTATGATTCATTTCCACGCCGAACGGCGATGACTCGGAACCATGGAGAGTGCGCGATAAGGCCCAGCCCCAGCCCCAGAGAAGGGACAAACGAAACACTGCGCAAATTGATTAGTTTGCTTCGGGCTTCGGGGCTTCTATCAATAGTTTTTATGTCAGGTAATTCCGTGTTTCGGGCGTGGTTCCCAAAACTGTATAGGTATGTCAGGAAAAACACTATATATGCGCCTCGTTTTCGCCTGTTGCTGCTGCCTGGCCTAATCGGCTTAAAAGATCTCCAGTAAAATTTTTCCTAAATTATCAGCTCAAAATTAACCCCCAAAAGTTGGAGCTGTGAACTGGGACAGCGGCTCGAAACTGGTCAAGAGCCGAGCAAGACGAAACCAAGCCAACGCCAACGCTTGCCAAGCTCTACAGGTTTTTCAGGTCGCTTCAGGTGAAAGCAGGAGAGCAGCAGGAACTGCAAGACGGCTAGATAGGGCGGAAGGTTCTTCAGTAGAGCTCACCTGATTCTCGTGGGGCACCCAGACCAGACGCTTCTGTGTCCATTCGGCCTGTGTGGCCGGATCATTATATTGGTTCCGTTCCACCGAAAGGTATTTCAGCTCGGGATCGTTGCGATCTACTTCTTCCGACATTGTAGCGGTGTTTTCACTCTCTCTCTATATATATTTCTCACTCAATTCAACTTGTGGTTTCGTCGTTTGGGGTTTCGTGTCGTATTGCGGGGGCTATTGAGGTTTTTTAA
This sequence comes from Drosophila bifasciata, assembly GCA_009664405.1. NCBI lineage: Eukaryota > Metazoa > Arthropoda > Insecta > Diptera > Drosophilidae > Drosophila > Drosophila bifasciata. The sequence goes on along the minus strand of CM019043.1, from coordinate 8,102,708 downwards.
TACACACTTTTTTCTGTTGAGCAAAACAAACACAAAATGAATACGTTTTCGCTGAATTTTCACATCGGAAACACTGCGGCCATTGAGATACAATATTTTTCGCATTTATCTCGAGAGACGCGCGCTCTTTATCTTAGAAGTGCGGCACAAAACGGAGGCGGCGAGAACAGCACACAGCACAGCGAAGAGTTTCAAAAGGGAAGAGCGCGAGAGAAGAAAAAATATGGCCACACAGTTTCTTAAGCCATGTCGGGTGCACGGACGGACGGATGGTCGGACGGACGGACGGGACGGAGACTGGTAGTGTGCAGGGGTGGGAGGCGGACGATTTAGCGGAAAAATAGCGTTACGTAGCCGTGGCAGTGTCTGGAAATGAACCTTTAACCAGTTTGCATTCCGAAGAGTGCAGCAGGAGCAGCAGTGGCCGAGCCGGCTGGTTACTCTAATTTCGGTTTCATTTTTTTTTGTAGAAGCAGAGCAGGTATAAGCGGCCATCATTCCTTCTCTCCTCTTCGCTCTTTCCTTCTTTTTTGTGTGTCGCTGCTGCTGCTGCTGCTCTCTCTCCATATTTCGAGGCAGTTTTTCGCATATTTTACACACGAATATTGTTTTTTATTCTCTCGTTTCACTTGGTCAGCACTGCATTTGTGCAAATTCAACTCAATTTTCACCGAAATGCACGTATTTCGTTGCATTTGTTTCAACAAGCGGCGTCGACGTCAGCGTCGGCGACAGGCCGGCGACTTTTGGGCGTTAAAATAATTCTACATGCATTTCTTGTTTCTGGTCGCGGTGGCTTTTCTTTCGCCTTGGGCTCTCGATGTTTTCTCGCACTGGGACATGGGTCCCGACTACCGACTATATTGCTGGCAAGCTGCGTTTTGCAATGGCGTTTTATATGGAAATTGTGCGGTTTTATTTGTTTTAAGCGACAGCTGCACTTTCAGCGCACCAACACACACACACACTAGCTAGCACAGGAACTCACATTTCGACGCGCGACGCGTCTTTTTCGCTGCGGCTTCGAAATTTTTTTGTTTCTTCTCGCTGCGGAAATGTGACCAGGAATATATATGAAAAATATACCCCGTCGGACCCTCGGAAAAAAACTAGAAAATATCGAACACCAGACATCTCGTCTCTAACATTTTGCACATCACTAGAGTACTGTCGATAACATAGTGCTGTTAGACGCAGCTGTTAACTGTTTGGTTTTGGTATATCGATAAGTCCGTCACGCGGTATATTTGATCGGTAAGTCTGCGGTCACACTATAAGTTTTGAGCGGTTGGTTTTATTTGTTTTTATCGAGCGAAATGTGTAGTATGATTAACAATAAGTGCAATATTGGAGGATAAACCTACAGCAGCACGCCTTCCATAGAACTGTCAAGGTACGGCCTCAACTCAGAACGGAGCGAGCCCTGTGTGGGAGTCTCAAATTGGAATCATCTTCCGTGTGTGTGTGTTGTTCTTGTGCGTGCGAGTGTTTGTGACAATAAACTATGAAAATAAAGGTATAATGTTTACTATATAACCAAATAGGGTAACGTTATGTGGCGGCGACTGTTTTATAACTGATAACTTTGGTTGCGAGTGTTGTTTTGGGCGATTTCTCAATCTCCGCGCAGATTCCTTGTACAGGAAAATAAAAGTCCCCTTTTACTTTAGCGGGTTAAACGGCGTCCAGGAAAAAGTTTACTGGCGTTTAGAAAGAAGTAAAGTATGTTTTAAGCCGAGACAAAAATAAACCACAATGCGACGCACAATAAGCGAAACCGAACATTCCGAATCGGACCTGTCCTCCGGCGCAACAACGGAGACGAATTCCAGCGACTTCGAGCAGGAGGATAGACACCACGGCAGCAGGACCCCCCTTGACCCCAGCGCCAAGCGCGACAATGTCATGCTGCCCAGGTGAGTCAAGTCTGCCTCTGCCTCTGCCTCCGGGTGCAAAGTCCCAAGTTGAGTGTGTTTATGTCGCTACTTAATCTTATCTTTTCGCCAATCGCCTCAACAGACCCTGGGCATCGAGTGGCGGGTGGATGTGCTTTTTGATTCCGCTGGCCCTGGCGTCGCGCTTTCTTAACGCTCCGCCCTGCAAGGAGCAGGTCCATCTGCACCTGATGTTGACGGTGACAGCCACTGGCATGTGCGTGGAGACGCTCTGCTTCTTCGTGTACTTCTTTGCGGACACGAGCATACTGGCCAAGTGCATCATCAGCCTGTTGCCGGGAACATTCACCACCCTTGGGTTTGGACTCTGCCTGGGCACCTCCTGGCTGTTTGCCGTGGTCGCGGGCTTCCTCATGATGGCTGCCTACCAGCATTTTTACGTCTACATGATGCGTGGATTCGCGCGCTGCTTCACCTACGGCGAGGCCTCCATTCTGTTCCAAGGTCTGATGCTGTTCGTGGTGAGCGTCATCTACCGGCTCTACGACCTGTGCTCCGCGAATGCCAAGACCCTCAGTGACTTTGACCGACTTAATCTTATCATGCTGGTGGGTATTCCTTCTCCAGCATCTTAGCATTCCCTGCCTTCTAATCAGAGCCCACTCTTTTACAGAACGCTTTGATGTGGCTGCTCATTCTCTGCCTGCTGGTGATCGTGGTGCCAAGGCTGCGTGGTCCCATTCCCTTCTACCTGTTGCTGGGTCTGTTCATGTTGGCAGCCACCTGTGCCCCCGTCACCAGTCCTCTGCCCATTGTGGCTCTGCTCCAGTTCATCTTCAGGGACCCAAAGCGACTGCAGATTATCGGTTTCTACCTGGTGCTCGTTCTCCTCACCGGCGCCACGGTCACCTGGCAGCTGCGCCACTCGGTTCAAGCCAACACCCGAGTCCGTAAGATATTCCACCTGTTGATCGTGCTCGTCTTCGTTCCAGGAGTGCTCTTCCAGTGCGCTCTGCTGTACTTAGCCACTGGCATAGCCCTGGCGGCCTTTGTGGTTCTGGAGCTGGTGCGTCTGCTGCAGATTCCTCCGTTTTGCGACAGGCTGACCGAAGCTTTCCACTCGTTCCGCGATGAAAAGGACGCAGGGGCTCTGGCGCTGACCCCGTTCTGTCTGCTGATTGGATGCTCTATGCCCCTCTGGCTGACTCCTTGCCCCTGCTCCGGAAGCGATAGTCTGGTCCTGCTCTCGGGCATCCTGGCGGTGGGCGTGGGCGACACCGCGGCCAGTGTAGTGGGCTCCAAGCTGGGACGCAACATGTGGGGAAGTGAGTGGTGGTGAATGGCAGCAGGCGGGAGATTCCCATAGAACTGATGCAACGTTTTCTTTTCTTGCAGATTCCTCGCGCTCTCTGGAGGGCACCATGGCCTTCGTGGTCTCCATCCTCTTGTCCGTCTGGCTGCTGGAGGCGACTGGTCTGCTGGCCATGACCCAGGCCAAGTGGTTTGCCACCATTTTCGCGGCCATCAACTCGTCCTTGGTGGAAGCCTTCACCGATCAGGTGGACAATCTGGTGCTGCCCCTAGTCTTCTATATACTCGTTGGCCTGGCCTGATTCTGATCTCCCTGTGACTGCATTCATTCCTCCCAAGTGAATCCAATAAATATTCATCGGTGTCTATTAGCGATAATAATGTAGAATTGTTTTCTGAATTCAGAAAATTTAGTTGATATTATATGTATGCATACTCAACAACCCAACTACGCGGGGCTGTACTTTTATTTACTTTTACCTTACGATCTATAACAAATTATGTATCCTTGCATATATGTATGTATACAAATATAGATATCGATTTTCTGTTGCTGTACAAAATTTTGAAATTGTATAATGTATTCCTGAAGTTTTTGTATCACATTTCGATGGGGACTGATCTTCCCCGAGAATCGATTTACATTTAGGGATTTGGCGGCTATCTACAGCGCAAATTCTACACTTAACTTAACGACTACAAACATATTAAGGTATGGTATTCATTCTGGTTGTGCTTCAGTAGCTGGACCCAGATGCAGTGTGCAGCCTGGTGCATCGCAGGACACCTGGACTCAATTATGAACGACATTCTGGACTGCATTTAAAGGAACATTATGACAAGAACAAAACACTGGTTGCGGCCATCCAATGGGTACGAACTCCACCCGACCACGTCTGGGAGCTCTGTCCATCGTACCCGTTGGCGGCCTCGCCTTAAAGCGGCTCCTGCGTGAAGTACTCGTGCTCTAGACAAACCAGAGCCGATGGCCGCATACTTATGTCATACGAAAGCATTTGCTGGAAGAAGAACATAAACAGAGGACATAGATTAGTCGGTGCATCCAAAAGGAGAGAGCAACACACAAACGTACATTCAACAGGTCATCGGAGAACTCGCACAAGTTGGGACAAAAGTCACGTGGCCGCTTGGGAAGGCGGTGAGGGAAATGCTCCCGTGCCACAGAGATGGTTTTGGGCCACTGCTGATCTGTGGGTCGTCCCGTCAACCTGTATGGTGAAAGATGACAACAACAGAGATATATGTATATATTAAAACTATGTAGATAGAAATTTCGGTTCTTCACCCACTCGAATATCCGGTCCAGCTGGTTCTTTTCCGATGTGCCCGGGAACAGAGCCTTCCGGTTGAACATCTCAAAGATGATGCAGGCGGCACTCCAGAGATCCACGGTACTGTTGTAGGGCTGGGCAAGCAGCACCTCGGGAGAGCGGTACCACAGCGTAACCACCACCGATGTCAGCTTCATGTCGGAGTCGTATGTCTTTGCCAGGCCAAAATCGGCTATCTTCAGATGGCCCTGCGCTGAGACCAGCAGATTCTGCGGCTTCAGATCGCGGTGGATGATGCGATGCGAGTGCAGAAAATCCACGCCGGTTAGGAGTTCACGCGACAGACGCTGCGCCAGATAGGATCGGTTAGTTACAGAATTTGTCTTATGGAGGAGCTACTAGGCGTACTCACCTGGATTGTGGTGGGGGACATGCCCGATTTGGGCAGACGTTCGATCAGGTCGGACAAATCCTGCTCCAGGTGCTCGAAAGACCAGCAGAATCATAAGTTGTCCGTCGCGCTCCAGAAACTGGCATACTTCGAATAGTCTGCAAGAGAAGAGAAAATCAGAAAAGTGGCGGGAATGCATGGTTTTGCTAATTCTAGGTGTGAACACCCAAAAACACTATCGAGTTGCGACACTTGCCGTTACGTTTAAATAGCCTGAGCGAGCGAGAGAATATTTTGCTAGATATCTGCGTTACAGACCTTAGACCGGCTGTTATAAAATGCCTATGTGGCGCCAGTGGCCATACTGCGGGCAATTCTTTTACTACAAATATCACTCCACACAGACACATGGCCACTTTTACGATATTGCGATCAAGAGAGTGAGAGAGACGCACAGAGAATATGAGTGAACCACACTTTACGGTGATTAAGAGCGACACCTAACATAATGTTCGACAACCGTTTTCGTCTCTTTGCTTTTGCTTGTTAACATTTTTCCTAATACACATAATACAATATCTTTTTTTTTTTTTCTAGATTTAATAAACATTTTAAGAGTTTTTCAGATATTTTACGTAAAATTAGTTTAAATTATTTAACTACAATTTTTTGCTCAACTGTGCCGTGTTTGGCATTTGTTTCTGCATTTTGCCTGCTGCTCATACCAAGCAACACGTTCGATATCAAACAACAGAGACTGAGACAACCAAAGCAACTTGTTTGAGTGTTCTCCCTCTCTGGATCGTTTTACCGTATCTGAGCGAATGCCAATGTATATATGTTTGTATATGTATATATATTGTATGTATGCATGTATGAATTATACGATATCCGCTGAGTGTGAGAGAGTATTCTGGTCACTGTCTGGTTCTCTGACGGTTCTGATGTTATCAGCAGAACATGCTTAGCAGAAGAGAGCCGAGCCGTTACAGTCGGGGTAGGGTAACAGTGACAGACAGGCAGACGGAGTGGGAGAAGAGATGGAAGTATAACATTGTTGCGGCTTTGCTCTCTCTCTCTCTATTTCTCTCTGTGTGTGTCCCCCATTCCTCTCCCCATTACACCACCCACAGAATTGCATTGCATGCATGCAGCAAGCGAGACGAGTCCCATGGCTACCTGCGTGGAGCCAAAGTGCTAGATAAACAGTGAACGACACGACCCGCCCACCGCACACCGCACACCACACACAATCCGCGCTTACATTGTTGCTGGCCGTAATCAGCTGCTCCGGCTCGCCCCTGCAAAAATTAGTTGGCAAATAGTTGAGGCGCCACTCGGCCGGCCCCAATGCCAACGGGCTGTGATAACGGTCGTCATACTCACTTGACAATATGTGCGTGATCGCTGGCATTGAGCTGTTTCAGCAGGGAGATCTCCCGCAGCGTGGACATTGGCACTCCGTTCTCATTGAGGGCAATGCGGACCTTCTTCAGGGCCACAATGTTGCCCGTAATTGTGTCCCGGGCTCTGTAGACAGTCCCATAAGCGCCTGCGAGAACAAAAATGTTAATGTTAAATGTTAATCAAACAAAAGCAAATGCAAAAACACAAACAAAAACAAAGGCAACGCCAAGGCCAGATAAGAACAAGTGAAATTACCGAAATTCGCATGGTCGGGAGGGGGTACAGAGAAAGAGAGAGTAGTCAGCTGTGTTGATAAGCAAGTAGAAAAAAGAACCGGCTGATTCGCGATAAACCCACCAACACGTCTCATTTCGATTGCCTTTCGAGGTTGGGAGATGACGAAAGCAGGTAGCAGAGATAGCAGCAAAGAGAAAGAGAGAGAGAGATTCTATATCGATTCAAATGCAAAGGAAAATACACGATTTTGTCACCGGAAATTTATCACCCCAGACAGAGGCATGGCATGCGTGGGACATGGCAGAAGTTATTTTCGTTGACATTGATGGCATCAGACATATCAGATATTCCGCAGAGACAGCCAGGGAAAGAGTAAATATAGAGGGTGGAGAGGGAAGGGAGGAGAAGAGAGTGTGCCGTTCACCTTGCTGCTCGAGGTGAGATCGCCCCACAATAGTAGCCCACACGCTACACCCCATATAAATGCACCTTGGGCCAAGCACCAAGGCCAAGCTCCAAGCTCCAAACAACAGTTCATTCTCGACTTCGCATTCAACTTCGACTATTCGACTCGTTTTTGGGGGCTGCCGTCGGCTGTCGGCTTCTTTCTTGATTTTGCCGAAAAAAGCAACATTTTGCACAAATCAAAACAACAACAACAACAACTAACCCAAAAGGTTGGAGAGCGAAAGCGAATGTGTAGAAGAGGAGCAATAATTGAATGAATGCGAAAAAGCTTGTACATGTCCAAATGTATAGACATGTGTACACGCATGTCGTGCACACATAACAGATGAAATGAAATTATTAAAAGTCTTACAATAGTATTAAAGGCCAGGGGAGGCAGGGCCCAGGTGGAGTGGGTTTCGATTGAGCAACAGTTTTCTTTTACACTCCGTTTCCACCTGCTCCGCTTAAGGCGTAGGCTGCCTGCCGCCAGCCCCAATGGGTCGCCGCTGACCAAAAGGCCTACCAATATCCATCATTAACATTCACCAAGCTTCATTCCCGGCTAGGTGACGTAATTGATTGAAGTTTATATACAGCCGAAACAGCTTGCCAATGTACCCCAAAATGTGTGGGGCCAGACTCTTGTCCGAGCATCGAACTGGGACAGAAGAGACCGGTACAGATTTACGGACCAGGAACCACGTGGACCCTGTAACTGAACCTGAAAAGTATGCAAGGAAATGATGAGAGTTTCCCCCAATGATTCTCAATAGGGGAAGAACTACGAGGACTCCAGACTCTAGGTATAATTATTTCCCCTGTGCTACGATTTCTAACGAAAAATTAGTCATGGTTCAAAGCGGCTACAATGGATTCATCTATGAATCGTAGAATCAATATTTATGGGGAAAATAGTTAGAAACAACCCACGCACTCGCCTAAGTAGTATAGCCGACAACAACAGCATTAACTACCCATCAACTGGATCTTTCTTCGTATCCAACCCGACCTATCCCAACGAACTATTCAACAGACGATATCCGCTCTGCGTACATACCTGTTCCAATGATGTTGAGCTCTTCGTAGTTAAACGGATCCCCATCGCCAAAGCTTCTTCCATGCGACATCTTCGGACGCTTATGTTGGGGCGATTCTGCCATGTGTATATGCTTATTTTTGATTTGGCGTCTTGATTTGGATATTACAATTACGTGGGTTTACGTGGGGACAACGGAGAACTTTCACAGACATGTAACGGGCCGGACATGAGATTGCACTATTGAGAAATTAAATTAAATGTAAACACTTGTAGAACTTTCATCTCTGACGGTGTGGTTCGTTCGGCAGCATCCTTGATATCCCCGTGTACAAGGCGCAATGGTTGAGGGGGAACACGAGAGAGCCTTCTGCACTGATAACCTAACCAAACTCGCGATAAAGCTACGTGTGACAGGTGTTAATAGGCTCGAAATACTCGGTTCTCTATGTTTATTCTATGAACAGACGCCTCCACTCCGGCGTGGCTGAGGTCATTGAACCTCTGGGGGTTCTGTGCCGCCTAATGTTAATGTTTTCCGTTTTATTGCTTATATTTTATGCTCAGGCGACCGAGTGAGAGCGGCTTTACTTAGCTTTAGTTATGATTTATTCATGTTACTGTTGCTTGTTCGCTCTTCTACTTTTTTTGTCTTCCCTCCTGGTCAGCCTCTCTCTTTCTCTTTCTGCTTCGTTTCTCTTTCGCATCCTGTTACTTTTACTCCACAAGTGGAAAGAGAGACAGAGGGAGAGAGAGAGAGAGAAAAACTAGTTAATGTTGCTGTTGTTGGTTTTCGCACCGAAATAGAGAGCCAAAACGAAATTTTTTTTCCATTTGTCAATTAATTCTAATCGCGAGACGGCAAAAAGCAACAATAACACAAAAACAAACACAACAAAAGCTGCAAAAGCAACAAAACAGAAGCAAAGAAGCAGAGTAAAGCAGAAGCCAAGAGCACAGGCACAGGCACAGACACTGGCAACGACGACGACTGCTCATGTACTCTAATTTATGCGCATGTATGGATGGAATTGTGAAGCGGATCGCGGACACAATTAAAAGGAATCTTAGAAACAACAAATTATTAAACAGTTAGGTTTGTAGCTCCACCACTGATAAAGGTCCCCATCTGCAGTCGAACAGTCGCGGTAAGCATGTTGTGCTCGCTCGAGGTTTTTTTGGCTCGTCAAAGAGTCTTCTGTCTCCGTGTCCCGAATACGCACTTTCTTCCTGGAGCCCCCGCATCATAGATTCGATTTTTTTTGTTGGTTATTCCGCAGCTAACAATTTTCGGCCGGCATCGCGTTTAACATACAATTTCAATGTCAATGTCGTAGATATTAGTTAAATATTAAAAAAATGTGTTTTTATTTGTCAAGAGACCAACCCGACACACACACACACACACACATGCACGGACGATCGCACTCCAAAACAGACGTGATCTCTGCACACTGAATAAAAAAAATTTTGTTGAACAATTCGTTCCGTACGGAACAATTTTGGACATTACTTTTTTAATCAGCAAGCACACACCGACGCGGGCCTAGGCTGAGGCCATGCAGCAGTTTAATTAAGTTTCTTAAAACATAGATTTAACAATTTAACAATATTTGTAAGACGGCGAGGAAGTCGAGTCGTTTGGTTGCAGTCTTTTTGACTCACGCAAGAAAATGGGCACTCAAAGCGGACCGCTTACGATATTGTTAACATAGTTTTCTCTTGAGTGCTCAGCGCAACAGCACTGTTAAAAGAGAGTCGAAACTGTGTGCTCTTCGTAGTCGGGGGGAATTTCTAAAATTCTTTTTATTATGAAAATGAGAAACAAAAATGCCAAATTAAATAATGTGCAAATGATAAAATAAATTGAAATTGGAAATACAAATGGAATGTTTATGGAAATTCAAAACCAAAATACCCAATGTTCTTTTTAACAGTGACCCACTCCCGCGCCATCTATCGTTTTCTGTGACCCGAGTTCCTGCCCACCTGGATCGTTTTCAAACCTATAACGGACAATAATGTTAAGTTTAACAGTGCCGCCAAAATGTCACGGTGAGGCCATCTATCGTCTCATAACTAAACTGCCCCGCCTTCTAGCGTCTTTTTGTGGCAAAATTCAGAGATCAAATTAGAGCAAATATTATTGCTGAAATTGAATTCCGCGCGCTACCCCAAATAGTTGCCAGTTTTACATAAATATTATTTAGGAAACTTATTTTTAATGTACATACATGAATCGTCTAAACACGAAACACGCACGAAAATGGAAGTTTCCACCAACAATTTCTATAGTTGTACCGTTACAGTAGTACTTAGGTACCTACGAAAATTAAGAAAAAAAGATTATAGGTTTGGTTAATGTAATGAACATCAACTGTGCCAGCAAACGAGCAGTCCATTTAACAGGCTTCTCGCAAACCTCTGCAGAGTCACTCCACTTAAATACCCATGATATGGCAATGCAAAATAAAAATACCTAATGTTAAGTTTAACAGTAACACACTTCACCGCCATCTATCGTATTTTATGTCAAAATAATACAACTTAGTAATGTTAATATAATGCACATATCTACCTAATGTTAACTGACGCGACATCTAGCGTCATTTTGTGCCAAAATAACATAACATGGTAATGTTAAAACAATGTCAACCGTTGTGAATGGCATAAAATCGTTGCGGCAGCGCAAGTGATCGTTAAATTCAAATTCTTTATCGACTGCGACCGCTACATTTGAAATGGAACACGGAATATATTGATTAAATGATAAGCTATCGCCAGCCCAACTTGCCATATGCTACCATTTGATTAGATTCGCTTACAAGCTAATTATTTGGACTGATTACAATTACAACTTTATTGATTTGCACTGAATCCGGTTGCGGGTTATTCTGACACACAAGCTCACTAGTTTAGTTAAAATTTAAATTTAAAAACGCATTACTGCCTGGACTTTGGGTTAATGCAACGTTTTCAACGTCACAAAAACAGTCAAATTTAGGTTCCAAATCATAATGGGACGACTAACTTTAAATTTTGATTTTCACATACAACATGTGTATTCCAGGGGCGTGTGAATGGGAGTGTCCATTCGAATATATACAATAAAATATACAGGATAAAGCTTTTGTTGTCCGCTTAATGACGTTGTGGATTCGGGGACGCGCTCCCTAGCTTGGGAAAGTTCTGCGATAGTGCATGCGCACTCTGATGGACACTCAAATCGGCAGCCAGAAGGACTTGCTTGCAGACGGTGCACACTTCTAAGCTGGGCAGAGATTTGCGCTTTGCGGGTGATATTTTGCTCAGATTCTGCTTGTACACCAGATACAGCTCCTAGAAAAGAACGAGAGGAATGGTAGATAGTCAGGAATTTGTATTCCTGATGGATGGTTTGAGTCGGATGGTCACCTGTTGCTTGTTTATGTCGGGCAGCATCACGAGCAGTTCCGGAAACAGTCCGTGAAATTCATCTAGCATGGCGCACTGGCAGTGCTCATAATACGCTTGACCATTGCAGGAGCCATCCCGAAACTTGAATGACAACGATCTAAATTCGTTCAACGCCTCCGGCGTCTTCAGTATCTCTCTGAACTTGTCGACCAAATTCTGAACATAAAAAATACAATTAGAAGATTATAATCGTTAATATTGCAGCCATTTATATTTACCTGATTCCTGGCTGCGGTATCGGGGGGATCGGTATAGGAATAGCTTGGCACAATGTCATAGGACTCGCCTAGCGAACTGGTGAATGTCAGGTTGTTGGGTAACTTGGCTACCGAGTTCACTGTAACATTGGACATAAAACCAGGCGGCGGCTTGAGTGGTCCAGCCCCAGCACCAGCTCCAGCCCCAGCGAGCCCAGGCGGAGTACGCGCCAGAGCTGATGCATTTCCATTGGGGGTTGGCTTTTGTTCGCCGTTATTGTTCTTCTCCTTCTGCTTGGGTTGACCGCCCTTTGGTTGGTTCTCCTGATTGCCCTTCTTATCCTTTGGTTTCTTATCCTTTTTGTTTGCCTGTGGCTCTTGGTTGTTGTTGCTGGCCTTCGGCGCGCTCTTGGGGGTCGGCAGCACTGGTGGAGGCGCCACCTTCGTCTTGCGGTTCTCCAACTCTCGCTGTCTTTTCTCCGACACGGGTTTGGACCAATTTAAGGCTGCCGATCCGTTGCTTGGCTTTGGGGCGGCGGGGCCGCCCCTGCTGGTGCTGGCACATGGCCCGAGGGTGGGAAACTCGTCTGATGTTAGCTTCGGAGCGTTCTTTTTCATTGCCTCCGCCCGTGCCTTGGCTTCGGACTCTTCCTTTTGCACCATTTGGAGCTTGTGATAGGTGCTCGGATTGGCCACCGACACATAGTCATCGACCAGAAGGCGATGCTTGGCGGAGACATTCGTCATCGGCACGGTAGAGGTACTAGGCAGCATGTCCTCTTCCAAGTTGCGGATGTTCTTTTTTCCTTTGCCCTGCGGCAGAGCGGGGAAATCGAACTGGGGTGTCGCTGGCTTCTTGTTCGCCGCTGGACGATTTGATACATGCAAAAGCATTCCGTTGTTTGGCTGCACAGCCCGATTGGCACCAGATGCAGCGCCCGACGACTTTTTAAATACAGCTGCCACCGGATTTTGGGACTGAGCCGCTCGGACCGCCAGACTGCTACTACCAGCAGCTACGGCACTACTGTTGCCCCCGCCAAGGGCTGGAAAGTTTTCTTTGGTGCGCGCCAGTCCAGAACTGCCGCTGAGATTGCGCATTGAAGGCGGCGGCGGCCTCACCAGCGATACGCTGGGTCCTGTGGCAGCGCCGCGCAGCGTGGGAAACTGTTCCTCGTTTCCAGCATCGATGCTGACAGCCGCGCTGCGCTGCGAGCTCGACGATGGAAAATCATCCAAATATTCGTGATTTTCGTCATTTCTAAAATGCCAAAAATGTTGAGATTTACAAGGCTGTAGCCTTCGTGTTCGGTGTTGTGTATGGCGACCCACTCACCGCGATCTCATATTGGCAATGCCCTGCTCATTCTGTCCGCTGCGTCCGCGCGGGCCAAGTGTAATCTCAAGCTGTAGAGTGCGTGTCTGCTTGGCTTGCTGCTTGTTCAGCGACTTGCCGTGCATATTGGCCACATGGGCCTTGTACTCAATCTCATTGCGAAAAGCTCCGATGAACTGCTCCGTCGCGCACTTGCCTTCCTCGCAGAGAAAGTGCTCCTGCCGGAAATGATCCGCCAGATCGGTGTAGTCATTGTAGAACTCGTTGCAGCCATCGGCGTCGCAAAAGTGACAGAAGTAGTGCTCCCGTCGCAAATGGCGGAACAGCTCATCCCTGTCCACGTATCGCTTCTTGCAGTACTCGCACAGCGGATGCCCGCGATGGGAGCGATTGTCTGGGTCGCCCTTGTTGTTATGCAAGCTCAGTTCGCTCTGCGTGTAGCAGCGTCGCTCGAAGGTGAATATTTTCAATGTTTCCACGCACAGGTCGCAGTAATGCAAATTGTGCTCACTCCGCACATGATTGCGAAGTCCTGCAAACGTCCGATATGGAGGCGCCTCGCACCTAAGTGGGCACCGACAGCAATGAGTCAAGGTAGGGCAGTCACCTCGAGCAAGAAATTTGTACTCACTTTGGGCACGGATGATCGAGAAGCTGAAAGAATTTTTGCTGTATTTCGGCTGTGCAGAAGCCAATGCGATACTTTTTGCTGTAGAAATCCGAGCGGCTATTTGCCTCCAGCTCCCGATACGGCAGCTTCTCCAGTGTAAACAGAACCTTCAATGGGGGACAGTGGTTTATTTCTGCTGTGGAATGTGGAACGTTTGGCTGCCAAACGGGATTACCTTGGACAGAACGTGGCGACAAATCGGACATTCGTTTTGCTGGCACAGCACCCGCATTCGCGTCGAGCACTCATAGCACACGGGATGGTCGCAATCTCCGATAGAGTATATGTCGAAGTTCTTGAAGCACACCACACACGCGTTGTCATCGTTGGTCGTGTCCAGTGGAGTAACGTCGACGGGCTTTACCACTGCAGTAGCAGCAGCAGCAGCGTCACCAGCATGATTTCCGCTGGCTCTTGGTCGGCGTTGATGTTGATTGTTGCCCCTGTTCGTACCTTTCTGCTTAAAGTTGTGCATTTTGTAGGCAAGAGGGAGGAAATTTACTTGTTGCCAAGGTCTCTGATTTGCTAACTGAAAACGGGACACAGTTGTGTTGTATGGGCTGTGAACTCGGATTTTTCCAGATGACGACTACAGTCTAGCTTGCGTTTCAGCATGCGACACACCAAGTAAAACCTCGAAAAACACTTTTATTAAATATATACTTTTTCCAAACACGAGGAAAACACGACTATATTCAGTGTGACGGACTTACCGATAAAATATACCGCCTGACACTCAGAAATATACCAAAAAAAAAAAGTATAGAAAAATAACTGTTTGTATATTCTTCTTTATATGCAACCTTCCTCTTTACCTTCCACTATATCTTTTAACTGAATAATATTCGTAATATTCGTAAGTAAATCCAAATTCCCCTAGTCAGCAATGGGTTAATCGTTCCGGTCCATAATCGGAAATCATATTCTTCGAATGTGACCTATTTTCGTTACTCAATCTTATAATGATGTTTTCCAAGCTGGTTTGATATATTAGTAATGACATATTCTATGATTTACGTGTTTTTTTAATATTAATGCATTTGATTTGTTTTTTCTATATAGTATTTCCCTGTCCCGATTCCTTGTTTTTGGAACCATCATACACTGCAACATTTCGTTAAGGTAGTACTTTGAGACTGAGTAAATTCATCACTCATTGGAGCCTGAGATTTCAAATATTGCCTAAATTCTATATCCCTTTTTCCCAACGTATGCGAATTGTTGCTTTCCGTAAACGTCACCTCAAAAAGAGAGCAATTTTGGAATCCACCACAATTTGAGAGAGCGTTGCTCTGCCAAATAATTTCGGTATTTTAGTGTGGTATTAATGGACTGTGGCGGTCATTTTGAAATGTAGACTAATATGTCGTAAAAATACATTGATAAAATTTATGGCTATACTTTTTTATAACGATATACCGTAAATATACTTTCAACTTTATTTCGACGTCAAAATATCTCGAATAGTATATACCATAAACGGTCACCCGCAGACTGAAGCATAAACTGAAAGCATTTTAATAAGCTAAATAGTATTTTTGGAGAATACTAGTTTAAATACTAACAAATTATCGATACACATATGTGAAACGTAACGTAGCAGGGTGACCTTTGATTATACCTTATTTTATAATTAGTTCAATAAAAAGGAAGTCCTTAATATTTAACTACCTTGTAGGAAATTAATTCATTAATCGGATAAAATTATATAATCAGTACTTAGCGTCGCAACTATCTTGTAAAATTAAGTCGAATAGCGAAATTTAGAAATATATATTTTTTTCAGTATATTTACGGAATATTCTCATAAAAGAAAAGGTATATTTCAGTATATTCTATCGATAAGTCCGCGGTCAATGATGTTGTCACTTGCAAGAAATTCACGTGTGTTGTTTCACAGAGTTATTCTCCAAACGTCAGCAAAACCTACTGGTGCACTGAGCCAAAGGAATATTCAACTAAATACTCTGCCAAAGCTAAACGTCGATATGTCCAAGTACGAGACCGTGGAGAAGGGCGCCAAGAACTCGCCCAGCTACAGCCTTTATTTCAGTGAGTACGAAAAGTGGTGTGCCTTATGTGTATAAACGAACAAAACTCTGCCCTGTCAAAGTGACCCGGCATCTATGCCCAGACCCCGGCGCCATCGCTGTGCTGTGCATTTGTGGGGGAGAACAGAAAATCTTTTATAAAGTACGGGTAATCATAGCACAAGCCGTTATGCAACAAGTCAAACCGGACTCTGTTTATTCAACGCGCAGCTTTATCAGTACAGGGCTCTTGGCAGCAGCGCTGTCGCCGCTGCACGGAATAAGGGGAATACCCATATTGGACTTGGGTGCAAAGTGACTTCAACGTATCAGTTTATCATATCGGAATTGGGGGAATACCCCATATTGGACTTGGGTGCAAAGTGACTTCAACGTATCAGTTTATCATATCGGAGCTGGGGGAAATTAAATTGGATGATGAAATTTATTACGCATAGATAAGTGAGGGAGTGAACTTTGTCTGGATACCACCTCAGACAGTTGCTATCAATTAATCAACTTGCGTGTCCAGTGGGCGATTGGCTAATAGACATAATTTGTTTTACTTACAACAGAAAATAAATGCGGCAATGTAATCTCACCGATGCACGACATTCCATTGTACGCCAATGAGGAGAAGACCACCTACAACATGGTGGTGGAGGTTCCACGTTGGACCAACGCCAAGATGGAGGTGAGCAAAGACAAATCATGGCTAGACATAATTCACCGATTGCGTGTTTGTCCTTTTAGATCAGCCTGAAGACGCCATTGAACCCCATCAAGCAGGACATCAAGAAGGGCAAGCTGCGCTTTGTGGCCAACTGCTTCCCCCACAAGGGCTACATCTGGAACTACGGTGCCCTGCCGCAGACCTGGGAGAATCCCGACCACATTGAGCCCTCGACGGGCTGCAAGGGTGACAACGATCCCATTGATGTCATCGAAATTGGCTATCGCGTGGCCAAGCGGGGCGATGTCATGCAGGTCAAGGTCCTGGGCACCATTGCACTCATCGATGAGGGCGAAACTGATTGGAAAATCATTGCCATTGATGTGAACGATCCACTGGCATCGAAGGTCAACGATATTTCCGATGTGGATCAGTACTTTCCAGGCTTGCTGCGCGCCACCGTCGAGTGGTTCAAGGTAGGTACCAAGCTGCGGGTACATGCTCTTGTTCTTGCTAACCCGGTGTGCTCCCAATCCGACAGATCTACAAAATTCCCGATGGCAAGCCTGAGAACCAGTTTGCCTTTAACGGGGATGCGAAGAACGCTGAATTCGCGACTTCGATCATTGCCGAGACTCACAAGTTCTGGCAGACTCTGATCAATCAGAGCAGTGTGGGCGACCACTCAATCTCTTGGTGAGTTTTGTGCCATCCATTAGTGCACGATTACATTATCTCCCGATTGTTGTTTGCAGCACCAACATTACCAATCGCAATTCCGAATTCGTCATCCCCAAAGAGGAGGCTGACAAGCTGTTCGCCGAGGCACCAGAGGGTGGCCAGGTTGAGGAAGTGGTCGACACAGGTAAGGTTTACTATGTTAAATCAAACTTATAGCCGCTGCCTGCATATCCCCGCAATTACCCGATTCAAACAACCCCCGCCTAAGCAACACAATGCACACAAATTGGTCACAAGAGCCCAACCCAACCCAAACCGCATGCTTTAACTTTACTAACTTAACAACTATTAAAAATTCCAAAGAAACAAATGCTCTCTATCCCGCTGTAAATAATCCCAATATGTACCTACATATATGTAATTGGCTTTGCTTGCTTTATTCTGTTAACTTTTTTTAAGTACTATATGCACGTAAATATGAAATAAACATCGTTAAACTCATATTCACATACTCTTGTTCTTGCAGTCGACACTTGGCATTTCATTCATCTCAAGTGATGGGATGATGCTGCAGCTTGATTTATGATATCATACTAATGGAGATTTTTGGCACTTGAAATGTTAACATTGGAGAGAGTATATTGAATTTATAATAAAGTTTTGCACCGCAAGTAAAATCACCGCCAACTCCTCTTGAAATATACAATCTTTATTTATATTTTACGACTAGATCCAAACAAGTTTAAATTAATTAATAGTTATGCATATGCAATGGTAGACTAAATCGAATCGAATTATGTGTGTCGTGTGTTGGATTCTTTTGTTTTGCTTTATGATTTTCATCATTCTATTGCTGTGAAACGCCTGCATTCTATGAGTACGGTACGTTGGTAGGGTGTCTCACAGTGTGTAGGTTGTCTATTGTGTAGGGTGGTAGAACGTATAACTCATTGCCATAACAGGTTAATAACTTAAGCTTACCAAATGAAGGAAATATACAAAATATATAGGCATTATATAAATAAGTGCGTATGCATAGAATTATTTAAAGAGAAGACAAATAATTTATTTACATCAGACATTTTGATTCTTGTTCGTTTGCTTTGATGGTTTTTCTATGGAAGAACTAAAAGAAACTATCATAATTCTCGTTATAACTAAACTAAAGGCTCCACGAGACTGTTGTACGGATCGATGAATCGATGGCTGGATCGGCCGGAACCAAAAAAAAAAAAAAAAAAACAAACCGAACCGAACCGAACCGAATTTGAATTTCTACTCTCCGCCACATGCATATAGTACAATACAATATATACTCGTAGTCGTTGTTATATGTAGTTAATATTTTTTGCAACATTTCTGTTTGGTTTTGTTTTGTTTCTCTCGCTTTATAGATAGGTATTTCAAGTTTTTGACAGTTTTCTTGTCATCTTCTTGGGTCGATCGATCGTTTGTTTCCTTGATGCCATTTTTTCGTGCCGTATCATATTCTGGTTCTGCCACTGTCGCGGATAGACATATAGTAGTAGTAGTAGTAGTAGTACATAGTATGGTTAGGTTATAGAATTAAGTAGCTGCTCGTGCCAGTGCCAAAGCCTAAGCCAGTGCCAGTGCCAGTGCCATTGCCAGTGCCCGTTTACTTTCGGCCAAGGGTATCGCGCCATTCGTTATACTTGTCCATTTCCTCGTGCAGCTGAAGAGCCTCTATGCAGGCATTGAAGAAGGGCGATCCGAAGCATTCTTGCCTGTTTCGAATAGAGCAGTGGTCACATTAGATATCGTATATGGATGATATTTTACAGGGAATTTCGGACACGCTCAATACAAAATATGAGCCAAAATTCAAAAGTCAAAAATTCTCAACTTTCGTCAAGCCGGTATGCATGTGAAAAATATCAAAAAATGCAAAAACGGCGACAGTTAAAAATGCAAAAATTTAATAAAAATTAAGTTAAAATAAAACAGAATTAAAAAACGTACCAAAACAAAAACGAACGGTTAGCGAACGGTTAACGGTCGCCGTATCCGGCTTTTATTCGCTGGCCTCTTTCTCAATCTCTGTTCCGCTCTGTTTTATGTTTTCTGGTTCTGGTTGTGAGGTTCTGGGATTCTTTCTTTTCTGGCTGGTCTGCTTCGCATTTCTAATTCTCATTTATCACAATTTTGATGCTCTCCTTCTCCTCTCCTCTCCCTCTGCTCTGCTCTCCTCTCCACTCACAAATAGCCAGCGAATGATGGTCCTTTTTTCAACATTTGTAATGTATTCCTTCTTCTTTTTTTTTGTGTGCTTTTACCAAAGGTTTTTTGTTTGTGTTTTGCACAAATTGCGTTTTAGCGTTAAGACTAAGCGTTTAGTTTAGTAGTTTAGTTTAGTATGGGTGCGGATACGTGGATAAGTTTGATATACATATGCGGATATACATACAGACATAGATTTCCATATACATATATGTGTGCACATATCTTCTATCTTCTCAGATTTACGCTAATTAGGGACTTAATCGTTACAAAATTAATTGTAATACATTTGCAAAATACTTTCGGTCTCGTGTGGTCGGTGTGTGTGTGTGTGTGTGTATGTGCTTTTGTTTAACTCTCTTGGGGCCGGGGGCGGGGGGTGTTTGTAATCGTGTGTAAAATTTAAAATTAAATGCTGTATTCTACTCTACATGGATTTAAAACAATGGATTTCTTTTGTTTATTGTATATACATAACATAATAATAATTATGATAATCATAATAATAATAATAATAATAATAAAACAAGCTAGGAATACTTATAAATAAATACTTCGATTCCAGGCGGTAGAATCTCTTCCATCCACCCATCCATCCATATCCACATCTACTCTTTCTCCCACTATATCGTACTTTCTCTAGATCTCCATGCGGTGGTTTCCCTACGATTTATGTTACTTACAACAAACGCATAACGTTCTCAATAAATTAATAAAAGTAATTCGTTTTTAAAAAAACACATATAGTTTAAACTGTAGGGCCTACCTACAGTAATAAATAAGTACGAAAAATTAAATTTGTTTGTTTTTTGTTCGGGCTCTTGATCTCTGTGCTGGGGAGAGGGGTTTCGAGACCTTAGAGTTATGTTTGGCCCGGCGTCATGTTGAAGGATATGGGCGAACCGTTCACAACCCTCAGAAAGTGCTGCAAGTTCGATACCTCTTCTTCTGGTATTAGCAGCACCTTCAGGCACTCGCCAAACCATTTTGAATCAAAGCAGTCTTTCCTAAAATTAAACACGAAAATCATAATGAAACATAATGGTAATTGAAGCAAACTCAAGCCAAATAAAAGCACCGAAAACAAATAGTACAACAACATAACCGGAAACGGAAATATAGAAATAGAAACGGAAATGGAAATGGAAACAGATGAAGATACAGATAAAGAAAGGAAGGAGAAACATAAGTAAATCTATTTGAAAATAGGCTTGTGAAAGGGATAGGGCGATCCGTTGATAACTTTCATAGATTGCTGCAGCTGCGATATCTCTTCATCGTCGATCAGCAGCACCTTGAGGCAGTCCCCGAAGGTCTCGTGGGCGAAACAATTGGCACTGCATCGAATAGACAGACATAGACAAGAACCACAGATGTAGAAAGTCGAGAAAGTAACAGAAATGGATAGGTAAGGCCTCCAAAAAAAACATGTTTAGAATAGATCAGCATGGCCTTAGGCCAAAGACCATTTGTCCCGATTCCCATCTGATCTGTGTCAGGGTCTCGGCTCTCTGCCACAGTGTTGAAATTCGATTCCAAGAAAATGTATAAGAATTTTCCATTTCGTTCGCCTTGAAATGCTTTCAGGCAAATTCAGGCGGATTAGTAATCGATCGGACCGCTGTTTCTGGGGAGATCTCTGCTTCAGGGTTGTGTGTTAGTTATACGATGGACATGGGTGTACATGGGTGCTGTTATTGGATCGCTAACTTACTTGCATAACCGATGTATACTCGTCTCGCGGAACAGCTGATAGCAGTCCTCGCAGATGCGATCCAGTCGAAAGAACATGGTCTTGTTGAAGATCCCCTTGCACTCCAGATCGAAGAAGTTGCTGCGCTTCGACAGATTGTGGTTGTGTGGCAAGGCTGTGAAGATTGGTATCAAGACGAGAAACAGCACCACCGAGATCTTTATGTTGCGGGAACACATCTGCAAAGGCCAAACAGAAACGAGAGGTGAGTCGGATTGGATTGGATTGGATAAGCAACAGGCGAGAACCAACCGGAAATGCACTATAAATAGATTCCCACTTATATTGACTTATAGACCAACCAAGGGACCAACCAAGCAGCATTTGGGCCCTCAATTAGCCGAGATCCGAGAGGCCCCCTTCTGGCCATCTGGGTAAGCAGATATGGGCCAAGCCGCGCCTTGAAACGGAGCCGCCACTTGAGCTGGAAGACAGGGACAAACAGGAACAGAGACAGAGACAGCGACAGAGAGACAGGGGCAAGGGCAGCCTCGGCCTCGGGGCCCCAACCCATGCAACAACTGCAACGATTGGCATCGCTTGGTCGCTATAAATAGACACCGCCTGACAGTCGACTGTCGGCTAAAAATACTCGTAAACCCCTTCTCTTAGTTGCACTGTCTACACTGTCTGCACTGTCTGCAAAGGTGCAATTGCAGTTGCAGACGATCTTATCGTAGGACAGCTCTATAAATAGCCAGACAATTTCAATGTTTATTGCATTATTTGCAATCTGTCGGCTCGCTTTATTTATGATGTAAGTTTCGTGGGCCCGAAGGAGAGCAGAGCAGAGCATTCATTTACATTCACATTCCCACACACACACACACAAACACACACATGCACACATACCCACAGAGATGCGTGTGACAGACAAGCCCCCAAATACTCGTAAAATTTGTTTACTTTGCATATTTAATCAATTTGCGAGCGAGCGAGCTGTATCTCTCTCTCTTTCTCTCTCTCTCTGCTGTCTCACTCTTTCTTGCCATCACAGTTTGCTCTCTCTCGAGAGTCTCAATTACAAGACAGAGTCGGAGAAGGGGAGGGCATTCCAAACTATTGAATAATTTGATTAAAATTGTAAATTTTTCCATTTGCGCATTGTGCCAATTGTTTGCTTGAACATGAAATGTGGGAAATTCTTGTGTCCGCAGACCCTGGTGATTGAAAAATGGAAAAGCTGAATGAAAAAACACAAGCAGCAGACAGCACGACGCGTCGACTATTTCTGGCAGCAACAGGCACAGCCACGCCACACCACAACATGAAGGGAGGAGCACTTCCCATGCTCAATATGCTCTTGTGATTTATTTATAAGAGATACTTCGCCTTAACGCATCAAGTCGCGAGATGATTCGGCTGTCGAATCTTTGAATCTGTTCTGTTCCGTTCCGTTTTGTTCTCTTCTGTTCTGTTCTTAAGTTAAATTGATTTGTTATTGCCTTGTTGATGTATTCAATTAAGTTGAGCGCATTTTCAGTTCACTTTTGATTTATGGCAGTGGGAATGGGTATACGAGTATGGTACATATAGTATATTCGTATTCTATATGGGCATTGAGGAATGCGAATGGGAATTCTAAGAAAGTTCATCAGTCGCTTGCCAAATGGCCTAGCCAAAAGCACAAATATACATATACATATCTCGAGCAACTGTTCGATCGTTTATTGAGTGTTTTCTTTATTTTCGAGTGGCTATTAATTGCGACTCTACTACAGGCCCCTAAAAGTAGGCTGTTCTGGGGGCATACTATATTGTGTTCAAAACTTAAGAGTAATTCCAAATCCTTAAGAATTGAAATAAAACTTTCATTAACTCTGGCATACTCAATGTTAATCCCTATTTCTTGCTCTCCTTTCGAGTAATCATTATGAAGATTTAACTAGCAGCTGTTATGTAGCTGTGGCACACACGTGGGAGGCAATGAAAAGTGCAAGTTGTGGCGAAAAGTCGCTTTTGTTACGGTACTCTTACGGTGCGTCAGAGCAGTGTGTCCCATCGTGCAAAGTGCAACAGCTGGGCTGTTGCATGAGGAAGCTCTTCAGTACTCGCATTTCCCCAGTACTGTGTGGCATATTCAGCGGTGGTGGAGTGGACATGGGTTCAGAGCGTATCGTACCGTATCGGGTTCGATTTCCAGTTCGACTTGGCGAGTGCTAATTGGCTTCGAGTTGCACGATTTATGGCATCATTGGCATCTGCGGCAAGTTTGAGTTTGGGTGCATGCATTTATTTTTAACGCTCTTTTTGCCGACCGCATAAATTGTATAATCGATATGCGACCAGCGTCAGAGATACTGTAACAGGAAGGATGGTGGGGGGTATGTAGATTATGGGCCAGAGTGAGGGCAAGGGAAAGTTGAATGAATGAACTGGATGACTTCATCGCTGACCACAGAAACCGCATAAAGGAGCCAACGAACGTGATTGCCTTAATCGATCTCCGATCTTCGATCTTCGTCTTCGATCACTATCGTCGCTGTTGCTGTCTCCGTCAACGTCAACGTCAGCGTCGACGTCGATGTCTGTGTCAGCGTCACAAGCTGGCAGCATGTGGTGGCAATTTGTTTGCATTTGTCTTTTGATTAGCTGCCAATTGATTTTATTTGTCGGGCGACGCTTTGTATCAATTCAAGTCGAGAGTGTGCCATACATTCAAGTCTGCCCATTATTCAAATACCCATACTGTATCCCGTACATATGTATGTATGTATTTATGTATATGTAGATACATATATGTATGTATAACTGATTCATTGGAGCGAGTCGCACGCACGCCTCTGGCTCTCAATTGGCATGTTGTTGATTGTTGTCTGATTGTTCACTATTCAACTTTGATTTGATTGCTATGCCTGCCAGTGCTGGCAGTCGATGTTTTTATTTCTACCCCGGGCCAGGCGACATTGAATGAAGTCATGAGCCAAAAATAATGATGGCAATTATAGCAGACAAACGGATTGTGAATTCTTTTTTGCGCAATAGTTTATAATTATTATTATTGTGCCCGCTACCACACATCCGCGAAGGGTATATACACGTATACAAAAATATGTCGTCGCCGTTGTCGTCTTGAATAACGGTACAAGAGCAAGAGCATTAGCAAGCACTGTTTTGTACACCAACGATATGCAACACTGAACTTCAGATAATGTGTTGGCTTAGATAACATATAAATATAACATATATTATTCCAGCCAAAGCAAGAGAGCTGGGCAAGATAAGCCAAGAGTCCAAGCAAAAGGTTCTCTGTTAACTGATGGACACTGTTACTGTGTGTAAGGGTCATCTTATAGTCGTTGCATATTGCTTATTTGCTTGCTCTATTAATAGAATAAATTCAAGTCCAGCTGGTTGTCACTTGGGGACTTCTTATCAGTTTACCCCCTTAGATTTGTCTCTTGGAATGTGAGAAGTGTTATCGGAAGATATAAGATAAGCGGCTTATACAGCGACAGCAACAATGCTATTCCTGCGAAACTGTGGCCAAACAAACGCGTGCATTGTACATACATACAAATTTACTTATGTATGTATGTACTGTACCGGAGAGTGGGTATATATGTACTCGTAGATACATATTGCGATATAGTCAGCTTGTGTGTAACGCTTGGCTACGCAAGCATGGCAGGCCACCACCGAAAGCCAAAACACAAACTGCCAGCCAGCCAGCCAGCCAGCCAGCTAGCCCCCCCAGTTGCTGCTCTTCACTGCTGCGGTGCCTGCCCCACGCTGTGCCCCGCCCTCGATGCTCCCCGTCTCTGCGAGCCTACAGTTTGCCAATGGCCATATGAAGACATTTTTTTCTACAGCGAAACTAAAATGAGCTTAGGAACGCAAAAAAAAAAACAACGCCAGCAAACATTCGATGGCGAGACTGCTTGGTACCACCAAAGTGGCACAACACACAACACACAGCAAGTGGCAAGTCGTGGTTGTGCTGCTGCGGCCGTTGCGCCTGCGTGGATCACTAAACGCTTCTGTTAATTTGATGGACATGCAGGAGAGGAGTCTGCGCCTACCCTCCACACGCCAAGAAGCAATTTGCATGGGGACTCGCGCTATGCTCGAGTATATTCAATTAATATTCATTTATTCATGAAAAATCTGCGGGTATGCAAAACAGGAAAGAAAAAAAAACCAGCAGCAGCAAAAAGAAACGCATAATATACTAGTACGAGAGTATCTCTTCGCTGGTCTCTGGCCGGTTGAAGCCAGTATGCACTGCACCGAAGAGGCGTTTCTAAAATCGTGAAATCTTCACGGCTATTAGCAAAAAAACTCTTTCTTTCTCCTGGAAATCTTAATTCACACATTTTGAAGGAAATTTTTTTTGGAAGTTGGCTATCAGTTTGTTTAGATATCAAAGAGATAATGCAACGATGACAAGTCAAAGCAGCAGCTGAAAGTAAATTAAGGGATTCCTTTCCCGAGGGTTTCTCTGCACAAGTTAATAATGCTTAATAATATTTAGAAATCCCTTAAATCCCTCTGTAGACGGTTTGCTCACATTGACTGCTGCTGCTGTTGATGTTGCTGTTGCAGTGCGATGCTTCTGCTGCTGTTGAGAGCACAGTTGCTGATCCAGCGCCTTTCTATGGCTTCCAGCGCGACTGGAGACATCGGTGCGATGCATGGCTCCAAGTCAATTGATAGTGCACTCAATCAAGTATGGGTAAGTGTGTGTGTGTTGGGTTGGTGTATATCCAATTGATATTATTGAGATTAATGGCAAAGGGTTTCGTAATAGATCGGCATCTGCCAAAAGGGAATGGGCCGTACAGTTCACACTCGGTTGTTCACTTCACAGTCGTCACAGTCGGTGGTCTGCTGATAATTCCCCTTTTGGGGCGTGTGGGGTAAGTCTTGGGCAAACACGAGACTCGAGTCGAGGCCCCAGAAGATGTTTGAGAAGCGACAAACAGACAAGTGACAAAAGTCAGTCAAGACTACGGGCAGACGAGCAGACGGAGCGAAGCACGAGACGACACCAAAGAGCGAGAAACGAGAGCCAAAATCGTCGGAAAATGGTGAGACATGCGCGAGCAATCAACTCGTGTTGCCAACAAAAATAACACTGAAGATCGCCAGCGGTTGTTGAGGTTGTCGAGGTGCTGGTGCTGGTGCTGTGCCACACAGTTGCCATCGCAGCTGCTGCTTCATGCTCTTATCAGACGGGGGGGGCGCACACATACAGCCACAGACAGTGGCACACAGACACGAAGAGAGCCACCGACGACAGTGAGTCTGGCACTGCACATGCCACTATGCGTGAGTGTGTGTGTGTTCGTCAGTGTGTGTGTGTTTGTAATCGGGGGAGAGCGCGACTCGTTTGGCAGTGGAACACCCAGGCGTATACGTGATGTGAATAGCTAACCGGTGCCTGCCTGCCTGCCTGCTCATCAGTAGATCGGAGTGGCGGCGGCGGCGGCTTCCAGTTTGTGCCGCAAAAGCCGTTAAGCCAGCACCACTGCTGCGTCCACTTGTCCTGGGGAGTGTGTGGCGGCAGAACGCTGGCGGAATACCCAATGACATATGGAGCGATGACGCTGACGTTGACTAGCCATGGCTAAAAACTAGTTTTTCCACCACAACCAACCTCTCGTGCTCTCTGTCTCTTTGTCCCTCTCTCTCTCTCTCTGTCTATGTTTGTCTGTCCGTCAGATCACGTCAAAAAGTGAATTAATCAGAGAGCAACAATTAAAATTTCCACTAGTCGAGGCAAATGGAAATGGAATGGAATCTATCAGAGTGCATCTGTCAGTGCGATTCCAATCTAATCAGTCTTGAAATAGTGACTGTGAGAGAGAGAGATCTAATGCTATCTTTATGACTCTTATATGATGATCTGTTTGGTAATCATTTGGTTATCTCTTCCCTCTCACACTTAATTGCTTTATAATTGCTGTTGCATAATCAGTTGTAGATAAGGAGGCTGTCTAACCCCCCCAAAATCCATTGCATACATTTGGGAGAGCATTGTACTCATTACCCATAAATACTCGTAAGTGCTAATGTTAATGATATTCACGCAATGATTATAGCATATGACTGATGATAGAATAAATAATTGATTTGTCACGGGTTAAGATTCTGTTAAATTTCAATTCTTTCTTTCTCTGGCAGCATCCTTCATCACGCATACGCCGCGTTTACTCAGCTCTAGGTGAACTCTTCCTTTGCCTCGCCATTCATCGATCTATCCATCTATTTAGCTCTCTTATGGTGCGCTCTTTTGCTCTCTGTTTTGCGAACGTAATGGCAAAAACATTCGATCAAGAAATGCATTCGCTTGGCTGCTTCAGCCTCAGTCTCAGCCACTGCCACATTGCTGACGTTGGTCGGTCTGGTCTGGTCTGCTGTGTTGTGTTGTGGTTGCTGTCGTGCCAGCCAGTTGGGCGACCATTTGGCACAAGCAAACTGACAGACAGACATATGTATGCATGTATATATGTGTACGTACACCGAATGGCAATTGGCATTTTATTAGTTTAATTGAAAGCAAAACAATTTAGCATGGCGAACTGGTTTCAGTTTGTTTTCCAAATGCACTCGAAATTATCATACATCAGGCACAGCCAGAGCCACAGCCCCACTCTGTGGAGCGTAGATTCCAATGAGTTCGAGGCGGTGGCAGGGGCAGGGGCAGGGGCAGATTTAGACATTTGAGGCACGGGCGCACAGAAGCATGTCACACGTTTCACTCTCCTTAATACTCGTATAAATGATTGCATTTGTATGCCGCCTGTTTTTGCCTGAATTTCGTATGTACATACATATACATACATACATATATACTCGTAAGTATGAGTAAATAAACAAGTCCATTGAGGAAATTACTTGCAAAATATTTAACAACAACAACAACAATAAATACAAAAATGTTGATCGCCTTTTTGCTGATTTTGTGCCAATTTTCAATACCGTTTTTGTTGTTGTTTCTGCTGCTGGTGTTGCTGTGGTTGGACGTTTTGTTTTAAATAAAATCGAAAAGCTTATAAATCACATAATTAAGTTTTTGCCTTCTTTATGGGAGACTGCATTCGGATTTAAATATTATGGATACGCGAATCGACTGTCGGGCAATTAATGAAACGTAACCCAGCGTGTGCGCTGGAGCTTGGAGCTCTCGATAGGGCCATTACGAGACGCAGCTGGATGCCTCAACTGTCCGCGGGGTAGGCGGCGGGATCACCGATCAGTGAGCGGCGATTTCCAATCCCCCAATCTCTCCCGGTCTCCCAGTCGCCCAATCTCTCGATGATGGCACACCGCAAGGTGTGGTTTATTTTCGGTTGAATTTCGATTTCAAATTCACGGAATTCACGCACTCACTCACAATCCCACCTCCACTCGGCTGCTTCCACTGTTTAAGCTGATTATCGTACAGCAAAAAGGAAATGCCAATCGCTCAGAGACGATATTAAGAGCATAAGGATATATGCTTAAGGGATCAAAGATATGTTTATCTGAGGAATGAAATCAGTGAATCGATTACTACTAGTTTTGCGTTCCTTTTCTGGCTCATCATTCCTAGCACTTGGCAATTTTCCTGACGTCAAAGGCGAACAAATAAACACAAATGAAAATTAAAGCAAATATTTGAAAAATGGAAAAGTGGCGACCTATATTCCAACAATTTGGTTTAAAGTGTTTGGCAAATACAAGCATTGGTACGAGTGCGAAAATATATATTATAGTATGCATATAATGGTCATTCCACATTTGTCAAGCGCCAGCGGAAATGAGTCACTTTTGAGAAGATGCAAAGTGTGAACCAATTCGATTTGAAACGATTCGAAGAAAATGGCCAATTGCAATGAGCCAAATTAGGGCACTTTCGAAGGCATGCACAAAAACCCGAAAAGAGAAGGAGAGTCTTTGCTAACCGAAGCAGTAGGTTTTTCCCCTGAGAAACCGATGGTAAACTAAGAAATTTAAACCTCCAACTTCTATATATATTGCAGATAAAAGAAAGAAGAATTATGATAGATATAGGGTCCTGCCAACTTTGTCTAATTGATACTTTATCCCCCCGTTGCAAGAGTATGGATACATAAGTCCAATGCACATGGCTCGTGGATTCCAAGAATGTGAAAAATGCCACAAGCAGAGTCATGAGAATCTTTCAATTTTGGGGCTCTTTTTTTCACATTCAATTGGAGCTATGTATGTGCCAGCGAGTGTGTGTGTATTAGCCAATTCTTTTCGACCCAATAAGGTCATTTACAACTCGGCTCTAAGCACAGCAACAACAGCAATAGCAATTGCAATTGGAATTGCAATAGCAACATTGCTGCCCCGTACGGCCAAGGACGGAAGAAATTGTGTGTGACGCTTCGAGTGGTTCGAGTGTCCGAGTGGTGGTGGTGGTGGCTTGACGTCAATTAAATTGGATAAATGCCTGAAAACTAGTTTGCGACCACCTTACCCCCAGGTATTCCCCTGCCTCTGCTGCTGTCTCTACCACTTGCCACCTGCTGCTTAGCCTATTATGTCGATTACATGACACAAAATCAATCATTAACATTTGTAAACCCCAACACCACATGCTCCACCGGCTCTACAGCTCCAGCTACGTCTCTGGATCGGCAGCGAGATGGAGATGGAGATCGGATGTATACATACATATTTGGTAACCTGTCCGCAGGGGAGCAGACGGACACCCCACACCACATCACAGCACACTCTTTTATCTTCGATATCGACGAGCCCCCGTTTAGCGGCTGTCGTTAAAATGTGGTTATTGTTAATTGTTTATTGTGAAGTTTTAATGGCATTTTGTCAATTATTTTGTTAATTTTCATGGCTAATTATGGCATTTTATATGACTGTGTGTTTGTTTGCCCGCTGACATAAGAACCCATTAATTATTTAACGATATTTATGGCCCAGCATTAATTGATTCGTTCAGCATAAAGGCGAGCATGTACTTACATATATATAATTATGTACGGATGCATGTAGTTAGGCGTGGTGTGCGGGCCATAAAATGCGAAAATTAATTTTATTTTTGTGCAGACAAGCCGTAAAATGATTATCGTCGACCGACCGTTGGTTGCATCAGCCAATTTCAATGTGAATTGCTCGCTTGATGGCCATGATTACGAGCGAATAGTATTTGGCCAACATATGTAATTCCCCCCACATAACCCCTTTCGTTCTTTATATGGTGAGTGAGTCATTAAGTGATTGAAGCCATCCATGGGATTGAGTATTATGAATGCTTCCCTTTGATACTGATACTCCCGCACCAAATAAAGGTACTCCTTGCAGGTTAAAGCCACAAAGTCGCACCACAGACACAATGGCAAACAAATAAACATTCAAAATAAACAAACAAATGCGAAAGCATCAAGTGAGTTTTTTTTTTGGGGCATTGAACTGCAGGAAATAAGCCAAATGACAATCCGGGCACACAGTTGGCAGATACGAAACATATGTAAGCCTCTTAAAATATCGTACATACATACAAACAGATATATATAAATTGTATATTTTATATATTTTGATATGCATGGCGAACAAAAAAAAAAAAAAAAACATGTGCATATTGTATGTATGGATGATATATGGCCAATGACTGCCGAAGTAGAAGCAGAAACAGAACCAGAAGCAGTAGCCTCTTGAATTGCCAACATCAAAGTCGGATGGGTATGTATAGTACATTTGTATCTGTAGAGTGGATGCGCATCCACTCAACCACCCACACACACACATCCATACATATATATGTATATGTATGCGAACATAGCTGAGTGCGCCCCACAATTGCTTTTCAATTAGCCAAGCACTCTCGGCACCCCGATTGCGAGGGGCGGAGGGGAGAGGAGGATCGGGTCTGCATGTGAATATGGATCTGCTGGATGTGGTGGCAGAGGTGGCGCGTGGCAGTGATTTATCGCCGAATTCAATTAGAGCCACTTCAGACGACTGACCATTCGCAAAGGCGAAGGTCAATCCATATCCATATCCATTGACCCATTGGCCAAAGATCCTTCGCCTATGGATTGCCTTTAAGAAACTTCTCGTAACTCTGGCTTTGCTTCACTTATAGGCTTTTAAAGCGTAGCCTGGACTGTGATCATAAATTGTAACTGTGTGGCATCGCATCATTGATTTGTCAGACAGAAATCTGCAATCAATTGCGTGATCTGTACGCATGTCTATGGCTCCATTTAATTTTCCTGCCAATTGATGGGTCTGTGCCGCTCATTCAGCTTTCGGTTTCACTTCGCTTTCAGAATAACTTCAACAGTCATCGCGGCAGAGGCAACAACTTCATCACGATCTCGCACTGGCACTGGCTCTTATGATCTGCCCTCCCCTTTTGTTGTCTTTTTCTTTTTTTCAAGTTCATTAACATGACACGCGGTGCCTGCGGCGCATCCCCACGATTCGCCTTTCCCAGAATTCCAGTATTCCAGTATTCCGTTTTTCTGAACTTGAAAAGTGCATTTCATTTACACCACCCCCCCATCCCCTGCCCACAACATGTTGTTTGCATTACCCATCCGATGACTACTATATGTGTAGAATGTTGATGTCAAACCGATTGATACTCACATTTAGTGACAGCTTCTTCATAGCGTAGAACAATCTCTCTCTGTCTGCGATAATTGTTTTTTGAGTTAGAGTTTGAGTTTGTTCCTTGGTTGGTTGGTTGCTTGCCTCTCAGAGATCTCTTTAAGAGCGAGAAGTTTGTTTGTTTTTGGTTTTCCAATTATTGTATAATACTGGAGTGGAGTGTAATGTTTGCTTAAGTACTTTCGTTTGTTTGCTGTTTAAGTACTTTGTATATAACACAGTTTTGTTTGAATTTTGTTTTTATTTTCTTTTAATATTTGTAGTTAAGTTGCTTTTGCCGCAGATGTTTTTTTTTCTTCTAAAATATTACAGAATAAATCCATAAATTAGTTTTCAATCGGGGATTTGCTTTGTTCCGTTTTTTTTCGTACTAATTTCAGCCATTTCAATCACCGAAAACGATTCAAGTCCCTGTTTTACATTCGGCATCGGATTCGGATCCAAATTGAGAACATTTATTTACATTATAAATAAATGTGCACCTCAGATGCTCATGTGCTAAATGGCATTTGTTATACTGCCGCCCGATCGCTGATTGTCATTTATTGTTATTAATGTTGCTGCTGCTGCTGTTGCTGTCGATGCCGCCAACTTTGTTGATTAAAATCATTTAGTATGCATTGAGTGGCCAAATGGGGAACGGGGACAGAGGCAGGGACAGGGACAGGGGGGGGCTGCTAGCTGCCACTGTGGCTGCGGGGTCCATGCTGCTGCAGTGTGGTTGTTGCCGCTGCCGCTCCTGTTGCTGTTGCCATTGCCGCCGCCGTTGATGTTGATTTATTTAGCCGGTCCGATCGCTTCGTTTGCTGCATTTAAAATGTCGGAAGTGTTTGCACGCAAAAAATAAATACCAGCATACAAATGTACATGGTGGGATGTATGGAATATAACATATGTATATACATATACTATATATAGATATGTACACACTATATATCGATACATACATATGTATGTACATATATGTAGCATAAAATATATATTTCCTGTTGCACACGCACAATTGTGAGCGAAGGAGGGAGGAGAAGGCGGGCGGACACAGCAATAGAGATGCCGCGCCAGCGATTTTGATGATTTCGAGGAAATGATACCCAACACATTCCAATAAATTCCATCAATACCAACAACAAAAAGAGGGAAAAAAAAAAGAAACAAAAACAGCAACAAACAGCAGACCCTTGTCCCTGTTTCGGTGATGCTGTGGGCATCACTTATGACATCATCAGCGGATCAATATCGATCGAATATCAACGAAAGTTGTTCTGCCGCACCCTTGACAACACAAACAGAATCTGAAACACAAAAAAAAGGTCCGTCCGAAACTACAGATACTCACACACGGACACACACACAAGAATGGTACGTGTGTCTGTGGGGACGTTCTGTAGCTGCTGCCGCTGCTGCTGCTGTTGCAAGGTGGCAACATCAATGCGAAACCAACAACAACAACAATAGCAGCAGCAGCAGTAAGGGCCAACACTGATATGGCTATATGGGAGAGAGACCAGGGCGGCCAAGATGATGATGATGATGATGTTGTCCAGCAGCAAGCAGCAGCAGCAGCAGGTAGCTCCGTTCCGTTCCCGTTTTTAGCCTTATGGCAATTCGGTCAACAGTCGGACTCACGGACAGACAAACGGCCGTTCGTTTGGTCCGTCGTTCGTTCGAGTATGGGACCTGAGCTGAGCACAAAGATTACAGATTAAAGCGGACCCGATAAGCAATTGGTACTTGCTACCATGGGCTCTTTCGGCATAACCGATTGCACACACTCTCTTGGCTAATCGGCTTGGCTTGGCTTGGCTTGCACATGCAAGCGCGGCCTTTATAAATGCATAAACTTAACAACGATTGTTGAATTTTTTTCCATCATTTAACGCGTATTAGCGCGGTTATTTTCCACTCACAACACACACCGCACACCACACACCATACACTTGTTTCAATTCGATCTTTTTTATTTTAAACATTTAGTCGTAATTTTTTAATTGCTGGCAATCTTGAAAGCTGCTGCCCAAAATCGAGTTTCAGTTTGAGTTTAAATGTTAAAAACTTTTATTACATTTTCGTAATTTCGGTTGTGGTTTGTTTGTGGTTTTTTGTTTTTTGTTTTTAGAAGCAATTTTTTTTTGGTGACCGGCACCGCATGGCACGCGTTCTACAGGTTCGTTCCACGTACAACTTGAGGATTATTTCACCTTTTTATCGCACTCTCTTTTCCCCTACTCTCACTCACACTTACACTCTTTTTTTCTTTTCTCTCTCTGTGTGGGTTTTCTCTGCAGAGAAGTATTTCAATGGGCACTTGATTCTTATGTTTTGCCGCCGCACTTTTGTTACTTTACAGCGTGAATCGGAATCGGAAACTGAATCGGAATTGTATTCGGAAACTGTATCTGTATCTGAATGTTCAAGCTGTTCGGCGGCTCTCGCTCGACTCGATGTTTACTTGTTGCTGCGTCTTTAAGGACTACGAGGCGTTTGGCGGTAACATTGTATTATAAGCGAGAGCAGAGCCAGAAGCAGAAAGAGAAGCAGCAGCAGTAGCAGCAGCACCACCACCACCACCAGCACCAGCACCAGCAACAGAGCGAAGCGAAGCGGCGTCGATACACACAGATACTTTGCTCTCAGTGACTCACAGATACAGACCAAGTATCTCTGTGTATGTGTGTGTGTGCAAGTGATCCGTTTAACTGCTGCTGCTGCTGCGCGCTCTCTTTCACTTGTTGCTCTGCAACTGTTCTCTGGCTTATGGATGAGACAGGGTGAGGGTCAGGGGCTTTGTGGGCAAGGGATTTCCCCCTCTTGATATTATTAATCATTTATTCGATTGCTAATCAATGTAATTACATATCTCCGACTCGTAATTGCAGAACAATCTCAATTCACCTCCTCCATTGTCTGTGGCGGTCAGTGGGGAAAATTGGCCCAAAACTCAGACGAACAGTGACTGGGCATATTCCCGTACAAACACCACCCGGAACTGTACCTGCACTTTGCACCCTTTTCAAATTAGAGACAAAAGATTCCCTCCCCAATTAGACAATCGAATTGCACGAATTGTCTCCATCTCCAGTCACGTGGGAATTGCGTAGATCGCAGCAGCAGCCGCGCCTCATCACTCGTCAGCCAATTACGATTGCATTGGATTCTTGATTAATCTGATTTCTCGTAATTCATCATGCGAAATCCCAAGCATCCCCGCCAATCCCTCCCTGGACATTCCCCTGAAGCGACGCTAATAATATTATTAAACAGAACCGAATCCAATTAATGCCCCAATTTGGTCACTGCCATATTGAGTTATCGCTCCTATTGTCAGTCGTTAGTCGTTACTCGACTAATCTGCATAATTCTGTGGTAGCAATACAGGGGAAAGGGAAGGGACTGAACTTGTGCTTATTCTGAACGGCAATGAGTCATTCCAGGAGAGTATATCCCCGCCCAAAGTTAGCTGTGGGAAAAAGGCAACCGATGATTGGATCTTCAGGGAGGGATTCCTCTCACATTTACAGAAATATATATTCCTTTTTTTTCAAACGAATTAATTACTTATTATGATGGTAGTACCCGATATGGTAAAGCCTGTTAAATAAGTTGCTCGACAGGTCGCAGACATGCAATGTTGCATTTAATAATAATATTTGCAGCAGTTACAGCTTACCAGAGGGAGAGCGTATAGATATAGATTTAGATGAATCATGTTTAATACTATAAACGGTTAGGAAAATTCCTATCCAAACAGTTCTATGCTCCGTATGGTATGCAACAAGAAATTTGATTGAGAAGTGCATTTAGTGACTTGCACGGATTATAAGGAAGTTTTTTAGAGGGATAGGTCATCATATATCATCTTAAGAGTAGTGCTACACTACGAACGCAAGGCATATGTATAAGAGTATTAAGACTTACACACAGGAAATGCTCACTCTTATACTGAGATCTGCTCTGCTCTAAGAGCAATGATCAATGGATGCTTTCCCACGCACAGAAACTGATCAATGAGTGTAAATTGAATGAAACACATACGCACATAATGTTGGTGGTGGTGTTGGTGGTGCTGGTGGAACACCCATTACAGATTTAAACAACGGAACCGGAAATTGTCGCCAGAGAATCTTGACTCGCACACACACACACACGCACGCACGCAAACCGACGCGTCGGCAACTTCAACTACAACAAAATATGCGCTAATAAAAATAAACACGTCTGAATTTACACAAAAAAAAAAAAAAAAAAAGTGAGAACGAAAAATGTAATATCTAGGGGCAGAATGAGAGGAGAATTGTAAATTGTAAATGCTTGTATGTATAGTAAATGGACACGTAAATATTTCGCCCAACGTTCGCTTCGTTCGCTCAAACTAGTATTGACCTTGTAACAATTTCTTTTCACACAAATTTGTGTGTTTGTCATTTGAGTTGAGGTTCTACTACCGCGTACAATGCAGGGCCAGGGCCAGGGACTGGGACAGGGCCATCGACAGTGACAGCGACTGCGACTGCGACTGCGACAGCGACAGGCGACTATTTACGAATTAATCGTACATGGCCTCAGACCCAGACCCGATGTTATTAACCTCAAAGTGGGACAGACTGAACTTGTAAAATGGGTGTGAGACCGCTAAAAATATACGCAAACATGGAAGAAAGGCTAGCAGCCACCGGGTAAACCGAAGCTTACAGATTTATAAGGGGCATAGGAATAGATATATGGATGTACGTATACCCCCCTGATATATATTTCCCATCTTTAAATCTTTATTTATTCGGATATGCAAAGTCTCCTTAGGCTTACCTTAGGTGCTTGTTGCGGGGTTCGATGCGAGCTTTGAGCTCCAAAACTTTTCGATTGCTTATCGCTCCTCCTACCCGGGGCGGACCCGGGTGTGGGCGGTGGGTGGTGGATGTGTTGCTTTGATGCCGATCCAACGGCACTTGATTATTCAGGCCTGCGGTGTTTCTCTGGCACTCGGGTTCATCGCCATTTTGTGTGGATTTTGGTCAGGTCTTTATGTGTGCGCTGATAACGCCTAAGAGGCGTCATAGGGGGGCGTGGTCAGGGCACTATCTATGCAACCCACTGTTCTATGTATGCTCTCTTTTGCTTTTTCGTTCTCTCTCTCTCGTTATCTGTTGTCGTTTTGTTTGTGCGTAGCTTTGGGGACAGGACAGAGCAGCGCAGCGCAGAGGAGCAGATCAGAGAAGAGCCAAAGCAAAATTGCCGCTTGGTGCGACCGGTGGGCGGGGGGTAGCGGGGAGCAATGAATGAAAATTGTTTGTTGAGTGGGGTAAGGGGGGCGCGACTGATCTACACGCACCACACACACTCACACACACTGACAGACACAACGCCACTCTCACTCACTTGCACACTCCCTCTCTTGCACTCTTGCTCTCTCTTTCTGACACATGCGATTAAGAAGCGGGCTTATGTGGGGGCGGGCGGGCGCATTTAGTGACATTCAGTGCCAGGAGGGAATCACGCACACACACACACACACACACACTAACACACACGTACGTACATATATATGTATGTATATATTTGTGTATATATTATCTTTGTAAATATATTTCCACATAATTGACACTCGGCGGCATCGACAGCGGCGTCAGCGGCAGCGTCGCAGGGGCCGCACAATTCTCACGTTCACACCGATTATTCACATATATATTTGGATATAACCCTATGCATACGCGATTCTGGGTAATTTTCCAAAATATACTATTCACCCTGCACAAAATAAATATGCGCTATATCCATACACATATCTTTCTTTTCCTCTCTATACTATATATGTACGTATTCACGACATGGAGCCAAGGCAATGGGACGCGACACGGATTCCGATTCGGATACGGATTCGATCGCGAAAAAGTGCACCGAAGTGAGGAAGGATTTTCCAGCGCTGCCAGAGAAATAGGAAAAACCCCAAGCCGCAAAGAGAAGCGAAAGCAGACTAACTGCAAAACTCAAATGTCAAAATGCTGGGGACGGGACCGTTCTGCCCAGAGCCCATGCACATCACACAGACAGATATGTGTGTACATCGTAACATACATGCGCTACATACACATCCATATAGTAACTGAGGCGACGAGGGTTGATTGAACAATACACAATACACATGTGCAACTACGTGCCAAAATTATAGATCTCCTCCATTAGGGAAAGCTTCTTTCGCGGTAATTATAATCTATCAAAGAATATTTGCTTGACATATACACTCTCCATTGTGAATAGCTCTTCAAACACCCCTCGCCTGTATATAGAACGTTTCTTGCTCAAAAAGCACGCATGTGCCAGCGGTTTATTTCGTTTTGTTTCGTATTTGCTTTTGTATGTGTGTCTCTCAGACAATGCGGCCCCAAATCAGGCCCCAACCCCCTCTCGCCTCTCCCCACTCCACAGTTGCCGCTTCGTCCCACGCCCGAATCGCTGGCGGAGACAAGCGCCTCTAATGGGGTCTTTAGACGAACAAAGGAAGTAGCCAGAGGGTGATAAGTCCCCATCCCATATCCATGTACCCCATCCAAAGCCGATCGCTGCAGTCATGGTCGTTGCTTGGGCTATCGCAGTGCTTAGCCCCCTGTCGTTGCACTCGGCGATCAGACGACGCCACTGCCCACTGACGCTGGGCTTACCGTGTCATACACACAAACACACACAAACACACACTCACACACACACAAACTTACTCATTGAAATTGAAGAATTGAAGAATGTCACTGTAAGTCATGCGCTCAGGAGAAATGAAAGAAGCGCGAGCATCACGAGCTCCCCCACCATGTGCGAGGGGCAGGGGGTGTGCCAGCAGCTACTCCCACACTATACTCCTTAAGGAATTCGAGTTGCCGAGCTGGATATCTGGATCTCTGCATGGTAAGTACTCGTACTCGTAAATGCGCTGTAAAGCGTGTGTAAAACGTTTGCGTCGCAAATTATTGCCCATTTCCGTTCCGTTCATCCGCGCTCGTCTGTCCGCCCGCGGCACCCGCAGAGCCAGCGACAGATCGAGACTCAATATACACACATATTGTGCCCAGTAGTAGAAGCTATAGCTAAGGCTATACCAACCAGAGTACCTACCAGATATATGAATGTACGAACAAAGTATGTAGGCTTGCTTGTTCACAATTAGATTTACGATCATTGTGCGCTTGCGCTCTGCCCCGCGGCTCGTATATCATCCATCCATCCATCTCCCCACTACACACTACACACTACACTCTGATACTTTATATAATATAAAATATAACTTTTTTTTATGTATTGCATATTCAGGTTTTTTGTTTGTAATACAAATATTACGTATACGATGGCGGGGTGTCAACAAACTTGTAATATGGAACGCGTCCGTACGCGTATGATTCAATTCAATTTAAATTTGTATATCTCTGAATAGGTTAGAACACTTGCCCTGAGAACGGGACTGAACTGAGAACTGGTAGCCCCGTACCTGTACCTGGGACAAGCTGATGCTGTTGCTGTTGCTGTTGTGCATACAGCTTATGCAACCTTATGAAAATGCTGCCCAGAAGATTGACTTTGAGCGAACGAGATTAAGCTGCACGAGAAATCCAAGCGGAGAAAGAGCCAAGAGGCGGGAACTTGGGCTGCGACAGAGCTAATTGCCGCTTTCAGATCTAAATGGGCAGCGCACACGCAAATGATAAATGAGAGAGAGAGAGAGAGAGAGAGAATACTTAGGCACATTGTAAGGAAATGCCAAAACACAAGCCGGGGACGGACAAACGGATGGACAGACGGACGGAGCACTTTCACGGCGCGCTGGAGAAACGCAAAGGTCAGACAGAGCGACAAAAGAGCGATCTGCAGGGTAAGGAGGAGAGAATCGCATAGCGGCGTAACTGTATCTCTTCAGACACATCACGGGATTCGGTGCGGTTCGGTTCGTGACTCGGACTCGTGATGGCCACTTAAGAAATCTAGATAGTATAACAACTGACGCCGCGGTCCGACCTGTGCATAAATATCATTTTCAAAACATTTTCAATTGCCAAACGGTCGATTCAATGGGTTTTCCTCTGGTGCCTTTGGCGGCTA
This sequence comes from Drosophila bifasciata, assembly GCA_009664405.1. Taxonomy (NCBI): domain Eukaryota; kingdom Metazoa; phylum Arthropoda; class Insecta; order Diptera; family Drosophilidae; genus Drosophila; species Drosophila bifasciata. Next base: position 8,062,992 of record CM019043.1, on the reverse strand, counting down.
AACTCGTTTCTAGTGGCGATGTAATTGAAGCTAAATCTAAAAATAGATCCAGTCCAGCCGACGCCAGCTCAGAAATAATTGCCAAAGCAGCAGCAGCAGCAGAGCGCGCCGCCGCACAAACACAAACACAAACTCAAAACACCGACTAACACCCAGCCCAATCTACATTCAACCGCAAACGATCGAGCATTAAATCGATCTGGGTTCGCTCTGTAACCGCAGCTTTCAATTCCCCGTTCCCAAACCCAAACCCAAACCCAATCCACTCGATCTTTGACAACCCCTGTACTCACCATTCTGAGAGAGCCCTTTGAGCGTCGTTCACTTCGAAAATATTGCAAGTATTTTTTATGTGTATTCAAACACGAAACTCTGTCAGAGTCCGCAAACGGTGTCAAAATGTTTGCAAAACTTCTGGCCAACTGGCTTTTATACCCCTTTTGCATCCATCGGATGGGGGTCCATGGGGGCGTGGCTGGGCTGTGGCTGTGTTTTTGGGGTTTGGGGTCGTGGCTTGGGGTTGCGGGGGTTGGTTGGATTTTGCATAATGCGCGGTTAGTAGTATTGGCTGACGCTGCTGCTGATTACAAAGGGCCCCAAGACAACACAAGAGACAAGAACACAAAAACTGTATAAATTATGGGGTTACATCTCTCAGTGCGAGTATTTGTGGCCAAGTGTCTGTTATGGTCATATGATTATGATTAGGTTGATTAAAATGCGCTTCCACTCGTATCACCACTTGGCCCGCAGCTGTGTATTAATGTGTGTCGCCTGCCGAGCACTGTCCTTCAACCGTTCCGAGTATCATGCCCATTCAATTGCAATTGCGCATACGTCCTGTGGGCTGGCAGGATGGTTACGTTGCGTTGGAGTTGTGGCACAGCAGCCTGCTCTCAGCAATGCCTTTCAATTTGCACACAAAGGCCATCATTAGGCAGAGAAGATGATGGGCACCACCCATCATTATGCACATCGAGATGTGCATATTGGTGTCCTCCCAATGTTCTCCATTTCACTTTTCAATCAGCAGCTGGCTGCTGGCTGCATGTATACAGGTCAGATTCTTAGAATTAAAACAGTTCACTTAAGCATACCTCTTTTTCTTTGTTTTACATTTAAAATCTAACTTTATTCAGCGCTCGGATTCTTAATTATAAATTACTAAAATTTAAGGTTATTTTTGCCATGATGTCCGTGTCCATGGCCGTGTCCACTTCCGCCAGCGCCACCAACAAGCACCGGCTTGACCACAATCACGGGCTTCACGATGACGGGCTTAACAAAAACGGGCTTTGGCTTAACAAATTTTGAAGATAGGCCCGCCAGAAGCTTCTTAGGATCTGGAATGACGGCGGGCTTCGGCTTGACAAGCTTTGACGACAGGGTGGACAGAAGTTGGCTTGGATCCGGTAGGTTGATCGGCTTCAGGGCGATTTCTTTCGACTTGCTGAGTGTGGGCGCGGCCAGGACACAGACCGTCAGACAGATTGCCGTGGCCAGGAGCAGCAGATAACTCTTGAGTGGATCCATTGTGAGTGTGGAGAACACAGAATGTCGCCAAGTATTTATGGTGGGTGATGCGCGGCCTCCGAAGCTCATTGGCATGCACCACTTGCTGCTCGATCTCTGCGAGCTTTTATTCAAATTTCATTCGATCGATCGAGGCTCTGCAGCCAGTCGCCAGGCGGAAGATGGCAGGCAGGTGGCGGCAAGCCTGGCGGTATTCCATGTGCTTGTTGTTGCTGCACCGTCGGAAGAATTCTCCATGTGTAAGTTGAATTCACAATTATGCGGCAGGGCAGGGTTTTCCTAGTCGTAATTCAGGCCGACTTTTATTCATGATCGCTCCAAAGTTGCCAGCCATTGCTCACTTGATCCGAGTTGGCATTCAGAAGGCGACCCGCCAGATCCAAATCAGGCATGACGCGTCTGTAGCGTAGCTCTCCCGCATTCGCATGCTTAATGTGTTTTAGCAAGAGTTGACATAATTTCTGATTTTGTTGTTCTGCCCACAGACCAGACTAAAGGCGGAAATAAAAGTTTCAAATGTTTTATTAAGCTGAAAAAATGTTTTTTAAGTTCCCCGCACATATCAAGAACCAACAATTAAACTGGAATGATTATAGAATTGTAGAAAGATTCCAAAACAATTTAAGTCCGATTGATTTCATAAATTTAACCCGCTTCCTATCGGTACGCTACATTAAGTATCGATAGCAGCACGGTATATTTACGGTATTTCCGAGTGTCAGACGGGGTATATTTTTCCAAAGAATCCGCGGTCACACTGGTCACATCAGCTGGATTATAAATAATTTTAATTTTTTATTTTAAATTGCGCGAAATAATGCCATGTCGTGTGAGTATAGACTGTCGCTGTCTTATGGTACACACAGTACAAAGCCATTCCTTCCATTCAGCCTCCATGAAGAGTGGTGACCCAGCTACTGATACCTCCATGCACGTGGATGACAATATTGAACACTTGAATGTCCCGGAGTCCGTGCTATATTGCAATATTTGTAGAAATTTATACGAGAACCAGGAGGCATACGCGCAGGACCATGAGTGTGGCACCTGCCTCTGCGGCAGTGAATGCATAGACGAGATGGATTTGATTGAGGAAGAGGAAATAGTGGAAGCAGATGTGCCCCTCTGGGATGTGATAGATGACGATGACGATGCAGCACCACCACAGCAAGTCGAGGCAGAGCCGGAACGTTACTTTTGCTTTGACTGCCACATCATATACGAGAGCCGCAGCACTGCCGAAAACCATGTGTGTCCCCCAGAAGGCGCTAGCAATGGAGCCAGCCAAAGGGCGACCGCCATACCCAAGCCACCCGTCAGACGCAAAGCTGCTGGTGCCGCAGCAACGACGGGCATTAACGGAGATAGCCCCAAAATTATTTGCAAAATTTGCAATACCGTTTTCAGCTTGGAAAAGAGTCTCAAGTTCCACATGCGCATCCACGACGAGCGCAAGCCGAAGCGGATTCAGGACGCGCTTCCTGTGGGCGCCCATCAGGAATATAGCGGATTGGATCTGTTTTTCTGCGAGATCTGCCAAAGAGAGTAGGTGCCACACCGATAAGCCGGCTAGCGTCTCCCCTTCCTCACAGAGCTATCCCATCCACTTTCAGGTTTGACTACGGCCTCAAGACGATTCACCAGAAGATGCACGTTGAGGCCCCCAGCAAGTTTGTGTGCGGCACTTGCAATCGCCAGTTTGAAAACTCCACCAACTACCGAATGCATCTGAAAATGCACGAGAAGAAACAAGCGGAGCCTTCTGCTGCCTCATTGCCGAGAAAGGGGCCTGTCGACAAAAGCAAAGCACAATTTCCATGCCAGTACTGCGACAAGGTATTCTACCGCCCGTTCGAGAAGGTCAAACACGAACGCATTCACACAGGAGAGAAGCCCTACGCCTGCGAGGCGTGCGGCAAAACGTTTCGCGTCTCGTACTCTCTCACCCTGCATCTGCGCTCCCACACAGACATTCGCCCCTACGTGTGCACTGTCTGCAACAAGCGGTGAGTGTCAAAGCTGTGTAACTCAGCGCTTTGAGCTCATCTAATACGTTATCCTTTCGCTGTAGCTTCAAATTGCAGTCAAATTACGCCCATCACCTGCTCATCCATGGCGCGGAGCGTCAGTTTTCCTGTGATATATGCTCTAAGTCCTTCCGCACATCTGTGCAGTTGAACGGTCATAAGAATTCGCACACCAAGCCATTCGAGTGTGAGATATGCAATCGTCCCTTTTCCTCGATGTACGCCGTCAACAATCACATGAAGACCCACAAGGATGATAGAGGCAGCAAGGGTGCAACTGTGATTGTTTCGCCTGAAAGGGAGGACGACTCTGTGAAGATTCTAGCTGGTGGCAAGTGCTCCTGCAGTGAATGCGGGGCAGTGTACTCGCGCATTTATGCGCTGCGGCAGCACTTAAAAACGGCGCACGGCAAGGTATTGGGTGCTGCTGGTGCAAAGAAGAATGAGAAATCTTCCATTAAGGAGTCCCATGTGGCCGAGGCAGACGACCCCGAGGCAGCCATACGAAGAGCAGCTGCAGAGGCAGATGCTGCATACATTAATGCGGTGGTAAGCGATGTGGACGTCAGTGGTAGCGTGCCCACCTACCAGGAGGCTGTTGAGGTAGGTACAGCTGGCTCCAAATGGCAATTCCCCCCAATCATTAACATTCTCCCTCTCAGTTCGATGTGGACAACTTCAACAACGAGGAAATCATCAGCGATTGGCTGAAATAGGAGCATTCAGGTGGCTTACTTTCAAGTGTATTTCTATTTTCCTATTGAATAAACATCTAAGTAATCGTTTATTTGGCAATTGTTACAATCAACCGCTCGGGTTCAGGCTAGCGAATAACTTTTATTGGGAACATTAATAACTGGCGATTAACAGGTAAATATATTGCTGGCTTTCACTGAGACCAGTCCGTTGGGTTTGGTTTAGGGTACATACAGACAGCGATAAATTATAAAATGAAGGAATTTGGTAACTACAACTAATTGTAAAATTTGCAATAAACAAAACACGCGAGCATGAGCAGGGGCAGGCATTTATTTCTGAGCGGCTTCTGTCTCGTCCTCCTCCACCTCGCTGGTGTCCTCGTCACAGATTTCCTTGAGCACTTCCACCAGATTCTTTGCCTCGTCTAGTTCCTGCCGCATCGTGTCCATCTCCTCCTCCAGTCCCTCGATGCGCTCATGCAGATGTCGGTTCTCCGTCAGCGAGTCCTCCAAGGCAACCCGCCGCTGTTCGGCCAACAATTTGTAGTAGTTCTCCCCGGGCTCACACTCGCTGGTGAGATCTTCCGCTGTGATGGGTTTGTCAGCGTCGTTCTGCGGCTTCTCCTGAGCCTCAGTCTGTGTGTCGGCATCCTTCGTCGATGTTGCAGCTGTTGCCGTGTCCACGCATTTGCGTTTGCCGTATTTGGTACTGGGCGTAACTGGGACGCCGGCCTTCAAGCGACTCAGTTGATCCACGATGGAGGCGCGTCCCGACAGATTCTCCTTATCGTTAACGTTGCCGTGCAGCGGCTTCAGTGTCTTGCGTTGTTGCTTCAGATGCTCCTGCTGCTCGGCCTCGCTTTCGACTTGGATGTAGACTCTGGCAGCTCCCGTAGACATCTTCAATGCTGTTTGTTATGCTTATTTAATAATATTTAAGCGAGCGCGTCTTCTATTTGCTTGCCGTCTTGTTTACGCATTAATTTTCTCCGCCAAATTTCACGTTGTAATGGCCGCCAAAAATGCTCAAGCTAGCGATGAATACGTATCGATATTAGAGTTGTGAAAAAATCGCATCAAAATATCGATACCTATTCTAATGCCGATATATCCATATACATCCTTCGGACTCCGCCCATTCGAAAAAAAACCATGTAAATCAGCAATTAGCGTAGTTAAATCGTTCACCTTTTTATTTCCACTCGACGCACACCCACCCGCACAACAGCATCCTGCGCCCATAGCACAGATCCTTCGAACGGCGGCCAAGATGGACCACAACGAGATTTCCATGTGCATGGACGTCAAGCTGGATACACACGATAAGCGCGCAATGGCGCTGCGCTATAAGACGTGGACTCGATGCCAAGTGAAAATCGAAGCCATCAAGTGTGTGCCCTGCTTCCTGCGCCTCACATTTCAAGGATCTGCGGAGGCAGAGGAGCCGCCGGCATCTTCCAAAGCGCTGAGTGTCTCGGTAAATGTGCCCGGGGTCAGCATCAGCTTGGCCACATCCAGGACCAAGCAGCACTCGTACGGTCTGTTTTGGACCCAAAATCGGCGCGAGTGCTTCATTTACTTTGCCCTGGAAACGGAGATGTCCTGTCGCCGCCACATGAAGTGGATGAAGAAGTCCATAAAGAATCTGGAGCTGTATAGACAGGTTTTCCTGGAGCAGCGCCGCTTAAGTAGGGGTCCTGGTGCGCTGGGGCCGCTGCCAAATCTGCCAGATGCTTTGGACATCAGCCATTTCTCGGCGCGTGTCTCGCAGATCTACGAGGAAATCTTTGACGGCAGCCGAATATCGCGCGCCTCCATTGCCTCGGGCATATACGAGGAAATGAAGCCAGCTGTTATGGAGACCCCTTCGCCGCCACCACTGCCCACGCACCCATACCGGAAACGCATAAACACCTTTGAGTGCTCTCCATTGGGCGACATACCGCGATCCTGCACCAATCCCGAGGTGGAGCTGGCCAAGAAGAAGAAATACAAGAATATGCTCGATAACTTCTTCGGGAGTACGCGCCAGAAGCGCTCGGGCAGTGTTAGTGAGCCGAAGGACGACCAGCTGCCCCTCTACGAGAATGCACCGACTCCAGAGATGGCGCTGCCCTTGAAGCGCACGTCCCAGCTGAGCAAGTCGCAGCGTAATAGCTTCTCAAGTCCCGACCTGTCCAAACTCAACTTTCTGGACACCTTCGGGGAGGATATTTTCACGCAAAGCCACGAGTCCAGCGTTGAGCTGAACATCAGCCTGGACGACTCGGCCATTGAACCAATTTCGCGGGATCAGCTCGTCGACCAGATCACGAGGCACCTCAGCAAGTCCGGCTCCCTGGAGAGCCTTAATGTGTCGGAGCAACTGCCGAATAACTTCAACTTTTCCGCATGTAATTCGTCAACCATTAATCTGATCGGCTCCAATGGTGCAGTGCCGCACAGCAATCATGTGAAGAGAAATAAGATCCTGGTGGACGATCTCACCGGATACTGTGTGATGGCGCCCATTGTGAAAGTTGTAGAGAAGGAGAAGGAGGTGCTGCCGCAGCCAAGTGGAAGCACCGCCTCCACTTCGTCTGGATACTCCACGGGCTCCTACTGTTCCTCCACCAGCAGCTGCAACACGGAGGAGCAACCCACCAAGACACTGGTAGCGCCGGCGGCCAATGAGAGTGACATTTACGAGGCCATGCATGGCAGCTCCTTGAACAGCACCGCAGCAGCAGCTTCGTCCGGGTTTGCCGAGCACTTGTATGAGAATCTCTTGGCAGTCAAGGCCGCCCAAGAGCTGGAGGCGCAACCTCATGGCCTTGGCCTGAGCACCAGCACACCCACCGAATCTCCCTTGCCAGCCTTGCCGCAAAAGGGAACGCCCAAGGAGAAGCACAGCTACCAGGAGGAGGAGGAGGAGGACTACTACCAGACGCCCAGGAAGTCCATCATAAGCGTAGACGACAAGGTGCCCTCCTACTATCCAAACAGTTGCGATACTCTCAAATCCAAGCGACGAAGTCCCACCGAACATGGCCCAAGCCTGAGGCACCTCGTTAGCTCCAAGCTGCGGCGCGAACGCAAGGAGAATCTCTATATATCGTCGCCACAGCAAATCATCGAGCAGCGACAGAAGGTCACCAACAACGCATCAGGAGCATCATCAACCAATAAGACTAAAATCTCAACGAAGAAGACTGCTGCCCATAAGATCTCCGATGGTGTCTATGCCGTGACCCATCCGGTCAAGCGTCCCAATAGCACAAACAACAACAACAACCACAACAACAACAATATCGAAGGAAAAGAAGAGGAGCTCCTGCACTTGACCATGCTCAAGAATATTGATTTCAAATTCGATGACGGTCAGGCCACTGAGGAGAAATCCCCGGCCCAGCCACGATCCCCCGCCATGAACGGGGGCGGCATTGTGCAGCCAAGGCTGGAGGATGAGTACGAGAACCACTATCAGGCGGCCGAGCAGGCAACGCGATTGCTCCAGAAGTATGCAACGCTGGCGAAATTTGGCAATTCCCCGACCAAGAGCAAGCCAGTGGCCCATCAGCAGCAGCCCATGACTCAGTCGGTGGCCACGTCCCATGAACTCCAGCCGTCTGGGGGCAGCATGAAGAAGTTTGCCTCGCTGCCCCGCTTCAAGAGAATTGACTTTTCGCCGCTGAAAATGCGTCTGAACAATGTCTTGCAGAGGAATACTCCGTCGCCGCAGCCATAGGAGGGAGCAATGCAGTTAAGTTAATTATAGCAATTCTAATTAATTGTTTAAAGTATCGCTTAATTTATGTTATACTATATGTAGATTCTATTGTGATTGTGATCTCTCCAGCTTTTGTGTTTGTTCGATGATGAGAGCTGATTTCATCAGCTTCATATTACCATATATTTGATCCATGTATGTAATACGCTTTCCAACGATGCACTTAGTCTCTATATACCTAGCCTTATATGTTGATCCAGCTTTGTCATAAGTACTCTAACGAATCATATCCAGTTCCATCAAAGGAGCGCTCCTAGTATTACTGTTGTGAATTGAATCGAATTGATGATGATAACCCCCTACCATTTATACATATGTACACACGAATAGTATGCTCAATTATGGAACATTTACGGAAACGCTTTTATACGAATTATACAAAAATTGATATTGTTGACTCATTTAGGCGCCTCGTTGTTGACAAGAAAGTAAACCAAATTAAGTTATACAAGTTTTAATTCTATATAATTAACTAATCATTATACTCGGCCCCCTCCCCCAGATATTTTGGGGGGCGGAACTACGCTTTTTGGCTTTGCATAACATATCAAAAAACTGATTAGTCCTATTTAATAAATGCTTATATAGCCCCCCACCAAAGCTCAATTGTACCGTGACTAAGATGTAAGCTTCATAAAAAGTATTTGCTGCAAACGAAATAAAATTTACAAAGGAAAACATGAAATTTCAATCTAATCCGAATCGAGTCGGAGCGGAGCAGGGCACAGGAACAGCAAAACCAAATTAGTTATCAATAATAATAATGGAACCGTTTATTTCGTCATAGCCTCAACTGTAGACCATTGGGCGTCGTTGCTCGTTTATAAACTCCTGCTCAACGCGCGTATCCTTGGGCACCACATAGAAGAGCAGGGCTCCGCCAGAGACAAAGAAGCCCTTCTCACTGACAATCTCGCGTAGCGATTTCTCGAGCTCCACCTTGTGGACACAGGCCGCCTTGCGGTTCTCGTAGTACACATTGACATTGCCCAGTCGGTAGTTCTGCGACTTGTCGCAGGGCAGTGGCTCGGCAAAGAGCGTCACAAGGCAATCCATCATGGTGGCGGTCTCCGGCAGCTGCTGCTGGAAATCGCTGAAGAGGAACTCTGGGTAGGAGAAGGCGGCCGGCCAGATTAGAGTGCTGACATCGTCGTCGAGATGCACTGGATGGTCCTCTAGTGGCAGGAACTTGGGACGCAGCAGCTCCTCCGTAATGTCGGCCTGTTTTCCCATCTTCTGATCGTCGAACTTGATGGCACGCTGCTCAAGGGCGTTGCGCAAGTTGCGGAATTGATTGAGCTTGTATGTCTGACGACGCTTGGACTCGGCCAACTCTTTGCGCTGATTGCGTTCCGTTTCCAGCTGAAAGAAGCACAAGAGCTTATATGGGAAACATTGGGGATTATCCTCATCGCAGTCACCTTCTTCATCTTGTTCTTGTGCAGCAGCGCCTTGGCCTCCTTGTGGTCGACATCCACCTCCAGCAGCTCCTCGCACATCTGCGTGCACACATCAAACTTGTCCAGCTCATAGGCACACTGGGCAGCCCGCCAGCGGGCCTTTGTGTAGTCCGGCTTGAAGAACAAGGCCCGTTGAGCATCGCTCAGGGAGGATCTGTAGTTCTTGATGAAATAGTGCGCCGCTGAGCGATTATTGTACAGCACGGCCAGCACATCGGGATTGTCCGTTTTCGACTTGATGCCCTCGCTGAAGCTGTAGACGGCCATGCGGAATTTCTTGTGCTTCATGTAAAAGTTGCCATCTTCCTTGTAATTGAGAGCCAGCTCGTCGCGTGTGTTCTCCTCGGGATCGTACTTGAGCTTCTGCAGCCCCTCGAACATGGGATGGACATCGTCGCCTGGCTGGGGCGCTTTCTTCATAAAAAACGGATGCTTGTCCATTTCCTCCTGCCAGCGATCCTCGGGCCAGCCCTCCTCGTAGCGCTTCTTCTCCAGGCCATCGATGAAGGCATCCAGCTCGGCATCTAGCTGAGCAGCCAGCTCCAGACGTTGCTCGTCCGTCCAATTTTGTTGTGCAGCTTGCTCATCCATTCTGGTTATTAAACAAAAGAATAACAAAGGAATCGCACATGCTGAACGATGCGTTGCCAGATGGACGAAGAAAGATCAGTAAAATTTATCGCATATCGCACAAAAGTATCGTATATGATTTGTAATGAAAAGCCGTGCGTATATCCGATGCAACGACATGAAACATAAGAAAAAAGTGATTATTTGTCCTAAAAGAATAATTATATAACCAATAAAATTAATGGTGCGAAACTATCACTTACAAATATATTATCAGACAAAAATATATACCGATATATATTGGTCCATCTCTTTTCACGAATAACTGCGGTTCGCGTTTTCTGCAATTTTTCCAAAGGTAAATAATTCCTTAATTTAAGAAGCCATCCCAATGTAAGCCGAACATTTGCATACAAAATACTATAGCCAACAGTGATAACTGTCAGTTGATGGATTTATTTCTGCCTTGGGAAGATGTTTATACGTTTAATTATTCATAGAAAAATCAATGACCAGTGCTGAAAATGACCCCCAGCTGGGTGTTTTCTGCCGGCACCAGATGCTGCGCTAGACCGTAGTTAGAGTGATTAGTTTCATAATACATGACTAATAGATAAACCATTTGCCGGTTTACAGATTAAAATGCCAGAACTCACTGAAATCAAGAACGAGGCTCCCTCCACCTCCGCCGAGGCCAAGGTCGAGGATGTGCGCGTCGAGGATGACGGCAGCGACAGCGACTCCGATGGCATGCCCGGCTTGGAGGAGACTGGCGCAGGCACCACCCAGCTGGGTGGCGGAGCCACTGGCTTGCCCATCGATCTGGTGTCCAAGGCCAAGCAGTCCCGCGGTGAGAAGAAGGCGAGGAAGATCATGCTGAAGCTGGGCCTGAAGCAGATCCAGGGCGTCAACCGTGTCACCATCCGCAAGTCGAAGAACATTCTGTTCGTGATCAACAACCCGGATGTGTACAAGAATCCCCACAGCGACACCTACATCGTGTTCGGTGAGGCCAAGATTGAGGATCTGTCCCAGCAGGCTCAGGTCGCTGCCGCCGAGAAGTTCAAGGCCCCAGAGGCTGCCGGCGCCGTCGACACCGTTGGTGCTACCACATCGGTGGCTCCGATTGCCGAGGAAGATGAGGAGGAGGTCGACGACACTGGCGTCGATGAGAAGGACATTGAGCTGGTCATAACGCAGGCGAACACGACGCGAGCGAGGGCCATCAAGGCGCTGAAGAACAACAGCAACGACATAGTCAATGCCATCATGGAGCTCACCATGCTCTAGACGACGCTCCACGTGCCGCAGAAACTATGATTTCGTTGCTTACCCGCCCTTTCGATAACTACAGACCCAACTGTTAGGCATGCCCTGCCCCGGCGCAGGCTGCATGGTACACCAGTCAACATTTAAATATATTCAAAACATTATTAATCAAGAATAAAGTGGAATTCTTTCAGACGCAATTCCTGTTTATTGTGGGACTAGACTAGCACTGGGATTTCACTAACCTACCTACGGGTAGCGGAGCGCCATCAAATGCATCAAATTGCAACTTTTTAACTTAAAACAAATTCGAAAGTTAATTATGCAGAATGCTGCTTCGAGTTGAGAACATTCATCAAATATAAGTACGTTAGGGGAGAGATTAGGGTGACTGGCACATTGTGGATTAGTCGGGGGTCAAGTATTAAGTGGAGACTGGATCCAGTTTGAGGACACGAGCCTGGCTGCGTGCCTGCATTCGTATGTCGGCCGGACTCTGCATCCAGGGCTCTCCATCTGCCTGCATCGGAACGGTTTCATTGACTTGCAACTAAGAGCGAAGGAAGATACAAATACAGAACTGCCCGCCAAGAACTTACTTTGGAACTTACCCTAATCTGCTTGGCTTGGCCAATCCGCACTGGTTTGCTTATGTTGCACTGCAGCTGGGCAATGTGAAAGGACGAGACGATGCCAAACACTTCCATCACCCCGTCGGAGATGGAGTTGACGATGCGCGAATTGCCATCCGAGTTGCTCAGCTCGCACAGCTTGCAGCCAGCGCCCCAGGAGTCTATGTTGAGGAAGACCAGCGCCTGCAGCTCCGGCAGTTGGATCGGTTTGTTGTCCAGGTACAAGGTGAGTTTTTCCTCAATGCGCTCGCAGCCCGGCTGCATGACCTGCTGCGTTCCAAATGTAAAGTACAGCAGCTGCAAAGGAAGGGTCGATTTATCTCTGGAGCCTGGTCACTTCTTAAAATGCGTGGAACCTTATTGAAAATGCGGCTGCTGAGTAGATAAAAACGAGATTCGCGCGTCTTGTGGAAGTTGTAGGTGATGTACGCGTCCACACCCACGCTGAAGTAGTTGTACACGTGTATGGTCTTTGTGGGATGTCTTTGAATGGGCAGTCGATAGTGCAGCTTCTCGATTTGCAGGTCATAGCGGTCCAGGTTGACGGAGCGGGCGCGTCGAATGTTGCGCAGGATCTGCACGGGGTCGAGAACAGTGGGTGGCTCGGCTCCCCAGCCAAGCACTCGCGACAAATCGTTGCCAGTGCCCAGCGGCATGATGGCCACCGAGGGCTGGGGCTTTATGTTCAAAGCGTAGATGGTGTTCATCACCCAGCCAATGGTCCCATCTCCGCCGGCCACCAGTATGCGACAGGGGCGGGGACTGGCCTTAGCGGCCCACTGCAGAGCGTCCTGGGGTCCGCGCGAGCCGAGCTCCATGACCTGCATGGGATGCAGGTAGCCACGCAGCAGGGACAAAACATCGGCACCCGTACTGCTGCCAGACTTTGTGTTGGCTATCACAATCAAGGGCTCCCAGTTTTCTATATCGGGCGGCGTTATACTGGCCAGGTGCAGCCGCATCGAATCCCGAGTGCGCGCGGCCACAAAGCTGTAGGGCGGAAAGATCATGTCCTTGAACTCGCCAAAGTCACACTCGCCCTTGACATTGATGTCCTTGTAGCAGTCATCGTGATAGCAGCGCTGGCACCAGGCACAGCGCCAGCCATACAACCCCGGATCAGTGCTCGCATGATGATCCACTTCGTCCCCACAGTTGGAGCAGTTGATCCCCATCGGCAGATTGCCGTGGACCCATAGATGACGCACGGAGGTCTCGTTGCGCAACCATTTGTCTTTGCATCGATATCCCCTGTCCGCCTGGCGCTGGCATACCGGCGTTGCATGCGTGCAAAGGCCGCAGCAGTCGCAGAAGAGTCCAGCCGAGGGTGTCAGCAAAATCTCGCACACATTACAGAAGCAGGCCTGGGTATCATATATCAGTGTTATTGGGTGTGCTAGGGGGGTGTTGTTGCAGCTGGCAACAAGTGAGTATACGCACCTGCTCGATGATTTTTATTGATTTCCAGCTGTGGCGTGATTTTCCCGATAATATGCTAATGACAACATCTTCGGCCAGAATACTGCGACAGAAGGCAAAGAGCACGCCCAGGGCCAGCAACGAGCCAATGAGCGCCTCCACGCTCAGCTCAATGGTGGCAATGTCCATGGTGCGTGCACAAGATTTAGCTAATTATGCTAAATAATAGCAATTTGCTGCATTTTCACGATTCGTTTGTTTTTCTTCTGCCAACATCCCGATTACCGACTGCTAATTATGGGACAGTGCGGCAAAACGAGCTTATTAAAAAACAGCTGAGCCGGCAGTGTTTTTCATCTGGCTATTAACTCTAGATTATTATAGCTAGATTAGGTAAATTTGTTTACAGTCCGAGCGAGTAATTAAATATTTAATTCATAACTTCCTTGTCATCAATACAACACACCAAATCTATATATTTAAATATATTTAATTTTTTTTAGCGACCACTAGCGGTTTTTAAGCGGCCAGCACCAACAGGTCGGTTGGATCTGTTGTAGTGTTGCAAAGCGCTCGTTGTCTTTTGAACGGCGCACGTGGAGCAAAACCAAAGTGCTCACGTTTTTATTTTGTTTCTGCTAAAAAAATTAAATAAATTAAGTTAGAAGCATGGGTCGCAAGGCTGAGTATGATGAGAAACCGAAGAAGGGACCTGGCCGCAAGTCGCGCAAACAGGGAGCCCAGTATTCCGCAAGCAGTCCTTTGGTAAGTGAAAATGAAATGCGGCCCTGAAGAGTTTTCTTACTTGAACATGGAATCGTGCAGCTCCCCAGGAAGAAGAGGACAAAAAGCTGTCTCACCGTCAGAAGCAGCGTTTCGTCAAGCGGGAACAGAAGAAGGTCGTGCAAAAGGCTAAGATACAGGAGAAACGTGCAAAGGGACAGCAAAAGCAGCTGGCTCAAAGACAAAAGAAATACAACAGCGACAGCGAGCCCGAGGACGAGGTGGAGCCCCAAGAAGCGTCCTCAGATGAAGAAGTTCCACAGCTTGTGCCAGCGGGCAAAATACAAAAGGGTTTCACTGATGAAAATGACGATTGGCTAAAGCCGAAGAAGCAGCAGAAACAGAAAAAGGTGCCACAGCCGGAGCCTGATTCAGAGGAGGAGTTGGAGGAAGACTCTGATGCTGAGGTGGAGGAGGAAGATGACTCTGACGCGGAATTGGATGAAGAGCAGGATGATGAAGATGTTTCTGATGAAGAGGTTTCCGATGAAGACGATGCTCAGGTTGGCAAGCTAGCCGATCTGTCCGACGATGAGGATGTTGAGGGCAACTCTGATGATGATTTTGAGATATCCGGTGATGAAGGTGCCGAAGCAGGTAGTGGTAGCGACGATGACGACGACGAGGATGATGATGATGACGATGACAAGCTGCCCATTGAACGCGCAAATAAGAAACTAAAGAAACGCGAGGCGAAAGAAGCCCAGGAGGCAGATGAGGAAATGCAGATGACAGTGGATCATCAGGATGTGTTTCAGCTGCCGACCGAAGAGGAGGAGGCCGAGAAGGACATCACCTTGCAGGATGTGCAGCAGCGCATCAAGGACGTCACCCTGGTCCTGTCCGACTTTAAGAAATACCGTCAGGCGGATCGCTCACGCAGCGAGTACATCGATAGGCTTCGGCAGGATCTTTGCCTGTACTACAGCTACAATGATTTCCTAATGGAGAAGCTCATGGACATGTTCCCTCTGAGCGAGCTAATGGAATATCTAGAGTCATCTGAGGTGAGCCCCCCACACCGCAGGAAGTTTCCATCAAACTTAACCAATTTATTCTGTCTTCCAGGTGGCCCGTCCGCTGACAATCCGTACGAACACGCTGAAAATACGCCGTCGGCAGCTGGCCGGCGCCCTGATCAATCGTGGCGTCAATCTGGACCCCCTGGGCAAGTGGACCAAAGAGGGCTTGGTTATCTTCAACTCACAGGTGCCGCTGGGCGCCACTCCGGAGTATCTGGGTGGTTATTATATGATCCAGGGCGCCTCCTCGATGCTGCCCGTTATGGCGCTTGCCCCGCAGGAGAACGAACGCATTCTGGACATGTGCTCGGCTCCAGGCGGCAAGGGCTCCCACATAGCCGCCGCCATGAAGAACTCTGGCGTTCTCTTCGCCAACGATTCAAACAGGGATCGGATCAAGGCCGTTGTGGCCAACTTCCATCGTCTGGGCGTAGTAAATTCCGTCGTCAGTTGCGAGGATGGCACCAAGTTCCGTAAAATAATGACTGGCTTCGATCGTGTGCTGCTGGATGCCCCCTGCACTGGCACCGGTGTCGTGTCGAAGGATCCCAGTGTGAAGACCACGAAATCGGATGTGGACGTGCAACGCTGCTACAATTTTCAGCGCAAGCTTCTCCTCACCGCCATCGACTGTGTGGATGCCAAATCGTCCACAGGAGGCATCATTGTGTACTCCACCTGCTCCGTGCTGCCCGAGGAGAACGAGTGGGTCATCGACTATGCGCTGAAGAAGCGCAACGTTAAGCTGGTGCCCACAGGACTCGACTTTGGCGTTGAGGGCTTCACAAAGTTCCGCCAGCATCGGTTCCATCCCAGCTTGAACCTGACCAAGCGCTACTATCCACACACCCACAACATGGACGGCTTCTATGTGGCCAAGCTGAAGAAGTTCTCCAACACAATACCCATAACCAAGGAGCAGCAGGAGGAGGACGAGAAGCAGCTCGATGAACCCATCGAAGGCGAGACCACAGCCGAAGCAGCGGCCGAGGGAGCGACTGAGGATGCAGAAGAAAATGCGGATGAGAAAGCTTCGCGTAA
Organism: Drosophila bifasciata; assembly: GCA_009664405.1. Lineage (NCBI taxonomy): Eukaryota > Metazoa > Arthropoda > Insecta > Diptera > Drosophilidae > Drosophila > Drosophila bifasciata. Next base: position 8,046,769 of record CM019043.1, on the reverse strand, counting down.
GCTGCTGGGCAAGCGCGCCGGCAAGCCCAGCCTCACAGATATTGACCAGGAGCTGAAGAAGAAGAAGCTGGAGGCGAACAAAAGAAGTATGTGGCCAAGGTGTTTGAGCAGCCCGTCAAGGTGGCCAAGACACCAAAGCCAGAGAAACCGCAGGAGACGAACGGGGCACCGAAGGCATCAAAAGAAGGAGAAGCCCCAGGAGACGAACGCTCCACCGAAGACCCAAAAGAAGGAGAAGCCCCAGTTCAAGGCAGAGCAGACCAATGGCAAGGGAAAACCACCGAAACCTGAAGCCGGTAAGAAATTCCCGCCCCAGTCAAATGGTAAGGCATCTCCCGGAAAGTCACCTGCACCCAAGTCCGAAACGAAAAAGTTCTCACCAAAGGACAAGAAGGGCCAAGCCAATCAGCAGAAAGCGAAGCCAGCAGGCAATGCCAAAGCCAACGACAGACTGGCCAAGGCGCCGCGTATCGATGCTGACGATGTGCCCGTGCTGGAGGGCAAGCCCATCAAAAGGCAGAACAACCTGAAGCAGAAGTCCAAGCAGATTGGACAGCTGAAGAAGTCCAAGACGGGCGCCAATCCAAATCCGAGAGGAGGCAAGAAGCAAAAGTTTAAGAAGTGAACACGTAGAAGAAAATCCCAAGTCGGTTAAGTAGTTGGTTAAGTGTAAGCCTGATGCCTGGGCGAATGGTTGGGGGGTAGTCCTTCAGGCTATCTCTGAATACCCCCCCAAAACTATTATCTGTTTTAAACTAAGAACTGTTTCTATGTCTTAGCTACGGATTGGAGTTTATGAAATAAAATTAAAAACTAAAACGTTGCTTGTATGTAAAAAACGAACATATTGAATAAACGTTAAGCTCGGATTAATGTAATCAAAAAGCGGGTTTTGCCACTGGAAATAAGAATTTAGTTTTCACTTAGCGTTAACTATGTATGTACATTCCAGCCCTAGTCCGGAGCTCCAGCTGGGCGTTACCCCCACAGCCGCCACAGATAAAGCTGTCTGAGCTCAGTCGAACGTTGAGATTAATCTTCAATTTACAAACAAACATTTCAGTTGCAAACAAGTAAACAACATGGAATGCTGCGTTCTGCTGTTTTCGTTCCTTCTCCTGGGATTGGTGCCAATCCAAGCGGACGTCGTGGACCAAAGCACGCTGACAGCTCTGCAGATTCACAAAAATCTCAATGGATCTCAAGATGCCTGTACGAACTTCTGGAACTATGCCTGCGGTAACTTTTCAGCAGGCGCCAGCACCAAATATGTGGATAACTTTGAGCTGGTGGAGGATCTGTACGCGCAGGACATGGTGGCGTTCATGGAGAGTGATTTGGAGTTCGAGGACAGTGGTATGCAGTTGAATGATATGCCAGTGACGCGATTATTGGCCCAGATGCGAGCCTATTACAATGCCTGCACCAAGGATCCACAGATGGACTGGCCGGTGGAAGATTTCCATTCGCTGGAGCCCAACGAGTGGGCGCTCGAAACGGCCAGGTTCCGTAGGCACGGCTTGAATGGGGTTTTCTTTGACGAGGGTGTAGATGTGGCCACCAACGACTCGCTGCGTTCGGTTGTGCAGCTCAAGATGCCCGCTGGCGGTAGCAACTACAGCGAACGTCTTGCCCTGCAATTCCTCAAACTCAATCACTCTGGCAGCGAAGTGGAAATCTCCAGGCTGGTGGATCAGCTGCGGCAACTGGAAGCCAAGCACCGTCAAGCGGCGGAGCCTCTGGTGCACTCCTGGACATTGGACGATCTTAAGCAGAAAATACCAGAAATCAACTGGCAAGTGTACTTCCAAGAGCTGCTTCCGGGGCATCCAAACGGGCTACTTTTCGAGGTTAGCGATGTGGAGTACTTGCGTGAGCTTGGCCAGCTTTTGACGAATGCCAGTAGCAGCACCATTAATCTCTATCTGCGTCTGCGTCTCACCGTGCTGCTGAAGCAGTCGGGGCCAGCCAGGCGCAGCCCCAAGACATGCGTTCACCACATGCGGGCTCTGCTCCCCTTGGGCATGAACTACCTGTATAATCGCTATGTGTACAAGAACAGGAATTTGGTGGACACCATGCAGGTGCTGAAGATCTTCGAGAGCCTGAAGGAAATGTTCGGGAAATACCTGGACGCCAATCGCCTGCAGCTGAGTCCAGCCCAACTGTCGTATGTGAGGAAAAAGCTGTCGACCATGCAGCTGAGAGTGGGGCAACTTCCAGATGAGACGTCACCTGTCTTCTATGACAGCCACTATGAGAGTGCCAATTTCTCGGAGTCGCATCATCTGGCAAATGTCCTCGAGGCGTTGAGTCTGCGCACCCGACTCCAGCACGAGGTTCTCCGGCTGCCAAACTCCCGATTGGATCTGCATCGCTACTATGTCAACGATGATGTGGTCAAGGCCCGTACCTCCCCCTTCTTCGAGAACGAGCGGAACACGATCACTGTGCCGTTGATCTTTCTGCAATGGCCCCTCTTCGATCACCGCCAGCACGACGTCTTCCAGTACAGCTTGATGGGCAGTGTCCTGGCCCACGAGCTCAACCACGCCTTTGAACAGGAGGGCATCCTCTTCGATGCCGATGGCAATGAGTCCCCCGTGGGATTGCAGATTCGCGAGACGGAGACATTCCAGAATGCCATCAAGTGTGCTGCCCGGATGCCAGCAGTGTCGCTGAAGGAACGTCTGGCCGATCTCAATGGCCTCCAGCTGGCCTACGATACCTTTTTCGGCCTGGATCACAACTCGCAGCTTTTCACATATCTTCCCTATGCATTCGAGAGCGAATTCCAAGCACCGCAGCTGTTCCACCTGAACTACGCGCAATTCTTCTGCGGCATCCTGCCTCCAGTGCTCGGGCATGATATGGACGACGTGCGTGTCAATGCGAGCGTCGGAAATTTACGTCAATTCTCGTTGGACTTTAAGTGTCCCCGCCAGCGGTGCAGTCGCCCCCGTGTGTGAAATGTGGCGCCCGACACCATCATCTACTTTGGTTTCCGCTTAAGTTGTCAAATCAATTCAAAGTAATATAATGTTGGGGCTGATCGACTACGTGATGCCATGTAAAATTTTAAAATTATAAATTATAAAGACGTAATTATTTGTTAATTAATTAAAAGTAAGTAAAAGTAAATTTATGTATCAAACGATAAGGAGGCTGATTTGTGTCTCTTTCTCTGTGCCTCTAGTGTAACCGTAACCAGTCATAATTCGTTTTTTTTACAGTTTTCACTAGGGCATCAAATGTATAAATACATTCTTGGAAAATTGGACAAAACCCATTGAAATGACAATTCAATTTGATTGTCCATTGCATTGTACAGGTTATGGCCACGCTGCATCCGTCATTTGAATGCTAATGCCACACAAAATGCCGGTCTCATTGAGAGCTTTTCTGGCTCTCCCTCAGCCACTGAGCGCTCTTTCGCATGGTATAATCACAGCAGGTAGGGACAACTCAGCAGCCAGAAGCTCATATGGAATGGTTAAGCTCCCCGAAGAGCGGGCTAGACGAACCTTTAATAGTTTTACCATGCACCTTGCTCTCTGGTAGCGAAGCTTCTCCAGCCATTCAAAGCCACAAGTTGTTGTGGGTGGGTGGGTCGTCCGCCACCGCTGTATCCTCTGCCCTGCCCAGTGTCTTGACTCTCCGTCGCTCAATCTATCTCTCGCTTTTCTTTGCCATTGGGAAAGCTTTGGCTTCCATTCTCACTGTGGCCGCACTTTGGCGCTGTCTTTGGCCGCCATTGGCCGCGTGTGGTCGGTCGTCGTTGTTGTCGAGAGGCGCTATTATCGTCACAGTCCGTAATCGTAATCTCGTTGGCGCTTTGATTATCTCTCAGAGCAGAACAGAGCAGAACAAAACAGAGCAGCGCAGCCTCCGCAGCATCCCAAAAAAACCTGAAAAGACGCGCCGCGGGCTTTATTATGTTTTCGTCACTGATTTTGTTATTTCCGATTCGGGCGGTTAATTAGGAACCAAAACATGATTGTGCTTTAGCATTGGGTGTTGTGTTGCATTCTCCTCCCATGCTAAACGGGTGTCCCATGCCTGAGTCTCTGAAATGTGTCACTCCCTAATGTCGTATCCGCGTGTGTAACCCACGTGGGTGTGTGTGTGTGTTAAGAAATGCAAACAAATAAATGATAATGATAAAAAGGCGATAAACGTTTAAAGCTTTAAACAAAAACAAAAAAAGAAGAGGCTACAAAAAACCAGCAGAGGCAGAAGCTCAACTATTCAAATTTAAATTCAAAATCAAAACCACATGTGAGTGCGAGGGAGAGGCGCTAATTTTGGCATTTAACAGTTAGTTTTTGAGCCACAATCATAGCGTGAGACCCTGACCCCCCCACAGAGCAACAACAACAACAGCAACAACAACAAAACAAATACAGAATCCCCATCAAAAAAATAAGATCCATTCCTCACCCAAGGCATAACGAATCAAGCAAACAACTGACCGACCACCAAGTGCCCCATCCCCCAGCAGATTGGAGCAGGCGTCGATCACTTAGCAGCTTGCTCCATTAGCAGACAATGCCCGGGTCCGCAAATAGACTTTAAATTGAAGAATAAACGTCTGATTAGACCCAAAGATGCCTGTCCTGCCCTGCCCTGCCCTGGCCTGTCCCTCCGATTATCCAGCTCGGCAAATGGCGAAAACAACATTTTAGTGTGGCTGGGTGAGAGTGGTGTACGGATTCTAGTTTCGCATTCACGGGATTTTATCGTAGACTCTGCTCGCATTCCTCGTATATGCAAATGTTTGCTCCATTTGCATGTTTACGACTGGACAGGACGAAAGTGATGTGGCCCGAGGGGCCTCTCTCCCCTTTTATATCCTGTAACCTCTGAACTATCTACATGTGCTACCTTCGTTGCAGGCGTCTGTCTCAGAATCGGATTATTCTAGCAATTAATTCTCTTCCGTCCGGGGGAGCAGAATTGCAATATTTGTGCTGCAAATCTCATGCATATTCCAGATTTTAGCCTCCACCTCCGCCCACTAGCCCAGGGTTTCTTTGTTTTTGTTGACTAAAGATAAACTAATGCAACAGGCACCGACAGCAGCCAGCCCCATCCAGAAACCAAAAATAAACAAAACGTACAAAAAATAGACACCGTTCGAATGCACAAAAACAAAGCTAAGAATTGTGCTTGAATCGGAATTGTTGAGTAAATAGGCAAAATTTAATTATACTTGAGTGTACAGAGGGTGCACAAACACACTTTTGGCAGGGAAGCGGCGGGGGCAGTTGTGCCAATTGGCAAATGGATTTGTCGAGTGCACTCCACCGACAAGTTGCTCCTCCGCCTCCACCAAGTTTGAGTGAGTTTGCGTTCAATCTCACCTTAAATGCAGTTTTTATGTAGTCATTAACCCCTCTATTACTGCTGCAGCACTACCCCCCTCTGAGGTAATCAATTGACAGTTATTTAATTGCATTTTCTTAATACATACTAAGGGGTCTCCGCCATTATCATTAGAAGCCCACGCTAATGGGAGTTTTCGTAATGCAGAGGGGGAAGCTGGGGAGAAGGAAAACAAAAGAAAATGCTCAACCCACTGCTACCTCGTTCGTTTGCTTCCCCTTGCAGCAGAGCACGTCTACGCCCACTCTCTGCCCTGTTTTGCTGGAGAATTCCTGCTCCAGCTCCTGCATTTCGCATACATTTGGCTCGTAAAACAGATAAAACAAACTTTAAAAACATGAAACTCATGAATTTTTGAAATTACATTCATGTTTATGTATCTGCTTGGTCCGTCCATGTGTCCCTTCGTCTGTGTGTGTGTGGGTGGCAATATCTGGCACGTGTGTGTGTGTGTGTGTGCAACAAGCATTAAAATGCCCGCAGTCTCTGTTCGAAAAACTTGTCGGAAAATTGCAAATGAAAAGGAAAATATTGTTGTTTTACTCCGTATTCTTGGCTTGGGTTACTTTATTCAACTTTTCCCGGAGCCACAGGCAACTTTACAATTCCCCTATCCAGAGTCCCAGCAACGCCCCCGCACGAGGATGTTCAAAAAGAATGTTGAGAATTTGTTAGGACCGTTGTAAGGCAATAAAATTAGTAAGCATATGAAATGAAGTCATCTGGCAACGCAGCGTATGCTTGGATACTGTTCCGCTGCGCCTCCATGGGCCCCAACCCACAATTTTTCTTTTTTTCCTGCTGTTTTTTTGTTTTGTTTGATTTTCATTTAATTTGTAAACTTTTCCGTATGCACCTGTACATACATATGTGTGTGTGTGTGTGTGTGTGTGTGTGTGTTTGTGGGGATATTTTTTTGGCTTTGACTTTCGTTTTGCTCTGCGCCAGAGATGACCACCAAAACTGTCTGTGAATTGAGGCAGGCAGGCAGGAAGGCAGGCAGGCATCAGATGCCCCCATCGGATGACCATTGAAATTCTTCTACAATTTTGTGTGTGCTTTTATTCGGCGGAAAACCCATAATATCGATATCATACGCGCCTGACTGCGTTTGCCATTCGATTCGAATTGATTTGATTCGTCTGCCAGCTGTCGTCATTGTTGATGCTGCCTCAAACTGCTGCACGATTCGCTGGCTGCGCTCGTTCATTCATAAAGCTGCCTCTTTCCCACTTCCCGGTGCGCATTTCTGCTCGCATTATATTTACTTATTTTTCTATAATCATTTTTTTACGTTTCGACTGACATATGGCATTGGCTTATGGACACTTAATTGATACGACCCGCCGATAGCACACGCACACGCAGGCAAAATTCCCTGGAAAGTTGCAACTTGGGGGAAGACTTAGGCTATCTTTCGTCAGGGGATTGCATGTCCGTTTTCGTTACCACATGCCGAATGGCATGCCAATTCATTTCAATTTGTTTTGACACTTTGTAAATCATTGAAGGCGCAGCGCAGCAGGTCAGCAGATATTACGCATACGCTCTGTTGCACACAACCGATCTCGAATGAACATCGACTGGAGCTGGTCAATAATTTACATTAGAGCAACAATTCCATTTGTTTATTTGCCCATTTTCGGTGGCTAATTGTTGCGCATTAGAGGCCACAAATGAAATGGTGATCACTCCAGTGGATGATAACCAAGATCTATCCGACTGGCACACACGCACGCGCTCGTCCAAATATTGCGCTTGTTTGCCAGCGGCCTCATAAATAAATCGCAAGCCTTCCCCTTCTTCATCTCTTAAGATGCGGGCATCTGACTCTCTTTTGCCCCAGCCCCAGATGGGGCAAGTCAAATATTTGATCTACTAAGCAGAGGGGCGCTGGCGGAAGTTGAGGTGGCGCAACGCGTGCCGCCCACTGTGGATGGATAGTTGATGTGGCTGGCAGACAGCAATGGCTGGCACATGCCAACGTTTGGTTTTGGCCAGCCTCTCCTTGTGCCTGCCATTCCATAGATCAAAGCAGGTGCTATGGGTGCCGGGGCTAAATATACAGTATAATTAAGCAGTGAGTGCATTGCGTGCAGTCTTCACTCTCACCCCGCTCCATTGACATCCTTTGACACACATACTTCAGCAGCTCCCTCCCTCAACATTTCGTGTCATGTTTATCCCCCTGCTTGACATGGACAAAGCTCCATCGCCTCCAGCTCCAGATTGTCGCTCTGTGAGACAGGATGAGAGTGGGCAGAGAGCAAAGAGCATGCCACGCAAAGAGCAAAGAGTATTTGTTCATTAATAAATAACTTGACACTCGTTGCTTTAATCACAGTGGCAGCAGACTCATGCTCATCCCCATTCTCCATGTTGCTGCTCATGGGGCATGCCATGGCGCTATGTACTGCACGTTGCCAGGTGAGAGACGCGCACATGAGTCTGGGTTACACACACACACACACACAACAACACATCTGTCACAGCATCTTTTATCTCAATTAACAGATAAAACTACCATTTGGTCCCTTGGCAATCTTAATTGCTTCTATTTCAGCTTGGCTTTGCATAGTACGTGAACAAGTTTTTTGCCTACTGTATGCGGGGTTTATGCGTGGCAGGATATCGTGTTATTAGCAGACAGAGTTTAGGGAATGCTTCAACGAAGATTTGTATTGTGTATTTATTTTGTGACCTCCTTAAACTATTCCCAATTGATGACTTGCTTCCGTCCCATATTTTATCCTACAAAAATTGATTTTCGATTTAAATAATTATCGCCATCAATCAAATGTAATCAATCCCTTTGTTGCCGCTATCTTTTAATCATTGTCAAAGTTCATTAGTTCATAAACAAGCAATTTCCATTACAGCATTTTCACAGTAATTTCCTGTAATTATTGCGGATGGGCAGGGCTTATTTATACATAGGGGTTCCAGGTGTGGGTGAGCAGGGGGCATTTGTCATGTCCCCAGTGCAGATCTTCTTCTTTCTGCCATCCATAAAGATGGCTGCTATTAACTTATCAGCCGTTTATCTGAGTTCCACTCCCATACTTGCACATCCAGTCACGAGATTTTGGCATGCACGGTGAACAGATAGTATTTGAACAGATTTAATGATCATAATTTGTACACACGAAGAGCGAAGGTTTCTTAACAGATATATTTAGATAGGGCCATAAATGAGGCATATAAAGCAAACAGTTTGAAACTCCTTGAGATCGAACAGTTTCCAGGTATATATCCCACTTTACCCACACTAACCCCACCACTGACCTCAAAGATGTGTTCTCATCCTTTTGTTGAGTCATCGAAAACATTTTATCGTAGTGCAAACATATCTAGGTACATCCATTCATTGCCTATTTATTTTCTGCGAGTGTATAATATATAGCATATCTCGTCTATGTATTGCACGCCCTGCTCTGGTTTTCTCTGATTTTATTTTATCAGATAATAAGATATCGTATGAAGAACGCTGCCTTATTTTTACACACTCTTGTGGCGCTTTATTTGAACAGATTCGCATTTAATTGCGCAGCACCCGGCGCAGAGAACACAAGAAAAACAGAGTCCAAGTGGAGGTTGTAGTGGGAGTGGGAGTGTGAGCAGAGTTCAGGACCAGAGACGCCTTCACTGACAGCTTCTGTTTCAGCTTCAGGTGCGTGGAATCGTAAAACGAGAACATTGCCACGTAAGCAGCAGGAGCTGGAGCAGCAGCTGGTGCTGGTGCTGGTACTAGAGCTAGCTACCTACCTACCTAACAGGAACAACACTCCTCATATTGCAACATTGTGTGGCTCTCATCTCATCTGGTGATAATAGACCGTAACTCATCGAAGAGTCCACCCACCGCCTATGGCTGACGACGATTTACGGGCTCTGGTGGACAGCCTGGATGACGCCTCGCCGGAGAACCTGGCTAACGTCATAGCAAACTTTTCGCTGGATATGCTGCAGAGGGCCAGCGCCCTAATTGGCGCCCAGCAGCCACACAGCGGGGCGCTGCTCATCAATCGCACACAGCAATGCCAACATCAGAGCCAGCTGGAGGAGGAACTGGAGGCCACAGCCACGGCAACAGCAGCAGCAGCAGCAGCAGGTGGCAAGCGGGTGAGTTGTTATGGATAGGGGATCGGGTGTGGTTTAGGAGAGCCTTATAGTCTCCCTAATAATCAATACAGTCTGCCAATCGTTTAAGTTTATTGTTTAAGTTTTAATTAAGATAAAACTCATTTATATGGCAAGAAATATGAGACTTTTCGTCTGAGAAACTATATGTATCCACCTTCAAGCCTTTCCATACATCGTTTAATCCAGAATCCATTCTCAATATGTTTATTTCATGCTGATATTCTTATCATGGAACAATCCATCAGCCATCAGCAACTGTCTGTAAATCCATCACTTGATCAATGAAACAAAACACTTTTCAATTCATTTCTTAATCGATCTTTCTTTTAATTTATTTATTTTGTTGGTTAATCTTCATTGAGCTTCCATCTTTCAGTCTACCAATCTGCCACTTGCCAGCGTATTCATAATATTTGCATGTACTATAAACGAACCACTGATGACAGGTTTACCATAAATTAGAACGAAAAACTTTAGCCAACCATTTGATTTCCGGCAAAATGGAATAGAATATAATTTATATACAATATATAGTAGTATATTCCTCTATTCCATGACTACTAGTTGTACTTCTTATATACTTCTTATGTAGTACATATGTATGTATATACCCACTTGAGGCGGCATTTTTGTCCGCTTTTAATTGACGCTACGAAATCGTAGCAGAGCAACAGTTCCCAATATGAATGAATCAATGAATGAGTAAATGAATGGATGTGAGAATTGCGAATACAAATATATGTGTATAGATATAATATTTATCAAGCTCTATCCAACGTTTGTTTGCGTTGGTCGTTGACATCTACGGTGTGTCGTCGCGTGGCTAATTCCCGAACCAAAAAAAAAGAAGCTTCCAGCTTATCACTAAATACTAGAAAACTGGACAATTTTCAATGGTCTTTCAATTTCCGGACATGTGGAGCCCGTGATGTCATATAAACACCTACTGTCCCACTGATAAGAACAATTAATAAGCTAAATGAAAGCCCTGCCATTCGATTGTATTGTTGGGAATTATTTCTGCATTTCGAGAATTTACTTTTTTCTATTGCATATAGTATATATATATATAAATATAATACATATACTATACATATGTATATATCAGTCTATATATTTTTATATACCTATGGAAATTTATAGCACGCAAATGGAAATATATAAATAACCGAATAGATAGAACGGACCCATGCCCCATGGCTGGTAAGGCAAAATGTTTGTTTAGATATAGTGGGGGCATATACGAGTATTGTATATAGTATATATATATTGTATATCTATGGTTGCTGAGAAATTCAATTGATAAATAAAAAAAGATTTGCATATATATAATTCTTGGAGGAACTGCAGAAACTCGAATGTTTGATATGGGGAAAGGTCAAGTTCGTTTATGAAGGAAATCGAATGTCTGCCAAAAATATTTACGCCTAAACTGTGTTTGGAGTATCCTTCCCACACAGATGTTTCCTCTTCAATAATATTTTATATGCATGTTACATGTACCCTCTGCTTTTATTATAGATCCTACACTGTCCCAGTGCATTCGATTCGGTGCTCTGCTGGCCACGCACCAAGGCCGCCACCCTGGCCGTTCTGCCCTGCTTTGAGGAATTCAAAGGCGTGCACTACGATACCACAGGTGAGGAATGATCACAATCCAGAGTCGTACTCTTATAAGATTTCTCTTTATTTTGCCAGAGAATGCCACGCGATTTTGTTTTGAGAATGGGACCTGGGATCACTATTCGGACTATGATCGGTGCCACCAGCAGTCGGGCTCTGTGCCAATGGTGCCGGATTTCTCACCCAGCGTGGATCTGCCGGCCATTATCTATGCCTGTGGTTACTTTATCAGTTTTGCCACCTTGGTGGTGGCACTCATCGTATTCCTTAGCTTTAAGTGAGTTCCACCCATACACAGATCTTTGATCTAGATTTAAACCAAGTTCCCATCTTTGGCAGAGATTTGCGCTGCCTGCGAAACACGATACATGCGAATCTATTCCTCACATACATCACCTCCGCTCTGCTGTGGATACTTACGCTGTTCCTGCAAGTGGTAAGGAGATGCTATATCCTGTTACTAGATATATCCTGCAGCTATTTATATTCATTCAGATAACCACGGGGTCTAGTCAGGCTGGTTGCATTACGCTAGTCATCATGCTGCAATACTTTTACTTGACCAACTTCTTCTGGATGTTTGTCGAAGGTGAGTTGCATGGGGAGGGGAATATCTGATATATATACTTGTACCCTGTCCCTTTGCAGGCCTCTATTTATACACCCTGGTGGTGCAAACATTCTCCAGCGATAACATCAGCTTTATTATCTATGCCCTCATTGGCTGGGGCTGTCCCGCCATATTCATTATGGCCTGGGCCATAGCCAAAGCGTTTGCCCCCCATCTGGAGAATGATCATTTCAATGGGGTGAGTAATATTATGTCCAAAAATTCCAACCATCTGTCTATCCCGGAGGCTTGCTTTGGTTTTTAGCTGGAAGTCGACTGCGGCTGGATGCGAGAATCTCACATTGATTGGATATTCAAGGGGCCCGCCTCGATGGCTCTGCTTGTTAACTTGGTCTTTCTCATACGCATCATGTGGGTGAGTGTACCATTTCCAAGGTACTCCCAAGAAGTGCCACTAATCTGCATTACCATTCAAGGTGCTCATTACGAAACTTCGTTCCGCACACACGCTGGAGACGCGGCAGTATTATAAGGCATCCAAGGCACTGCTGGTGCTCATTCCCCTCTTTGGGATCACCTATCTGCTGGTCCTCACTGGCCCCGAACAGGGCATCAGTCGTAATCTCTTCGAGGCCATACGGGCATTTCTCATCAGCACACAGGTATGCGCATTCCCTCCTGGAATTGTGCGAGCAATTTCTGATATAATCCTCTGCTGCAGGGCTTCTTTGTGGCGCTCTTCTATTGCTTCCTCAATTCGGAGGTGCGGCAGACGCTGAGGCATCGCTTCGTACGCTGGCGTGAGAGTCGGAATATCCATCGGAGTAGCTCCGTCAAGAACCGCAGGTGGGTGTATAGCAGATGCTAAAGGCGCAGTGTTGCACTCATATTTGATATTCTAACGCATTGGTGTTGTCGTACATATACATATCTATCCATTTGGGCTTTTCACATGACACTATATACTGGTAGTACATGAGCATATAGTAGATGTGGCTGCTTCTTTTTTGTTGCTGTAGCTGTCATCGTTGTTGTTGTTGTTGTTGTCACTTAACCAATTAATTTCCATTCCAGGCATCGCGCCTCCAAAGACTACTCGCAGAGATCGCGAACCGAAAGTCTACGGTGCGTATACGCAATGCTCATGTAGATGCTCCTTTCTTCTTGCTCTCTCTTTCGTTTAATTAATCTCCCCGCTCGTTTAATATTCTAACACACATGCCGTACCATAGATACATATATCTATCTACCCATAGCCTTGCAGAGTATCGTTTAAAGTAGAGTATCTGCAGGGCTATGACAGAGTATGACCCACGTACCACGTACTTTGTAGTTCTTTATCATTCCTGATTTCGGTTTTCCTGTTCTGTTTATCATTTTCTTATAGACTGACCTCAACAAGTCCCGTACCCACCGGACACTATGAATGATCGATCCACCAACACCACCACACACAAACCAAACCAAACCACAAACACACCCACACACAGATCCATGCACACGATACAGAGATCTGCTTCTACCCTACAATTAATTGTACATGTTAGCGCCATACAAAATATCCTATTGTCCATAAGTATTGCATGATATATGTACTATATGTACGAACGTAGTTACACGTAAAGTGCACAAATTAAAGTATTATCTTTTTGTATATAAATGATTCTCATTCCCGAAACTCATCGATCCGCATCCCTTCCTCTTTGAATGCCAACTTTCAGCACCGAGGAGTGTGTGATCTGCCTGCGCCCCACGCCGCACACTCGCCTGGCGACACAGGAACAATACCACAGCATCAATATCACCGATTTTGTTTAGGAACTACGATTGTAGGGCTGGCCAAGTCCATTATTTGCAGCCTTTTTGGTTTCAATTCAATTGGTTTGAGGGTTTCTTCTGTTGACAGAATTCTGTTCTGTTTCTTGCCTGCATGTGGGGAAAATTTAGTTTAGAGCAAGCCTTAACTATGGATTCAATGGAACTTACCCTGAAGCAAAGTTGGAGCAGCCTTCTAAGGTGGTGTCACATGAAAATATACTTAAGATTATAGAAATCGATGCAAACGCCAAAGACGCATATAAGACGAGGCATCAGCTTTACTTGGACTTTTAGTTTATTTTCGAACGTGACTTGAAGTTACAGCAAAAGTTAAGGTTAAACTAAAGTAGATTCATGATTCATGATGCTCCGATGCCAAAGGTCTATCTTAAGTACGAAAACATGTTGCTGACATGTGAGAATTTAACGTGCATCAATCATTCCGAATGTAGTAATAGCGAAAGGAAAACAAAACACAAACACAAACGCTGTGAAGGTGCCCCCAAACCATTCTACCCATTTTAGTATACTTTCTAAAATTAGCTACTAATTCTCTAGGTTTATCAATTATGTGCCAATGCGTGCAAAAAGGTTTGTCGTAACGGTTAAAAATTGTAATGTTTTTTTTTTTTTTTAATTCTAAGTTTCTTGCGTTTTAGCATTTTGTTTTTTTTACTTTTTTTTTGTTTATGTATCTTTTAGTTTTTTTTTTCTTAAGGTCACATTGTTTATATCACTGAAAATCTAATTTAAATCTACATAATTAAAACTTAAAGTAAAACAAAAGAAGGATTTTAAATAAAAAAAGAATTAAATGGAAAATAAACCAAAAAGAAACAAAAGGGGAAAATATCATTTTGCTGTCAACTTAAAAATAATAATTAATGTTCTGCGAATAAAGCTTGTTCAAAATATCAAAAAAGGTTTTTTTTGTCATTTCTCATTCTTTGATGTTCTAGTACTCCTATATATAAGGCTATATATGTATGTATATCTGTAGAATTTAGGCCTATGTCTGTATATGTGGGTGTGGGTGTGTGGGTGTGTATATTGATGCGTATGAAATCTACAATTAAAAACTATGAACGCTTAATGGTAATCGTATTCTTCAACTTGTTTCCCTATATCGGTCATGTCTGCCTGTATCCGATTCTATGTCTGTCTATATAAATGTGTGCGCTATAATTCGATTTGAATTTTACTAAGTATGTGTGTGGGTGTGTGTTGAGTGTGAGTTTTCTATCGAAAAGAAATTCGAGTCGTCATGGTTGATGCCAGAAACCATTTCATGCAGTCGCTGCCAGCTGACCCGTAAAACTTCTGGGAAGCTTGGGTGTTTCCTCTTTCCTCCTGCCTTTCATATATAAAATAACAATTACACTATAAACTAACTAACGCACATGTCGGGAGTATCGGGGGATCGGGGGTTTGGATTGGGATTTACTCTTCTTAAAGGTAGTATCAAATGCATTCGCCAGGATTCTGGGCACAATATTTGGGAAACAGGGCCTCCGCCTTGATGCCCAGCTCGACGAGGCGGGTGCGAAACAGCGAGATGCGGCGGAACACCTCCGGGGGCATAATATCCAGATCATGATCATCGCTGGGATCCGACCACAGGCGCTCGCCCAGGGCACCGGCACGGGGCCACAGCCGGTTGTCCAGCTGATTCTCGTCCACCTGCTCCGTCCACAGGCAGGCCTCGCCACCCAATACCTGAAAGGGGTGTTTAAAATTAGCTGATGGTGTCCTCCAAGTGATGAATTCTTATATGACTCACCTGCTTGCGCCGCTTCTTGTCCAGACGCATGCGCTCCCAGGGCCGGTGCTTGTAGACGTTCTGCCAGGTGCGATAGGGGGAGCAGGCGGCCTCGCCCGTGCTCCTCCAGCTGCCGAAGCCGCAGTCCAAGTACCAGGCATCCACGTGCGAGAAAATCACGTTGTAGCCATTGTCCAGCAGGTCGTAGTTCTCCTGCCAGGTGCTGCCGCCCCACACCTGCACCGTGAATTGACTGTTTGGAAGACACTTGGTGTTGGTCAGGGCGCTCGACCAGACGGCCAAATACTTTGGGGCGACTCCATTGTTGGCCATCTTCAGCCTGTGGGTAGGAAAATGGAGAATTTTAGAGATGTGGCAGGGTAAAGAGGCCATAGGTATGGACCGCCTACCTGGCCATTGCCTGCAGCATAAAATCGCACCACAAGCCCCGCAGATCCGTGTCGTTGAAGTACTGGGCCCAGCAGTCGAGATTCACCTCGTCGCCGCCCAGATGAAAGAGGTCCGTGGGCCCCGTCGCCTGCAGCAGCTCCTCGTAGAGGCGCTGCAGTATGAGGTAGGTGTGGTTGTTCTTCGGATTTAGCTGGCCGCACGGTGGCTCTCCGCAGTAGAAGCTCCAGGGCTGCTGATTGATGCACACGGCCAGCTCGCCCATGCCCCGCTTGGGCCCCCAGTCCCAGCCATTGCCAGCATGGGCTGGGGCATCGATCTCCGGTATCACCTGCACGCCATGGATGCGGGCAAAGTCGGACACGTCGCGCACATCCTGCTCCGTGTATGTCTCGCTCTCCGAGTAGGCCCCGTGCTCGGCCAGCTCCGGATAGTTGCGCGAGATATAGGGAAAGCTCTGCGCATCCGTCAGATGCCAGTGGAAGCGATTCAGCTTGGACAGACCCATTCCCACGATCGTTCGCTTGATCGACTCCACCGAGAAGAAGTGGCGTGAGGTGTCGAGCATCAGGCCGCGATAGCGGAACTTCGGGGCATCCTTCACCTTGCTGTTGACGTACGTGTGCAGCAGGTGATCCTCGTCGTCGTACCAGATGAGCTGCTGCAGCGTGGACAGTCCGTGCCGGGCCCCAAAGAACGAATTCGCCGTGATCTCCACCAGCTGACGATGGCCCTCCGCTAAGGAACAAACGGAAGATGTTAGAAATGGCTAAGATCGGCTAAGAATCTACGACTCGCTTACTGGTTGTGGACAGCTGATAGCTCTCATCATTTTCCAGGTTGAAGTCCACATCTCCTGACTTTTGCACGCTGATCTTCACCAGCAGACTCTCCAGAACGCCTGATCGTCTCTCCCCAGAAGTGGCAGCTCCCACCACTTCGTTCTTTGATGACCACGATGAGGATTCACTTTCGCCCGTCTCAGACAGACTTGCAGCGTAGTCGAGTCTCTGGATCTGGCGCAGATCCTTGAGGAACCAGTCAAAGGCCAGTTGCAGCTGCTTGCGCACCTCTCGATGCGGCGTGTCCATTTCCACTTGGACAATCTCCAAGGAGAAGCTGGTAGTGTGAGCGCTGACCAGGGATTTAATGGTCGGCGCCGGCCAGATGTTGACGTACCCGCAGCTCATGGAGCAGGTGATGAAGGAGACACGCTTGCCGGGCTTCCCGGGATGATAGCTCACCCGCATGCATTTGTCATTCTCGCATTTGTACGTCCAAAACTTCTCCACGGGTCTGCAAAATGAAGAGGAATGGGTTTCAGTCGGGGATTCATCTCCTTAATTAATATTTTACACTCACATGGGAAAGGCAGTGCCGTCCTTGTGGTTGTGGGGGCGTTCCAACGCCTCGCTGTAGGTCTGTGCCTTGTTGCTCGCCTGGTTCCAATACAGCACGGTGAGGATGAAGATGGCGCCAGAGAGGAGCACCAGAAGGGCACGGCGCAGGGACACGGCCAGTGACATCTTAAAGAGATAACGTAGGCTGTAATTGAGATGGATATCTGGTTAATAATTGGGCCACAAAGCAAACGTAAGTGCCCCATCCATCCATCCATTCACCCAGCGACTGACATCATCACCTGACGACAAACGTGGTTCAAGGAACTAAACCAAACAATAAGTAACCACATTAAGGGATTGAGGGGGAGTGAGGGTGGGAGAACAATGGGCGTGTCTATCCGTTCCGGTCTGCTCTACTTCGCCCAAGTAACGAGGACACCTCGAACTTTAATCAATGCTCGCGACTTGGGGGCTTGACTTGCGATAAAATCCAAAAGGAAATCCCCAAAGCAAGAGCCCATCCTGCCACATGCCATTTAGCTGCGAATTGTTTGTCTTTCGCGACTTTCCCAACCCAAAACAGGGGCAAAAATGAATTTAGTTCCTCGTATATGTCTGCATGTACATACACTGCACGCAGAATTGGGTTGGTGGTATATTTGGCCATATTTACAATGTACCATATATACTTGAAATTTGTATCTAATTGTGTTTTGTTGAATTCGAAAGTATAGCTTGCTTTTGGAATTGGAAATTTTAGCAGCTTTTTAATGTCTCTGAGGGGAGAAAGATAAACTTGAGATAGGTATAGGTAGAATATATATGTAGGATTTTGGATAAACCCTCTCTTCCGCTGTATCCCCCATTTATATGCTCAACCATAATATAAAATTTAATGCCTTCTTATCGATTTCAAATCAAATTACTTAACAAAAGAGTAAGAGACCCATAAACCCAAATATTATATGATTCTAGGATTTTCGTGCGGTGGCACTTTTAAAGTTTCCATATACGAGGCAACGAGGACAGGACCTTGCCACCAGTGAGTGGTGACTGCTGACTGGTGCCTGGCACCGTCTCGGATTCGCGGCGAGGGCGGAGCACACGCCCTGGCTGTTCACCCCTCCCCACCGCACACCTGTAACCTTTGCGTGCGACTGTGGCAATCGATGCTGGGGTTGGAACGCTTAGGGTTTCATGTGAAAATATGAAATACTTTCCCCGGACATGCAACACATGCACACACATGTGACATGCAAAAAAAAAAAAGAAGAAGGAATCTTGCAGAACATGTGACATTGTTAAGGTTTTGGTACCCTCTACCTCTCTGTCCCTCTACGGAGTCCATTGAAATGGACGTGCTGTTGTTGTTATTCTTTGGCTTGACCTAACCGCCGCATCTCCCTACTTCCCCTCATTAACCATGAAGGCTGTGAATAATAAATCAACAGGCGTACATAATTAATGCTTAAAAAAGAGACGGAGGGAGTGTGTGGTGCAAGGAGAAAGGATTGTTGCCGCTCAACGGTGACAGCCTCATTAGTTGCCACAGAAATATGCCACACGCACGCACACATGTACACTAAATGTGGCTGTCGAAAATATTTGTATAAAATGTAGCATACATTGCAGCGGCGCCGCTGTTTCTCTGGGATTCCCCCTCAATTCGGTTTGGCTTACCCTTGGCGCATGCGCAGTGGCCCACTGAATGACCAGAAGCGCCAAAAACTATCCATCATCATCATCTCGTCCCCATCCGTGCGTTTGTGTACGGGTCCACGGCTCTAATGAGTCACGTTTCCGCCTGACACTGCAGAGCACTGGCGCCGCCGCCCGCTGCTGCTGCCAACTGTTGAAAGGCCGCCTGACATACAAACAACAAAAAGTGCCGTAGCTTTTCAGCTGCTGTCCTGTTGCCTCCTGCCTTCCGCCTTCTCTTGAATTGACAAATTTTCCTCCACACAAATCTAAAATTATGCCAGCGCACAGATTGAGATGGGAAAACTAAAATTGTAACAGCTTTGGCGACATTCACGGCCGCCAACAGTAACAACAACAACAACAAAAGCTGCAGCGACGTCGACGACGGGGACGTGCTCTTGAGCAGGGCGCGCGCGACACTCGAGGTGTAGGCAACAACTATAGAGACCGTTACGCCGTGTGACTGCTAAGCCGCCATAGTCGCACGGATTTCAAGATTGTCGACTAGCCTTTCCCGCTCGTCGCCACCTCTACTTACCCAAAGCTGTCGTCAAAAAAGCGGCCCAACCCACACAGACACACATACACAAAGAGCACAAAGCAAACAGAGAAAGCAGAAACAGAAAAAACGAAGAAAGGAAGAAAGGTAGAGCGAATGAGAAGGTAAAAATGGCGTGCAACTATTTACATATGTTCTTGAAGCAGTCGTCGCCTGCCGCCTGCCGCCTGCGACTGTGTGCAGCTGTCGACTGGGACGACACACTGCCGCCACCGAATATTGAGCACACCTTCCTTTCGCACCTTCAAAATTTTGACATCTGTGTGTGCAAAGCAATAAATTAAACGCAAATTTGCGCAAATTACACATGAATTTCAATTAGTTGCCAGCGGCTGGCAATTATAATGATGATTGCATATGGCCAGGCCATTAAACGTGGCCAAAATGCAAATTTTCTACAATTGTTTTTTTGGGGAGGGGCGAACATTATATTTTTTCAAATATTTCAAATTTTCAACATTGTTTGCACTGAAGTGGGTGTAAGTTTGCAAGAGATGCATAATTTTATGGGACAAGGTGATGGGTGTGAGAAAATAGACACATTTATGGGGCTACGATGAATGGATATAAACTTGAAGTAAAGAAAGTGTTTTTAAATGGAATATTCTTTAATTTTGCCAGCTGCATAAAAATATAGTCAACAGGTGTTTCTTTTTATTTGGCATATTTGTCGGATTTTATGAACATGAACTACTTATGCCACCATTGGATGCTGGGCATAATATGCGGGACTGGTAGTGTGACTTTCGAGTCGCATTATTATTTATGGTCGCATGCCGTGAAAAATGTCAGTTGGCGACAAGTGTTGTTCAAATGGCATGCACGGTTGCCACAACGACAACAACAGCAACAATAGCAGCAGTAGCAGCAGCAGCAACAATAATGACAGCCCCATACGAGTTGTACAAAAGCATTTGGCGCTCAATTTGATGTGAAACGTGCAGGAACCTCACACACACAATAACTCACAGACAGTGGAAGAGAGAGAGAGAGAGAGAGAGCGAGCAAGACAGATAGAGTGAACGAGAAGGATAACAAAAGGAAGCTCAATACAAATAGCTGTGCTTTGCCTTTGTAGTTGACTCTGTTCCTGTCGGCCTCTGCTGCTCTTCTCTGCCCTTTCCCACCCACAAGTAAAAGCAGAGAAAGAACGGGACAGCTGCAGCAAAAGAAAAATGGGCAACGCAACATGTAACAGGCAAACAGAAGGCAAAAGAAACCAACAGCAGCAGCAGCAGCAGCAGCAGTAACAGAAGGAGCCACAACCCAAAGTATATGAATAAAAGGTTTGGCAGTCCACGTGAGCAGCCTCTATTCGGTAGCAGTGTTTGAGTGGGGGAGAGACACCAAGCTAGACAAAGAGCTAGCATGGCTTACCCTTCAATGCATATGGCTTGTGCGAGCCAAAGCCGAAGCAAGCATAAACCAAAGCACAAGCCGAAGGCTGATGACGCGCTTCGGTTGCCTGGGCAACTTCGTCGTACACACAACGAACCGAGCAATGCCCAAGCAGAGCGTAGAGCAGAGGATAAGCAAAGCCAAACTGACTGACACTCGCAGCTAGCGAGCAAAGTCAAACTCAAGCCGGGCCCCAGTTGCAGCAGCGCAACCAAAGCATTTGCACAGACGCACGGCGACGCGACGGGCTCCACTCTACCGCGTGCCAAATACATGGAGTAACGGAGTTTCCTTATCAGTTGCCTT
Source organism: Drosophila bifasciata (assembly GCA_009664405.1). Classification (NCBI taxonomy): domain Eukaryota; kingdom Metazoa; phylum Arthropoda; class Insecta; order Diptera; family Drosophilidae; genus Drosophila; species Drosophila bifasciata. The sequence continues at coordinate 8,025,755 of CM019043.1, read as the reverse complement.
GGCCATCGATCGCACTGCTGCTGGGCTGTTGCTGTTCCTTTTGCTCCCACTGGGAACTTTAGTCGCTAGTCGAATGCTAGTTAGTGTTGTTGTGCGCGCTGAACAGAGCGAGGGCTAGGGTCTCGCAAGTCTGTGCTTGTCCTTGCTAAGGGCTAGAGCACTAGCACTAGCACTAGAACCGCTCTCCCGCTGAGAGTGTGCCGTGACGTGTGCGTGTGTGTTTGTGGAGGTGTGCGTGCGTGCTAATGGCCTTGTAATGTGTGTTCAAAGCTAATCGTTATGCAATCGCCTCGCGTCTATATCGAATTCCAGTGAAATAATGTCTTTGAAACGTTATGCAACGCTGCTCGCGGCGGTCACTTCACAGAATCCGCACAACGCAACAACGGTCCCAACAGTCGTGTCCATAACAACAACCAATGCCCCATCATCCGTCGCTCCAGGCAGCAGCGAGGAGTCCCAGTCGCAGTCTCAGGAGCATGGCGCCAGCTCATCCTCATCATCCTTTACCACCTACTACAGCAGCGGCTTGGGTCTGTATCATCAGCGTGGTGTCTCCGGATCTGCAGGCAATGTCGGGGGCGGAGGTGGAGGTGCAGCAGGAGCGGGCGGACCCCAGACATATGCAAATGTTGTCAACGGCAATGTGAATCTGCTGCTGGGCGGGTAAGTCACATGCACCTACATATGTACATACATATGTATGAGCATCATTCCCCTCACAAACACACACACACACACACACACACACGCCCCATAATCAGTGAATCATTGGAAAGGGAATGCATCACATGCTAAAGGTGGGAACAGGGTGCAAGCAGGTGAGGTCTGTGCCACGGGGGAAATGCAGGAGAGTGTCTGACAAATCAGAGATTGCAAAGTTTTTCCTCACTATTTACGAAATATTAATGCGCCCTTCCCTCACTCGTGATTTCTGTCAGAAATGTTGGAGAACTTCGAGGATGCAGGATCCCTTGTGCTAATCAAACATGCTACAGTATACTTTTTGGGGCATGCATCAAAGTCACCATCAATTCTGAGTTAACATGAAAAATTTGCTCGTAAATTAAATTTAAATTGTTACAGCAATTGCCGTAATTGTAGACACATTCTTTTAGATGGATAATGGTACCATGCCACCACACACACACACACGCACACGTATACAATAAGTATAACATTGCAGCAGCACTCATAGATCATGCCACAAGCTTGATTTATGAGTCGGAGATGGAAATTAATAAACATCAACATTTTATGCGCCTGCAAGCAGCAAGAAGATGTCACTCAGTCTCAGTCTTTCCACCATTTTTGGACATAATAATAATTATAATTGCGCTTATCCCCTTTTCCTGCTTCTTTTTTGGGGGACATCCACGAAGCCCCCTGCCCCAGCAGCGCATCCTTCAGTCACTTTTTGTGTGCAACACGAGCTCTGTTTCAAGCAATTGGGTTAACCGAAAAAAAAATCCACTAAAAAAAGGGACTAAGAACCAGGAATTGTCCACAGACTTTTATAGTATATCTGTTTATATAGTATGTAGTATATTTGATGTCTGTAAACATCACGCGCGCCACAAAACGACAGAAAACTTAATTTTAACTACATTTTTATCGATTGTCTTTGGCGATTCATTGAAAATAGCTCGAATAAAAAAAAAATTAGTAGAAGGGGGTAGGCGCTTCGCAGCTCTCTCCACATGCTCCAACCATTGTCTCTATCCGCCCCGTCCTTCTGAAATAGTGGGTGGACTAAAAGGCGGCCCCTTAATGAACTGTTGACATGCGAGAAATTGCGTGAAGCGAGGAAAATGAACAGCTTAAGGGCAGCCAGGGAGGACAGTGGATAGGATGAGCCAGCGAAACACTGGACGGACACACACAGACAAGTGGGACATCATATTGTTGCATTCTAAAGTGGATTAAGTGACGTCATTGGCTTGCTTGTCTCCTGTGTAACAGATTTGTGCGAACCTCTGGCCGGGGGAAATCACTGGGTATAATCAGCATAAGCTCTTCAACAGCGAGGCTAAAAGGGAAATTCGATAACTGGCAATCACGAAGATGATACTCCAGCGATTCCACGGCCGGGGAGGTAATGGCAATTTATTGGCAAAGAAATACTATATAAACCAAGTCAAGCATTCAGGCCATTACTATTACAGTTGCAAGCCATCGAAAATAGCTCAAATCAAATAAGGAGGGGTGGGGGAAGGAGGTTGGAAGTTCAGGTATCAAAAACGGGAATAATAATGGAATTTATTTGTTTGTTGAAGATGGCAGCTTTGCATATCTCATAATATGCAGGCAAAAACTGAATAGATTTCAATTGAGTAATTGTAAGATAAGTATCAATTAATTTAATTAATTTAATAAATTCATTTGGCCGGAATTTTCTAATAACTAAAAATGAAGCGTAACATTAATTGCCCAACGAAGAGTATAAAATCAATTTCAATCAATTTAATCATCTTTTTGGACCACAAAAATCAAATCAAAACTAAAAACTCAACAGATGGTTGAAAATGCCTCTTGAAAATGTTGTAAGTGCCAAGAAGTCCTATCATTGTGGCAAGAAGAAAATGAACTTTAATCGTTGCACACATATTACAAGCACAGCACACAGCTAGAGGCCCAGAGCCACGGCTGTAATAGAAAACAACAATAACTGCATTATTCTAATTAAAACTACAATGGAATGACACAACAATGGGGAATATCCATTAGTTTGGATGTGGATGGAGAGGCGGAGGGCACAAATAATTTGTTTAAGGAATTTATGTTATCAATATGCAAGCAGAGGGCCCCCAAAAAGGACACACACACTCGGACACAATGAGTATTTGTGCAATTTGTCCAACAGAATTAATAGATGTCCAAAAATGGTAATAATATTATCATTATTATGGCCCTCATCTATTGTGGTAATCAATTCCATTCCATTCCTTTTCATTCCTTCCCACACATACATACATACAACGTCTGTTTACATATGAGAATATTAATATTGGCTATATCAGTATTTGTAGCTGTGTCCTGTGGCAAATGGAATAACATTGCATTTGTATATTGTTGCAGGGCCATGCTCTCCCTGGTGACGACCATATTGTGTGTCGTCTGCTATTGTTGCCACCGCAACATCAAAAAGCGCACAGAGGCCGCCTACAGGCAGCAGCAGCATCAATGGCTGGAGACGGATCCCAATATGGAAATCTATAGCGTTGAGCAGGTGAGTTTGCAACTGCAACTGCCCCACCCCCACTCCCACCCAGGTGCCACAGGCCAAGGGTTACAATATCAAAGGCAGTTACAGTTCAACAATTGTGCAACAATTTAATTAAAGAAATACAAACGTAGAGATATGTATATGATTGCGATGGGGTTAGAAGTCTTTTCTTGTTGGGTTAGTTATAACTTGATAATTGAAGTATGTATTTACGGATTCTGGCGAGCAGTTTATTCATTCGTTATACCTAATCGAACACGTTCGAATAAGTTTCTCTGGCATCATCAAGTATTCCCCTGTAATTGGTTAATCTTCTATTCATTGATTTAATGGCTCTCCAGTTTAAATGTCAAATCCTAATTGTGGCAGAACCACGAATCACAATCAGTGGACGATTTTCCCGTTGGCCAATGTATAAATAAATTAGTATGGCCACAAGAATCTGCTAGACATTCATGGGGAGGTAGACTAGCAGTCCCACAGACCAACCCAACCCCACTGCCAGTGGCCCTCTTTCAAGTTTAAGCCAACATTTCAAGGCGGCAGTTTCAAAGTAAGACAGAAAGTGACACAGAAAGAGGCACGGAACAAAGCAAGAGAGAGAGAGAGAGAGAGAGAGAGAGAGTGAAGTGAGGAGTAATGGATATTTATGCGGCACATTTAACAGGTGCCACAGCAGCAGCAACAACAGCAACAAAAAGGGACTTGACCACAGCAGAAAAAGGGCGCGACAATTGGTTTGTGGTGCTGCCACTACCGGCGGGTGCGCCGCTTGCAAGTGGCACAATAGGAGCGGTTTGGGGGCCACTTGGAAGCCGCCATTAGAGGCCGCACTCACTTGGCCCTGGGCTTTATTAAGTTACAAGCAACGAGAACCCACCACACCAGCACCCACGACACCATACACTGCCATCCGTCAGTTCATTGTGGTTTGTTGGCCCACTGGGAGATGGCCCGAAAGAAGAACGGCAACAGAAGGCGGCCCAGCGTAAATCAACGTTAGTCTGTCCTGCCGCAAAAATGTCAACTGTGGACAGTTCTCCCACTGCAGCAGTAGGTGGGATTGGAATAGGGATAGAAATTGCTACAGATAGCAGCAGAATTGGTAGGCAAAGGAGAGTGGCAGGGGAAAATGGTGCTGCAGAGAGAAATAAATTTATGATGTGTGCAATTTAAACTTTTTATTTGATCGCGTAAATTTTAGTTGTATTTCCATTAATGGCGTAAATTACATCCAGTTTTGAAGGAGTTTCGGCCAGGAATGGAAGAGAAATTCCATCATGAATAACCCATTCCACTCTTCATTCCAGTGTTACGAAACATCTGGACTATTTTTGGGCGACTCCACGGACGGACTCTCGGTTATGCCGACCCTGCACCACGAGCCGCCGCCCTCCTACGATGCGGTGGTGCTGCACGAGCAACAATTGCTGCAGCAACAACAGCAGCATCAGCAACAGTTAGAGCAGCTCCAGCTGCAGCAGCAGCAGATCCTGATGCAGCGGGTCTCGCCACCGCCCGGCTATCGATCCTCGCTGGACATCACCAACCACCAGTATCAGGGGACAGTGGGCGGCTGCAGTCGTGGCACGCCCGATGGCAGTGTGGATGCCATGGCCAGTGGATCAGGAGGAATCAGAGCAGCTGCTGCAGCAGCAGGAGGCGGGGCCGTGATCAACAAGCAACTGCAGCTGGCCCTGAACGCCCAATCCTGCTGCTCCCTGCAGCGGGCGGAGGTGGAGAGCATGTGGAATGCCACGGAAATGGAGAACATGTGGAATGCAGGTGCGGCTGCGGTTGCCGCCCGGCGCGGGCATTGCCTGGAAATGGAAACACTGCATCCACCACCACAGACGCTGCCACCAGCGGTGCCGCTGGCTCTGCAGGGCAGGAAGCATGGCGGTCAGCAGAGCTTCGGCCTGAACACCTTGGGCCGCCGCTACCTTCAGCAGAGCCACCAGCACAGTCACTACCGACGTGGCTGTCCGCTGTGCGGCAAGTTCCGCTACGAGGCTGAAGCGGAAGGGGAAGATGAGGTCAGCCCGTGTGACCAGTCTGTGGAGGGCGGCTTAAATATGGGCTCCATGAGGAGCAGAGAGGTGCCGCCAGAGGATGTCAACGAGAATGGAGGTTTGGAAAGTGCTGAACCGGCAACATGTCCCTGCCCCTGCTCCAACGAGGATGGAAATGGCAACCACATGATTGGCGAAGCCCTGCAAGCAGATGAGGCAAATGGAAATATCCAACCCGCAACACAGGAAGCAATCAACGAGACAACCACCACAACCATCTCCGCTGTCACCGATGAAAATGACAACGCATCTGTGGCGGCCACGGCATCGGCCAGTAATGAGGAGGAGCAGCCGGGTGGCAGCCAGGAGCATAGTCAGGATTTGAGCAGCATCAATGAGAACGGCTTCATCAGCTTGGATATGAGCAAAATCATTGACAGATCGGGTCTGCCCACATACGAGGGAGCCCTGAAGCTGGAGTCCAGTGGCTATGTGTAGGCACTGCACGAGGATTCCTGGAAGATCATCCCTTTTTGTTAGCTATGTATAATCTATGGAAACCTATATCACAGATGTGCTTTAACTATGGAATAAGAAGATGGCACTCTCGTTTGGACAGCAATGGGAAGAGGTTTTGTTTGGTTCACTCAACGCACTAGGTAATCCTATTTTGTAGTTCCTTTAATTAAATAGTTCATCAATAGTTCCTTTAATCATTTATTTAGTTTTCTTTAGTTTAATAGTTAATCAGTTCTGACTGATCTCACAGAATGAGTATGATTTGTTTTTGTTAATTGTTAATCCGATTGATTATTCTCATTTTTGGAACATTATTTTCTTCTATCAAAGATAGAACATCCCTACAAGATCAATTTTATTCAGATTCACCTCCCCCCACGCACCTTAACTTGCTGATCTCTTTGGATCTCTGATAGGAACATATCGCCAGATCTCTCCCCCACTCGTTGTGAGCTAAGAAATTATTAGAAAATATAATCCTTATTTCTAGTTTTAAGTCCCTATGCATATCATATCCCTGTAAATGTTCGTTTCAGGCAAAAAATATCAATAAAAAAAAAAAACAAATCCCCAATCTGTAGCCTTAACCTTAATAAGTACGATTACTATAATATTATTATTTTGTGTTTTGCTTCGGCAAACGCAATCCAATTGATTTTGTATTATATACCCAGCCGCCTCCATCCCCCTCCTCCACCCACTGAAAAGTAAAAAGAGAGCAAAATGAAAGCGAAAAAGAAAAAAAAAAAAACGAAAGCAGGGCGATGAATGACATGCAAACAAATCGTCAAAGACGGCGACTAACAAGCGGTAAAAGAACAGAACAGACAATATCTGCTCTCTCTCTCTCTCTGTCTCTCTTACCTCTTACTCGACCAGGTAACACTGCACTTAGCTATGGGCTAACGGGACAGACAATGAGGACTTTGTGTCAGCCGTCTCTGTCTGGATCATTTGCATAAAGGACAGGCAAAGAAACTGAGGAAGAGAATCCACTGATGGGTAAACCATAAGGACTGATGGATACACTCACATTTGAAAGTTAGTAGTGAAGCCAGAAATTAACTTTATGGCGGATATTTCGACTTGGATTCATTCGGCCAATTCGATTCGATTATTTCGTATACTAAGAGCTGTCTGGTAATTTTAGGCTGAAGTCACATAGCCCTCGAAAGAGTATCAAAAACAAATCGCATTGGCTGTCGTGTGTGTGGTCAAGCGGTGGTTAGAGAGAAGTCTTCTACTTCTTGTTTCTCTTCTTTCTCTTGGCCGCGTGGTAACAAGAAACTTGTTAGATGCACTCATCATTTTCCACAAATTCACTGGGAGAAAGGGGATACAGAGGTCCCCGATTCTATGCAACCTTGAATTGCCAGCGCGGGGGAGAGTGATGAATTGTGTGTGCAGGTTGCAGGGTTCAGGGTGAAAAGCCATATAGAGGAATGTAATTTGCATGGATCGATGGCACTCCCCTATCGTATCCCTATCATCATATCCGACTCGACCCCAATCAAATATTAATAATCCTCTTGTGATTTTTGTTTCTTTCGTTTTATTTCACTTCCGACATGATTTCGTTTAGCACTTGGGCATCTAACCTAAAACCCACTTCACCCACATACCGTCGTGTCAGCAGCATTTTTTTCTGTATTAAAAATCGCTCAAATTTTCACATGAGATGTGACGGCAATAAACCAAAAAAAAAACCGAATTTCGTATTATTTATGGCCATGCCAAAGATATTGGCAATACGACTCAGCCGGGAGGAGGCGCGCGCTTTGTTGATAATTGCAAACTGAAAATGATGCGCTACGTTAGTGGCACAACAAGTTGAGGCACGGCAGAAGCACCCCACAGCAGCAGCAGAGTGGCAGCCGCAGCCGCAGCAAAAAGCAGAAAGCGGTCCAAGCATTAGCATCGAAGCTTTAAATACCCTAGACTAGAAGAGCGTTGAGGATTTTCTAAGAGATTTCTATGCCAAAGTGCATCCATTGATTCTGTCTAGCGATCATCAAAATGATCAGTTCGTTGACAGCCCCATCAGATAACAAACTATAAACAAAGACAATTTTTGGTAGCTACCTTCAATTTGCTGTTCATGCTGATAAATGATAAGCATAATTTATAGGCGCTGCAGTGTCAAAGCACATTCAAAAACCACATTACCCGTCTGGGGGGTATCAAAAAAAGACAGAAAAGAGAGCGCCAGACGCCGGATAATGTGCATGTGTGTGCAGGCCAAACAAAATAGAGCGCACGAGAGCTGAATAGAAGGGAACTGAAAATGAGACCTGAACCGAGCTGAACAGAATGACGGCATGGGCATGGAGCATGGGGTTGGAGCACGAGGCATGGTGGGTGGCTGGGTGGCTGGTTGCCTGCCCGAGTGGGTTGGAATGCCACAAACTGCGCAACGCCGTTTGACCCTTGGCTGAGCAGCTCTCGTCCGCCTGCTTCGATTTATTAATAAAACCAAAGAGAGAGAGAGAGCGAGAGAGAGGGACACACATGCACACACCAAGAGGGGGAACCAGGCAGCGGCGGCCGAGGTGGATTGGGGGCAGGTGTCGTTGTGGTCGTTTGGTGTGAACACAAGCACATGATGCCTCCACAATTGCCCATCCTCTCTCATATTTATAATTACTGCAAATTGTCGCTTAAAATGTTGTGTTCCCCTTGCCAAAAGCACTCGAGCTACTTATTGTAAGAGGAGTGTGTGTCATCATCATCCATCCGCAAAAGCATCTTCATTACGGCTGCTGGCACGTGCTTAAAAATAGACTCCAATCGACTATACCAAATGGTACGAGTATGACCTAAAAATTGGTATAAAATTATCAACTTTTTGGGGTACGATCGCCGATGATGGTAATGCTCTTCTAACAGGTAAATGAAATGTGAATTAGGAAATGGTAATTGCTCTAAAGGTGAAAAATGGTTTCAAATGGATTCTTATAATCAATTAAAGCAGATGTTCATCAGTATACAGTTACTGCAGGTGTTAAAAATAGCTTAAAATGAATGGAACTTAAAAAGTTCCATAGAAAAAGTTCCATAGAAAATGATGACATTAGTAATTTCAAAGAAAATATCTGATATAAGTTGCAACTATTTCTTCATTAAAACAGCTTCAACGATACGAGCATTTCCAAGAGGCATTTTCTGCCTACCCAGATTTTTTTTTTTTTTTGATAAGCCGAAAATTCAATTAAAAATAACAAAAAAATATATGTACTATATGTATATATATATATATATATGCTTGTTTTACGAGCAACAATCACTGTTTTAATCGCTTCCGTTAACCAGCAACCAGACGCTGCGGCGAGCCGCAAACTGTCGTCTCCAGGGGATCGACAGAGGGGATGCGGACTGCCGTAAGCAGTAGCCCCGATAAATAGCAACAATAATGGGAGTGTGTAGTGGCGTGTGTCGGGGCATGTAGAAGTGGGACAGCTACTGACTGCCGCAGCCAGCAACAAAGGAACAGTGCAAAAACCGAAAGTAAAAGTGCAAATAGCCAAAAAGATGCCAACACACGTACTGCCTGCAAACACACACACACGCACACATACTCCATACTCCCCATAGACGCACAGAAAAAACGGTGGCAGCGAGCAGAAGAGACTTACCCACACTGCGGATTGGAATGCTCTTTGCATGTCCTGATTTCCTGTCTTTCTCTGTCGCCTGGCCAAAACAGGGGGGGAGGGCTAGACGTTAGAAAGAGAGTGATGGTTTTGCTGGATGGTGTGGGGGGTGGGATGAGGATCCTAGGGTGCTGGTGCTGGTGCTGGTGCAGGTGTGGCCACGGCCACTTCTTATGTGGGGGCACACTTGTGGTGGTTATTGCTTTGCGTCGGTCGTTTCTGTGCCGCAGCCAGATATCATAGTACACATATTACATCTTTAATTTAACTTAATTCATGTTGTAATTCCTACACAAACTGCACACGACGACAGATCGAACGAAAGAGTTCGCCAGCGTTGGTATGGTGGGGTGTGTGGAAAATCTGTCTGGATGCGGATTCTGCGGCGCGTAACTGTTATTTCGTGTGGGTTATTATTGCTTGGGTTGTAGTTGTTCACTTGGCAGTTACTATACCATTGAATATAGTATTTATTGCACGTCCCGCACACGTTGGTGGCTTGGGCTTTTAAACAATTAAAAAGTGCTTGGGGCAAACATTTTATTTGCAAAAAAAACAAAAAACAAAATCGGCTACAGACCGTATGGGGAGAGCCCAAAAATACCTGTTGTCGGTTTAACAAAAATACCAAACATACTATAATATACTGAAAAATACGTTCAGGGAGCGCGCCCGATTCAAATTTGTCTGGCACCAATGGAGGTGGTTGTGGCTTTCGTTTTATTTGGAAATTATTAATAACTAACATAAACATAATTAGAATAGTAAACAGAAATTCATATATTACACATAATTAGTTCTCCTTTCTGCTCTTTTTTTCGTTTTTGACATCCGCTCTTTGCGATGCGATGGGATTGTAAATTGACCTAATGTTTTGTACCATTTGTGTATGTATCCTATGCCTTTTCCGTAGTTCTGGAGATAAGCTCCAGGCATTAGCTTCGCCAAATTGGATGCAGGAACTGCATTAAATAAGAATACTAACAGAATAATAAAACGTAACGTGTATGTACAGCACACTCTTCGGGTTTGGTGTAGTGTTTGGTTGTGTGTTGGTGTGGTGGGGCTCTAATTGCCCAGATAGGCAAAGCCCTCCTCCTGGCCGGGATCGTTGTGACGCACTGCCATGGCAGTCTCCACCAGATAGTAGAGACACTTATACTTATCACGCTTCTCTCGACTTAGATCTGCAGGGAAATCGAAGGATATAGATTTACAGGCACTGGCATGTCCACTGATCTTACTCTCAGGTGGCGGTGTGGACTGGCTCTGACTGTTGTCGCCCTCGTTGCTGGTGTATGCGTCCTCTGGGGACCTTTCCATTTGCTTGGAGCTGCTTGCTAGCCCTGTGGCCTCGGCCCCTAGTGGATGTAGGTCGTTCCTGGTGACCACCACCTTTGGCTTGGCTGAAAAGTGGCAAATCGGGTTAATTTGGGCTCGCAGTCGGCCGATATGCACTGCCAAAACTTACGCTCTCGTTTCAGGATCGGATTTACGGTCACGGGGTTGCAGTTGGCAGCCTCTGAGGTATTGGCTGGGGTAGTTGAGGCAGTGGCGGCGCTGCTGGTGGCGACCTCCTCCGTGGTGAAAACGGTTCTGCAAAAGGGGAAACGAAGGAACGTGAAGAACACAAGGAACCCTCCAAAGTGGCGCCTGCTCCTCTACTCACTTCATCACGGACTGCCAGTCGTCGGAGGTCTCGAAGCGGACTTCACCCTCGCTGTGCTGCTCACACGACTCGTATCCCTGAGCGCTCTCCTCGCCCTCGGATCTGTGGATGAGAAGCGGATGATTAGCCACGTTGGAGCCCAAGAGTCAGGCTTATGATATAAGTCCACCAATATGCTTTGCAACTGCCCCGATGTACCTAGGGGCCGTCTTTTTGCCTCTCTTGGCCGCCTTCACGGGTTTCACATCCGTTTGCTTCTGATCAATGTCTTGGCCTGCCCCTTGCTCCTGCTCGGATGGTGGCATTCTGTTGGCCACCGCCGATGTGCGCTTACGTCCACGCCTTATCGGACCTGGCTTCTTCTCCTCCTCAAACTCTGGCGGCATCTGCCGAAATGTGCTGGTGAACGGCTTTATGGCACCGGTGGGGCTGGTGGCCACACTGCTTGAGATGGCGGCCAACGCGGCAGCCTTGCGCATTTGGAAGGCCTGGATCTTGTCTATAATGGTTGCTTGCAGCGAGGAGTGGAGACTCTGGAAGCCCATGGGATTGTTTGCAACGGCCTGCTGCCAACTTGGGGAGTGGGTAGGTGGGGGGAGTAGGATCAAAGTAGGACAAAAAGGGACTACGGATGCACTTATCCTATACAGCTATGCGGCAGTACCTGTAGATGACGCTCTCGTCGAACTCGGGCTCCACTTTGACCACCTGCCCGTTCGGCGTCTGCACGTACTGGTCAAAGTTGGTCAGCACATTGGCGATTCCCTGGTGCGCCTCGGCCGCACCGTCCACTTCCTCGGTGGCGCCCACAAACTGCAAAGATACAACATATGAGGGACACTCTGTACTCCATTGTCTAGGGGAATTCCTTACCACTTCGGAGGAAGGACTGCCTGCCTCAGATGTATGGGTGGCGCCTGGTAGAAGCATGCCCATGCCATTGCCGGACGAGTTGGGGCTGACCTTCTTGCCGCGCCGCGAGATGGTGAAGTGCAGCGGATCGTTGCCCTCGCGGCGTATCATCTCGGGCAGGATGCGCCGGCGCGCATTGATGAACCAGTTGCAGACCTGCAGCACCGTCAGGTTGGCCTCCTGGGCCAGCGTGAACTTCTCGGCATCGCTGGGATAGGCATTGTAGCGGTGCTCGTAGAGCCAGCGCTTCAGTATCTTCACCGAGTGCTTCGGCAGGTTGCCGCGGCGCTTGCGCAGCGACCCGTTGATGTCGATGTGGTGGTCGTCGGTGTCCACCATCATCTCGTGGTAGTTCTGCAGCTCACTGTTGTCCCCCACCATCAGGTCCGAGGTGTGGTCGTGATCCTCCTCCACAATGCCGTCGGCGGACAGGGTTTCCAGTGCATGCATCGACTCCTGCTCATGCGCCATCATCGAATCGTCAATGCTCGAGTCGGACACGAAACGCTCGCGCCCAGCCGCCATGTTCGCCTGGTACATGTTCTGGATGTTCCTGCGCACCTGGTGATCCAGCACCAGGTTTACCTCCTCATGATCTGGCGAAATCATTGTCAAGGTTCAACAAGAAAAAAAAAACGCCTCTGAAACGTCACCGAAAATGTTGAGTTTACGTTCAAGAAGGCCAAAATGCACGAAACCGATTTAAATTTATATTTGTGGACTTTATTTTTTTTTTGAAAATTGGTAAGTAGATTTTAAAAGAATTTTGTTATTGGTTTCGATTCGTTTCACGAAAATATTTGTGCTGCTCACAGCTCGGGCCTTTGGATAAAACTAACTTTAGCTGAATGCACAGCTTTCTGACAGGACACAAATATTGGGGCATACTTTGGCCCAAAATGTCGGCATTCCTACTTGCAGCCTACTTGATTGTTCAGTTTTCATGGTGTTCTGTGTTGGTCTAAACAATTTTAAATAGTTGTTTGTAGCAATCGAATATTGTATCGATAGTCACGGCAAGTTGGTATCGGATGGCGAGACCATGACATATAACATGTCAAATTGACACTTTTAGCCGAATTATTTTGACAAACTCAACGCGCGCGTCACTCTGCTCATCACCGGCGGTGCGCAAACATCGGCATATTACATTTAATTGCACTTTTTCTATTTGTTTAACAATTTTCACCTCCTCGACAACGACGCCAGCAGGCAGACAGCAACGAGAGCAACAAATAACCGAATACATGCATCCGAAGAGAAAGAGAGAGAGGAGACGCATGATTACTGTAGTTGTGGGTGTTGGCAAACGCTGTCAGGGTTTGTTTTGATGTTTGATATCAATCAGAACGCTGCTTAAATGCTGCTAAATACATCTTTAATGAATCCCAAAAATATTCATTAATTTGAATAAAGTAATTTGTACAATTTAACATCACAATCGCTTAAAACTAAGTGGCGCGTTTTGTGATTTTAGTGTTGGAAAACGTTTCAAGTTATTGAGCGCAGAATGGAATACGCTTTGGACGAAAAGTTATTGGCAAATATAAAATGCAGCGACGACGAGGATGAAGATGTGGAAATGCAGGAGGCGGAGCAGCTCCCTGAGGCAGATCCCTCATCGCCGAAATGGAACGTCGAGGACTCGGATCCCCTGCAAGTCTCAGCGGCTGTAGACCCGTTCCAGTGGCGGTTCGAGGAGAGCGATGTACTGGTTACCGAAGATCAGGCGGCCCCAGTGTCGCTGAAGCAGGATGAACTGGAACGACCCGCCGCTAAGCGAGGACGAGGTCGTCCCTCCACCAAAGGTTGCAGCTTTAAATCCCCCAGTGGAGTGAAGTGGTCTTCGGAGAGGGTGGCAAAGCCGGCTGTTGAGGAGCTGCCTCTGCCGGGACAAGTGGCCTTTGGCAAGGGACCCGCCGTCACTGTGGCCAATGCCGTCGAATCCTGGATACTGATGTTCGACGATGAAATGATGCGTTTCCTGCTGCGCCATGTCAACGAAAAGTTTCGCAAAAGAACTACCCAAGCTCTGCACCAGCGTCAAATAGATGTAGTCGAGCTGCGCTCCTTCCTGGGGCTGACCTATCTGTGTGGTGTCTTCAGAAACGGCCAGTTCAATGGGCCGCTGCAGGAGCTGTGGACGGTGGAGCTGGGCAATGCCATATTTCGTGCCACCATGACGTACCAACGCTTCGAGTACATATCGGCGTCTCTCAGCGAGATCGACAGCTGGGCGGAGGGCAAGAAGCTCTGGCACAGGCTGATCATCAACTCGCGCACATATTACGGCTGCAGCGGCTGGCTAGCAGTCGATGATGTGCCCTGCTGTGTGGCCAATGCGACACTGGCGCTCTGCTGCGATGCCAAAACCTTGTATATGGCCAATGCCTCGGCCACCACACAGCGGCAGTCCATTAGCAGTGAAGTGGAGAAGCTGATCTGCGACTACAAAACCACAGGGAGAAATGTTACGCTGGGATCCCGCTACTTAAGTTTATCCCAGAGCCAGGAGCTGATGGAGGCTCAGCTGAGCTCGATAGGCGTGATGGAGACTACAGACGCAGACTGGCCCAAGCTGTGGCCCATACCCGACACACCTGGCAGCATTGCCTACAACAGATCCTCCAAGCTGATTCCCTTCGAAGACAAAGCCCTGCTGTGCTGTGGTCTCGGCTCGCAAGTGGATCCAGTCCAGGCGTTTCAGCTCACCCATACGACTTGCGACCTGTTCTATGAACAGTCGCAGAGATACAGCACAAAGTTTGCAACGCCCGCGCCCCAGGAGAAGGCGTCCAATACGTTCCTTAACTTGTTGCATCTCGTTCTCAACACAGCAGCCTTCAATGCATGGATACTCCTGCGACTCTCACTCAAAGGCGATGCCAAAATGGAGCAGCGCGACTTTCAGCGGCAGCTGGGGCTCTTCCTCAGCCAGCAGCGTCTACAGAGGCGACTTCAGAGACGCTTGACGACCTCGTTGGGCATGCGACTGCAGATCTGCGAGATATTGGGCCAATCCTCCCAGCGACTGCTCAGCGAGGTGAACAGCGAGGCAAGGAAGACACAGAGCGCGGGCGTAATTAATCTCGATCAGGCCGCCCTGCCTCCGGGCGTGAATCTGTCCAGTCGATATGGCGACAAGCACCGACGCTGCAAGCCCTGCGCCAAGGAAAAGAGGGAGACAAAGGCGCGAACGCGTTGCCAGCAGTGTCAGGCGCATCGCTGTGGCAACCATCTAATCTCGCGCTGCTACGAGTGCGTGGGAGTCCGGGCGGCACAGCTGCCCGAGGGAAACATTCCCGACGCCAGCGACAATTGAATTTTGACATTAAATAACATTTATTAAAGAGACGCTGCTGACGCTACACTCTGCATTTTGGGAGGAAGGGGGTGGGTATCTGCATATTGCTTTGGGGGGTGCAACTTGTGCAACATCTACGATGACAACGGCCATACGAACTAGAACTGTGAGTGGTGGGCGACGAAGGCCAGAATGGGGCCTAAAATTTGTACTGGAAGGACTTTGGTGTCTTGTACTTGGCGGCTGTCGTTCCGTTGGCCGTGTCAATGGGATCGCTTTGATCGAGGAACAGGCTGAGGAACTGTTCGTTCTGCAGCTCATTCAGTGGCATATCCAGCTCGCTGCAGGACTTGACTATCTCGGCACAGGCGCGCAGATCCTTGCGTAAATCTAAAAGGCATCGTAGTTAGTGGCAGTCACGGGGAAGTACATGGTGGAGACTTACATTGATAGTTGAAGAGCAAACTCAGGCAACTGGCGCAGGCAGAGCGCTGCTGGTGCTGCAGATAGACTTCAATCAGTCGGTGCACTGCATCCACATTGTTCCGACCCAGGAATGAAGAACACAAGGGACTGGCCCTACAAATAAACAAAATGAGATTCCGAGATTCAGTTTTATGGAAGTTTTTTTTTATTCTTACCGTCGCTCCACCAACTCCTGCAGCTCCTTGTAATGCTCCAAGAGTTCGCCTGCGGATTTCTGGTCACAGAACCAGTCGCTGACAAAGCATTGCTTCCACACACAGGCCACCACAAAGATGTCCTTGTGCTCGCGATGAATGGCACGGGCAACGTCCATGAGGGACACCAGCACGGCCTCGCTCTTCTGGGCCAGCGTCTCCTCGGATATTGTGCGAAAGGCGGTCCGTATCATGCGGCGTCCCTCCTCGGTGGTCATGCTCACGCCGTAGCCGCGATGCAGCGTCATCAGAGCAACATCCGCATTGCCGTTGTTCCACAGGGCAATGGCCTTGAAGGGCGCCAGGTCGGCATAGATGTTGGCAAACGGATGCTTGAGCAGGCGGCAGGTATCGGCCAGGGCCTCCAGCTGCTGCAGCTTGCGCTGCGTGCTCAAATACTTGAGGCAGGAGATGAACACCTCGTTGGATGGCAACAGGTTACAACGAATGCACTGCCTGATCAAGTAGAGAAAGTCCAACTTGTTCTTGATCTCCAGAGTGGCCATCAGAAGGTTGTCCAGCTGCGGCTGCGACAGTGACCGAATGTCCAGGCCCAGCTGGGGCGAGCGCAGAGCTTTCAGGTCACTCACCATCCCCTTGGACATGAGGCCCACGTTCTGGCTGAAGCTGGTGTTGGCTGTTCCAGCCGCTGCAGTGCCCGATGCCACATTGCTATTGGCGTCTGCCTCCAGGGCGGGCGATGGCTTTTGGATCAGACTGTCGCGCAGCTCTTCCCATTTCTGGGTCTTGCGGCTCACCAAATCGTTGGTGAAGCAATCTATGGCGTCCAATTGAGTTGACTTGCGCTGCTGTCGTTGCGCCCCCGGCCACAGAAAAGCAGAGATATAGTTTTGGAAACGCTGGAAGGCCTTCGGGGAGCCAGGAGCGCCAGCCACGGTTGTGGTGCCACTGCTGGTGAGGCGCGTCAACATAGCCATCGCGGTATCAACGCCGCTGCTCTTCTAGACAAGAAAGAGCACGACACGGACACGCCTTTTGCCGCCTCGAATTAGGATTGTATAATTTTATTTTATTTGTTATTATTCCTGTATTCCTTAGGGATGGGACGTTAAGTGTATATTGATACATCGATAGTTTTCAAATATAAATTATTTATGGTTGCTGTCGATAGTTACATGAACTAATTTGTTCGTTGCATATTGGTATTTTTGTGCGATAAATTAAGATGGGTTTGGCGGTTCCATACTTTTATTTTGAATTTAACAATATCAGTGCAGATATTTATTGCATTCATATAATAGTAATCTATTAACTACGCTACTGGTAATGCTAAAACTATCTAACTTTTCTGTTTAATTAAAATTCAAACGAAAAATTCAGCTTTTGTCAATGAGACTTTGTGTGAGGCGCATTGAGCTTTTGTCAGTGAGCAAACGTGCGCGCGTACTTTTAAACTTGTTCTTTGATGACATCGTAACAGTTCGAGGTTTTATTATTTTTTTCTGCCATTCATTCATTGTCAGTTTTGTTTCAAGGATTAATAGAAATTCAGTCTACGTTCACGTTTCGTGACCGCATAATGAACTCAACCTTTTCCTTTTCTTCTAATATTCTACGTGTAGCATTCAATTACGTCCCAGACAGCAGCGACACATACCCATCGTGAAGACAAGCAAATAATATGCGAAAGGAGCTGCTATTCTTATCCTTGGTTTTTGCGTGGCTCTCGCTAAAAATGCTGTTAATATTTTTCCCCTTCGCCGCAAAGAGCAACGAGGAGTTGGGGCCGTGTGTGTGCAATTATTTGAAATATCATCGTGTGTGACTTTCGCATTGGCTCTTGGCAACGTCAATGACTGACAGTTTATTTAATAGAAAATTCGCTGAGTGCGGGTGTGGGTGCGTTGTGTTGTGTTGTGTTGCGTTTGTTTTCCAAATAGTTTTTCCGCCCCCACCACGCTACAGCAGCAGTGACAAATTGTGTGGAAAATATGCATAATAAATGAAGCCACGCATTGTGAAATGCGAACTAAAAATGGAGTATGGACTTTGTATTCTTATTTACATTTGTTATTTAATATTTAAAAATTAAAACAAAAGTTGTATCTCATATAGATACATAAATGAGTAATTAAATATATTTTTTCTATATATGTATTATTGGATTATTTATTTATTTTTTTTTTTTTAAACTAATTTAAAATTCTTTCTGCATTAATTACCTTTCTTAGCATCAATATGTTGCCGCACAGCCATCGATAATTAAATATAAATGCACTTTTAGTTATCGATTAATTTGAATTTGAATTTGATTTAATTTTAGCTACCCGCATCCAAGTGCCTGCCCCTATTGCCGGATCTGTTCCGTGGCCATCGCACTCCATATGGTCGCTATGGCCCGGCCAAACCGCATTAATGCCGTGCAGCTACGCAGTAACAAAATCAGAGCGGGACGGAGACTCAAAACGGCGGAAGAAGCAAGCAAAAGAAGCGGAAAAAAGAATGCAAAAAAAAAAATGGGAATCTAATAAAAATCCACTTTGTGCAAGTATGAAAAATGAACGATGAATTTCATTATAAATGCAAAAATAGATGCACCACTGCAGCGGTGGGTGGGGGGTGCTGGCATTGCTGGACATGGACCGGCAGGCGGCTTCAGTAAATCTGATCAAAATCATTGATGCGCACAGGATGAGGAAGCACGCGGTGCTTGCCACAGGACGTCAGAAAAGAGGACGGGTATAGAGGATTGTCAGCAGCAGGATGCACCAGGGGCAACTGCAGCGGAACGTGGCGCACTTGCAAAGTTTTTTGTTCCCCCCACCACCCCACCAGCCCACACGCTGGCTCCCTGCAGCTTTGTGTCGCTAAGCTGTTGATAACATTGATGATGACGACGCGCGATAACCGCAGTGATAATGTTTGGGATGCGATGCCGTGCCGTGCCCGTGCCTGTGCCATGCCATGCCAGGTGAACGCCAATTGCCAGGGACAAAGCCAGCACATCCTCCTCGCTGTCCTCGTCCTGTGCGTGCACAGCATTGGGAAATTTGCGTTGAAATGGAATTTATTTTTGGCTTAGAGATGGATGATGAGCCCGGAATAATGGTGTAGGATATAAAGAGAGAGTAGCAGCGACAGGCGAGCACCGCAAAGAATTTATAATTATTTGCAAGATGACTTTCTGGTCTGGTTCTGGTCTGCTCTGGTCTGGTTTTGGTCTGGTGTTAGACTCGGACGGGTATCAGACATGTCTGGCCATTGACATTGAGAGCTGAGCTGCGCTAAGCAAATTAGTCGCTGCCTTGAAAGAAGCGTGTGAATAATTATAATTTATTATATGCGTATGCCACCTGCCTCACTTTAGTTATTGAAATGTGGCAGCTCCCAACCCCTTTGGGGGTTGGCAGTCCCCAATGCATTTTATATGCATACATTTTTTTCTGCAAATCAACTGTAGTTCAGGTTAAACTTTTATCTTAGAATTGCAATCTATCGTTAGCAGGCGGCAAGCAATCACAGTCTTTATGCCACACCACACCACTATACGCCATGCCACTCCAGTGCTCCTGGTAGCCCTCTGGCAACCCTCCCCCCTGCTCAATGCCATGCAATTATTTGTATAGGAATTTAAATTGAATGTCAGTCTGTTTGTTTCCCTAACATACACACACCCGGACAGACACAAAGACTCGCTCTCTCTCTCTCTCACCCTGGCATACTTTTACTCCATCTACACACACACACACACACACACACACACACACACACACACACACATTTGCTGACAGTTTAAGGAACATGTGGAGGCATGGCATCCAGTCAGTCCAGAGCAGGACAGGACCCAGGAGCCAGCAGCCAGAAGCCAACAGCCAGAACTGGGACTGGTAGCATTTCTTTGGGGCCTCAGCTCTCAGCTCTTGGATCTCGACTCCTGCCTTTCTTGTCTGCTGTAAAATTCCAAATTTGTTTTATTTGATTTCTGTGCTGCTGCCGCTGCCGCTCGTTTTCTTTTGCAGTAGTAACTGCTGCTGCTGCTGCTACTGCTGCATATTTCCCTTTATGCAAAATATGTGCTATAAATGCCACGCCTCCGCCACCCAGCAGCCACACAGTGCGCTGTGTTTATTTGAATATCGTGTCACATGTCGCACGCAGTTAGGTGCCGCGCCCCTCCGCCAAGTCACATCTTTCCTCCTCCTCCTCCTGCTGCTGCTGCTGCTGCTCTCTCTCTTTTTTTCGTTGTTATTGTAATTGTTGTAAATGTCGCCCAGCGACAATATCACATTTGCATATTTCTCTGCCAAACACTCTGCACCCCCCCACACACCCACACACCCATTCTGCCGCTCCCCGCACTCACATCCTGTGTGTGCTCTGTGTGTGCATTTTTACTTAATTTTATTTGTATTGGATTTGCGCCGATGTCTCTCTCCCATTCCCGGACTGCCATCAGCGCCATCAGCGCGTGTATTCCGGCAGAGCTCGTACTCGCTTTTGGAATTCTGCAATTTGCACAATAAATTTTAATTCAATTTACTGTTAAATTCACACACAGATACAGCAGAGACAGATACATGCGCAACTACAACTAAATGCGAGCGCGGAAATGCACATTCTGGCTTGACAATCGTCCTCTGGGGGGAGTGGCAAAGCTACTTGGCTTGGCTGCCAGTTAAAGTTGGCCAACAGTTACAGTGCAGACTGGCTAAGAGGGTAAGCAATCGCTGAAGGGGTATTCGTCAGATTGTTGATGCTAGAGAAAACATATGACAGAGTTGATTAGACTTTTGTTATTTCTTATTATATTTCTGTTTTAGCTTAGCTGCACTGTGCCAATTGTTTGCCAACTATCCCCATAGGTGGCCACTCCTCACCCATCTCTCTCTCTCTCTCTCTCAGCCTTGTCTTGGCTTACCTCTCTCTCTCCTGCCCCTGCCTTGTCTTGGTTTACCTCTCTCTTTCTCTCCCCGGCCTTGTCTTGGCTTTGTCTACATCCCCGAAACCAAAACCCATCACCCCCCGAGCAATGCGGCCACAATGCCGTTATGCTAACCCGTTAGTTAGGGGAGTTTATGCGCTGCAGCGCCCCAAAGTAGGCAATAAGTTGCACTTATTATGATAATGGCCGCGCATGTGCAGCCATTTTGTGCTGCTGATTGTGCTGCAGCTTCCCGCTGCCGCTGCCATTTCCGGCGCACCGATTCTGATTCGTTTTAAGTGAATTGAATGTGCGCAGCTGCCTCCCCTCCCCAACCCACCACAGACCGGGCTAAGTCGAAGCGACTAAACTAATTTGAAATTGTTGTCAAAAGTGCGAGACAATTTGTTGTTTTTCTTTCGGTTTTTCTCATCTCTTTCTCTCTCTGTCTCTCTTTTTCCTGTCTGTTGTTTGTGCTGCTGTTCCTGGTACTTGCTGGGAATGGAGCCAAAGCCAGAGCCGGCGGAACAGGCGTTAACTGAAATGTAAGTTTGTACCGGACTCTAGATAAAGTCCATCACCCTCAACTCGAATTGTCCCTTGCAGTCGCTCCAAGTCGTCGTTTTTCATCTACAATCCGTACGAGAAGCGAACCGTTGAGGTGCCACTGACGTGAGTTTTTCGTTTGGCTACATTATCCAATGCTACATTTCCTCCTCTCTCGCCATTCAGCAACTGTGATGCCATCATATCCTTGCTGAAATGCGTGGTTGGAACTGGCATCCTGGCGATGCCGTTGGCCTTCCGCCACTCGGGCATTTTGGTGGGGGTTTTCTTCTCGATCCTGCTGATGATCCTGCTGACGTACTCCATCCATTTGCTGGTCTGTAAGTGGCTGTGTGCAGCCCACTGATCTGATTGCTTATTGGTTTCTCCCTGATGGACAGATTGCCGGCATGACCGAGTGCTGTCGCAGGCGTCGCGTGCCACAGGTGTCCATGCCGGAGGCGGTGCAAATCGCCTACGAGCTGGGTCCCAAGTGGGTGCACTGCTTTGGCCGCACCGCGGGCATCCTCACCACCTGCGTGCTGGTCTTTGGCCAGTTCGGGCTGTGCACCGTCTATCTGGTGTTTGTGGCCAAGAACTTCAAGGAGATCGGCGACTACTACGGCGGCAAGTGCAACGAGCGCTACTACGTGCTGGGCGCTTGTCTGCTGCTGCTGCCCCTGTTCATGATACGGCGCCTCAAGTATCTGGTGCCCCTGAATCTGTTGTCCAACTTTCTGCTCTATGGGGGTTCGCCTTCATCATGTACTACCTGTTCAGTGGGCTGCCCAATCCCAGCGAACGTCTGCTGACCACCCGCCCCTGTGAGTGGTTCGTCTTCTTTGGCATTGCCTCGTTCTCCCTGACGGCCGTCGGTTCGGTGAGTACTCGAAGGGATGCCAATGCCATTCTCTGATACTCTTTTCCTTCTATAGATGCTCGTTGTGGAGGCAAATATGGCCCATCCTCAGAGCTATCTGGGCATGTTTGGCGTTCTCAATGTCTCCGTGTTCTTCATTCTGCTCTCCAATATATTCTTTGGCATCATGGGCTACTGGCGTTTCGGACAGATCGTTGAGGCCAGCATAACCCTGAATATTCCGCGGAATGAAATGTGAGCATGGATTGAACCACTCGCTCACTCATTCTCTCATTCTCTCTCTCTCTCTCGTAGTCTTTCACAGCTGATCAAAGTCTTCATTGCCACGGGAATCTTCTTGAGCTATCCCCTCAATGGCTTTGTGGTGATCACTGTGATCTTTAGTGACTACAGTGAAACCACGGAACAGGGCAAATATCACACACTGCTGGAGTATGTGGTGCGCATTAGTTTTCTGCTACTCACAGGTTAGTCCCAGTTCCTGTTCCTTTCCTCGTGAAGATTACTCTCTTATCTTCTCCCTTGCCTCTGCAGGTTTGGTGGCTGTGGGCGTGCCCAATCTGGCGGCCCTCACCGAACTGGAGGGCGCCTTCTCGCTGAGCAATCTGAATCTCCTCTGTCCGGCCCTGATTGATATATTCCTCAACTACGACATCGGCTATGGGCGGCTCAGGTGGAAGCTGATACGCGACCTCCTGCTCATTGTTGTGGGACTGGTCTTTGGCATTGTGGGCTGCACCATGGCCATGAGGCAGCTGCTGGAAGACTTTCGGATGACGCTGAAGCACATGTAGCAGCAGGATTTATTTCCCCCCCTTCAGCTCCATTATTCTGCCTGTTTTCCTTTATTCTTTTTGTAATAAAATCGTCTCCTCCGAGCGTTCCTCTTCGGCTTTATCTTCTGCCCCATGATGTTGCATTTAAGAACCAAATATTTGACTGGATTTTAGCTGGTTGGCGGCGGCAGCGGTGGGGGCGGTGGAGGCGTCTCCTTGTTTGGTGGCTTTTAATTAATTGCCAGCCAAGTGTTTGCCGGCTGCCGGTTTATCCCCCATTAAGTCGGTTGTCTAAGCCGCTGCTCGTGGGGCTGCCAGCCAGCCTGCTGGCATTCTGGCTTCCTGTTTGCTCAACGTGGCGTATACTTGATGTTCGCTTTAGGTTTAATTAGCTCAGCAGGCGGCAGGCGGTAGGAGGCTGTCGGAAAGCAGGAAGGTCCTGCGACTGATCATTTAAAAATGAAACATTTGGCATTTGCCGGCAACAGCCACAAAAAACGGGACCACTAGTCCTCTGCACAGGACTATTTTATTTTACTTTTTTTTTTTTGGGATAGTGGATTTTAAAATTGAATTCCTTGCCTCAATGGAGCGCAAATACAAAAGGCAAAGTTGCCTAGCTGCCGCACAATAAACTAAAAGACAAATAAACAAATAAATACACAGAATCCCTCCAAGCCGAGAACGGAGCCAAGTACAATCTCTCAGTGGTGCACCATCTCTCTCTCTCTCTTTCTCTTACTCTCTGGAACTACAGCAAATAGTTTTATATATATATATGTATATAGTGTATATGTATATATAGAAATAGGCACAGGAAAAGCAACTGCCGGCGACTGTTGACTGCGCGCCAGTGTAAATAGCACGGCGGAATACAATACGAGAAGAACAACAAAAAAAAAGTAAGAGGAGTACGAGATGGCAGCAGGAGGAGGAGAAGCACGCATAGGAGAAGCTGGTAGATGGCAGCTGGAGATGGAAGATGGAGCAGCTCCTCAAGGAACTGCACAAGGAAGACCACTGCAGCAAAACATACACACAAAACACAATTTCCATTCCTCAAATACGAATACGAGAATATACACGAGAATAACACAAAACACGAAACGAAAAACGAAAAGAAAACCCCAAAAAGAGCCGCGAAGAAGAAGAATAAAACGTTGCGACTGCCAGCGACAGCAACTAAGTAGGGGGGAAAGCAGAAGGGTCTGCTCCGGGGGGTTGGGGCGGTGCTGTTGTGGGCATGGTTCCCTGTTGTCCTGGGGCATGATTTTTGCAGACATGTTGCTTAAAACTTAATTTAGAGCGCCGCTTGCAATGGCCCCCCCTCCAAAAAATCAACAACAAAAAAACACAACAACTAAAGCAACAACAAACTAAGGAAAACCGAAATGAGATCAGGCGGTGTGGGGGGAGGGGGAAAACGGAAAAGCATGCGGTAGCATGGGTTACTGGGGGCCAGTGGCAGGACTCACATAGAAAATTCGCATTCGCCAGCGGCGGTCGTTTCAACTAATTTTCGTATATAATTTCGTGGCCCAGACAACAGTTGCCTCAATGGACGTACCCATCCACCAAAAGTGGGGGGTATGGGTGGGAGTGATGAAGTCAAACTCCATGTAGCAGCTGGAGCTCGCAATTTCTTGCCTACGAGTCGTAGTTGTCAGTGCAGCATCATGTCAGTGTCATTATCAAACAATTCGCTTGCCGCAAAGTCAGCCAAAGAATGCCACAGATAAAGGGACAGTCACAGAAAGCAGTCACAGAGAGAGGGGAAGAGAGAGGAAGGGAGAACTGGAGTCATGTCTCACATGGGGCTCATGGGGTAAGTTGTCGCTGTCCGCTTCTTACAGGCAGCCAAACAATGCGTGCCACAACTTCATTCTCTGTCTCCAACTCCGACTGACTCTGGCTCCAATTTCACTCCGACTGCGACTGCCACTCCGCTGCGAGTGCCTCCTGGCTGTCACATATCCAGCCGTCGAGTCCTGTCACGACAGTTCTCTCAAATTGAAAAAAAATTCCCATTTTAATACAATTATTTGTAGGCTAAAAAAGAAGGGGGGACAGCAAAGGCGGAAGCAGCAGACAACTGACTTTGCGTCTCGAAATGCCCGAAAGGCAGCAGGAGGATGTGTGATCGAGTTTTTCAAGTTGGAATAGAAAAGGTAGCGATGAAGTCAGAAGTATTTCCATACAACAGAACATAAATCAAGCATCCAAGAGATAGACTTAAACATGAAAGTCCAGCCCTGCTAGATGCCACCTGTTAGATTCGCTCTAGTCTGTGGCATTTTCCTCTTCAAATATCGGCCATCAAAGTGACTTTTCACTGTTGTGTGGTACAGGTACAGGTGGGGGCATAACTAGAGCAAAGTCTAAGCTAACTCTGACCCATGAGAGGAAATCTCTTTTCCTTTGCCGAAACCATTCCCAATCCCAGTGCCCGTACCATCAGCGCCGTTTGTCAAGCCGTTGTGGCACGTTCCATTTGTGCCGCCTAACATTTATTTACTTGGCTGACTGAAATGTCATATTTACTTTTGGCCACGTTTACTTCATTCTGATTTCGTGTGTGTGTGTGGCTGGCTGGCTGGCTGTGTGTGTGTGTGTGTTTTTTTTGTGTGATTTGCATGCTGAAGGGTATGAAAAAATTAGAACTCACTATGTGGGGGGAGAGAGAGGAGCTGGGAGAGATAGCTGGAAGGAAGCATCTCAACTATTTACTTATTTATTTCTTATTCAATGCAATTTCGCTTGAGAATTTATCCAAGTCTCACTCTGTATCTCTCTGTCTCTCTCTTCGTTGCATGTGAGTGCGAGTGGGCGAATATTTTCCAACATTTCTTA
The DNA here is from genome assembly GCA_009664405.1 of Drosophila bifasciata. Taxonomy (NCBI): domain Eukaryota; kingdom Metazoa; phylum Arthropoda; class Insecta; order Diptera; family Drosophilidae; genus Drosophila; species Drosophila bifasciata. Next base: position 7,999,849 of record CM019043.1, on the reverse strand, counting down.
CCACTCCCCCCCTTACATTTGCCTTAGTTTCTCTGCATCTTGCCTAAGTTTTTGCTCCTCTTCATTCTTGCTTTCTTTCCAATTTGAAATGTGCACTGGGCACTGACGTGGAATAATGCTGGTATGCAGAGGAGAATCTCTTACACTCAACCATCCATCCATCCATCCATCCATCCATCCAACCAACCATCCATCCATTCATTCATCCATCCAGCTATCCATCCTAAGCATTCATTCCTGCATCTAAGCATCCATCTATTCATTCGTGTCCCTGTCCTGGCTGGCCTTTGCTTTTGTTTTGCGGCATGCGATTTGCAGATTTTTCCAACATCCCGAAAACCCTTTGGCAGTGTCCGTGTCCGTGCCCGTACCCGTACCCGTACCCGTAACCGTGTTCGTGCTGCCCTGCTGCCCCATCCAGAGATTCCAGACAACTGGTCAACAATGTGCCAGTGCATAAGTTGGCATTATGCAACAAATATGCAACAGAGCTGGGGTCACATACATGTACATACATACTATACATACTCTCCCCGTGGAATCCCCTTGTGGCATGTTGGGAATATGGGTAAAAAATAAAGAAAAAGCGAAGAAGAAACGAAAATGATTGCAAGGCCAAAAGAGTTTGCCAAATCACTCAGCTCTGGTTTTGCTTGCAGGCAGGCAGGCAGGCAGGCAAGTTTGCCCAGCGATTTGCATAGACAAATAGTTCGTGCATCTTAAAGATACATGCCCCACTGCCCCCCTCTCTGTCCACTGCTGCAATCAGTGAGAGCCTGCACTTGCCACACTTACCCTCTCTCTCTCTCTCTCTCTCTCTCTCTCTCTGTCTTGCATTCGCCTAAAGCTTGCTGCTAATTAAGTGTGTGAATTCCTATCGGACGATGAGCAAGGGGAGGAGCAGGAGAACTCAGTTTCTATTGCTCTTCTAATGAACCAACTAATTGCAACTAACGGCAACTGCAAAAGTAATCAAAGTGGCAGGCAGCCTCTGAGCCTCCTCCTCCTTCGGACGACGACTCCTTGCCCCCAAAATGGCAATAATAACGAAACTTTGTTCAAGAATTTTCAGAATGTTGCACAAATATGCGCAGAATGCAGGAAAATATGCTTGGACCAAAGCAAACATGATTGGGTCTGGCAGACAGTGGTGCGGTAGAGCTGGGCGGATGGTGGGTGGGCTGACTGAAGTGGCAGACAGAAGCTCGTTCAAGTTGCCGTTACTGTTGCTGCTGCTGCTGCTGCTGCTTCTGGCTTATATCAATAATTGCCAAAAGCAAATTGGAAAAGTTATGCGCCTGCAGTTAATGCGACCAGCGGAAATAGTCGCAGCCAAAATGGCGCAACAGCCAAACGGAAGTGCCCAAAACATATACACACAAACACAAACACACAACATACAGAGTCACACACATGCATACTCATGTATGAATATCCAAAGTTGTTGACTGTACTTTGGTTATTAGTATTCCACTTTTGGTTTGGGTTGGATAGAACATGTCGTTGCAGCAGCTCTGAAGAAAAGAAACTGATCTATCGAGTATATACGAATATGTTACACTATAGCAATTAGATATACATACAAATATGTACAATATATCTGCTATATATACGATCTATCTTCTATCTATCTGTTATATTCTCTATATTATATAGCTATATCTGAAGCTGATCTCAAATTTCAGCCTGTGACATATCTTCTATTTATCTGATAATGCTTGAAAAAATATCTACAATATATCTAACTATTTTTGGTATATCCAATATATACCCTTCTCTATGCCAAAAGAGTATCTCAAATTTCAGCCTGTGACATGCCCCAAAAAACTTTCAGCTCGATCTTCTTCTTGTTTTGTTTCAACATTTTTGTTGAATTTTGTTGCGCAGTTTTTTCTTGGTTTTGATTTCGAGTAGAGCCGAGAAGAACTTGCTGCCATTGGCAGTCAGCAGTCAGCAGTCGGCAGTCGGGAGTGGAGTGGAGTTGTTGAAGCAGCTCTTAAGATGCTCGTACTTTCGGCATCGATTCCATTTCGAGTTCCAGTTGATGGCTGGATTTCTGTTTGGTTTTGGTTTTTGGGTTTTTTCGTTTTTTTTCCCCCTACTTTTGCATTATTAAAACTGCGCCAAAACTTGTTCAGGCGTTGCCCACACAAAGGCCTCGGGCATGGGCTTCGTTGCGGCCCATTGAATTGATATTTGCCATTAAAATTTCCCGACTAACTAATGATCGAGTGTGTCAAGGGGGGGCCTATAAAAGCAGACACTGGCAGAGCCACAGCAACGGAATTAGAATCAAACATGAAGCGAAATTTGGTGATGCTGCTGCTGCTATGTCTGACGGTCCTGGCCGAGGTGAGTGGTTAAATGGAGGATAAAGGATTCCCTCTGATTTCGCCCGCTCCTTCCATAGTCTCGCTATGCCAAGGTGAATTTCAATCTAGGCCTAACAGTGGCCGATGAGGCACCTCGCCCGCTCAGCGAGGACATGATCCGGCTGTGTGGCGAGCAAACGGACCTCTCTCTGCAGCAGCAGCACGACTTGCCGCATCCTTCGGCGCCCGTCCAGTGCTTCAGCCACTGCCTCTACGAGCAGATGGGCCTCAGGCACGACGGTGTCTTTGTGGAGCGCGACTTTATCGGTCTGCTGTCCGATGTCAGTAATCCGGTAACCTGGCCGGAGCGTCATTGCCACGCAATTCGTGGCACCAACAAATGCGAGACTGCCCTCAAGATCCACCAGTGTCGGCAGCAGCTGAAGGAGCAGCAGCACAACCTGGAGCCCAGCAAGGATGTGGAGATACCCCCCACCAGCGGCAGCAGCAGCACTCCCACGCAGGAAGATGATTTCCTGCCTTAGGCTCTTCAATTGTTTTATTTTGTTTTGGTTTTTTAGGTGTTGGATTCTGTTATTAAATCTTTGGTTTATTCGTATTCACTGTAATCACTTTCTCTAAGTTTAAACTCTTACTAGATAATCCTCTATGCGCATTTCAAGTGCTGGCATCTGTGCTGGCGATCCTTGGACAGCTGTTTAACCATCTCTCATCCACCTGTGAGATTTCCATATGCTTAAGTACCCCCTCCCCCACCAGGGCTCTATACTCGCGACCATTAGTGCAAAGTTCAATTCAATTTTCAATTGCGGGCGCCCGAGCTCTTGTGGTTCTTTCGCTTTTCCATGGAAATTTAGCCACTTGGCTGTCGTTGTCGCTGGCATTGTTAACTAACCGGCATGAGGAGGGATTGGGGGGATGTGGCATGCGGATTGTGTAAATGACGCTAATGCAAAGATCGAAGTTGAAGCTACCCTTAGGCGACTCTCCCTCCTGCATGCACTTTGGTCGGTCGTGCCCTGGCACTTGTCTGCGATTTCAAGTGCATTTTGCTCGGCAATTATTTTTTGCTCAATGGCTGCCCCACCCCCTGTCCCCGCCAGTACCCACCCACCCACAACCACTTGACTTTAAATTGTCGCCAGCTGCGCTCTGACCACCTGAACTCTCGACTTTCTTTATCATTTGTTCTCTCACTCTATCCACCGCCCTTTTGGGGGGCTGTCTCTCTGTCGCTCTGTCCCTGTCCCACACTTGGCTGCGTTTTAATTTGTTGAGGAAAAGTGGCTAATTTGAAATTCTTTTGAGCCAAGTGCGCACATTTTTGAATGTCAACTGGGATGATGGCCGCCCCCGCCCCTCTCTGTCGGGTCGTCTTCCCCGATTGCATCAGAGTTGAGTTGAGTTTCTCCACTCTCTCTCTCTCTCTTTGTTTGTTTGTTTCAGCCCTCCCACCTACCCATTAGTGGGGTGGCATTGGGCTTTGTCTTTGTGTCACGCGGCATGAAATTGAATTTTCGGTCTGTGCGACACCCAGCAGGAGGAGGGATCAGTGCTAGGGGCAGTGCCACAAGTAAAGGCAGCCAATTGGTGGGTCAACGTCAGAACCCTACTTCCGGGCCACCCCCCCTTAAGCCTTCAATTATGTACTATGGGGGTGGTGTGGCAGGGGGGGAAGGTAGTCTCCACCATTTTGACACTCATACAGCGTAATTTGAAATGAATGAAAAATTTCTTTCGTTCGTTTTTTGTTCTTTTCTCTCACTTTTTCAGCTGTTGATGTGCCTTTGGTTCTTGTGGTTTTCACTGTTCGTAGTTGTTCTTATTGTTGTTGTTTTTTGCACTTGAATTTCAATTTACATAAGTCTCTGTCTTGCACAACCCACACCCATTCCCCCATCCACCCATCCACCCCCCATTTCTATCTCTTGGTCTGAGTCTCGCCTTTGTGTTAAGCTTTCATCTTAACTTTTTTCTGTGTCTGCATTTGCCTCTGGGTTTTAGGTTGTGTGGGTGGGGGATAGGGGGATAGCGCAGAGTTTGTTTTTGTGGTTAAATGCAAATTTTATTGAATTTAACTCTTTTGTGTCTGTCTGGCTGAGCGTTAAAGAGGAAATTGCATAATTATGCCTAATCTACAGGCAAAGTCACAAATGTGCAATGTGCCAGAGACGGCGAAGGGGGGGGAAAGAGATGGAGTAAAAGGGAAATGGCAGATAAGTACCTTTTGCTGGATTAGCGGATACTTTCTTCTCTATACAACTTCTGTCTGAAGTGTACTTTCTGGCTTATCCATGTGGCTTATGCCATTTCTTAAGAAGATTTCTAGAACTTAAAATTAAGGAGGAATCCACAGGTGTCCTACGCACCTTAAAGCGGATCCTTTTCTACATTTATTTTCTTATTAACTCGGACAAAGGGTCGACATCGAAAGATGTTCCCTAGGCAGGCTGTCTGATCTGTGAGTTTATCTTGTAAAATTGCATTCGTTTGCCTCATCAGACACATGCCAGCAGATAATACAAAAAAAAACAGATGGATAGACAGAAGGGTAAAGGGATGGATTGTAGTGGGGTGGGGTGTGGGCTGCGACACAGTCGAAAAATACATTTATATTGCTACATTTTGTAACAATATTTCAATCATTAATAAATCAATTAAAATAAATTGGTATTTTGTGCGCTGAACGTTGAACGCGCGGAGAAATTCTTTTTTTTTGTTTTTCCACTGCCGCAAAAAGCGCCACCCCACTTCCCCGTGGTTCTTGTTCTGCTCTGTGATGGATTCGGTTCCATGCCATTTAATGCAATTACGAAAAGCTTACCACGCCTCCTGCCACTTGCCACTTGCCCCACCCCGCCCGCTGTTGTGGCAAACAGATATAGCAGATAAATCAGATATGGAAGCAAAAAAGCGAAGCATTTTTGATGCCGGCGCAGAGCTCGCTGACTGACACTGGCTCCGATGCAGAGAGCTTCAATAATTCATTCAATAAATTCTCTCTGACTTCCATATTAACTGTAATGGGGAGTGGTAGTGGCAGTGGGTGTGGCAGAGGGTGAAGCAAATATTAAAATGCATTTATATCAAATTATGTTTTATCTGCCAGACGACAGACAATACCTCCCCCTCCCACTGGAGTGGTTAAGGGGCGGGGGGTGCAGGGATATCCCTTGCTGAACATGCAACTATGATGGCACTATGCACTCACTCGCTCTCGGACACGGAACTACTCTCAGCGCCTTACAACTGGGGAGACATGTCAAAACTTGCGCGACGTCTGTCGATTTGTTAAGTAGAAGGAGATGTCCATGGCATGAAGGGGGGGTAGGAAAGGGGAGCGCAGAGAGAGAGAGAGAGAGCAAAGAATGTGAGTTAAAGAGGGGAAGCTAAGACGAAGGCAAACAGACAGGCGACAAATCCTAGAAAGAGGGCCGCCTGAGCGAGACATGAGCGTTAAGAGCATTAGACTAAACTTTGCCCTCAACGTTGATGTTCTACGAGTACTACATATATGTACATATATGTGTGGATGTATATATGTACTATATGCTTTGCTCTAATAGAAGATCCCCCTTCCACACACAAACCAAAAAATATGGCTAGCAGGTGGTTGCTGCTGTTGGCAGTCACTGTAACTGTCGGAAAAATTATGCGGGGGAGGCGACAAGCAGCCGCTTATGGGCCACAATATCCCGTATGGATTTGCCCAAAAGTTTAACTTAAATTACAATTATATTTATATACCCTAAAATAAGCTTCAGCCGATTAATAGCAGCTTATAAAGAAATAGAATGATGCCACTAAAACTAAGCGAATTACAGGCTTTAAGCTCAGAGTAATTACCACCCAAATGTAATCCAATTTATGGCATTAATCCATAGTTTCAACGGGGCTCAATATCGTTGACAATCCACCAAAAGTTAACTCAGGAACAGAAACAGAAACCTCAACAGGAATCCACCCATCAAATCATTCGAGTTTTTTTAGCAGACAAACATTTGATACTTAAACGAGTAATATATTCCTTTTCTTTTGCATTTTTATTACAATATATTCGCTTATATATGTATGTATATATTTTTTTTTTTAGGAATTTCTCGTATGTTCTGCTGCGAAAGAAAAGTTTTCCTTCCGCCCTCCGCCGGCTGCTGGCAGCTGTTGCGTTGCTGACCAAAAAAAAAAAAAAAAAAAGAAAAAGAACTAGAACTAGAAATGGGAAAAAATTACTTGAGCCTTGAGCCAGTTTCTGTTTCTGGTTCTGTTGTCTGCTCTAAGGCGTTAAGAGAAACCACCAATACCAATACCAGTACCTAAGCCGGGACTCAACCAGAGCCAAATAATCGATAAGCAATAGTTGAGTGTGGGGCAGCAGCCGCAAAAAAAAAAAAAAAAAAATGTAAATAAAGTGTTCCAGCAGGGGCCTGGCTTGGTCTGTGTCCTGTGTATTGGATACACGTGGCATGGGGGGGGGGGCTGGGGCATACCACAAAATCTCATCACGTTGAGCAAATACGGCTGCATGCCGGGACGGCGTTCAAGTGTAGATTAAAAAATGGCCGCAAATAACTTTGGGCCTACGAAGGCCGGAGGAACCGATTCACACTTGAAAATCGATTACGCAGCTCTGATCTGGCACGCCTCAATATACGATTACATATACAACTTCCCCTCCCTTTTCCAGCCCTCTCTTTTGTGTGTGTGTGTGTGTGCTTTGAGGGGAGTTTTTGTTTTGGCAAATCACGTATTGGCAATTGCTTACACGCTGATTGAGTCCGGTTCTGCACCTAATTAGACTGCCCCCAGCTCTGCCCTGCCCTGCTCTCCCTCACTCACTTTATGCCATTTCATGGCAGTCAAATCAACGGAATTGCAGCTGCCTCTTTGTCGCTCTGCCGCTCTCTTGCCGCTGAAATTTCCTTCATTTGTCATAAGACTGTGGGGGAGTAGGAGAACCACAGCCAGTTCCATCCAGTTCCATCTGCGGAGACAACTGAAGACTACACCAGTCAGGCGACAATAGCAGGAATTTCTTCATTTACAGGGAGACGTTTTGCGGTGAAAGTTGCTGACATGGCAGCAGTGGTGCCACCAGGAGAAAGGGCACGAGCAGGGGCACGGATAGGAGCAGGGGATTACTAGGTAGGGAGGGGGGGGTTTGGGTATGGTAACGACTGGGGTCTAAGGCCGCTTGACGGCTTGTTGCGGTTGTGGTCGCGTTGTTGGGAGCTAGATTTTTGCCAGCTGTTGCTGTTGTTGTTGTCGGTTGTCCCCCTCGAATGCCATGCAAAAATAATTGCAGACATTTTGTGGCCCCACTGAATGTCTTTTACCTCTTCTTTCTCTGTCTAAACCCAACTCCCACCCCCCCTGCATATTGTATTAATTAAGAAATTTGAGTTGGTAGATTTGAGGTCTATTAAGATGTGAGAGCGACAGCAGGCAGTTTGGGGCACCAGTTGCCATTCATTTGAGAGCCCAGGCACGTGATGCAGACAGGACAGGACAGGAATGTGCAGCTCCCAGGAATCTCTCGGAGATCTCTTCCATCTTCACTGGAAGCGTCGTCATCATCAGTCGGTTGCATTCCTTGTTCTTTGGAGTCTGTCTGGGTGTTGCTGCTGCTTCCCGCTGCTGCTAGTGCTCATGGTCCTGCTCTGTTGTTGGTCTCTTTTTGCTCCTTCTGGTGGTTAATGAGTTATGTCAAAGGAAAACAATGTTTGTTACTTCATTTATATGCCATTATTATTGCTGTTGTGGTTGTGCCGTCGTTTCCTTCGTTTCCTCCGTTTTCCTTTTCCACATCCTCTTTGCAGCTACTGTGTGTTGTTGCTGCTGCTGTTGCTCCTTCTGTTCCTTCTGTTGTGTTTGTCTATCCTCTGTCTCCGGCCATAGTATCTTAGTTTTTCTTTCAGCTTCCAGCTTCCAGCTCTATTATGCTGCTTGTTATTTGCTCTCCCTTCTGTCTTGCCCACATCCCCCTCCTCCCGCACCGCTCCTCTCTTTCTTGTTTATGGCAAAAGTTTTTCTCCCATTTTGCTTTTTTTTATTTTTATTTTCTTGTAGTTTTGTTGCTCTGTGGTCGCATTGTGCCATGATTATGATTGTATTTCGTCATGTCACTATTATTTGCTATTTTTCGCTTCAACTTTTGCCCCTGCAGCAGCATTTCCATTTCTCTTAGTTTTCCCCCGGGCTTCACTCATTTTCCTTTCCTCTGCTCGACAAATCCATTTAAAGTTGAATTTAATGTTTGTTTATTTGTTTGTCTGTCGGTTGCGTCGGATGCCTTCTTTTAGTTGGGCTTTTGGCAAGTGTTTAAATTTAATTACGATGATTTGTTCCACTTTCGCTCTGTGTGAAATATCACGCATACGCAGTGTATGCGCTGCGATTCGCCGCTGCTGCGACCACTGCGCTGCTGCTTGCGATTGCCGCTGGCCCAAGTACCGACAATTGTAATTAAAACTTAATTAATTGCATAAATATTTGCATTTGCTAATGGGTTTAATGAATTGTTATTGTTGCATGCCACTTGCCCCCCCACCCCCGAACAACAACCGATGGACGAATTCAGCTGGAAAATTATGCCAGGGGTTTGCTTTGAACTTGCACTTAATTAGATTTAATATATATTCCGCAAAGGCGTGCGGTCAGAGGTCATTAATCGGGGCACAAGATGAAGCAGTAATTACCCTTAAACAGAATATGAAGTTGTTGGCAGATCGATTATCCAGCTGTGAGCATTGCTCTTAGCAAATCAAAACTCCCCCATTGTCTACGAATCTAATTTTAATGAATACATTAATGAATTATTTAAAGCACACATCAGACGAGTATCATTGCTGATGTCAGCAAATAGAGTGCAGAACTCTGCACTCTGTACTCTGTACCTTTAACAGTATAAATATTGATTTCATCTGCCATATGCGTAGCACAAAACTAAGCAAATTGCACAATAAACAACTGAGACACACACACGCACACACAGAAAGAGAAGGCTATAGAGTTGACTGAGACACACACACAAGAAAGAGACACACAGTCACAGTCTAGAGACACAGACACCTGGCCTTTACTGCCTCACGACTTCCTGACAGAGCGTTCCTTTAATTGTGATAAAGCTATCTCTGCCAAGAAGGTGGAGGAGCTGCTCGTGGAGGCTGTGGCAAGTGCGACATGTTGTGCACAACAAATAATAAAAACAGTTACAACAGCAACGGCAACAGCAACGGCAATCAGAAGCAGTTAATAGAGGAAAGCGCAGTTTATCAACTTAACATGCTGCGGGATGGGATACTTTCGTGGTGGGGTAGGGGTATTTGGGCGTGTAACGAGTTGTAAATGTGTGTGTGTGTGTGAGTGTGCGTATGTGTATCTGTGCCCTGAGTAGCTCTCGCTGTGTGCGTGCGTGCGCTCAATGATTAATTGCAATAAAACACTCATGATCCAGCCGGAGAAGCGTACGAAAGGGGCGAAACAGGCGCGATGTGGGGGGGGTAAAGAAAACCCGTACGAATATGATAAATGGCATTTTGTATTGCCCAGAGTCGTCCTAGAGACAGACACACACACACACACACACACACACACAAGTTGGAATCTCCGGCTCTTCGGCTTGTTGGCACTTGGATCCGCATAACCGCGAGCGTCTTTCTTTTATTTTTTTTTGGATGGTTCAAGGGTTCTCTCTCTCTCTCTCTCTGTGTATCTCTGGCCGAAATTTATGCTACACTTTTGTCTGCCTCCCTGGTAACTCGTACCTCTTCCTGGTGTTCCTGGCGCGGTGTGGGGCGTCGGGTTCGGGTTTTTCGGGGCTGCTTTCCTTACAATGGAAACACGTACATTTCTCAGGCGTACGTGATGTCGAGTATTCATCAACCATATTCGTTTGTTTGCTGCTGTTAACATCCACACTCACACTAACACTTCTCACACACAAACACACACATACACATATAGTCATATATAATGAAAACATTGTCCTGGCAGTTCATAGACTGCGATGAAGGAAGCGTCTCTCTTCGAGCATGGAGTGGATGTTTGTTGTTGATTATTATTTCCGGTCTGTGCGTTGCCTTCTTCAGCTTTCCACCAAAAAGAAAAAAAAATAGAAAAAAAAACCCAAACCAAGAAGGAAGTAGACTGAAGATAGAAGACAAGCAGCAGAAGGAGCTGTAGCAGCACTTGAGAGACAGTTTCCATTCCCCTGCTTTTGGCATGCTCCCTCATTTGCCAAGTTGTAAATTTAAAGTTCTTGCAAGGGGGAAAACCAAACAAGAACAACAACAACAAACACACATATCGAATCTGATTTGTTTGTAGCTTTTAATTAACGTTAAGTATGCAAATTTGCCCCATCGGGGCGAGCACAGGCACAGGCAAACAAATTGAAAATTTCGTATATCCCCAGGCGAACGATTTTGTGGGAGTCCAACCGGAGGCGTCAAAGGAATCCGCTCTCCCCAACCTTAACAGCACGAACACCCTCTCCCTGTAAAGCTTTACATTACACTGTTACGACGTGGCAAGAACTGTTATATTATAAACTTTACCGTAAGCTGGTGTCCTCTGGTTTATGGCAAGAATCAAGAGCTTTTGCACAAGCTCTCTTAATATTCTTAGAGCGGTTTCTCTTTAGTTCACGGGTCTCTCTCTCTCTCTCGCGCTGCCACTTGCTCCGCTCTCTTTAGCCGAACTTTGATGATTCTCGTCGCGTCGGTTCCGTTCGTCGCTTTCGCTGCCTTCTGTCGTCATCGTCTATGAAAGTCCATTAATTTTACTAAAATATGCCGGCCAAATCAATTCTGCAATTTGCTATACAATATTATTTCAATTAGAAGTAACAAGAGAGAGAGAATGGCAGATGGACTCCATTCGGGAAAGAGTATTCGTATGAGATAGCATAGAAGAGAGAGAGAGAGGGGTATAGAGAGAGAGAGAGAGAGAGCAAGAGTGTAATATGTCTTTGTTTGTGTGTTCTGCAGCCTCCATTTTGCTCTGGTGGAAATCATTGTGACCGCCGCCATGTTGGCCAATCGGCACCAGAGTAGCAGGCGCTCAGCGGCGCCCAGAAGCATCGATGACGTTTCCAAAAGCCCAAAAACTTAACCCAGTTTGTAGAGAAATCGTCATAGACAGGAAACCGATGGAGACAGAGAGAGATTTTCAGACAGAGAGTGCTGCTGAGTGGGAGTGTGGATGGGTGAGTGGATGTGAGAGATGGAAGTGCGAATGCAGGCATTTGCATTTAATGCAATATCAAAGCTCTCCCATTCTGACACACACACACACACACTCTCCGTGCCACAGTACCGCTATCTCTCGCTCTCTCTCTCTTTTTCGCTATCTTTGTCTCTTTCTCTGTGTGTCATTAGCATGCATGTCTGTGAGCCACATAATTCCAGAAAAGTGTCCAGCTAATGTGTCCTTAATAGCGACATCATCCGCTTCTCGTGTGTGCGCTTACACACACTCGACTCCACTCCCCGCCCCTCCTCGGCACTCTAACCCTCTCTCTCTCTGTTCACATTGCCCCAAATGGAATTAAGTCCAGTAAAAGCGAGCGGAAGCAAAAGAAATTAACGCTCAGGGATTTCGCCAGTGTCCATTACAATGTGTCGTCCCGCTTGCATTTCCCCCCTCTATTTTTTAGCGACCACTTTTTTTCCCCCGTATGCAAATTTGGTCACATTAGAGCAGCTATCCCCATTTGTGCTCAAATAAATCTTTGGACAAACATTAGCTGATGTATGCTTTATACTATATACACATATATATGTATGTACCCAAATGTCTATCTGATTTTTATGGTCCATAGAGAAAGGGATGCTAAGGAAGCTTCTAAGAGAGATAGAGAGGGGAAGAGATGCCGCAAGTGACTTTAGTGAAATTTACAAGCTGTCAATAATTTATAGCAAGGCAAAAACTTTATGGCCAAAGTGCCGTAAATTGGCGGCAAGAAGTTATTGTAGTGTGTGTGTGGCAACCGCTCCCATATGGCGGTGTGTGTGTGTTAGTTAGCGGTAACGGTAATTGTAGCGGCATCAATTTCGCCTACATAAATATTCATATGTGCCACTTTGTCAAGAGAATGAACCCAGACGAGCACAAAGGAAGTGGCTCAGCCAGCGGCGTGACGAGTGGGTGGGTGAGAAATAGGCATGGCAGCCGCCTTCATTCACACACAGACACACACAGACCCAGACCCAAAAGTCTTGCGTGTGTTAATTTGACGGTTCCGGGATTTATTTAATTTTCGGTTTTTGTGGAAGTTCACCAAAAAATATACAAAATCTTTCGAGGCAATTGAGATGGTTTCTACATATACAGACATATGCACATATGTTTATCTATTTATATATATTTATGTATGTATGTATATGTATGGACTTGTGCGTGTGCGTGAATGTGTTCGAGTTTTGTGGCCAATTTATTAAAATTAATTAGCTGCTGCTGCCACTCCTTTGGCCCGTGCATATGTGTGGTTTCCCACAGTCGCGAGCGAGCAAACTGCAGTGTGGCGAGGGAGGGGAAGGGAGTGGGTTTTGAGATATTAATTAGATGCCGAATTATAGGAAAATTCAAATATTTGTTAATGAAAGCAGACAAAGAAAGATGATGCCACATCGAAATTGGTTTGCGAGTGGCAAGCAGATATTCAATAATGTAAAATTTGAATTTTATGAAGAGAATATTCGCAAAAATAGATTAGTAAAATGTTGAAATTAAGTGTAACTCTAAACTGTACATACATTTCAGTGTAGTATGCCTTTCTACAAAATTAAGCCCCAAAGATTTTGCACACTCCAAAAGTCAAAAATCAAACTCAATTTTGGGGTAAAAGTAAACCAGGAACAAAGCCTGTTGAAATGTTTATATAGCGATAAAGAGGGAGAAAGAGGAAGAGAGAGAGAAAGGCATCCATGCATTGCCCTGCTATGCCATGCCCTTCACTTGCCATTTGTTTAAGTAATTTGCCCAAAAATGTTGCACAAAATGCTTCACAGCAAACAAACAAACACAAAATTCAGGGGAATCGAAGAGCAGGATCAGAAGAAGTAATAGGTGGGGATGGAGGCCATCACAACATCAGTACAACAGCACGGGAGAAACACAGAGGTGGAGAGGTGGGTGGGGTCATCAGGAAGGACAGCAAAAGGAGGTGCCATCAGGAAGTGCTGTAAAAGAAAGGCCATCAGGCTGGGTGGCAGAAAGATGGACCATCAGGGGAGTCCCCTGTCAAGGGTGTGTGTCTCTTGTATAGTGTATAGTGTAGGTACATGGTCCAGCAGCTCGGAGCATTCGTGCTAGCATGCCCGTAACAAGGACAAACAAGCAGCACAATGCCCAACAACAAACAGCATAAGGCTTTTTCCTGGTTGTTGTTGTTGCTGCTGCTGCTGCTGTTGCTGCCAATGTTGCCCCATTAGGTGCTGCTGCTGTTGTTCTTGGTGCGGCTTCATTGCCCTTATTGGCTGTTCAAAATAATTACAATAGTTTGGCCTCGACGAGAGCTTAAAACTAAAATATAAAAATTAAATTCATGTTCTGAGGGAAAGTTGTTGGCCATTAAGGGGAGTCGCTGGCTCGATGTGAGTACAGAACAGTGCTGCTGTTGCTGCTTCTATTTTTGCTGTTGCTGCTGCTTCTACTTTTACTGTTGCTGTTAGTTTTGATGTTATTTTTGCTGTTGCTTGAACTTTGTTCTGTGTTAAATATAACTCGATTTTTACTCGGTTCGCATGGTGGAAATTTAGACAAAACTGAAGGCATGTGGCAGAGGAATTTTCATTAGCTTCATCCATGCGTGGGTATTTTATTTAATTTTCTATGTTTTCTGGTGAAATGGTATATATTTTTGGTACTTTTCATTGTATTCCTGCGGCGGCTTCTGCATTTGCCTAAAATAATACACACATTTTCTTTACTTCTCCGTGCGCCTCTTTAGTTTAAATTTAAATTGGCTTTCATGCCATTAGATGCCGTGTCGGTACGAGTACTGCAAATAGTATATCAACGAGAAACCTGCAGCTCCAATAGTAGCTACTACAATGGGAGAGAACAGTGCCTGTGACAAATGTCCAGCACTCAGGTGTCCGGGGGGAAGGAGACGAGACGCATTGCTATAATTACAAAAGTTTTTTAATAAATACACAACAAGCGACTGGCAGTCGAAAAGAAAAATCAACACGGTGGGGGGTGGTAGTAGCTGTAGAGAAGTTCCCCAAAGCTTTTCCCAGTTTTTCAGTTATTTCTGTTTGTGTTGTGTCATCGACAGCGACAACAATGCCAAGGAGCTGCGTTGTCATTTTGATTTGAGCCAAGGACTGTGCGATTCGAATTGGAAGATGGAGAGAGAAGTGGGCATGGTGGCTGGGTGGGTGGGTGTGTTCCGTATGGTACAGCGTGTGGTGCGGTGTGGCACTGTGGAGAGAGTTTTGTTGTAGTTTGAGTTCAACTGCCAGACATTGGCTGGACATTTCCGGTAATAAACAATTTCAGCGACAGGCTATTGTCAATATGGCAGATCAACTTGAGCCTTTTGTCCTTTATCCACTTTGGCTGATGAGTTTCAATGGCGGTTCTCTCTCTCGCGTCTACCCAGACTGCTCTTCTCTGCTCCCTCCTGCTTCATTCTTTTCGGCTTTGGTTAATAAGAAGAAATGTCCCTTGGAATAGTAGTTTGTGGCGCTGCAGCTGCCGCTGCCACTGCCACTGCTACTGCATTTGCATGCTAAATGGATGGGCGTGTCCCCTGTCCCCTGTCCCTATCCTTGTTCGTTTGCATGTTCGTGTCTGGGACGCTCCTCGTTTGTTTTTCGCCATTTGTCAAATGTCAGTGCTCATGAGCTGTTATTATTATTAGCTCTCTCCCTCCCTCCCTCCCTCTCTGTCTGTTCCTTGCTGCATCTCTCTCTGTCTCTGTTGCACTGGCAGTCAACCAACATAATTGCGTTTTGAGAAATGTGCATCATTTTTTATGCAGCACTTTGCATTTTCTATTACTTCATTAGAAGCAGCCAAACGAATTGCAGTTGCAGCACCCAACCACCCCACCACCCACACCCACTGGTAAGGCCATTTTTCACAGCGATCAGAGCTGAGGCGCAAGCGGAAAGCCAGATTTTCACGGAGCTCCAGCCCTCTGGCCCGCATAAGTGGGCAATGATTAATGTCAACAGTGGGTGTGGGGTGCGGGTACGAGTACGTGCGGGTGTGCGGCCTGCCTGTGTGCCTTGCAATTGAAACTCGTCATTTGCCGGTTAATTTCAAGCGTAAACAAAATCAACAGAAAACAAAAAAATAATATAAAGAGTTGGAATATACATACATATATGTATGGGTGTATGTACGTAGCCAAAAGGAAACAAAGTTTCATTGCGTTGATGCTGGGGAACGTTTTAAATTTTCATAATTCATGAGCCAACTCTCCCGCACTCTCGCTCTCTCACTCATTTCTCCCTCTCTAACACTCAACTCTCTTTCTCTGTGATGCTGCTTCTGCTTCTGACGTTTGTTTGTGGCACGGCACCCGCAACCACACACACACACACAAACACAAAAAGAACGCTGCTCAAAGGAAAAAAAAAATAAAAAAATTATGTACTAAAAAAAGTAGGAGAAAAAGAGAAATCACCGCTTTGCTCTACGTTTTCTAATGCCGCAAAGAGTTTATAGTTCGGACTGGCTCTCTCTCTCACTCTCTCTCTCACCCACTCTGCATCTGGCTAACTGTAGACGAAGTGGGTGCCTCTATAAGGTGCTGATCATATTTATAAAACCCTTTATCATCATTTTCATGAGAGAAAAACAAAATACAAAAAATTCTAAAAATATGATAAACTCGTTTAAAACAATTAATAAATAACAAAGGCCAATTAAAATATAAGAAAATGTTTATTTCAGCATGTTCCACACCTTATGGTTTGTGTGTTTGTGTTGTTTGTGTGTATGTATATGTGGCGTCGCTTCATAGGCGTTAAAGTTCTTCTACGCTGCAGCGCTGAAAGTTGAGCAAAAACTTTTGTTTTATGGTCTTTTATATGCGCTGTCAAAACTCCACCACATAGGAAAGCCACCAAAGAGAGAGAGAGAGAGAGAGTAAGGGAGATGGCGAATAAGTGAGTGGGTGAGAGAGACATAGCTAGCGAGACAGAATTTAGCTAAAAACATACCCACATACCCGTGCACTTGTCGAGATAAATAGTCGAACATGAGCGTCCAAATAGTCGCAAATGTTATGGCTCCAAGCGATTCCCGCATCCCACCGCTACCCTGCACCCTCCTGCACCCTCCTGCAGCCGTGCACTCCTGCTCTCCACGGTTCCGTTTGAGCGAAAGTTTTGCCACCAAAGTTATGAGTTATGTGTGAAAGTGCCAACTTTACACGCTGTCACACAATTTGCGCCATTTCTTTTTGCAATTCTGCCAATGGACATCCCCACTCACCCACAAGACTGTGCCACAGACAAAAGTGTGGCAGATACTCGTCGAATGGACAGGGATTGTGGTAGGGGGGTAAGCCGCGACTCTTTGCTAGACTTAAAGTGTTTTTGGTGGAACTTTTCTTAAAGCTACACGAAACACTTCTGGCTGTATTTTCCCTTTGACTGGGGTCTGGCTGGTTTCTGTCTGCGCTTACCCTCTGGCCAGTGCTGAAAAACTAATTGACAGGCAAAAAACTGAAAGCGAGCTTTCGATTTTTAAGACCCTCCAACAGGCGCGTACATTGATACCGCGCCACAAAAGCAACAGCAACAACAACAGCAACACATCTGCAACAACAGCAGCGTCAACAGCAGCAGCAGCAACAACAACAACTTGTGTCTGACCAACAGCGCTGACATGCCGTTAAGTACTTAACACTGAAAGCAAACAGCAACAGCAACAACAACGGCAACATCAAGGGAATTTTATGCAAAAGCAAACAGGAGCTGAAAATTGAAGGGGGGCTCGCATTTGCGTTCACTGCCCACACACATACCCTCAAATAGAACATAAAGGAAATCAAAAGGAACACAGTTTAAGGTTAGACGAAGTTTAGGATACCCTGTCTGCTCTAGTTTAAATAAGGCATAAACTGTGGTATGAAATATATACAAAATATTACAAAAAATTAAAATTCAAAGGAGTAAACAAACGCAAAAATATCCTACAACTAAACAAATTCCCACGAGGATAGGCGGCACAGCATTCTCGTATCCAGGGTATCCAGAGTCCAGGCGATAACTGGCCCTATCTCCAAGCCACTGCCTCTGCCTCTTTCGTTCTGGCTGTTGCCACGTTGTTGGCATTTTTAATACCGCACGCTTTGTCGTGTTTGACATTTTAATCGCCTTAAATTTTATGTTGAGGTGCGCACCGCACCCTTCGCAGTGTTTCCTTCTCCGTACTTCGCACTGCGCACTCTTCAACCTCAACACCTCCTGCCCCACCCACTCTATTTTTCCTTGTGAGCCACACACAGATAACGATTGCCCCAACCCCACATTTTGGCCGGGCATCCGCGTTGGGGCAACTTTGGCTGTGCAACGGTCCACAAGTAAAATTTCCGTTCGAATTACTTTCTAATTCTATAATGAATTGTTTTTTTTTTTTTTTGGGTGCTGTAGGGCTTGGTGGCCGTGGCTAACGAGGGAAATTTACGTTGAGCAGCATCAAAAGTTGCGTATACGCCATGCATCACCGCCAGTCGGGGGGCTGGGCAACGGCAGTGGTATAGGTAGAGGCAAAGGCAGATGGAAGCGATGCAAAGTTTTATAAGCGTCTCATTTTGTTGCTTTGTTTTCGGCTTTTTCGATTTTTTTTTTTTTTTTTTTTGTGTTCTGCTCCATAATTTGGGGCATCTTTCAGCACTCGCCACGTTCCATGGCCATGGTGCTGGGGCACCAACGACTGGCACGGCTAGTCCGGGGCCACTTATTTATGATAGCTCCCGGAGTCCAGTGCGGCGCTTTGTATTTGTCGCATTCTCTATCAGTGAGTCTCTGTCTCTTTCTCTCTCTCTCTCTCTCTCTGTTTTCACCGCTCCCAATCTGTTTGTGTGTGTATTTGTAGTTTGCCCCAAGCCACTAAGTTTGTTTAAGCAGCTGTGGTCCAGCTGTCGAAATCCCTTGCATAAATTGCCGGATTAGTATTGTTAACCGAAAGTTTTGTTTTGCATTTTAAAAAGGTGGCCCTGGCATATGGCTAAAATGAAGTTGCCACCAAGCGAGAGGGCGCAAGAGGGAGAGAGATTTGCAACCCTCCTTTTCAGCATGGAATCTGTTTTGGGCATTGCTGATTATAGAATGGGGCGAAAGGACCCAATGCTGCTGCTGCTGCTCCTGTTGCTGGTGAGTGCTGCTGCTCTGCAATTTGTTTATTTCGCCTGGGGCTAGGGGAACCTCTTCTCTGTCAGCGTTCGATATGCTAAATTATATAGCAACAATAACAACAATAGCTCTTCTCCTCTTTCCTCATTTCTCATTCTCTTTCGGTATGTTTGTGTGTGAGTGTGTTTTATAACTTTTTGATTGCTGTTGCTGCCGTTGCCGCTTCTGCTTGACAGGTGGAGGGAAAACAGCCCGCGGCAATTATGGCGAATGCGAGAACTATTTGCACTCTCTATAGAGTTGGAGCTGCAGCTCTCAATCTCACTCCCCCCCACTCCCTCTCTTTCACTCTCTCTCTCTCTCTCTCTCTCTCTTGTCGCTCTCTGTCTGTTTCATTCGCTCTTTGTGCAGGTGTATGGCAACAATGAGCCAGCGGAAGTACTTAAGCGCAACGCAGAGCACTTCCTGTTTTTGTTTTGCCAATACGAGAATACAAGAAGCGACGAAGCACCTTCGACTATGTTGTCGAGTTGAATTTGCAATGCTTCAACTTGTTTCAGCATACCCACTGCACACTGCACATTGATTGTGGGTATATGCGACTGTGCGATAAAGAGGAAAGATTCAATTTTCAAATAATATGTATCTGAAATAATTGCCTTCAGCTTTCACCATAATCGGTTATGCTTTTTAGTTAGTTGTGGGGTTTTGTACAGGATATTTTGTAGGCGAGCAGCCCCACCTAGTGTCACTTTTTCCTGCGCAACTTGTTTTTCTGTTTCTCTTCACGCCTGCATTTGTATTTCTTTATGCGAGCCCCTTGTGCCACTCTTTCACTCCCTCCCTCCCTTCCTGTCGCTTTGCTTCCAGAGCTGTCTCTTCCTCTCAAAGCTCATTGATGCTTGATGCGAAAGACTTTAATGTGCATTGTCGGCATGTTGTTTGGTTTTGGGCGTTGAAAGTAGACTATCAGCCCGGTGCAGAGATCCGTAATACAGAATGCTGAATCCCGGATCCTGACTCCAGATCCCCATACAAGCCGGCCAGTGGCCGGACAGACAGACAGACTGGCTGGCTGGCTGGCTGGCTGGCTGGCAGCTACTGGAGGAGCTGCTGCTGCTGCTCCTTGTTGGCAACCAGCAAACATACAAAGCATTTTAATTTCTTTTATCCTTCATTACAGCTGCTTCCTTTTGGCTATTTCATTGCGTTCAGCTTCGCTTCTCCTGGAGTCCTTGGAGTCCTTGGAATCCCTGTCGCTGTTGCTGTTGCCGTCCTCTGCTGCTGCTGTGTCAGATTACATACACTCCATTAACATTTTATGCGCTTGTATTATCGCAATTAAATTTTTAATGTTTTCATTTCGAGCACATTGCATTTTCATGTTCTCTCTCTTGCTCTCTCCTGCTCTCTCTCTCTCTGTCTCTGTTTGTCTCCTTCTGGCACCCGCATTCGCTCCCCCCACACTATCACTCTTGCATCAAACCGCCGTTGGCATTGGCTGCCAAGCAATCAGCACACGCAGCACCGCAGACAAACACCTCAGCCGCACCCCATCCCCTCCTATCCCCTACACCAGCATCTACCGTTGGTTGCTGTTTGCCGCCTTTGGCTGGCAGCAGCAGCAAACAGCAGCAAGAGGGGAATGGCAAGCCCCTTAGGATCCGAAAGTCTTAATACCCTTAAGGATCAAATTGATCCCAGCTAGAACTGAGAGAATGCTCCTACTTGCCTCAGCTGCAGACAGACTTGGAAATGTGTCAGTGCCTGCGTGGCAAGCATCCCAGTCAGTTCATAGTACTCTCTGCAAGGAGGGTATAACACCAGTAACAATGCAGGAAACGCAATGCGCCGCATGTAAATGCCACCAGGGGAGTGGGTGGGGGCTACAGAGTGGCAGTGGCAACGTGATAGAAGGGGCAATGGAGGGGAGCGCCTGGTTATGGGTGCAACTTCAGGTCCAGAGCGATGAGTGGAAACAATTGCAAACAGCAAAAAGCATTTTCAGCCATAATAATTTTAATGAAAGTGTTTGCAGTAATCACACACAGTCCTCACACTCACACTCCACCTCGCTCTCTCTCTCCCCCCTCCTACCCCTTTGCACTTCTTTCCATACCCTCTATGGGTGGCGCACTCCTTTTTCTTTTTTTTTTTTTTTTTGGAGGGAACCACGTAAACTTTTGCGTGAAATTTGCTGTGTGCAGATGCTGTTGCTGTTTCTGCTGCGTTTCTGTTGCTTTTACTGTTGCTAATGCGCACGTGTCGGATTGACGAGTCTTTTAATTAATTTAAATTGCATAATTTATGCGCTTTAAGGGCAGCCAAAGAGCCAACGCAGCAGCAGCAACAGTGGACGGAGGGAGGCGGCATGAGGAGGTTGGCATGATGAGGGAGAAGACATGAGGAGGTGTAGCCACGTCAAGAGCAGACAATGGATGCTCATCAGTCTCGGCGGCTGAATTGGACTGTCCCCACACTGTGCCGTAGCTCGTGCCGTCGTTCTCTGTGATTGTCTGCCGTGTCTGCCTAGCCCCAATTTCTGTCCCACTCTACGGTCATTGCTCGGTTACATGCATGACTGCTCCGGAAATGAAGCTTTAACGACTTTGGCCAGGCACCCGCTCCCACTGCCTCCCCCCCTCCCAACAACGTGCACACAACTTCCGAAAGGAAACCGCTTTTCCCTACCATATTATAGTACTGTATGTACGAGTAGCATTGATTCGGAGCAAAGTGTAATCAACAGAAACGCAGAGAAATATATTAAGAGATTTCACTGAAAAATAAAATTGATTTAAAACAATCGAATCGGTGGGTGGGGCAGAGATCGTGAATGATCGTCGGCTGTTGCAAGATAAAACTCCAAATTGCCTGTGGCTTGAACGAAGTTTTCGCTGTAGCGAGTAGCAGGGGACAGTGCTTGCTACCACTCTTTTGTATGCCTCAATATCTGTATCCAATTAAATTAATTAAATGGTTCTAGTTTAACCAACTTTTCTATGGAAAATCCATTTAAACTTGCCCGATTCCTTGGCCAACTTGATGCTTAGTTTAAGATATTTCAATTACAGTTCCGCCACCCCATCAACTGTATAAATCAAAGTCAGTTGTAAATTTGACATCTTGTGACCGCAGCAGCAGCAGCTGGAGGAGGGGGAGCAGCAGTAGCAGCTGCAGCTCATTCTCGCACTTATTAGAGCTCCTTTGTGGCAAGCAGGACCAAAAGGAGACGGAGAAGGATGCTGATGCTGCTCCTTACAATCAATTCCAATGATAATAAATTCAATTTTTGCTGCGCACGCGACTCTGGAACTAAATTGAAACGTTCCACACGTACGCCTAAAACTATCACTAGCCGAGTGTGACTATGGCTATGGATTAGCACTGGGTAGGGCACGGCACGGCACGGAGTGGAGCAGCCAGCAGTCAGGAAGTGCAATGCACTCGTTCCTCTGTCTTTTTTCCCCTATCTGTCTTTCTCTTTCATTCACTCGCTCTGTCTCTGTGTCTCTGTCACACTTGTGTGTGTGTGTGTGTGGTGTATATGGCCTGCTAAACACAATTCTCGTTGCGGTGTCGAAGGCAAAACTTTTGCTTTTTCCGTTACAAAAAGTTTTTCTTTAGAAAATT